>WOXC01005209.1:0-613146 GCA_011680675.1 Gymnobelideus leadbeateri | reverse complement strand
AGTGCTCTTTCCACTGTCCCATGCTGGAAGGGTATAGAAAAACTGGAGAAGAGAAAGGAGGTAGAAGGAGGTAAAAGGTTAAGGGGGAAGGCTAGAGGAGAAGGAAAGTTTAGGAAAGCATGAGGAAGAGGACAGAGGGAGGAGGAGAAAGGAACTAAAAGAAGCTCGAAGGTTGGATGAAGAAGCAGGAGGTGGAAGAAGAAAGTTGAAGGAAGGAGGTGAATGGAATGATAGGGAGAAATTCTCATCCAGGTGAAGGAAGAAGAAGGAAGTGGAAGGGGAGAGAAGGAAGAAATTGTCAAGGAAATAATAGAAAAGAGCAGATGGGGAGGGGGCAGAGGTTAGATAGGTGCTGAGGGAGGGGTTGGTGCAGGGGCAGCCAGGAAAGAGGGTATGAGGCTATGAATGGCCTCCAGCTCTCTCTTTCAGGACCCTGGAGAGAGCCTGCGGGTCAGTGAGTAGTCCTGAAGTGGACCACTCCTGTCCCTGCCTCTCCCTATCGTTCTTTCCTCCTGTACTTTCTTCAGGATCGTCCACTAGGACCAGATGAGATTGAAGGTAACCTTCTCCCTGGTAGTTCCTCTGAGGCAGTCCCATCAGACTCTATTCTATTGCTGTATTCTCTTCACTTCACTAACAGTGCTCTCAAAGAAGCTATTTCTTGTGATAACTAACCCCACTCCCCCAGTCTTCCCAAACTTAATGTCTCTTGGTAGTTTCAAGTTCCCATTCATTTCTTCACTGGTTGTTTTGTGGTCTACCCATCTATTTCCCCAGCAATTTTAAGGTCTCCAATTTCAGTGATTTTCAGTCCCCGTTTATCCCCATTCACCTCCACATGGTAGCGTCAGGAGTTCCCAACTATCTTTCATTGGCCCTAAGAATCCCACTCATGCTCACTCCTGGCTAGTTTTCATCAAGGCCTCTTTTAGAAGTCAAATCCTGTTCCCAGAGCCTTTCCCAGGAGGGGATCCAGTTTTCCCCCACTTTGTTGGTTTCCAGGCTCCTCATAATCCCCTTCCCCTTTTCCTGCCTTTCTCTTAGAACTTCGGGAAGCTTTCCATGAGTTTGACAAGGATCGAGATGGTTTCATCTCCTGCAAGGACCTGGGGAACCTGATGAGAACCATGGGCTACATGCCCACTGAGATGGAGCTGGCAGAGCTGGGACAACAGATCCGAATGAACCGTGAGGGTTGGGGTGTGGCAGGGGAAGATGGGGGGGGGGGGGGCTAAAGACAGAATGATAATACTAACTCCTTAAATTTCTACAGTTCTCAAAGGTTTTCAAAGTGTTTTCCTGTCAGGTAGGAAATGCAAGTATGACAAACGGGGAAACAGATTCTACGAGAGAAGTGGTTTACCTAGGGGTGGACAGCTAGGGAGTAGAAGAGCTGAGATTCAAACCCAGGCTTTCTGAATTGGAGTATAGGGTTCTTTCTATGACTCTTGAGGGAGAGAGGTCAATGGGTCAAGGAAGTAAGTGAAGTGAGGAAGTCAAGTCAATAATTCAAGGAAGATGCTGGGCTTGGGTCTGGAGGCAGGAGTAAGGAAGGTAATGGGAAGAGAAATAGAGATTGAGATGATGTTGAGTTGGGAAAGAAGTAGGGGACGACTAAAGGGACTAGGATGTGATAGAGATGTGGGAAAGCTACTGGGAAATATGTTGGGTGTAGTGGTGGAACTGGAGAGATGATAGGCTAGTGATAAGTGCGGGGAGAAATTTGGGCTGAGGCTGGGGAGATAATTAGTGCAGGAAGATTTTCATCTGTGGCTTGGAAGATGATGGGCCTGGGGCTGAGAAGGTGATTGGGTGGGGACATGATGGGGACTTTGGGAGATAATGTGACCAAGGAGATCATAAGGTCAGGTTGATGGGGCAGAGTAAATGATGGAAAAAAAGAAATTATGGGACTGGAAATTTTATGTTGAGGGCAGGATAAGGGTATTTATAGGAATGTGAATATGGGATAGAAGAAGTCCTGAGCCCCCCACTTCATTTTGCTTATGAAGGATGTGAGGCACAGGAGGCTAAGTAATATCCCCAAGGTCACAAGGTAGTGTCAGACATGGTATTTGAACTCAGGTCCTCTGACTCGAGGGTCAGGACTCATTCTATCCTACTAGCATGCTTCAGAATGAAGGAGGTAGACTTGGGGAGGTGACGAGGAGGAGAGAATATGATGAGGGGATGTAGTGGGGCTGGAGATCTGCACTGGTCCAGAAATGACTGGAGGACCACCTGCTTGCTGTATCTCATGCATCAAACCCCATTCTCCATTCCTGTATCTTCATATAGACTATCCCTCAGGCCTGGAATGTTGTACCCTTTCCTGAATGGTTCTGTATGTCTCCAGCTTCCTTCCTTCCTTCAATTTCTGCCTTCTACATGAGACCTTGCCTCCTTGTGTCCCCAGAAATCACTTGATATTGATTTTGTGAATGTTTTTCATTTCCATGCCTCTGTGCACACAATGTTTTTCCCTATAGAATGTAAACTTCTTTGAAGACAGAGACTATTTTGTATCTCCTGTGCCTATCAAAGTGTCTGGCACATATTAGACAGTTATTAAATGTTTGTTAATTGACCAACTGAATGATCAAAGATGCAGTTCAAGAACCAAGCCAAGGCTGGTGTTGTGGGTGCTATACGAGGCAAATCTTTGAGGAGCCTGGACAGAGGTTCCTGGCTGGGATAGCAGAAAGAAGAAGGGGCTCACGATCTGCTGGAGGCCACCTGGGAAGGAGGGAGGTGAGGGATCTGGGGCTCAGATTCAGTCATTGTCTTTTCCTCTCCTTGTTCTTAATTTCTCCTGTCCCTAGTCGGTGGCAGGGTCGACTTTGAGGACTTTGTAGAGTTAATGACCCCCAAGCTGCTGGCAGAGACAGCTGGCATGATCGGAGTGCATGAGATGCGGGATGCCTTCAAGGAGGTGAGTGCAGAGAGGGAGGGCTGTTAGCCTGCACCCCCCTGGAGGGTGCTTTCTGGTGTGCTTTCTGGGCCTTGATCTCCTTTAATAAAAGGAGTCACTTGACCTGGATGATCAATGAACCCATTGAATATCTCCAAGACCACAATCACTTAGCACCATGGACAAAGTGCAAAAGGTGGTGAAGGAGGCCAGGATCACTGAGGAACACCCTTGCAGGGTAAAGAGGGCATTTAGAGATCACAGAGCCCACCCTGCCCATTTAACAGATAGGAAAACAGAAAGGGAAAGAGAGGAAAAAGGGGGGAGAAAGAGGATGAAGGGGGGGAGGAAGAGAGAGAGAGAGAGAGGGAGGGAGGGAGGGAGGGAGGGAGGGAGGGAGAGAGAGAGAGAGAGAGAGAGAGAGAGAGAGAGAGAGAGAGAGAGAGAGTGGGAGAGAGAAGGAGAGGAGAGAGAAAGAGGAAGAGGAGTGGGAGAGAGACTAGAGGAGGCTGAAGAAAGCTATCCTTTATCACCTCAGAGCTCTCTGAGCTGGATAAAGTAGGGAGGGGTGGAGAAGGAAAAGAAGGACGCCCCCCCCACCCCAGTCCCAGAAAACCTCTACCCTTCCCCTCTGCCTGCGCTACCAGAAAGTCTTCCCAGATTAATCCTTATGCTCTTGTTGGATTTCCTCCTTTGCTGCTGGGTTGCACCTGGGGGCAGTTTGATGCCAATGGAGATGGCTCAATCACCCTGGTAGAACTTCGCCAGGCCATGCAGAGGCTGCTGGGGGAGCAGCTCAGTGCCCAAGAGATTTCTGAGGTTGTGCAGGAGGCTGATGTCAATGGAGATGGCACAGTAGACTTTGAAGGTGACATGCGCTCCAGGCAGGGCTGATCCCCTCTCTATAGGCCTCAGTTCAATTTCTTCATGCTTAGATTTCTGGAAGCCATAAGATGCTTAGAGATCCCCCAGTCCATCCCCACCTTCTCCATCTGAATAGGGGAAAACCTGAGTCCCAGATAGAGGAAGGGACTGGACTCAGGTGAGGAGAATAAGAACTCCAGTAGCACGGGGGGAATGGACACCTTAGAAATCATCAACTCTAATCATCCCTTTCCACATCTGGGAAACAGGATAGGAGAGGGGCAGGGACTTCCCCAGGGGCTGGAATGGAAGGGCCCTACAAGGGTGTATTCTGTGCCAGAGGGTGAGGATGGGAGTGTAAGAAGATCCTGAGAACTGGTGTTTGGGGGGTGGCAGATACAGAGACAGGGAATGGGGAGAACAGACATTCACCGGCGTCTTTTCCTTCCCTTCACAGAGTTTGTGAAGATGATGTCCCGCTGAAGACGCATCCCCAACCCTGTCTTGCCCCCTCCCCTTTTCTTCTCCAGGAGATGCTTGGAGGTCCTGGGTAGGCGACCTAGGGAGAGCTGGGACAGGGACCCTTCCCACCCTCCCTTGGTGGGATCAGCAGGTCATAGCATTATAGGATCACAGGATTTAGAAATGGACTAGAGCTTAGAGATGATTAAATCCAATTGCCTAATTTCAGAGCTGAGAGGAATAAATCCAGATGGAGGGGGGAGGGATTTACAGAAGGTCTCAGGGAGAGTCCCTAGCAGAGCCTGGGGTGGGAGGTCTCCTGACCCCACCCACTGCTTTCTTCAGTGACATCGGACCTTCTTCTCTTCTTGCTCTCTTCCCCTCCCCCACCCATGATGCCCTTTAGGATTTTGTCTTTCTTTACTTCATCCCCAACTCTCACAGAGATGGAGTTTAATCCCCAGATCAGATTAGCAGCTCTGGCCCTCTGGTTCTTCCTGAGAAAGCTGATCCTTGGGTTAATCCTTTGGGGAAATCCTAGCCCAGAGATGAGGCTCCTGGGTCCCTGACTGTCCCTACCCAAGCCTGTAGGCCCCTCCCCCCCCAATTCTATACTTCTGAGCCTTTCATCTGGAGAAGTCACATCTGCTGAGCTGAGGACTCCAGGAGCAAAAATTCTGTTGATACTGAAGGTCAAAAAGCCTTTTGTCTAGTCCAACTTATCCCCCTTCTCTGAGGTCAGGTCCCCCAGTTGTCTGGCTCTGTCAGCTGCTTCTCATTGGGGTCATAGATCCTAGAACACAAGGGATTGTAGAGGTCATTTAGTCCAAAACATTCATTTTGGGGTCCATAGAGAGGAAATGACTTTTACAAGGTCAGACAGGTTGTAAATTCTTGGCAGATGAGAGATCCAAACATGGGTCCTTTGGCCCCAAAGACCATGTGTTCTTTGCCTTGTTCCCATCAATGTAGAATTAAACACACACACACACACACACACACACACACACACACACACACACACAATTAGCAGTTTAGGAAAAGAAATTCATGAGAGAATCTCTTCAAAGAAGTGAGAGATGGACATACTAGGAATATAAAAAATGCTGAAGTGGAAGAAAAGATGGTGGAAATGGAGATAGCATATGCAGAGGTGGGAGGGTCACTGAAATCTGGGGCTTGGGAGGATGTTTAGAGAAGAAGGAAGGCTTTGAAGGTGCTTAGAGATCATTCAGTCCACCCACCTTCCAGACAAAGCATTATCCACATCTGCTTAAGTTCCTCTAGTGATGGGAGCTCAACCGTCTCTCATTTTCAAGCATATCCTGGCTTCTTCTGTCTCTAGACCTCCCCTTGCTCAAGATGCCTCCCTTAACTGGATGGTTTCCTTGTCCCCCTTCTTTACCCTCTTCCCCATCTCCCAACCTAGTCTTCTGCTATTGTCTGCCATGTTGCTTGTGAATTAATTCCTGTTAGGTTCTATAAATATTTCTTATTCACATCTCTGGCCTATGTTTCATCTCTTCCACAACCCCTGCCAGACCTAGGGCTCCCTGTGGCTTAGCCATGCCTCCCCAATTCTGGATGCGACATTGATTTTTTTTTAAACCCAGGTATAAAATTTTACATGTAGCTCATAGAACCCCTCAGATGGCAGGGGATCAGGATCTGTCTGGGGAAGGATGAATCTTAGGGTCAGAGATTTAGAGCTGTCATTAATTCCCTTCACTTTGCAGAATGGGAAGAATGGTGAGGTGGTGGGGAGGGAAGGGGAGAGAAAGGGAGAATCCCTTTCTTGAGGTTACATGGGTCATAAATGGTGGAGATGGCCTTTGAACACAGCTCCTCTGATTTCCAGCCCTGTGCTCTTTACACTGGGCCTTGCTGCCCCCTGGGGAAGGGCAGGTCAAGGGAAGGTATGGCACTCAAATGGTCAGGAAGAGTGATGAATTTTTAAGTATGGGTCTTCTTTGCCACTACCTCTTCCATGGAGCTGAGCAGAGGGGAGTTGATCCCACACACAGAATTTTATTGAATTAGATACATTAGGGACCAAGTTCAATTTCAGATTGGGGATGGGACTACTGGACTGTGAGATCTCTGAGGGCAGGCACCATGTCTGTATCATTCTTCCCACCTCAATTCCAGCATTGAGAACCCAGGCTCAAACCCTGCCTCAGATGTCACCTAGCAGATTTATCCTGAGCAAATCACTGACCTGCTTAGAGCCTCAGTGTCCTCATCTGTCAAATGAGGACGATGACTCTTTTTCACTACCCACATCATCTCCCTACTTTTATGACCTGCAGGGTGGTTTCAAAGGAAGCACTTTCAAAATGTAAGTTATTAATATGGAGAGTCAGTGTGGTCATAGTCGTTAGAGACCTAGCTTCAAATTTGAGTCCAAAGTCAAGCCTCACCTTGGACTCATGATGGCTGAGTGACCCTGGGCAAGTCACTTCACTGGGAGGATGAGAAATAAGCATTTATTAAGCACATCCTGAGTCCCAGCATTAAAGCTTTACAAATATCTCACTTTATCTTCAATACAACCCTTGTAGGCAGGCCCTCATTTTATGTCTGAGGAAATGGGGGCAGACAGAGGTTAGACAGCTAGAGAGTATGTGGAGTTGGATTTGAATGCAGGTCTTCCTGACTCTTGGTCCAGTGGCCTATCCCCTATGCCACTTAGCTGCCTGTGGAGTAAATAGGACATCTATTGTGGAGGTAGAATTGATAAGACTTAGCAACCAATTTGATCATAGGTGATGGAGAGGGAAAGGTCACATATCACCCCAAAGTTGTTAATTGGATGGTGGTGTCCTGAACCCAAATGAGCAAATGAGGAAGAGGGCGAGGTTGGGGTGGGAGTGAACAGCAGTGAACTCTGTTTGGGCCATGTTTGTGGAGTGTGAGACTCTGGTGGAAATCTCCAGGTAGAGCTGTCCAACAGCCAGTTAACACTGGGGACTAGAAGAAGCTAGGAGTGCATATGAAGAAATGGGAGTATAGATAAAGATCACAACTGAACCTATGGAGTGGAATACAACCATAAAAAATTCAGAGAGACACAAGAAAAAGACCAAGGGGAGAGCCTTGGGGATGCTCACAGTGAAGGGTGTGTGTTGGGGGGGAGGGGAGCAGAAATGATGATCCAACAAAGGAGACTGGGAAGCAAAGGGGGGATGAAGGGCATTTTGCTAATAATAGAACAGTGATTCTAGAGATCACAATAAGGGTAAGACAGAGCTGAGATGGGGATTCAGGAAGGGCAGAGGGAACCGAGAGTCATAGCAAGGGAGGGCTTTTTCACCTAAGCATCTGGAGACTATAAATCCCTGGGATTAGTCAATGAAGAGGAAAGAGATTTCCAGCAAGAGGGTGGATTAGTCAATATCTCTAAACTATTTTGACCCCCATTGCTTAAAAGGAATTATGCACCATATGTAATGACAGCTAAATCCAAAAAAGAAGATTGAGTCCCCAACAAGGTAAAATTCTTCTCAAATTAATACTAGAGAACTCTAATATTTACAGTGATCACTCAGGACCCCCTGCCCCACTCCATTTGATTAAGACTGGAACACAAGCACACTCCCAGGCTTGTGTATGGATATTCCACTTCTGCAGTAACTCTACATGAATACACCATTCCCCCTCATGTGACAAATGTCACCATCCATATTCCTAAAGAGGAACTGCTTAGAGGAAAGGACCATGCCCTAGCCTTCTCCTAGCTCTCCCCTCCCCTTCTTCTTGGCCAGAGGAGGACCTTATAAATAAATTTCATTTTGAAGATAGTGGAGGATATTAGACTTCCTATCTCCCACTGTTGTCCTAGCAGTGTCCTAGAAAAGCTAATAGTCTTTGCATGAGAAATTGAAGATAGACTAGACATAAATTTAAGACTACCGAGAGCCCAGCAGAAAACTGTAACAGACAAAAGGGAACATTTGGAAGATTCCAACAGAAGACCCTTCCAGAGTGGTGAGCTATCTCCTTTGCCATGTGTGGTCTAAGCGTGAGCCATGTTCCTCTGGACTCTGTGCCTACTTGCAGGAGAATGTGTCTCACACTTTGGTGGGAAGGGAAAGTTGTTTTCTACTAACCATTCTTAGTTCACCATCTTAGTAAAGAGCCCTCTTTGAAAGCTAATTCACTCTGCCTGCCTAATTGATAGCACTGATAACCAACCAATGGGGCAGGCTCATGAGTTATGAGATTAGAAAAGACAAGCTCCAGCTCCTGGGAGCTAATCTTAAAGTTCTGAAGGGCATAGAAGTGGCTCTCTGGGAAATCAATTGTCAGTATGAGCAGGAATTGGGGTAGTTTCCTCATAGCATGAACTACAACAAGAAACATGTTATTGTTGTTCAGTTGTATCTGGCTCTGTGTCACTCCATTTGGGGTTTTCTTGGCAAAGACACTGGAGTGGTTTGTTGTTTTCTTCTCCAGCTCCTTTTACAAATGAGGAAACTGAGGCAAAGTTAAGTGACTTGCCCAGGGTCACATAGCCAGTAAATGTTTGAGGTAAAATTTGAACTCAAGTCTTCCTCACTTCAGGCCAGGCACTCTATCCACTGTATCACCTATGTCCTTGCCATAAGATAAGGATGTAGCATGATTTAACTGGACTTCCTACCATTAGGAGTATTGAGATGATGCAGGTCAGTGCCACAGAATCAATTCTCTCTCAAATGCCAGGAATATCAGATTTAGAGTTTAGCAATGAATCACTTCATGAAATGCTGAAATGTTTTGTAGACTTTGGCTAGCTCCAGAAACACCACCTGCTATGCACAGAAACCCAGTTAAGTGTGGAAAGCATTGGTATCCATTAAATCTCAGCCAAGTGTGGGAAGATGTTTTCCCTTCATCTTAATGGCCCTAGTCATCATCTGATGGTAAGCTCCCTGTAAATAAATTGCTTATGGATGTGGGTCCCTGTTCTTGCTGAGACATCTGAGATGATGTTAAGTGGGTCCAATTTGGATACTTTATCTCACAGAGCCCCTGAGGTCAGTACTGAGTGTAGAGCTCCCCAAATCCCTAGGCCTTCTTTAATGCTAAGACAAAGGTACCTGCTGCTGGAGCCAGGGGTGATCGAATAAATAATTCACCCCTTGTGTTCATTTAGGGCTCATATTTGCCTGTAGATTTAAATAATTGTCTGATCTTCAGTGCCCTCATCTGTGATACTATCATGAAATATCAGCTGTGATGATAAGGGTAATGTTCTGGAGCCCACTTAATTCTATCCAAAAAAGCATTTATTAGACATCAATTATATTCCATTCACTGGGTTAGGTGCTGGAGATATAAAGGCAAAAATGAAGCAGACGATATATTCAAGGAACTTCCTGGCCACACATACACACAGAAAAGTAAATATGAAACTATATTTTTGGTTATTGGGGGAGGAGAGTGAGAGGTACTAACAACTGAGGGAATTAGGAGTGGTCTCTTGTAGAATGTGGAGCCTTGAAGTGAGCTTGCGGTGGAAGAGGTAGAAGTGAAAAGAGAGAGCATTCCAGGCATGGAGACCAGTCTGAGCAAAGGGCATGAATGGGAGTAGTGTGTAATTGGCCTGTAAAGATGGGCTGTGGCCAGTTTGTAAAGGGCTAGTAAGGCCAAGCAGAGGAATTTCTATTTTATCCTATATTTACCTATTTAATCCTAATTTATCTATATTAACCAATATATTTATTCCTATACCTGGAGGTAATAGGGAGCCTATTGAGTATCATGAGCAGGGAAGTCATATTCAGTCCTTAGAGAAACTACCATCAAGGGAAAGGAGTCAAAAAAGTGAGCAATGAGGGAATATAAGAAAAAAAGAGAAGACTGAAATTACCAAAGACCTCAGAAAGAAGAAAACTATTCTAAAGAGTACTCAGTGTCAGTTCTGGATCATGGGACTAACAAGATAGGGGGCTAGACATTTTCTCTGATCCCATTACCTTTAGAGACTCTTCAAAACAGAGCCTGTGCACCAAAGATAAGGCAACTTCATCTCTTTTCATGGTCTAGGACACTCAGAATCCAAAAGAAGGTTAATAAAAAACCCCAAACTTGTGAACTGATTTCACTCACCCTGAGCTGACTCACACCTCCGGGCCACCTCCTGTTTTACCAGCAGTAAGGTCGCACTAACGTACCCAAGTTTACCAAAAACCCATCTCCAAACCTGATTCCCCTTTCCTGTTTCCAGTGCCCTAGATACTGCAGCTCCAACCTATGGAAAGTTTGTCCTGGCTTTGGTGGAGAGCCAGTGTGGCCACAGCTTTTAAGGAGCAAAAACCTAGTGGGGACCATAACCTTGTGGCACTAATCCTGCAAAATTCCCAACTGCTGGTGCTGGACCAAAGAACTAAAGAATAGAGGGAGCCGAATAACAGGACACCAGAACAGGATACCAAATGTGTGCATGAGGTGGGGGATGTGTAGCACTCCACTGAGCCTGAGGGAAAGAATGGAGCATCCAAATGGGGCTTGTTCTGACCACTTCAAAGTCACAGGGCAGAGATCTAGTCTGGTGAATCATGAATTTTCCAACATGGGAAAGGCTGAGATGTTTTGATTTCTGTCCTCTAAGGAATCGCAATCAGTGGAGAGGAGCAAGAAAGTGAACAATAGGGAAAAACAAGTAGAAAAAAAGACTTGAAATTACCAAAGACCTCAGGAAGAAGAAAATTCAAAGACCTTGAGCATAAGCAGATAAATCAAAAGGAAAACGACTAACAACAGTCGGAAATAAGACCTAGTCATGAGTGCATGCATCTGTCTTGGTGGAGTTCATCAAGTCAGCAGACCCTGTGGGGATCCAGAGTAAGGCTAGGATGCCCCACTGTGTACAACAATATAATGTCCATCTGGAGGCTGCTGCACCTATTGAAAAACTCATCAATGCTTACTTCCATGGTGGTGGTGGCGGGGTGCAGTAGTGCTACATCAGTCACCTCACTGCCAGTGAGGAAAAGCAAGGTGGATGATGACAGCCTGTCTATATGCCATTTGTCCAGGACCTGATGGCTATCAATAATTGGATCATCCTGAGAACCCCAGTGGTCCCAAATCCTGTTTCTATTATCACCAACATTTCTCATGATATGAAAGTGAATTCTGTTATAGATTTGTGTGCTGCTCTTTTTAGTGTTTCCCTAGACACACTATTCACAGTGTTTCTGACTTTGCTTGGAAGGGCCAGCAATAGATTGGGACCAGGCTACCCTAGGGTATTGTGAATCTCCCACTGAATTCACAGAAGCTTGTCAAAGATTAACAAGATATGCCCCTGCTTCAGGGGTCTGCCTTGATTCATTATGTGATGACTTGCTTCTTGCCTCTCCTTCCCAGGGATTTTGTGGGGAAAATACTATTTCCCTCCTAGGCTGCCTTTATGAAAAGAGCCACTGAGTCTCCCTTTTAAAGTTATAATTTGCTCTTTCCATAGTGTGCTGTCTGGAATATGAGCTAGGCCCTGGTACTAGAGCCTTGACTAATAATAGAATCCAATTGCATTGCCAATAGCAAAAATGAAATACTAGGCATGTCCCCTATTAAGGACTGTGGGATGCTGCTGCTCTTGGAATCCAGCACTGGGGAGCCTCACCAAGGCACTAGTTGCTTATACTACTAGCAGGCGCTAGTCCTTCACACCCCCAGGGGCCTTGACAGATGAGTGGTTAGGCAGGTGAAGCAGATGAGGGCCCCTCCACCAACTCTGGGCCTGTCCAATTATGATGAGCCTTTTTCCCTTTCTGTACTTGAATGGAGAGGGCTTGCACTGGGAATCCTCACCCAGGGATTGAGGCCCCATCATGGTTCTTACCAGCTTGATTCAGTGCTGTGAGGTGCTGTGTAGTGCCTTCAGAGATCAGTGCCTGATCTCTGTTGAGCTTGTGAAGAGAACCTACACCCTTGTCCTTGGCTACTCATTGATGGTCTAAGTGCCTATGGTATTCTTGCCATTTTCCTGTGGTCTAGGACCCAAGCCTTCTGCCAGTGGGATAAGCCTTTTGTCTGTCCCTACTCTCTCCATTCAGCACTGTACTTTCTTGCATTGAGATACTCCCCTTGCTGACCCCTGAAAAATGATGATACTTCATGATTGCCTTGAGGTAATTGAGACTGGAGAGTCCACGGCCTGACCTCATAGATGGTCTCTTGGAGGAGTCGGATCTCAGTGTGCACAGATGACTCTTTCTTTTATGAAAATTGGGCATGAGTGACTGGGGGAGTGGTTGTATCTCCCACAGCTATTAACTGGGTGGTGGTGCTGTCTGATGGGCTTGGGGCAAAAGGAACTGAGTTGGTGGCACTGAGCAGGATATGCCAGATGCCCGAGGCCCTTGAGTGAACATTTACACTAATTCCAAATATGCTCTTGAGGTCTGTCATGCTTCTGGGGCCTTGTGGAAGCAGCATGGCTTCATCATCATAAACTGTAAGCAATAATAGTTCATGACTCACTTGTTGACCAACTCCTAAAAGCTGTTTTGCTTCCCAGTACCATCTCTGTGATGCATTGTCCTGTTGATACCAGAGGGTGGTTATTTTTGCAGGGTGGCAACCAGTTTGCAGATAAAATAGGGAAACGGGCTGCCCTTTGGGGCCCTTCAGAACTACCGAAATGCCACTTAACACTCTGCATTAGCCTACCCACTGACTGTTCTTCTTTAGTCACAGGTTGGTATCTGATCTGAAGTCATTCTCTGAGGTGGTTGTGTTGGTTGTACCAGATGGGCACCCCATTGCACCATTGCACACCTCCTGTGCCAATAACTCCAGGCACAGGGACATATGGGAAGTGAGGCCCTCACACTACAAATTTGCCAGATTTGCTCCTGGTGTTTATGCAAGGGCCCTTTGTTTGGTCTCTAGATGGTTTTTGTCAACAGTTCAACTCCTCATGGAAGAAAATTGTGACGAAAGGGTGAGAACGTGGGTGTCCCTATCATTTGAACACCTGCAGATTGACTTTATTCAGTTGCCAAAGTCTCTGGGCTACAGATATATTTTGGTGTGTAGAGACCATCTGAGCCATTGGATCAGGGGCCTTCCCACGGACATATGCCACGGCACATACAGTAAGTAGCAAGATGTCCAAGCAAGGACATAATACCAAGGTTTGACCTGCCATGTACTGAATGTAGCCAAGGGCCACACTTCACCCCAGAAATAACTAAGCAGTTCTTTTTTTTTCCTTTTTGGAGGGGAGAGGGTAGGACAATTGGGGTTAAGTGACTTGCCCAAGGTCACATGGCTAGTTTTTGTGTTAAGTGTCTGAGGCCAGATTTGAACTAAGGTCCTCCTGATTCCAGGGCCAGTGCTCTATTCACTGTGCCAACTAGCTGCCCAACTATGCAGTTCTTGAAGTATTTTAGCATAACCCTGAGTCTGCATACCTCTTATTACCCACAATTATTAGGAGTTGAGCTGCTAAATAGGGAAGTTAAGATTGCTTGGAAAACTATTGTTTGGAAAATTATTCCAGGAAACAGTTAAAATGGCTCAGGTACTTCCCCTTGTGTCCACACTTAGAAATTATAGCAGGCAGGACTGTGGATTGCCACTCTGTCATTCAGTTCAGTAGGTGACTGGAGACAGAGCCTGAGTCTGGCCATGGGACATGAAAACCTGATAAAATATGGCATCTCTCAGTCTAGTTTCTTTCATAGGATTGGAAGGAGGCAGCCTTGATGCAAATTCAGTTTTTGGAAGAGCCAGTACATTCCTTTGGGTCAGAAGACTACATGTGAATTCATCACTTTAGGAAGACCTCTAGCCTCCAGCCTCCTGGGATGGACCTTTCCAGGCTCTGCTGACTAGTCATCCTGCCACCAAGGTTGAGAGCAGATGACCTGGATATAGCACTCCCATGTGAAGTCTGCTGTGATTGACCTTGACCCAGCAGAGGAAGCAGCCCCTGATCAGTCCTTATACCCAATTAAACTAAAAAGACCTCAACACCAATCAGGGTTTTTTGGCTACTTGTTTGACCTTTGCATCTAGAATCTAATGTCTCACCTGCTATCTACTGTGTATTTGTTGTTTGTGCTTTATTGCCTTATTTGTTGGTGGGTTGGGAGAGCAGGAGAGCCCACACTTATATGGGTCTTATCCAACATGGCAGCTGAGCCTTTAACTGGGCCAACTGGTGGATATATGCCCCTGCCCCTTTGTCCTTGGGGGAAGGGATGTTCTAGTAGGCATAGGGGGCAGACATCCAGGATTTGGATGATTATTATTTTGTAATCAATAAGGCAAAATTCATACACCACCAAATTATACTACAATGAACTAGAAGACTGAGTCCTCCCACTCATTCACTTTTAATTGGGAAAAGATCAATAACCTTTGGCAATTCTTGCCCTCCTCAAGCTTGTGAGATACCATCAGGCTGCCAGTTCTGCATTATGAACAAAACCAGACATGAGCTCAGGACATAAGATGACAAATGGGATGTAATTACACCCTTTCCCTGAAACAAAATGTGACCGTTCAGGAGGGAAAGAACTTTGGGAGAATTGTTCTTAAGCTGGGAGGCCTGGCATACAGGAGTAGATTTTGGGATAGCCCTATGGGGATTTTGCTTCCTGTGTTACAAAAAGGCCAATTGCTGGCTCCTCTCAGGGTGCCATGCAGGTGTGGGTTGAGTGGGCGCTTTTTGGCCTCCAGCCCACACCTGCCCTTCCTCCTAGCACGGATTTCCAAAGCAAGCATATAGTCATCCAGATTTTTGCTATGCTTCCGTCTTTAGAGAGTAGGACTGAGCACACCTTTTCATTCCTATTACTCATGTATAGGATTAGATGCAGCATAGTGCTACTGAATAAAAGGAACAAATTTTTGTGAGATTTTGTTAATAAACCATAGGCACAGTGGAAGAGTTTAATAATGTGACCCCCAAATTCCAGTCCACTGTGAAACAAAAGGATACCGAGGCACTCCATTTTCAATTTATTAGGGGATTTGGGGGTTCCTAATCAACTGGATCTAAGATCTTCCTTATGATCAGAAGTCCCCTTGGGTGCTAGTTACTTTTATACACTTGGGAGAGCACTAAAAATAGACTGAGACATACAATTTCATGATTGGTTAACATCAGAAACAGGGAAAATTCTGATTGGTCGAGAGACTTATCCATCAATCATAACCTCTTTGTCAATAGGCTTTTTAGTCATTAAGTGCAGATTTTTCCCAGTCAAAGTAACCCATCTGCTACCCTGGCAGGGGTTTTCCTAGGAAGGCAAGCATTTGGCGTTTTGGTCAGCAGTATCATAAGAGTTAAGAAAGTGGTGGGTGAGAAGAAATGTCGACAGGATCAATGATAATGGTTCATAAGAATGAGAGGTGTTGATACTTGTAAAATAAGTTCTAAGGTCAAATGTAATGTGCTGCTCTGTAACAGGCAGTCATATAATTCTACAATGTACAATTTACACAATCGACAATGACGTCATTAATACATAACATCAATATCACTAATACATAAGAGGTTATATGGTCCTAACATATATAATTCTTATCCTAACAGCATTAACATACATAAGTTGTCAATCCCTCAGATACCCAACCTAAGCATCATCCTGGATTCCTCTTTCTCTTTCAGACACACACACACACACACACACACACACACACACACACACACACATGCTCCCCCCTCTCTCAACACACATACACCTCTCTCTCTCTCTCTCTCTCTCTCTCTCTCTCTCTCTCTCTCTCTCTCTCACACACACACACACACACCCCTCTCTGTCACACACAGACAAGTACTCACACCTCTCCCTCCCTCACACACACACACACACACAAGTACTCATACCTCTCCCTTACATACATACACTCCCACTCCCACACACACACACACACACACACACACACACACATCCAGTCTGTTGCCAAGTCTATACTTTGTTCCTTTGCAACATCTCTCATATGCATTCCCTTCTTTCCTCTGACACTGACCCCACGCTGGAAAAGCCAATCATCACCTCATGATTATATTATTGCAATAGCATGCTGTTTGGTGTGCCTGCTTCAGGTCTCTCTCCATTCCAATTTATCCTTAAGGCAGCAGCTAAAGTGGTTCCTCTAAAGTGCCTCTCCCATCATGTCACATACACTGCCCCGTACTCAATGCCAGGGATCTCCAGTGTTCTTATTGCCTTCACAATCAAAACCAAAATACTCTGTTTGGCATTCCAAGCCCTCTGTAACCTGATCCCCTTGTACCTTTCCAGTCTTCTTACATCTTATTCCCCATTGTGTCCTCTCCAAACCAGTGACACTGAACAAGACATTCCATCCCTCAGCTCCAGGCATATTCTTGGGATGTCTCCAATGTCTCCTGACCCTCCTTTAAGCTCCAACTAAAATCTCATTTCCTACAAGAAGCCCCAGAACAACTTAATTACTTCTCTCGGTGAATTATTTCCTATTTATCTTCTCTACACCATGAATTTTTTTGTTTGCTTGTTGTCTCCCCCATTACATTGTAGACTCCTTGAGGGCTATGACTTTCTTTTGCCTCTTTATGTATCCCCATTGCTTAGCACATTGCCTGACACGTGACTTGAACTTATTAAATGTTTATTGATTTATTGAGTGTGTGAATGGGCCCCAGAGGGAGGAGAGATATGGAGAAGAAGATAGGGTGTGAGGTGTGGAGTGAAACACTAGAGACTCATGGGTCCATCACCAGGAAAGTACATCCTAGGACCTAAAGGCGGAAAGTAGCCAGCATTGACCCAGGAAAGGAAAAAAAAGGAATAAAAAGTATTTAAGTGCTTCCTATGTACCAGGAATTATGCTAAAGCCTGGGGATAAAAAGTGAGTCAGTGTCTGCCCTCAAGCAGCCTCTGAATTAATGCATGATGATAATACATATAGGGCAGTGGGGCCAGGGATTAGGGTTTTGGTCAGGGCAGTCAGGGATGATGGAGTCTGAGAGCAGTAGATTGGCATATCCTGGCTTACCTCAGCCAGATAGGCTGAATCACAGATTAAGAGCTGGGCATAAGGTGAGGAAGATAAGTTAAAATTTAGTCTGACAAGTATTCACTGTGTAAGGTGTAGTCACTGAACCTCGGTTTTCCTCAGTTTCTTCAGCTATAAAATAGAAAAACAACTAACTCATGGGATTGTCTTTCAGTGCAAATGAGACAGTATTTATCAAGCCTGGTGCCTAGTACATGGTAGGAGCTTAATAAGGGTTTATTCTTTTTTTCCTTCCTTCCCTTTACCTGGACTGATTTACATATTGAAAATATATCTTAAAATAGAAGATGGGGAAAAATACTGTTGACACCATTCAATTGGGAAATGGCTGAAATAACTGTAAAATATGGATGTGATGGTAGATGCTGGGGCCATACAAACAAGGAAAAGAAGGATTTATTGTCAATTTTTTTTTACTAATTTATTAATTTTTAGTTTTCAGCATTGACTTCCAAAAGATCTTGAATTCCAAATTTTCTCCCCATCTCATGTTTTGTTTGATTGACTCTTGGTAAAACATAGAGTTCTGAGTTTCAATTTGACTGATTATAATTTTTAGCACATTATATTCTTTGGTTAGTTTTTGAAGGTCCTTTTTAGGGAGGTATTTTCTCCAATTACTTCACTAATTTTACTTTTTGAGGATTTATTTTCTTCAGTGAAACTTTTTTCCAATTTAGTCACTGCCTCTCTGATTTCATCTTTAAAATCTTTCTTAAGCTCCTCCAAGAATGCTATTTGGTCTTGAGACCAGTCCATATTTCCTTCTGTGGTCTCAGGTGTGAGTAAAGAGTACATGTCATCCTCTGTATTTGGTTGTTCTTGACCTACATAATAAGCGCGAGATAGATTTCTTTTCCTATGTCCTAATTCCTTCAGTTTTTTCTTCTATTACTACTATAACCAGCATTACTAGTACTTATAGTGAACTAATATGAAGAATAGTAATGATACTGGGAACTCTTCTTTTACCCCTGTTCTTATTGGAAGACTTTTTATTTATCTCCATTACATATAATAACTGTTGATGATTTTATATAGATACTACCTAATATTTTAAGGAAAACTCCATTTATTCCTTGATTTCTAGTGTTTTTACTAGAAATGAGTGCCGTATTTTATCAAAATCTTTTTCTGCCTTAATTGAGATAATACTACGATTTCTGTTGGATTTTGATACTGATGTGGTCAACTGTGTTGATAGTTTTCCTAATATTGAAATAGCCCTTATTTCCTGTTGTATGTTCTACCAAGTTACATTGTAAGATCTTTGAAATTTATTTCTGTAATCTCCTTGCTAGTATTATATTTAAAGTTTTTACACCAATATCCATTAGTTAAATTGGGCTGTAGTTTTTCCTCTTCCTGGTTTCAGTATCTTCACCATATTGTGTGTCAAAAAAGGATCTTCACTGACCTTCTTTTCCTAACTTTGTCAATGGCTTATATAGTATTGGAATTTTTGTTCATTTACTGTATGGCAGAATTCACTTGTAAATCCACCAGATCCTTGATATATTTTCTTAGGGAGCACATTGATGGTTTGTTCAATTGATTTTTCTAAAATAAGATTCTTATTATAGATCAATTTCCCTGATGCATATAGACAAAATTTTAAAATAAAATATTAGTAGAAAAATTACAGCAACTTATCGCAAAAATAATACACTTTGATCAGGTAGGATTTATACCTGGAATACAGGGCTGGTTCAATATTAGGAAAACTATCAGCATAATTTATCATATTATCAGCCAAACTAAGAGAAAACATATGATTGTCTCAATAGATATAGTAAAAGCTTTTGACAAAATGCAATAGGCATTTCTATTGCCAACACTGGGGAGCATAGAAATAAATGGAGCCTTACTTAAAATGATAAGTAGCATCTACCTAAAACCATCAGCAAGCATTATATGTAATGGGGATAACTAGATGCATTTCCAATACAATTGGGCATGAAATAAGGATGCTATAACTAGTGTTATTTATTATGATACAAGAAATGTTAGCTTTAGCAATAAGAGAAAAAAAGAAATTAAAGGAATTAGAATGGCCAAAGAAGAAACTGAGTTATCACTCTTTACAGATGATATGATGATATACATAGAGAATCCTAGAGAATCAAGAATAAAACCACTTGAACTAATAAATGACTTTGACAATGTTGCAGAATTTAAAATAAATCCACAAAAATTATCTGCATTTTTATACATTACCAACAAGGATCAGCAGCAAGACATAGAAAGAGAAATTCCATTTAAAGTTACTGTAGACATTATAAAATATTTGGTAGTCTACCTGCCAAAAAGGAACCCAGGGACAATTACTAAGCACTTTTCAAACAAATTAAGTTAGATCTAAATAACTGGAAAAACATCAGTTGCTCATGGGTAGGTAATATAACAAAAATGACAATTCTACTTAAACTAATTTACTTATTCAGTGCCATACCAATAAATCTACCCAAAAATATTTTTTAGAATTAGAAAAAAGTAACCAAAAAATTCTTCTGGAAGAACAAAAGGTCCAGAATATCAAGGAAATAAAGAAAAAGAAATGCTAGGGAAGGTGGCCTAGCCATACCAGATCTTAAATTGCATTATAAAGCAGCAATCATCAAAACCACTTGCTATTGGCTAAGAAATAGAGGGGTCGATCAGTGGAATAGGTTAGGTAGACAAGATGTAGTAGCCAATGACTATAGTAACCTACTGTTTGAGAAAAACTTCAGCTTTTGGGATAAGAACTCAGTGTTTGACAAAAACTGTGTGGAAAACTGGAAAATTGTTTGGCAGAAACTGGGCATAGACCAATGTCTAACACCATATACCAGAATAAAATCTAAATGGCTACATGATCTAGGTGTAAAGGCTGATACTATAAACAAATTAGGTGAGCAAGGAGTTGATCCTCTGTCAGATTTAGGGAGAATAGAGGAATTTATGACCAAAGAAGAGACAGAGAACATTATGGAATGCAAAGTGAATAATTTTGATTACATTAAATTGAAAAGTTTTTGCACAAACAAAGCCAAAGCAACCAAGATTAGGAGGGAAGCAGAAAGTTGGGAAAGAATTTTTACAACTAGTGTCTCTGAAAAAGGCCCCAGTTTTGAACTATATATAGAGAATTGAGTCAAGTCTTCAAGGATATAACACATTCTGCAATTGATAACTGGTCAAAAGATATGAACAGGCTGTTTTCAGAGGAAGAAATTAAAGGTATTTATAGTCATTAGCAAAAATGCTCTAAATCAGTATTGTTTAGGGAGATGGAAATCAAAACAGCTCTGAGGTATCACATAACACCTATCAGATTGGCTAACATGGCAAAAAAGGGAAAATGATAAATGTTGGAGAAGATGTGGGAAAGTTGAAACACTAATTCATTGTTGGTGGGGCTGTAAGCTGATCCAACCAATCTGGAGAGCAATTTAGAACTATGCCCAAATGACTATAAAAACGTGCATACCCTTTGACCAGCAATACCACTTCTAGGGCTATATCCCATAGAGATCAAAGAAATGGGAAAAGGACCCACATGTACGAAAATATTTATAGCAACTCTTTTTGTGGTGGCCAAAAACTGTAAATCAAGGGGATGACCACCATTGCGGAACGGCTAAACAAGTTGTGATATAAGAAATGCAATTGTGCTATAAGAAATGATGAACAAGTGAACTTCAGAGAAATCTGGGAAGACTAATGCTGAAGGAGGGGAGGAGAACCAGGAGAAAATTACACAGAGTAACAACCAGCATGTACGAGTACTAATTTTGATACACTTAGCCCATTTTAGCAATCCAAAGACCTAAAACAATTCCAAAGAACATGTGATAGAATATGTCAGCAACATCCAGAGAAATTACTATGGAGTTGGAAAGCAGAATGAAGCAGACTATTTTCTTTTTTGCTTTATTGTATTTTGCTTTTTTTTTCTTTCTCATTATTTCTCCTGTCCATTATAATTCTTCTATGCAACATGATGAATGTGAAAATGTGCTTAATAGGAATGTATATGTAGAGCCCATATCAGATTGCAAGCCTTCTTGAAGACGGAGGGAGAGAAAATTTAAAACTTAACGAAGTGAATGTTGAAAAAGTAAAAATAAATAATTTAATGAAAGTAAGGGGAAAGGGATAAGGGGGGAATGAGAGAGGGTAGGGCAGACTGGAGGAAGAGGTAATCAGAATGCTTGCCATCTCAGGGTGTTGGGGAGGGGAGAGAAGGGGTGAAAATTTGGAACCCCAAATCTTGTGGAAATGAATGTTGAAGCCTAAAAATAAAAAATTAATTTAAAAATAAATAAATAAACCAGGTTTCTTTAAGTACTTGATTTCCTCTTCTGTTATTCTTGGCAATTTTTATTTTAGTAAATAAGTATTCCTTTCAATTAGATTGTTAGTTTTTTTGGCATTTGCTGGGGCAATATAACTCCTAATAGTACTCTTACTTTCATTTTCAATTAATGGTACATTCACATTTTCTATTTTTGATACTGGAAGTTTGATTTTCTTTATTTCTTTTAAAATAAAATTCGCAAATGGTTTATCTATTTAATTTTCAAAAAGCCAGTTGGTAGTTTTATTTATTATTTTAATAGATGACTTTCAATTTATTAATCTCTCCTTTGATTTTAAGGTTTTCTGTTTGGCATAAAATTGGGAATTTTACATTTATTTTTCCTTGTTATTTTATTTGTGTGCCCACTTAACTCTTCTACTTTTTATTTTATTGATGTAAGCATTTAAAAATATAAATTGGCTGCTAAGCACTGCTTTCAGTATATACCATTGATTTTTGTACATTTTCTCATTGATTTCATTACTTTAAGGAAATTATTTATTGACTTGATGATTTGTTCTTTGACCTACTCTTCCTCCATTTTCTATCTTTTTGAAAGGGGTTAGGCAGGGCAATTGGGGTTAAGTGACTTGCTCAAGGTCACACAGATAGTAAGTGTTAAGTGCCTGAAGCTGGATTTGAACTCAGGTCCTACTGACTGCAGGACAGGTGCTCTTTTCACTGTGCATCTAACTGCCCCCCAGTCATTCTTTAAAATTAAATTATTTAGTTAATTGATTTTAAATCTATCTTTCTGTGGCCATTTATTGAATGCAATTTTTATTGTATTATGACTTGAAAAGGATGTATTTAACATTTCTGCTTTTTAAAATTTCATTTCAAGGTTTCTCTGCCCTAATACATGTCACATAATGTGATGGTATCATGTACAGCTCAGAGAAATCTGTATTAAATGTTCCCATGCAGAAATGGAAGGAGTTTAACCAAATATCTTCTGGTTTCTCTTTTCTGTTTACGCTTTTACGCTCCTCTTAAGTCTCGTATTTCATGTTAGTCAAATTTTCTATTCAGATTTGATCTTCTCATAAAGAATGTTAGAAAGTCCTCAGTATGATGAAATGTTCATTTTCCCTCTGTATGATTATACTTAGTTTTTCTGGGTACTTCATTCTTGATTGTAATATTAGATGCTTTGCCTTCTGGAATGTCATATTCCAAGCCCTCCAATCCACGAATGTGCTGTTGTAGTTATTAATCAGTATTTTCAGTCATGTCTGATTCTTTGTGACCCCATGTCTGGATTTCCTGGTAATTTTTCTTCTAGACTAATTTGACATTTCCTTCTCCAGCTCATTGTACAACTGATGAACCTGAGGCAAAGAGGGCTAAGTGACTTGCCCATGGAATCTCAGCCAGTAAGCCTCCGAGGCCATATTTGACTTTACAGAGATATTATTTCTGACTCTAATTCAAGCAATTTATCAACTGAGGCACCTAGCTAATCCTTTTATGTGGGAGCCACTAAATTTTGGGTGATCCTTACTGTGGCTTGATAATATTTAAGTCATTTCTTTCTGGCTGCTTGAAATATTTTCTCCTTGACTAAAGCTTGAGAATTTGGTTACAACATTTGCTAGGAGTTCCCAATTTTGGATTTCAAGTGAATGGTGGTTTTTTTCCATTTGTATTTTACCCTTTGCCTCTATGATATCAAGGTTATTTTCCTTCATGATTTCTTGAAATGTGGTGTCTAGCCCCTTTTTTGGTCATGGCTTTCTGGTAATCCAATAACTCACTGATCTCTCCTCAACCTCTTTTCTAGATCAGCGGTTTCTCCAATGAGAAATGACATATTTTTTCTAGCTTTTTCATTCTTTTGACTTTTTGTTTGTTTATCGAAATCTTATGGAGACATTAGACGTTAGATTCCATTTGCCCAATTTTAATTTTTAAGGAATGATTTTCCTCAGAGAATTGCTGTATCTTTCACCATTTGGTCAATTCACCCTTTTCAGGACTTGTCTTCAATGTATTTTTCCTCTTTCACCAAATTGTTGAATTACTTTGCATAAGTTTTTTCCTATCACTCTTATTTCTTTACCCAATTTTTTGTCTACATGTCTTGTGTGACTTTTAAAATTCTTTTTGAGATCTTCCAAGAATTCTTACAAGACATATGGGGGCATGTTGTCCCTCTTCCTGCCCCCCCCCCAAAAAAAAGATAAACCTTCCTACAGCTGTGTTAGGAAATAGGGATAGGTCCCAGAGGCTCTTCATTTACATTGTGGAGATTTAATCAATCAATCAATGGAATTACTATCAATGATAATGCTCATTAACCACTTAGAAATGGACTCCATAATAAAGGTCAGTAAGGAAAGTGTCCACCAATTTCCTTTAATAAGGAAAGAGATAAGGCTCTCTAGGTGTTTGTCCTTTATCCTTGAAGAGGACCATGACATCAAGAAAGTGATGCAATGACTTGCAAGTGAAATTGGATTTAAGTGAGGGAGGGCTGTGCAAAGTCACCAGCCTCACTATCTCCTCTGGAGCTATCTGGGCCCAGGGGCAAGATACAGATCAGCATGAAGGGAGATAGGCCCCTCTAAGAATGGAATTACCCTATCCCAAACCATCACCTAACTTCTTCTCTCCATATCTGGCAGGAATAGCTGGAGACTGGAAAAAACACTTCACCGAAGCTCAAAGTGAAGCCTTTGACCAACTTTTCCAGGAGAGGATGGCAGGGCTGGACCAAAAGCTCTTCACCTGGGAGCACTGTTGAGGGGCTGACAACTTGATGTTGCCTTTGATTCTACGTGTGATTTTTGGATGACAACTTTACCTAATCCTGTTTCTAAACACTGACTTAATTGGGTCCAAGAAGCCATGTCTAAGAGATACTTGGCTACTTCAATCATGAGACCAACATTAAGGCTTCTCCTTAGCCTGTTTACCAATAATTCCCAGACCTGAGTTAGAGACAATGATTTTCTTTCTACTCCCCTGGTCCTATACTGTCCCAAATCATAGTGTGCGTCAAAGTAATGGAATCCTAATGGATCTGCCCCTAGCCCCAATATTCTAACTTCCTTATAGACCTCCCTGAACAGCAGGCATGTCCTGATTTGACCACACACTCTGACTTTAACTACATCACAAGCCCCCAAACTCAATCATAGACCTCATTGAGTATGTAGCCACTGCCCCTTGCTAGCCATTGCCCCCAGGATCGTTCCCCTAGTTAGCCTCTGCCCATGGTTCAAATTCACATAATTTCCCACAGAAGCAGGTGTTTCCATACACTCAATCTCAACTACATCATCCATCTTGACCAGGCAGAACCACAATAGCCAGCCAATCAGAAAGCAGCACCATTAGGATGCAGAGCATGATGTTTGACCATTAAATCATAGAAAGGTCACAGTTTAAGATTGAATGTGAGTAGTAATAGTAATGAACCGACCTAGAGTGAACTTATGATGTGAAGGAGTTTATTATATTATTATACATACATGCCACCCTCATTTTTTGTATGCATTGTGGGTAAACTGCATGCACAGCCCTACGGAGCCTGGGACTCCTACCCCAATACCTAATATGAAAACTTGTCCTTCTATTTTAACATTACTTATATTCCTACATTCTATGTAAATTTTTATTATGTAATCAGCATCATAAACTCTATAAAACTGTCTGTCTTGCCTTACTCAAGTTGCTAAATCTTTTAAGGAACATAACCACTCACCAGAGCATGAAACCCTAAATGACAGTAAATATTTCTATCTGGAGTCAGCCTGAGTCTTGGAAATCCTTTAGGAAAGCCCCACACCACTCAATTTGACCCTCATCAAAAGTAGTAACTGTCAACATGAGAGAAGACTATCATTAAACTAGAATTAGGTTTTGGAGCTCCACACCATAGGTTTTGATTATTTTCACCTCTTTTCCTTGCCTATGTTCTGGGTACTTGACACCTGTTGACCATGTATGTTGCTGTGGTTGTTGTTCAGTCATTGAAGGTGTGACTAATATTTTACTACCACATTTGGGGTTTTCTCAGCAAAGATACTGGAGTGGTTTGCCATTTTTTCTAGCTCATTTCTCAGATGAGTATGCTGAGGCAAATAGGGTTGAGTGACTTGCCTGTGGTCAAATAGCCAGTAAGTGTTGGCATTCAGATTTGAACACAGGTCTTCCTGACTCCAGGCAAGTTACAATATCCAATGCACCACTTAGTAGCCCATGTATGGCCTTCAAAAAAGGAGGCTTTTTTTTTTCAAATTACTTCATACTTAGTTCTATATATGAGATTCTCCTGTATGCCCATCCTGGCTGTCAAACCTGGAAAATGATATGCTATTGGAACAGGAAGAAGCCTTTAATAAAGTCATCTCAGTTGATCCCTATTCCCTATAATAGCCCTTCAAATCTTTGAAGGAAATGGTAACAATCCTCTGATCCAACAATGTATTTCTCTTTGCAAAAATGCCCAGTTTCTCAACTGCATCTAGTGAACATATTATCTATGCCTAATCCTTTATGTTCTCCCTTTTGTAATTCAAGGTGAGCAAGGTGTGAAGGCTCTGAGCTGGGTGTTTAGCAGGAAAAGGGGAGTGGTGAGAGGGGACACATGGAAGAAAGTAAGGAGAGTGAGGGCAGTGGGGATTACTGGCTGAGATGAGAAAAGTGTGATCTTTAGAGAAATGGGGAAGAAAAGTTAGTAAGAAGAGCGAGGGTCTGAGGGAGAGGGAGGATTGTGGGATAAATGGGGAGAATATGAGATAGATGGAGAGAGTAGGAATAGAATGTGAGGTAGAGAATGGAGGGTAGAAAGCAATGGGGGCATGCCTGAGGAAAGTTAAAAGAAAATGATTATAATACCAGGGGGTAGAGATAAGGGAAAGGAGAAAGAGTAGGGCTTAAAATGTAGGTGAGAATATATAGAATAAGGAAAGTATAGAGAGGACAAGGTTGAGAGCAGGGATACTCAAAAGAAGGGAAAATATAGGAGAGGAGGCAAAAGGTGATTGGGAAGGGATGAGAGTGAGTAGAAGGAGGAGGTTGATGTAAAGCAAACATGAGCAGCTTTCCAGAAGACTGCTGTTGTGAATAGCTTTAAGGTTCTGATCACATGGTATAATGAACTCTCTATTTATTCAGCAGTAAAGGAAAGCAAAATATTCACATAGACCAAAGTTAAACATACACAGTGATATAACTTAACAATTTACTACTAAAGTGGCCACATAGATTTAAACAAAAGATATCATCCAGGATACAAAGTACAAAGGTTTCTTGGCCCTAAGTCACATTGTCTTCATCTTATCAGTCAGAAAGTCTTTCTTCTCAATTGGAGACTAGCTTCCAATCATCCTTTACTCAATCATCCTTAAGGAGTACAAAGTACAAAGTTCTTCCACCCCTAGGTCTCAGTAAATCATAATCTTGTTAGGCATTACTAAGTACTCAAGGAAAGATCCTTTTGTCTTAACTGGAGGCTGGCTCCCAAATTTCAAGTTTCCTCTTCATTGCTCCCAGCTCTTGCCTGAGTTCACCCAACCATCACCTGCATTCACAGGCAGGCAGCTCTCAGCTCCTCATCCAGCTCCACATCCAGCTCTGATTCCTTATTGAACCTCATGGTGACAAGTCCACCTCAAGCCCTTGAAAGTCTCTGTTTCTGGGATGACAAAGCTTAACAGAGACACAACAACACACACTGAGTACACTTTCATCTCAAATTCATTTTCTGCCTGTGAAATCAACATAAGTCAATAGATGGGGAGCTTCTGTCTGGCAAAGTAACACAATTCAATAGATAGAATCTTTCTATCTGACAAAGTAACACAATCAACAGGAAGAATGCTTTCATCTGACAGAGTAGCAAACACAAATCAACACAGAGGGAAGGGTCTTCACTTCCAAATTCAGGGAGGGAGAAGAGAGTGGAGGTCATAGTTTTACTCTGGGTCCACATATGTCGCCTCAGCCAAGTCTGAGTCTAAATCTTTCCTTCCCTCCCAGTGTCTTAGATTCTGGTACTTCATGGGTATCCTTCAGATGAGCGGATCATGGGTCATAAGACTGGCATATAGAAAGAACCATTGCAGTCTTATTATCCAACTCCATGTTACAGAGGAAGAAACTAAGGGCCAGAGACTTAGAACCAAAGAACCTCAGGGACAGAACCAAGTAATATAATCTTGTCATTTTAGAGGATTATAGATTTCATCTGAAAGAGATTTTGATCGATTCATTTATTCTATAGAATCTATACTGAGTTAAACTCCCTCATTTTACAAGAGAAAATGGGGTGCAAGGAGATTATGTGACTTGTTCAAGGTGACACAGCTAATATGTGTCTGAGGCAGGATTTAACCTGGTTCTTTCTGTCTTCCCCATCTAGTACCTTCTCCACCTAACCAGGAAGCCTTTTAGAAAGCTGATAAGGCTGAAAGGAAAAGATAGTTGTTCATATTCACTTCCTTTCTCCTCCCCATCTTTCCCACCTTTTCCTTTTGGCATATCATTGTGTCAGCATATTTTCCATATCCTCTTTGATTATATTTGAATGTCACAGCCCACCAAGTCCTTTAGAGTACATGCCTATCTTTGGGGAGGTGGTGGTACAGCTCTGTCATGAAGAGAAATGAAACCTCAAATTCTGGAGGGATCTGGGAAGACACAGACTGTACACAGAGCAAGCACACCCTCAGGACAGTTAGGTAGATAAAAGCCTCCTTGAGGCAGGGACCATGGCCCATTGAAAATGAATTCCACCAAGGACCAGGCATAGTCCCTATTCCCTGTTATGTAATGCTCACAGTTTGATGTGATACTCACAGTTGATGAATGGAAAGGCACATGGTTTGAGGACCTTGGCTTGAGAAAGAATCAACAATGGTTATAATGGAGGTAAGGGAGGGATGCAGGTCAGGAGACAAAGGCAACTGGTCCTCAATTATCCATTACTCTGAAGGTTCTAGGCTCTTTCTGTTTTCAGACTGCCATAACATTAAGGCCCAGCCTTAAATGAGCACACACTCAGGAAGAGCCCAGGTGTGACAGGCACTGAAAGCTTTACTGGAGGAGAGAAAGTATGGAAAACTTGGAGGGGATCAAGTCCTCCACCATCTCCTCTTATAGATGAAGAAAATGAGGCTGAGATAAGGGAAGGAAGTCAGATCCAGAGAGAAAACTCAAGTAATAACAGTCATTTGGTGACCCTTGAATCAGGAGACTCAAAAACCTCACCACTGGCTACTTACCAGGTGTGATTATGGGCAAATCACTTAACTTTTGTAGAAATAAGGGTGTTGAGGCAAGTGACATATTTAACTGTAGTGTAAGAAATGAGATTAAATTCAATTGTGAAGTGTGGAAAATACTGCTATATTTTTGTGAACAGATTGCTTCCCCACATCTATTGAAGTGATGGTCCTAAACCTCAAGTCTGACCATGTCACCCTGTTCTCAATAAACTCTGTTGCCTCTACTTTAACTCCAGAATGAAATATAAAATCTCTTAAGTAGCATTCAAAGCCCTTCATAGCCCATAATCCTACCTTTCCAGTATTCTTGCCACACCCCACCCTGACCACTCATCCCCCAGGCAGGTCAAATACTTTTCAGTCCAGGCCTCATTGCTATTCCTTGAATAAGACCCTCCATTTGTCATCTCTGGACATTACTCCTGGCTGCACTCTAAGCTTGGAAAGCTCTGTGCATTCATCTCTGCCTCCTGGCTTCCCTGACTTTTTTCCAATCCCAGCTAAAATCCACCCTTCCACACTCTGATTTTCATATCTTAGCAAATGAAACCTTTATAGAAAAACTTGCTGCAAAGATTTTTTTCCACATTACCTGTTTTTCTTCTAAGTTGAACTACACTAGATCTGTTTGTGCAAAGCCTTTGATTTTATATACTTTTTATTGCCCAATTTGTTTTTTGTGACCCTTTCTATGATTTCTTTGTTCATGGTCTCTTTCCCTGGCCATTGGTCTAAGACGTGATTTCTTCCTCGCTCTTTTTCTTGTTTGTGATGCCACCTTTTTAGTGTCCCTCATGTATACATTTGGAATTTATCTTTGTATGTGGTGTAAGATGCTGTTCTTGATCTAATTTTTGCCAGAGGTCTCTTAATCAATGCTGTGGGGCCCTGGGCCATCTGACTTGCTTGCTTTTCGTGTCTTTCTATCACTTTCTTTTGCTGTATTCCTCAAATCTAGCCATGGGGCTCTTGGCCACCCATACAGTGGACTCTCTCTTTGGCCACTCTGACTTTTGGACTTTTACCAGAAAACTTCTGAGCTGCTTCTGCTCTGGGTTCTGCCTACTCTAGCCTTGTTTATTCCATGTCACCGGACTTGTCTACGGGAAATCTATAGGACTGTAGCTGTCGTTTTGTAGCCCTGTGTTGGGTGAAGTCTACTGATCATTCTCCTTATTCCCTCTAGGTCTTAAGATGACTGAGGCTTGGCTGATTCCTGATACTCACTGTCCTAATTCCATCTTATGTGTTTGGCCCCTCTTTTGATCCACTATAATTATGAGAAATAGAAGGTTCCACATATTTCTTTTTCTCTTCTGCACTATTGTTTTGCATTTGCCATCCATTTTCATTCACTTATTCAGATCTTCATGACAGCAACTATCTACTCCAAAAGTCCACTGTTTGCCTTTCTTATTGTTGCTGTTATCTATTCATTTTTTTCAGTTGTGCCCAACTTTTTAAGACCCCACTTGGGCTTCTCTTGGCATAGATGCTAGAGGGGTTTCTCATTTCCTTTTCCAGCTCATTTTACAGATGAGGAAACTGAGGCCAACAGGGTTAAGTGAATTACTCAGGGTCACACAGCTACTAAGTATCTCAGGCCATATTTGAACTAAGGAAAATAAGTTTTCCTGACTCCAAGCCCAACTACCCATATCACCACCTAGGTGCCCATGTTTATCTTAATTCTCAATAACCTTTGACAATTTAAGAATCTGGAGAGACACTTCTTTCTTCTCCCTATATCTTTATCCAACTCCTTTCAAATAAATTTCCTTTTCTATGTTTCTCTAGTATCTTGTGTTTTTCTTCCCAAAGTTCTACCTAGCTCCAGTCCTTATATTACAAATTCATGAAAGATCCTTATTTCATTTAAATTCTATTTTTTTCCCCTAGCATTCTACTCAGCTTGACAGAGTGCATTGTTCTTGATTGAAAGCCTATATCTTTGCCTTTTGGAATATTGTATCCCATAATCTCCTCTAATATTTATAGAAATTCCCAGGTCTTTTGTGATCCTGACTGTTGCTCTTTGATACATGGATTCCTTTTTGGACATTAACAATCTTTTTTTTTTCTCTTACATTATGATAGCTCCATATTTTGGCTTTGACATTCCTGTGACCTTTATTTTTGTTCCTTTCAGGAGATGATCAGCCTCTCCTTATCTTGGCCTTTTTGCATATTTAATGGATTTTCCAGCTCTCCTTATCTCTTTCTCTCTTGTATGATATGCTAATCCTTACTTTCTCTGGATTGTCAGCTCTCAACATGCAATGAAAATTGTATGGTTATTCCACCCAGCATTCAAGTGTATCACATTCTTATAGGAATAATCACTGCAAGAGACCTTATAGGTGATCTCATATAATTCCTCTATTTCTGAGATGGAGAAACTGAGACCAAAAAGAGTCTAAGTGATTTATGTAAGGTGGTATAGGCAGCCAGAAATAGAACTAAGGGTTGATCCCAGGTCCTCTAATACAAATCCTGAGCTCTTCCTCAACATCATGTTGATGCTTACTTTTAGAATGTATCCATGACCTTTGGAAACAAATAGTCACATAACTCCACAAATATTGCTATTTGCCCTTGTGCTCAGAACATTCCTTATGTTTATATAGCCATGACTTAGTACACTCAGTGCAATGAGCAGTTGCTTCACAGTGAAGTTCAGTTGAGGAGAGGTAACACCTAACTGCAGTGGCCGTTCAGAACTGTTGTGTGATGTTTTTTCTGTCTTCTTTCAGCAATGTCACTGCCCACTTCAATTCTCCATTCTTCAGAAGATGAGCAGAGCTTGGAGTCTGGGTCAAGTGAAAAGCAGATCAGAAACCAGTCCAAAATGGGACTGGGAAAAATATCATTCGAGAGAAAGAGATCCATATTTTGAATCAGAATCTACCCAAAGAGAACACTCGCCTGAGCCTTCTTTGTCGTTTTCTCTCAGACACTCAGTTCGTATTATAGACATTGCAAAAGGGTGTTCACATTCCTGTCTTGTCTCCCCCGATGTCCCTGGAGGTCCTCAGAGGTAAAGACGGGACATATTTTACTGGAAAAATGCAATCCATTTGCCATCACCTCTCCTTTTTTCCCTCTTCTGCATTTCAAGAATCCCTTGATATCACCCCCCTTTACTTTAATCTCAGATAAAAAGGTGACATTTCTTCTTACCATGTAGTATCTCACTTGTGCCCTTGGTCTCTTCCCCTTCAACAGAGATCCTCTGTCATTTAAAATCTCCCTGCCTGACTCATTCTTTGCTTCCTAAACTTAGTAGTCATTCAACCACGTGTATCTTTCTCCTATATATAAAATAAACTGAAGAAAGAAATGACAAAGCATTCTAGTATTTTCATTAAGAAAACCCCAGATGGGATCATGAAGAGTCAGACACAACTTGACTGCCTGAAGGACCATCAATGCTTCCTAAAAATACTCATAGGGTTTCTCCACTAGAAAAAAAAAGGGCTGGATTCTGCTATTTAATTATTAAAAGTTCTGTGTCAGTCTGAATGACCTCATTATTCCCAGTCTTGCTTGATTTCAGGAGTATGTGCCAATCAGAACTTCCAAAAGGAGAGCCAGTTGCCTTTTCACCTCATTGTTTTATCTCTAATCTCATTTCTCTATGATGTCCAATAAGGGAGAAGCTGTGACCGACGTAGGTCATCCCTTTTAAGAAAAGTGAGATTATCCAGGTTGTATTTCCCTCATCTTGAAATTGGTCTTGCAGGGCAAGAGGGGGGAATTGGTGGTTTCGAAATTCAATGCCCAGAAGCACTCAAGATTCTTGCCTTGATTTACTTAATAAACTCTTTTTAATTTTTCTTCCTGAGTTTGCTTCATTCCTAAGGGCAAGTCCTGAACTCAGATTTTCTTCTAACACCCTCACATGTCTTCCTGTAGTTTTTATCTGTCTCAGAGTCAGGCTCCTAGAAAAAGGTATCTAATCTTGTTTCCTCCATTTCTTCTACCATCATGCACAATGCCCTCTCACACAGGACCCTTCCTAGTGCTGAAACAATAATTTCTTAATCAGTACTGGGTGATGGATTACCTCCATTTCTTTCTCCTCTCCCACTCTTCTTAGCTCTCCCCCTTCAGCTGCTATTCCTCTTGCTTTCCTTCCTCTTATCCTTCCGGTCCAATAGTTGCTATTCCTCTTCTTCCTTTCCCCCGTTCCTTTTAATTCTACTTCCTCTTCCTCTCCCTCTCCTATCCCTTTCTATTTTTTGGTCTCTTCCTCCTCTTCCCCTTTCCCTGTTCTTATTTATCTCATAGTCTTTTTATCCCTTGAATTCTTCTCTTTTTCCTTCTCTGTTAATTGTTGGATATTTCCTTCAATTTTTTCTCATCAATATTGATGGGCCTTTCCATAGCATCTGCAGGGACATGTGGAAAATGTTTGTTGCTTCCAGGAACAAAGCTGAAGGAGGAAGATTTAAACTTAGTGATAAAGAATACTTCCTTCTCTATCACAAAAGACAACAAAAATGTCCAGCTATTCACTCCTGTCTGACTCTTTCATGGAACAGGGTCAAAGCATCTAAATAAGAAATGGTGAGTAGGAGCCCTAGAGATAAAAGAGCAAAGTTGGTGGGTGTTTTTCTAGAATTTTGCTGACCCCAACAAATTAGACTAGAGGGTCTGAATCCAATAGTGCAGAATGAGAAAAAATGTGATTAAAATGTTTATTATATCTACACCATGTATGAGAGATCACCATAATCCACCCATGGGTGGGAGGCAAGGATAATCCAGGAACTTATCATGTATTAACTCTTTTAAAGGTACCCATTCTTTTAGGGGAGCTATAGACCCCCAATGTATGAGCAGAGCATCCTGAGTGTCACTGCTGCCCCAGTATCTATTCTGGTTGGATACAGACATTTAAACAATCACTGTTAAGAGGCTTAAAATGAAATGGTCTCTGGTCACATAACTCATGATCCCAGCAGACCCACAGTGTGGCATCCTTTTTCAGGTTTGTCCTGAGATCCTGGGGTTTTGTTGGCACATGTATAAGGAAAAGTCCTGAATTTGTTTTATCCATAGTTGACCTCTTTGTCCATCCATCTTTCTTGTTTTGAACTTTTTCATGAAGTCCTCAACTAGTATAATAACTAAAAGACTATACTTGCCTAATAACCAGGCACAAGTGTCTGGATCAATTCTTGTCATTCTGAAACACCTGGCCACTTGGGTCCAGCAGTCAGTATTCTTTGTTTATCTCTCTGTTTAACAGAAGATGTTCCAAATATTCCATCATTTTATTATCTAGGAGTGTTTTAAGTACTCTGCTTCATCTTCTATTCCTCTGCACAGTTTATATTTTTGTAAATATTCACCCATTTTAATTAAACTATTAGTCTTATTGGCATTTACTTAGGCAAGATAGCTCCTAATAATTCCCTTAATTTCATCTTTGTTGGTGGTGCATTAACCCTTTTTATTTTTGATATTGGTAATTTGATTTGCTTTCTATTTTTCAATAAAATTCACAAATGGTTTATCAATTTATTAATTTTTTTAACATAACAGCCTTTCTTCTAGTTTTGCTAGTTTAATAGATTATTTTCACTCTTTTTTTTTTTGGAGGGAAATTGGGGTTAAGTAACTTGCCCAGGGTCACACGGCTAGGTTTTTGTTTGTGTGGGTTAAGTGTCTGAGGCCGGATCCGAACTCAGGTCCTTCTGACTCCAGGGCCGACGCTCTACTCACTGTGCCACCTAGCCACCCCAATAGATGATTTTCAATTGTATTAATCTTTCCTTTGATTTTCAGGATTTCCAATTTCACATAAAATTGAGAATTTCACATTTATTCTTTTTGTAGTCATTTTAGTTACAAATCCAATTCACTCTTCTACTCTTTCTCTTCTTTATTGTTTAAGTATTTAGACTCACAGATTTCTCCCTAAGTACTGCTTGGGCAGCATCTTGTAAATATTTTTTGTTGTTGTTGTTGTTTTGCTTTCTAGTGGGATAAGGGAGGACGATGTGTTAGTTGTATTTACAGCCATGAAGTGCAAAGCTTAACTTTTGCCATGCTCCATCCCTCCCTTTCTTTACCTTGATTTTATTTTCTATTTTTTTTTCTGATTTCAACCAGGAACATTCCAACCTCTTGTCAACTAGGTCTATTCAGAGAGTTTGTGCATTACCATTTGCCAAATATATTATTAACATGACCATCCAACCAGAGTTTTACAAGGCTTATGGGACATTTTATCACTTTTTGTTCCTGAAAGAGCAAACCTTAGTACAGCTATGTTAGGAAAGAAGAAGAGGTACCAGAGACTCTTCACTTACATTACTAGAGATTTAATCAATCAATCAATCAATCAATTAATGTATTGACCAATGGCAAAGCTCATTAGTCATTTAGAAATGGCTTCAATAATAAAGACCAGTCCCTCAAGTACCCACACATTGGGTCTTTCCTTTAATGAGGAAAAGAAATAGACTCTCTTGGAGTGGATCTTCTTGTTTGTCCTTTGCTCTTCAAGAAGATCATGACATCAGGAAGGTGATGCCATGATTTGCAAGTCAATTGGATTTAAGTGAGGGAGAGCTGTGCAAAGTCACCAGCCTCACTTTCTCCTCTGGAGTCATCTGGGCTCAGTGGTAAGATATAGATCAGCATGATGGGAGATGGCCCCTTACAGGAGTGGAATGAACCTGTCTAAAACATCACCTAACTTCTCTCTATGTCTGGCAGGTATCATCTGAGATTGAAAAAAACCACTTCACAATAGCTCAAAGTGAAGCCTTTGACAATCTTTTCAAGGAGAGGATGGCAGAGCTAGACCAAAGGCTTTCCCCCTGGGGGCACTGTTGAGGGCTTAACAACTTGATGTTACCTTTAATTCTACATGTGATGGATGGTTGGGCAACTTTACCTAATCCTATTTTAAACACTAGATTAACTAGGTCCAAGTAGCCATGACTAAGAGACACTTGACTATTTCAATCATGAGACCTAAATTAAGGCTCCCCCTTAGGTTTCTCACCAATAAGTTCCAGACCTGGGGCAGAGGCAATGGTTTTCTTTCCACTCCTCTGGCCCTTTCCTGTCCCATATCTACTGTGCATTAAAGGAAGAATTGGCAAGATCAGTGGAGGCCATGATTAAATCAGAGTAAGTTTTGGGAGGTCCATTGCATAGGCCTTGATTATTTTTACCTCTTTTCCTTGCCTATGCCCTGGGTACTTGACACCTGGTGACCAGGTATTTTGTTGTGGTTTTTTAGTCGTTTCAGTTGTGACCAACTCAGATTAAAAGCAGGGACTTTCTTGAGCTGTTCCCCAAACCCCTTCAAATACCTGTAAAAAATTGACTCTACCCAAATTCTAGAATAGCAGAACCCACAAAGTGACAGAGTGAAAGAAATTTCCAACCCATGATAACCTGGAAGGTTGACAGGAAAGGTCTGTTGTACTGTTCTGAAAAAAGAATAAAATTCAGTGTGGGCCATACTGGTATAGACAGAACCCTAGGAAACCCAGAGCAGGCCTCAAGGTACTGAATGTTGGCAGCTATGGTAGTTTCTAGACTTTTCAACCCACGAACTCAAAAAATGGTCAGTAGCCAAGGTCTGTCTGACCTTCCTGAGAGAGAAGTGGGGGTCCGGCTCTAACCCCAGGGTGACAGCAATGGCAGTGGCTGCTTCCAGAGCTCTAGATCCACAGATAGTGGAGGCAGAGTGTGTGATAAGAGGGGGATTGCAGGGATCTCTTTGCTGGCATTGAGGCAAGATTCTCTTGTTTTGCCCATGCGTGGATCTGGGTCACAGTTCTGAGTGGACATCCTGGGGTGAGAAGCAGCAATGGCATGACCGACCTTGTGGTGGAGAGCAAATCCTCCTCATAAACCCAAGGCAGAACAGAGTGCTTGTGGTCACTCACAGACCAGATCACAGGCTGGGAGAGGAGTAAACACCTGTCTTTTGATCATACAACTCTAGAAGAACTGAAAATGTACAGGCCTGTAGAAATACCTCTGAAAGGAAGAAATTAAAGATATATGTAAGCCTATAAAAATGCTCTAAATCACTACTGATTAGAGAAAGGCAAAGCAAAACAACTCTGAGGTACCACATTCCACTGGTCAGATTGGCTAATATGACAAAACAGGAAAATAATAAATGCTGCAGAGGATGTGGAAAAAATGGAATATTAGTGCATTGAGGGTGGGGTTGTGAACTGATCCAACCATGCTGGAGAGCAATCTAGAACAATGCCCATAGGGCTATAAAAAAGTGTATAACCCTTTGGCCCTGATTACTATTCTAGGGCTGTATCCCTAAAAGATCACAGAAGTGGGAAAAGGACCCATATATACAAAGATATTTATACCAGCTCTTTTTGTGGTGGCAAAGAATTAGAAATCAAGGGAATGCTCATCAATTGGAGAATGACTAAACAAGTTGTAGTATGTGGATGTAATGGAATATGATTTTGCTATAAGAAATGAAGAGCAGGGGGCGGCTAGGTGGAGCAGTTAGTAGAGCGTCTGTCCTGGAGTCAGAAGGACCTGTGTTCGGATCCAGCCTCAGACACTTAATGCACACACAATTAAAAACCTAGCTGTGTAACCTTGGGCAAGTTACTTACCCCCAATTGCCCTCCAAAAAAAAAAAAAAGAAATGAAGAGCAGACAGACTTCAAAATACCCTGGAGAAACTTATATGAATTGACACTGAATGAGAAGAGCAGAACCCCTCCTTTTTGGAGGGGGAAAGAGAGGATAATTGGGGTTGACTTGCCCAAGGTCACATCGCTAGTAAGTGCCTGAGGCTGGATTTGAGCTCAGGTCCTCCTGACTTCAGGGTCAGTGCTCTATTTACTATGCCTCCTAACCCCAAACAGGAGAACTTTGTAGAAGCAAATAAATAAATAAATAAACAAACAAACAAACAAATAAATAAATAAATAAATAAGTAAAGAAAGAAAGAAAGATTTCTGAAAATATCTGCAGAAACCCCTGTATCCTGAAATAGTACACCCTCCCAAGTGGAAGCAGAGGCTTACCTTAACAATGAGCTAAAAAAGTCAAGTAATTGACTGGGGGAATGACCAAACAATGGGAAAAATCAGACTGTAGAATCTTACTTTGGTGACAAGGAAGATCAAAACATACAATCGGAAAAAGACAACAAAGTCAAAGCTCCTACATCCAAACCTCCAATAAAAACATGAATTGCAGGTCATGGAAGTGTGCAAAAAGGATTTTGAAAATAAAGTAAGAAAAGTAGAAAAAATTGAGTAGAGAATGACAGTGATGCAAGAAAATCATGAAAAAATTAGTCAACAGCTTGCTAAAGAAGACTCAAAAATTTGCCAAAGAAAACAACACTTTAAAAAGTGGGCTAACTTTACTGAAGAAAATGATTCCTTAAAAATTATGATGGAGCAAATGGAATCTAATGACTTTCTGAGAATTCAAGAAATTATAAAACAAAACCAGAAGAATAAAAAATAGAAGACAATGTGAACTATCTCATTGGAAGAACAACTGACCTGGAAAATAGATCCAGGAGAGAGAATTTAAAAATGATTGGACTACCTGAAATATGTGATAAAAATAAGAGCCTTGCCATCATATTTTAAGAGACTATCAAGGAAAACAGCCCTAATATTCTAGAACCAGAGGGGGAAATAGAAAATGAAAGAATCCACTGACCACCTCTTGAAAGAGATCCCAAAAGGAAAACTCCTAGGAATATTGTAGCCAAATTCCAGAGATTCCTTATCAAGGAGAAAGTATTGCAAGCAACCAGAAAGAAGCAATTCAAGTATTATGGAAACATAATAAGGATAACACAAGATTTAGCAGCTTCTACATTTAGGGATTGGAAGGCTTGGAATATGATAGTATAGAAGTCAAAGGAGCTAGGATTAAATCCAGGAATCACCTTCCCAGCAAAACTGAGTATAATACTTCAGGGGAGGAAATGGACATTTCAGTAAAATGAAATAGAGGACTTTCAAGCACTCTTGATGAAAAGACCAGAACTGAATAGAAATGACTTTCAAATATAAGAATCAAGAGAAGCATGAAAAGGTAAACAGAAAAGAAAAATCATATGGGACTTATCAAAGTTGAACTGCTTGCATTCTTACATGGAAAGATGATATTTATAACTTATGAATCCTTTCTCAGTATTAGGGTAGTTGGAGTGTATACACACACATATATGTATATATATATGTATGTATATATATATATATACACACACATATACATGTACACAGAGCTAGAAGGAGATAGAGGGACAGAGAGGAATAAAGGGCACAGGGTGAGTTGAATATGAAGGGATGATATCTAAAAAATAAAGTTAAGGTGTGAGAGAGCAATACTCTGGCAGAAGGAGACAGTGAGAGGTAGACTAGTGTAAATTATCTGACTTAAAAGAGAAAAGAAGCTTTTACAATGGAAGGGATTTTGAGAGCATCTTATTCCCCTTGACTTCCCCTGAAATTTTTTCGGGATGAATTTGTGGTGAGGAATAATGATGTCATTGTAGTGCCCTACCCCAAATCAAATAAGAAACAAGTATAGGTCCAAGAGGAGGTGTTTTGGAAGGATATCCAATAATGGCTGTCCTGTAGTGTTTTGTTTTGTTTTGTTTTTTTTATTTTATTCCTTTTTTATAATTTAATTTATTTTTAGTTTTCAATATACACTTCCACAAGATTTTGAGTTCCAATTTTGTCCTCATCCCTTCCCATTTTATCCCCAAGATGGCATACATTCTGATTATCCCTTCCCCTAGTCTGCTGTCCCCTATATCACCACCTGTCTTTTACCCCCTTCCCTTCTATTTTCCTGTAGGGCAAGATAGATTTCTATACCCCATTCCCTGTATACCTTCTTTCCCAGTTGCATATATAAAAATTTTTTAACATTCGTTTTTGAAGCTTAGAGTTTCACATTCTCTCCCTTCTTCCCCACCCTCATTGAGAAGGCAAATATTTATTTTTTGCTTTTTGGAGGGGGGAAGGTAGGGCAATTGCAGTTGTTACTCTCCCAAGGTTACATGGCTAGATTTTGTGTTAAATATCTGAGGTCAGAATTGAACTCAGGCCCTCCTGACTCCAGGGCTGATGCTCTATTCTCTGTACTACCTAGCCAGCCCATGAAGGCAAATAATCCCATATAGTTTTTTTGTTATTTGAAATTTTTAGATAATTTGATATATGTGTAGTCATGAAAAACACTTCCATAATAATCATGTTGTGGGGCGGCTAGGTGGCGCAGTGAATAGAGCGCCGGCCCTGGAATCAGAAGGACCTGAGTTCGGAGCCGGCCTCCGACACTTAATCCGCACAAACAAAAACCTAGCCGTGTAACCTTGGGCAAGTTACTTAACCCCAATTGCCCTAAAGGGGCGGCTAGGTGGCGCAGTGAGTAAGAGCGCGGCCTCGGAGTTGGGATGACCCGAGATCAGATCCGGCCTCAGAAAATGAGCACCCACGCATAAATCAAATGACTAGCCGTGTAACCTTGAGCAAGTTACTTAACCCCAATTGCTAAAAAAAAAAAAAATCATGTTGTGAAAGTCTAATTATATTTCCCTCCATCCTATACAGCCCCCTATTTATTCTATTCTTTCCTTTGACCCTGTCTGTCCTCAAAAGTGCTTGCTTCTGATTACTCCCTATTTCCATTTACAATCCCTCCTATTATCACCTTTCTCTTATTCAGTTCACCCCTATTTTCTTGTAGGGTAAGATAACATTTCCACACCCAGTTGAGTGTGAATATTATTCCATCCTTAAACCAAATCTGATGAGAGTAAGGACCACTCATTCCCCTTTACTTCATCCGTTCTCCCCCCTCCCCCCCACTGTTAAACTTTTTCTTGCATCTTTTTTTTTTGCCTTTTGGAGGGCAATTGAGGTTAAGGTAACTGCCCAAGGTCACACGGCTAGGTTTCTGTGTGTGTGTGTGTGTGTGTGTGTGTGTGTGTGTGTGTGTGTATGTGTGTGCGTGTGCGTGCTCGTTAAGTGTCTGAGGCTGGATCCGAACTCAGGTCCTTCTGACTCCAGGGCCGACGCTCTACTCACCTCGCCACCTAGCCGCCCCTTCTTGCATCTTTTAATTGACACATTTTATCCCACTGATCCTCTCCCCTTCTCTTTCTCCCAGTAGATTCCTCTCTCACCCATTAATTTTATGATTTGGATATCATCCCTTCATATTCAACTCACCCTGTGCCATGTGTATGTATGTATATATGTAAATATATACATATATATATTTTTGTGTGTATACATATATAAATGTTTGTGAGAGTATATGTATATAGATAGACATGTATGTAGATGTATATTTGTGTGTGTGTGTGTGTGTGTGTGTGTTTCCTCCAACTACTCTAATACTGAGAAAGTATCATGAGTTGTAAATATCATCTTTCCATGCAGGAATATATATAATTCCTCTTTATTAAGGCCCTTACGATTTTTCTTCCCCATTTGCATATTCTTATTTTTCTTGATTTTTGCATTTGAAAGCTAAATTTTCTACTTAGCACTGGACTTTTTATCAAGAATGCTGGAAAGTCCTCTATTTCATTGGATGTCTATTTTTTTCTCTTAGGTATTTCACTCATTTTTTTCTGGGTAGGTGATTCTTAGTTTTAATCTTAGCTCCTTTGACCTCTAGAATATCATATCCTAAGCCCTCCAATCCCTTAAATTAAAAGATACTAAATATTATGTTATCCTGATTGTGTTTCCACAATATTTGAATTGTTTCTTTCTGGCTGCTTGCAATATTTTCTCCTTTACCTGAGAACTCTCAAATTTGGTTACAATATTTCTAGGTGTTTTCCTTTGGGGATACCTTTCAGAACATGATCAGTGGATTATTTCAATTTCTATTTCCCCCTCTGCTTCTAGAATATGAGGGCTAGGCTTCCTTGATAATTTGATGAAAGATAACATCTAGGGTCTTTTTTATCATGGCTTTCAGGTAGTTCAATAATTTTAAACTTCTCCCTCCTGGATCTATTTCATAGGTCTGGGGCATTTCAAATGAGATATTTCTCATTGTCTTCTATTTTTCACTCTAATGGTTTTGTTTAATAATTTTTTGAATTCTCATAAAGTCATTATCTTCTATTTGCTCCATTCTTATTTTTAAGGAATCATTTTCTTCAGTGAGCTTTTGAGCCTCCTTTTCAATTTGGCTAATTATTCTTTTTAAGGCATTCTTCTTCTCTTTGGTTTTTTGGATCTTTTTGGACATGTGGGTTAGTCTATTTTTCAAGGTGTTATTTTCTTCTTCATTATTTGGATCTCCTTTAGCAAGCTGTTGACTTGTTTTTCCTTATTTTTTTGCATTACTCTCATTTCTCTTCCAAATTTCTTCCTACTTATGTTACTTGATTTTTGAAATTTGTTTTGAGCTCTTAAATGTCTTGCAATCAATTTTTTTTTCTTGGAGGCTTCAAATGTAGGACTTCTGACTTTGTTGTCTTCTTCTGGTTGTATATTTTGATATTCCTTGTCACCAAAGTAAGATTCTATCATCTACTTTTTTCCCCTGATACTTGCTCATTTCTTTCTTTCTTTTTTCCTCTTTGGAAAGGCAGTTGGGGTTAAGTGACTTGCCTAAGGTCACACAGCTAGTAAGACTTAAGTGTCTAAGGCAGTATTTGAACTAAGGTCCTCCTGACTTCAGGGCCAGTGCTCTATTCACTGCACCACCTAGCCGCTCCTACTTCCTCATTTCTGAGCCAATTAGTTAACTTTTTTGGTCTTTGTTAAGATAGGACTGTGCTTCAGGGTGTAGGGTTTAATGTCCTGTAGCAGCAAGCACCCCAATATCCCCAGGGTAGCTGCCAATATAGGTTCTTAGATCTGCTTTTCAAAAGGAAAGCAACTCAAAATGGGTTAACAAGCTTACTTTAATCAAACAAACACACATTACCTAGTTCAGGGGAAAAAGGTCAGCACCCCAAACTTCAGAATTACAGAACTTACAGATCAAACAGACAGGCTTCCAAACTGTCCAATCATTATCAATATCAAAATCACAGTTACCAGAGAGGGAAGCATCAACATCTGGGTTTTCAAAGCCGGGGGGGCTCTCAACAATGGCTTCCCAGAGTCTCATCTGGTCAAATCACACAACACTTCTCAAAGTGAGCCCCAAAGCAAAGTCTCTCATCAGAGTTTATATGGCCTTCTCCTGGCTCAGAGAATGTAACAACCTTCTGGACCCACAGCCCAATCACAAAGTATCAAGGTGTGGGCTTTCCTGAAAAACAAGCCTCCCACCACAGGCTCCAGGTGCACTTAAGCTAGGGGCAGGGAAGATCTTTAAATCTGCATTTCCATTACAGACACCCTATTTAGTATGCATGTCATTCTTTCCCTGGTCCAAATTCAATGAGAATAAGGTTTTGCCTTTTAGCCTTCCTGTTCTTCCCCTCCCCTGCAACCACCTTCCCCTGCCTCCTCTACACAAGACAGTTCACCCCATTGTCTTTCTCCATTCCCCCTCACCACATTACTCTCTCACCTCTTAACCTCACCTTTTAAGTATTATCCCTTCCTACTAAATTCGACCTGTGCCCTCTATCTATGTGTATCTGAAAACATGTATACATAGATGCATAGGACAAAGTGAGAGGTTAGTGCCCTATGGACTTTGGGACCAGTATTTGGGAGTGCTTCAGCTTCTTCCCCTGGGGGCTAGAAGCCTCTGAGAAGCCACAGCACATATGTCATTTTGCAGCTTCAGTTGCAGCTTCAGCTCCTGGCCTGTGGACTGTAGGGGGATCTTGCGATCAGTCTTGGGGGTAATCGCTCTTGCTTTAACCTCCCTGGATCTGGATTGCAGTCTGGGGTGGAGGTCTTGGGGTGGGTATCCAGCTTGCCAGAGTGTGTAGAGGCTTCACAGAGGCCACCCAACTAATACCTCCGGAAGTTATGAAGACCCCAATGTTTGGGACAGAAGCTCTCCTGTCTGGTGGCAGAGTCCTCATGTGGCAACAAGCCCAAAAGTCAAGTAATTAAATGCCAACATGCCTAGGCAAAGGAAACAAAATAAAAAGAAAAATGCAACATTAGACTCCTATTTTGGGGGCAAAGAGGATCAAAGCATGGAACAGGAGGAGGACTGGGAGGTCAGAACTCCTGCAGCAAAAGCTGCAAATGAAAATACGAGCAGGTTACAGGCCATAGAGGACCTTAAGAAGGATTTTAAAACCAAATAAGAGAAGTGGAGGAAAAATTGGGAAGAGAAATGAGAAGGATGCAGGAAAAGTATGAAATGAGAGTCAACAGCCTGACTGAGGAAAACAACACCTTAAAAAATAGAGTAACTCAAGTGGCAAAAGAGGCTCAAAAGGGCAATGAGGAGAAGAATGCCTTAAAAAGCTGAATTTGCCAGATGGAAAAAGGATCTCAAAAGCTTACTGAGGAGATTCATTCCTTCAGAGTTAGACTGGAGCAAATGGAAACTAGTGACTTTATGAGAAATCAAGATGCTATTAAGCAGATCCAAACAAATGAAAGAATAGAAGGCAATGTGAAATATCTCATGGGAAAAACTACTGACCTGGAAAATAGATCCAGGAGAGATAATTTAAAAATTATTGGACTACCTGAAAGCCATGATCAAAGAAAGAACCTAGAAATCATCCTTCAAGAAAATCTTAAGGAAAATTGCCCTTATCTTTTAGATCCAAAGGGCCAAATAGAAGTTGAAAGAATCCACAGATCACCTCCTGAAAAAGATCCCCAAAAGGAAACTCCTAGGATTATTATAGCCAGGTTCCAGATTTCCCAGATCAAGGAGAAAATACTACAAGCAACCAGGAAGAAACAATTTCAGTATTGTGGAAACACAATCAGAATAGCACAGGACCTGACAGCTTTGACACTGAGGGATCTAAGGAAACGGAATATGATATTCCAGAGAGCAAAGGAGCTGGGATTAAAACCAAGAATCACATACCCGGCAAAACCGAGTATCTTGTTTCAGGGGAAAATATGGTAATTCAGTGGAATACAGGACTTTCAAGCATTCTTGAGGAAAAAACCAGAGTTGAATAGAAAATTTGACATTCAGACACTAGAAACAAGAGATGCTTAAGAAGGTAAACAGGGAAAAGAAATCAAAAGGAACTTATCAAAGTTGATCTATTTACATTCCTACATGGAAAAACAGTAGCTGTGACTGATGAAACCTTTCTTGTTATGAAAATAATGGAAGAAGGGTAAATGGGCATATGAATACATATGTGAATGTGTGTATATATGTTTACAGGTATACATGGATAGAGCACAGAGGTCAAATTTGGTGGGAGGGGATGATTCTTAAGGGGTGAAATTAAGAGGTGAGAGAGAAATGTGGCAAGAGGAGATGGGGAGAGACGGGGGTGGGGTAAACTATTTCATGTAAAAGAGGCAAGGGGAAGTGGTTTCAGGGGAGGGGAAGAACAGGAAGGCAAAAAGGCAAAACCATGTTCTCATTGAATTTGGCTCAGGGAGAGAATGACATACATACTAAATGGGATATCTCACCCTGCAAGAGAGTAGGGGGAAGGGGGATGAGAGGGGGGGATGATGGAGGGGAGGTTATTCTGGGGGGAGGGGAGGTTGGAGGCACCCAGTTTTGAAGAGGGACAGGATTAAAGTAGGGAATGGACTGGGTGGGGGGGTGGGATGAGTGGGACAGAAATATAAGCAGTCTTTTACAATATATCTACTATGGTAATGTTTTGCATAGCTAGACATTTACAACATATACTAAATTGCTTATCTTCCCAGTGGGAGTGGGTGACAAGGGACGAAGGGAATGGATCTGGAATTCAAAGTTTTAAAATTAAGTCTTTCAAATATATATAAATACTATTATTAATACTATTTTGCATGTAATTGGGAGATGAGATGTGGAGGCATTGGGGCACAGAGATTCACCTTGCCCTAATGGTAAAGTCGAAGGGGGTATGGGAGAAGATATGGGAGAGAACAGATGGATGAGGGGATATCCTGTGGCACTGCTATTCTGGGGTGGTGGGCAGAGGAAAAATGGGGAAAAAATTGTAACTCAAAATCTGGTGGAAATGAATGATGTAAACCAGAAGTTAATAAAGCATTTGGAAAAAAATAAATAAATTGTGGCAAATTAAATAAGGAAAAAAAGGAAATGTACAAACCATAACCCAATGGGAGACACTTCCAATTCACCCAATAGCTCATCTGAGACTATACATTGATAAAGGTCTTTCCATACTTAATTAAAATGCCTTTGATTTTTTTTATTACATAAACCTTCTGGTTAATGTACCAGGTTCAACTGCTTTATGATTAATGTTAGGTGGGATAGTTTGCTTGATATATTCTAATAACCCCATAGCCATATGTCTTTCCCCCAGTTTTAATATGTGTAGTCCCTAGAAAATCTACTGTAGTATGTTTCCAAAATCCCTACTTACAAATATTGGCTTACTCTTTTCTCTCCAACCTTAGTCTTTCCTGCTATAAAATACAGAACTGTGACTTGATAGTCTCTAAGGTTTCTCTTTGCCTTAAATCCACTGATACTGTAGGAATCATCAAAGAATCACTAAGCATAAACATACAGGAAAAGAGAAAAGGAAAGCAGAAGGAAAAGGAAAGTAACAGCACAGGCTATACAAAGAAAGAACCAGATGCAGGACACATAGTGCAGGGTGAAGTGGAGTACATATACTAATGGGGTATTCACAGAATGCATGGGCCCAGATTTCCCCTGATCCTCAGAGGACCTGGAGCCTGTGTCCCTTAAGGAAGACTTATTTCTACATAGACTCATCACAGTTAAAGCAGTGGCTGAGATTTGCCAGGAAAACAGGCTGTGCTGGAAGGATCTTCACTTCCAAATTCAGTTATGGAGAAGAGAATTGAGATCATAATTTTACTCTGGGTCTACCTGTGTCACCTCAGTAAAGTCTGAGACCAAATCTTTCCTTCCCTCCCAGTGTATGAGGTTTGGCTCCTCCATTGGTGTCCTTGGGATGAGAGGATCATGAGTCATAAGACTGGCATATAGAAAGAACCATTGCAGTCTTATTATCCAATTCCATGTTACAGAGGAAGAAACTAAGGGCCAGAGACTTCAAACCAAAGAACCTCAGAGACAGAACCAAGCAATCCAATCTTCTCATTTTAGAGGATCATAGATTTCATCTGAAAGAGACATTGGGATTCATTGATTCCCATTGATTCTATAATGAGTTGAACTCCCTCATTTTACAAGAGAAAATGGTGTCCAAGGAGATTATATAAGGTGATGCAGCTAATATGTGTCTGAGCCAGGATTTGAACCTGAATCTTCCTGCTTCCCCCATCTAGTACCTTTTGCACCCAATCATAAAGCCTTTTAGAAAACATGTAAGGCTCAAAGGAAAAAATACTTGTTCAAATTCACTTCCTTCCTTCTCCCTACCTCTCCCACCTTTTCCTTTTGTTCTACCATAGCTACACACCCTCACTATTGTGTGAACACATTTTCCATATACCCTTCAGATTATATTTGTATGTCACATTTGAGAATATGTCCATCTATGGAGAAATGTTGGCACAGCTCTGTCATGAAGAGAAATGAAATCTAAAATGAAATCTAAAAAAACCCTAGAGGGGTCTGTGAAGACACAGACTATTGACACAAATCAAGCACAACCCCAGGATAGCTAGTTAGACAAAAAGTTCCTTGAGGCAGAGACCATGGCCCATTGAAAATGGATTCTGCCAAGGACCAGGTATAGTCCCTATTCCCTGTTGTGTGATGCTCATACTTCACATTTTCATAGATGAATGGAAAGGCATACAGCTTGAGGACCTTGGCTGGAGAAAAAATCAACAATGGCTAAAATGGAGGTAACAGAGGAGTGCAGGTCAGGAGACAAAGGCAGCTGGTCCTCAATTATCCATTAATCTGAACTTTCTAGGCCATCTCTGTTTTCAGACTGCCATGTTAGCCCAGCCTCAAATGAGCACACACTCAGGAAGATCCCAGGTGTGACAGACATTGAGAGTTCTACTGGAGGAGAGGAAGTATGGAAAACTTGGAGGAGATCAAGTCCCAATATCTCCTTTTAGAGATGAAGAACATGAGGTTGACATAAAGGAAGGAAGTCAGAATCAGAGAGAAAACTCAAGTAATAATAGTCATTTGGTGACCCTTGAGTCAGGAGGCCCAACTTCAAATCTCACCATAGGTATTTACTAGCTTTGATTGTGAGTAAATCATTTAACTTTTATAGAAATAAGGATGCTGAGACAAAAAACCTATTTAAACCTTAGACAGCTACTTAAGGGTAATATTAATTATTGAGTTGATAGGAGACATATAGAATCATGTCCAAGCCAGGATTTCCTGACTCAGTTCTATGCTTTTTCTTCTACACACAGATACCCTATCCCACCTATTACTCCATATTTTAGCCCCAAACTTTGCCTCCAGAGGTGGAGAGCAGCTGGATTGCCTTGAGTTCTCTACAGGGCATCCTCCAGAGTGCCCAGGGGATGCAAAGAATTGGGCTAACAGATTGGCACAAATTCCCCTCCTTCCCCACCCACCCCCCTTGAGAATTTCTCCCAATGCCTCTGGGATGGCCACAGTATGCTAAAGAAGTGTTGATGTGTGTGTGTGGGGGTAATAACCACCTTCCCCCTCCAAGTTCAGCCTGATTTGGAGTGTAAATTACTGGATTTGGTGTCAGAAGGCTAGGCCTGCCTTTCCCTATATGCATATGATTGAACACATCACATCCCTACTCTAGACTTGCACTTCACATATAAAATAAGGGCGGGGTAGACAAGATCATCTCTAAGTTCCTTCTGAGCTCTGAATACTGTGAATTTTTCTCTCTGCTTCAACTACCTTTCCTCCTCAATTTCATTCAGTCCCATCCAAGACTTTATACTTAGCTTTTAGAAGATTGTTAAATTTTCATGATGAACTTCTACACTATAGGAACTGGCAAACATTATAGATCATGGTAATTGGGGTAGCCAGAAGGCATAGTAGATTGAGTACCTGGCTGGAGTCAGGAATTTCCTCCTCTGCAAAATGATCTGGAGAAGGAAATGTCAAATCATTCCGGTATCTCTGCCAAGGAAATCTTCTACAAGCTAAGTATAGAAGAGTCCTGGAAGGGAGTGAGTGAAATGGGATTAGAGTTAGATATGATTGAAAATTAATTAATGACAAACATACAGGGCTTATTTTATTGTTCTATTGACTATTCCATTCATTTATTGTTCTATTGGGGATTATTTACACTTAAGAAATGATTAAGTAAATGGTAATAATGCAGGTTAAACTTAAAAGTCTAGAGGCAGAGGAAGAAATTGGAATGGATATATGATTAGTACTAATATTTGTGGTTTGTTAGGATTACTGTTCTTAATAGGAGAGCTGCAGGTGAAGGGCAACTATTAGAAGTAAGCATTGCTATTGTTCAGTCATTTCAATTGTATCCCACTCTTCAATAACCCATTGGAAGAGATAATAGAGTGGCTTGCCATTTCCTTCTCCAGCTCACTTTACAAATGAAGAAACCTAGGCAAACAGTTAAGTGACTTGCCCAGGGACAGATAGCTAGTAAGTGTCTGAGTCTGGATTTGAACTCATGAAAATGAACCTTCCTCATTGCAACCCACTGCACTACATAGCTGCCCCCAGCAATAAGGATATCTTTGATATTAAAGGTAGAGACTTCATTAGCCACTGAGATAAGGGCAGCTGGTGGGGTAGGTAGCATTAGTACTAAGATAACATTCAGGGCAAGATTAGGGAAAGGGGTAAGAAACTGAGCATTACCAAAGATAGGAGTAATGCTGATGTCAGTTTTGGATGGGGCGAGGTAGACAGCTACAGGAGTAGGGGAAATGCTCAAGTTGCCCATATGAGTGATGTTAGAGATCCTTATAAGGACAGAAAGGGGAGAAGAATGGATGAACAAAAGTTCCTTTCTCTTCCCAAGTAGCAAGTCTATGGTTTTCTCCCTACTATTTTTTTCCTGGACTACACCTGAATTAGTCTGACTGTTTCTGGTCAAGTCTGAAATGCAACAAGGAAATGGGTAAATGTATATCTCAGAGCCTTTCCCTCCCAATCCCCCCATCCACTCCCATTTCCCATCTACCCCCCTTGAAGCCTCCTTTACCTACATTGTCCCCATGTGGGCAGAGGAGTTGGCACACTCAATTGGCCTCTCTCCAGAATAATTTCATTATGAAGCCCTATGGAAGCTGGACTCCTACCATATTACAGCTCTGAGATTTTTTTCTGCAAGCCCTGTCTGTCTCTCCCCCAATCCTATCCCTCTTCATATTTTCTCCACTGTATTTGTCCATCAGTATTTCCCCATCAGTATTTGCCCGCTGTATTTCCCCATCAGTATTTGAACCTGTTCCTCAAAACTAGTGGAATCCGTGAAAAGAGTTTTGGAGTCAGGGTCAGGAGACCTGGGTTTGAATACTAGAACTCCAACTATGTGACCTTGGGCAAAGACCAGCTCTCAGTCTCCATCTTTCCATTTATTTAACAAAGGGGCAGAACTGAAATACCCCATCCCAGCTCCATTCACTTGGATTCATGCCTTCCTCTTTGAGAATCTCATTTTCCCTAGGTATCAAATGAAGGAATTAATCTCATAGCTCTACCTATAGAACATGAGCTTTTTGAAGCCAGGAAATATTTTTTGTCTTTCTATCCCCAAGTGTGTAAGAGAGTACCTGACCCATGGGAGATGCTTAACAAATTGTTCTTGCTAGATGGATTGGGGACTGCATCTATGAGATCCTTTCCAGTTTTAACTTCATGAAGTATAAATCCTCAGGAATTCACTTGGCTCTTGAAATTCGCTCCATCAGAAGATACACTTTTCTCATGCTTCAAGGAAGTTTAAGATAGAAGAGCTGAGCAGAGAGCAACCATGGGGGCCCCTTCTGGGAGAGAGGAGACCTACAAATCTTCCACAGTGAGGCTGGCCAGGCAAACTGTGCTAAGACCTGGGCTGGAACCTGGTGGTTCTGGCTGGCATGTCTATAGTAAGAAGGGAATAAAGAGGAAGTTTGCTCTGAGAAGATACATTTTATAAGTCAATTGAGAGATATTTATTTGTTATGTGCCTATTATGTGCCAGCCATGAGGCAAAGCACTTGAGATACCAAGATGAAATACTGTCTAATGAAGGAGCCAATATGCAAAGAGCTATGTCCAAACAGACTACATGCAGGACAGATAAGAAACAACTAATAAAGGGAAGACACTAGAAATAAGATCAATTGTGAAAGGCTTCTTCAGGAAGACAGGACTGTATATAGGACTTAAAGGAAGCCAGGAAAGGCAGTAGGCAGAGATGAGGAGGCAGAGGACCAAATGAAAACACCTGCAGCTGGGAGAGGAAGTGTCTTGTCTGTGGAGAAGTCCAGGGGCCAAAGTCAGTGGATCTAAAACAGTGTTTTGGAAAGCTAGGTGTAAGACGAGTAGAAAGGAAAGGGTTGATTTTATGAAAGGCTTTAAACATGAAAGAGAGCATTTCACATTTGGTCTGGGAAGCAATGAGGAGCCACTGGAGTTTACTAAATAGGATTGGGGGTGGGGTTCCATAGTCAGACTGACACTTTTAGGGAAATAATTTTGGCTGCTAAATGGAGGCTGAACTGGAATGGGTAGAGAGTGTAGACTGGCAGACCCACCAGCAGCTATTGCAATAGTCACAGGAGAATGGGGTGAGGACTTGAAGCCAGGTGGGGGCAAAAATCAAAGGAGAGAAAAGGGTATATTTAGGAGCTGTGAAGGGGAAGAGAGTGGCAGAAGACATGAAGGATAAGAGATGAGGCCTAGGGAAGAAGAGGGACATCACGTGGAACAGCTTCAGGGTATTTTTTTTCTATAACATAAAATATAGGCAAGATTCTCATAAGTGACTCAACTCTTCCCATGGGGCTCTTGTTCATCTTTGACTGTCAGTTCTGGATGAGCAATGTATACTCTAGGGTTGTCCCACACAGCAGAGTATTTGTTACATCATAGAGTCATACAATTCAACATTGTCAGAGACCAAAGCCTTTCATTTTCTATGTGGAGAAACTGAGTTCAGAAAGGGTAGATGTGTCTTGACAGAGTTCCATCAGAACTCTACAGAATAATTTTGCTTTCCCCCTTATCATACTTCAAGTAAGTTTAAGGTAGAAGAACTGAGAATCCATGGAAGTCCCTTCTGGGAGAGAGGAGATCCACATATCTTTGGCGATTCTGGGCATAGTGTCTATAGGAGGGTGACACATGTAACCAGACATAGAGCTAAGGTTAAAAACCTGGTGCTCTGACTCCAAATCCTCTGCTCTTTCTACAACATGATGGTGTTTCAACTTTTTGAAAGTGTCCATAACCTTTGAAAGCCAAATAGTTATCCAATTCAAGAAATATCCTTATTTGTCCTTTTGAAAAATTTTACCCCTCAGAGCAACACTGGGAAACTGAGAACAAAAGCACAAAGTGACACCGAAAGGCTAGCCTCCCACTGAGGAAAGCCCAGCAGCCTGGAAGGGAGTGGCCAGTGCAGCCCTCTGGGAGCTGACCCCAGCTCCAAGGGAGCCAGAGGTTTTAGCCCCAGGGTGGCCTGACCAGCAGCCAGCTGGAGGGACTCCAAAACACCAACAGCTGTAGTGTTTCCAGAATTACCAACACACAGATGCCAAGGACAAAGTGAGAGGTCAGTGCAGTGTGGATTTTGGGACCAGTAGTTGGGAGTGTGTGGCTTTTTCTCCCAGAGTGAGAAGCAGCTGAGGCACAGCTGGTGCTATGTTACCGCTTCAGCTTCTGGCCTGCAGACTGTGGGGGGACCAGGCAATCAGTCTGGGGGGATAAGCACTCTTGCTTTAACCTTCTTGGATCTGGATTGAGGTCTGGGGTGGAGGTTCTGGGGTGTGTGGCCAGCTTTCCAGAGTGTGTGGAGGCTTCGGACAGGACACCCAACTTATGCCTCCAGCAGCTGAGAAAAGCCCAGTATTTGGGACGAAGATCCCCTGTCTGGTGGCAGAGTCCTACTGTGGTAACAGGCCCAGGAGTCGAGTAATTGAGGGGCAACATGCCTAGGCAAAGGAAACAAAATGAACAGAAAAATTCAACATTAGACTCCTATTTTTGGGGCAAAAAGGATCAAAGCATGGAACAGGAGGAAGACAGTGAAGTCAGAAATCCTGAACCAAAAGCCTTAAATGAAAATATGAGCTGGTTACAGGCCATAGAGGACCCTAAGAAACAGATAAGAGGAGTAAAATTGGGGAGAGAAATGGGAATGATGCAAGAAAATTATGAAAGGAGAGTCAACAGCCTGACTGAGGAAAATAACACCTTAAAAAATAGACTGACTCAAATGGCAAAAGAGGCTCAAAAAGGCAATGAGGAGAAAAATGCCTTTAAAAGCCAACTTTGCCAGATGGAAAAAGAATCTCAAAAGCTCATTGGGGAGAATCATTCCTTTAGAATTAGACTGGAGCAAATGGAAGCTAGTGACTTTATGAGAAATCAAGATGTTGTTAAACAGATCCAAACAAATGAAAGAATAGAAGGCAATGTGAAATATCTCATGAGAAAAACCACTGAACTGGAAAATAGATCCAGGAGAGATAATTTAAAAAGTATTGGACTTCCTGAAAGCCATTATCAAAGAAGGAACCTAGAAGTCATCCTTCAAGAAATTCCTCGAGGAAAATTGCCCTGATGTTTTAGAACCAGAAGGCAAAATGGAGGTTGAAAGAATCCACTGAACACCTCCTGGAAAAGATCCCAGGGAGAAAACTCCTAGGAATATTATGGCCAGGTTCCTAAATTCCCAGATCAAGGAGAGAATATTGCAGGCAGCCAGGAGGAAACAATTTGAGTGTTGTGGAAGCACAATCAGGATGGCACAGGATCTGGCAGCTTCTACACTGAGGGATCAAAGGGCTTGGAGTGTGATGTTCCAGAGGGCAAAGGAGCTGTGATTGAAGCCAGGAATCACCTGCCCAGCGAAGCTGAGTGTCATGTTTCAGGGAAAATTGTGGTCATTCAGTGGAATAGAGGACTTTCAAGGATTTTTGATGAAAAACCCAGAGTTGGGCAGAACATTTGACATTCAGATACCAGAAACAAGAGAAGCTTGAGAAGGTAAACAGGGAATGGAAATCATAGGGGTCTTATCAAAGTTGAACTATTTACATTCCTACATGGAAAAATGATGATTGTAGCTCATGAAACTTTTCTCAGTATGAAAATAGTTGAAGAAGGGTATGTGGGCATATGAATGCATGTGTGAATGTGTGTGTATGTGTTTGCGGGTGAGCATGGATGGAGGGCACAGGTCGAATTTGGTGGGAGGGGATGATACTTAGGGGGTGAGGTTGAAAAGTGAGAGAGGAGTGTGAAGAGGGGAGATGGGGAGAGACAGAATGGGGTAAACTATCTCATGTGGAAGAGGTGAGGGAGAATGGTTGCAGTGGAGGGGAAGAACAGGAAGGCAAAGAGGCAAAACCTTATTCTCATTGAGTTTGTCTCAGGGAGAGAATGACATACATACTAAATGGGATATCTCACCCTGCAGGTGAGTGTGGGGAAGGGAATAAGGGGGGGTGATGGAGGGGAGGGCAGGCTGGGGGGAAGGGAATTTGGAAGTGCCAACTTTTCAGGAGGGACAGGATCAAAGTGGAGAGTGGAACGAGTGGGAGGTGAGATAGGAGGGAGGGAAATATAGTTAGTCTTTTACAATATATCTACGATGGTAGTGTTTTGCATAGCTACATATGTGGCACATATACTGAATTGCTTGTCTTCCCAGTGGAGGTGAGTGATGGGGGAGGAGGGGACGGAATCTGAAATTCCAAGTTTTGGAATCAAATGTTTAAAAATATATAAATACTATTTTTAATACTGTTTTGCATGTAATTGGGAGGTGGGATGTGCAGACATTGGGGCATGGAGATTAGATGTAGCCTGAAGGAGGAGTCAGAGGGGATGTGGGAGGGAATGTGGGAGGGGGCAGATTGGAGGAGGGGATGTCCAATGGGACTGTTGTTTTGGGATGGTGGGTGGGGGAAAAGCAGGGAGGAAATTGTGGCTGGGGGTCTAGTGGAGATGAGTGGTATAGACCGGAGGTTAATAGAGTATTTGGGAAAAAAAAGATTTATAAATCAAAGGTATACCCTTCAATTGTGGAATGGCTAAACATACTATAATGCATGAATGTGGTAGAATATTATTGTGCTATGAGAAATAGCAAGCAGGATGACTTCAGAAAAAACCTGGTGGGGCTGCTAGGTGGTGCAGTGAATAGATTCAAGAGGACCTGAGTTCAAATTTGGCCTGAGATACTTAATACTCACTAGCTATGTGACCTTGGGCAAGTCACTTAACACCAATTGCTCTTCTTCCCTACTCCATTAAGACCCCCCCCCCCAAAAAAAAGAAAAACCTGGAAAGACTTACATGATCTATTGTATATACACAGTAATAGCAATACTGTTCGATGAAGAGCTGTGAATGACTGAGGTATTTTTAGTAATATAATGATCCAAGACAATCCCTAAAGACTCATCATGAAAAATGCTATCCACCTCCAGAGAAAGAAGTGGTATTAATTGAACACAGACTGAAGCCTGCTATATTTCACTTTCTTTTGTTTTTTTCTTTGATTTTAGTCTTCTTGCACAAAACAACTAATCTCAAAATGTTTTACATAATTGCACATGTATAACCTCTATCTGATCACTTACCATTTCAAGGACAGGGGAAGAGAGGGAGGGTTAGAATTTGAAACTCAGAACTTTAAATAAAAATGTTGAAAAAATTGAAAAAAATCATTTTCATTTTTTTCAACCCACTTTATCTTTTCTAGGAATTCTTGTTTAGTTTTTGCCTAAACCACATTTTTTTCTTTATTACATTGTTTATAGACATTTTTAAATCATTGTCTTCTTTTGATTTTGTTCTTTGGGATTTCTGCCTCCATAATAGTTTATTATGATAGGATTCTTATTTTTGTTTGCTCATTCTACCAGCCTATTTCCTGACTTTGGGCTTTATGTTAGGTCTAGGTTCTGCTACACTTCTGTGTAGAGAGGGTACATCATTCCTATTACTTCTTCTTGGGCTATTTGGTATTGTTTTATTCCAAGGTCACTCTGGGAAACTGAAATTTTTTAGTGCTCCCAAAGTGATTCAGGACAAAGCCTGATATCCATTCCATCGTGGTGCAAGCTCTGAAAGTTCCTGACCTTACATCTTACCAAGCATTGAGTGCTTCTGGCCACTGCCTCTATTTGCCACTTGAAAAGTTCTGTTGGCTCTCTCAGTCAGCCTCGAATCAAGATGAAAGAAGACTTTACTTTGGATACTCTGTATTGATTGATGAGATTGTAACTAACTGTGACCTAGGGGTGGATGGTGTTTGTACTTTCTGCTACACCTTAAGGATGATTGGTTCAAGGATGATTGGAAGTCTGCCTTTAGTCAAGATGAAAGAGGACTCTACTTGAATACTCTCTATTGACTGATGAGATTGTAATTTACTGTGACCTAGAGGTGGATGGTGCTTGTATTTTCTGCTACCCCTTCTTTAAGAATCAACTAAAAGCTAGTGGAAATAATTATCAACTTTGGCAAAGGTGCAGGATACAAAATGAACCCACATAAATCATCTGTATTTCTATATATTACCAAGAAAGTTCAGCAGGAAGCAGTAGTGTGAGAAATTTCATTTAAAATTGCTATAGACAATAAAAAATACTTGGGAGTCTACCTGATGAGACAAATACCAGAACTACATGAACACAATTACAATATACTTTATACACAAAAAAGTCAGATCCAAACTACTGGGGAAATATCAATTGCTTATGGGGAGTCCAAGTATATATAATAAAAATGACAATTCTTTGAAAATTAATCTATTTATTCAGTGTCATGCCAAAGCACCAAAAATTATTATATAGAGCTAGAAAAAATAATAAAATTCATCTGGAAGAACAAAAGCTCAAGGATATCAAGGGAATCAATGAAAAAATGCAAAGGAAGGTGGTCTAGCCAGATCTCAAACCGTATTATAAAGCAATAATTTTCAAAACAATCTGGTATTGGCTAAAAAATTAAGTGATGAATCAGAATTTGGTACACAACATGTTATAGTAAATTTCCATAGTCATCTCATGTTTGATGAACCCAAAGAAGTAATCTTTTTGGATCAAAAATACATTATTTGACAAAAAACTACAAGGAAAATTAGAAAACAGTTTGGTAGAAACTAGGCATAGACCAACATATCTCACTGTATACCAAGCTAAGGTCAAAATGGGTACATGATTTGTACATAAAGGGTGATACCATAAGCAGATTAGGAGATCATGCAATAGTTCACCTGTCAGATCTACGGATAAGGAAAGAATTAGGATCAAACTGGATATAGAAAGCATTACAAAATAGAAAATGCATTTTTTATAACACAAAATTAAAAAGGGTTTTCTTATGCAAAACCAATGCAACCAAAACTAGAAGGAAAGCAGAAAACTGGGGAGAAAAAAATTGCAACAAGTGCCTTTAATGAAGGCTTCATTTCTCAAATATATAGAGAGTGAAGTCAAATTTATAATATTACATGTTATTCCCCAATTGATAAGTAGTCAAAAGATATGAACAAGTCATTTTCGGATTTTTTAACATAAATATAACATTTATAAATGCATTAAAATTTTGAAAGCACTTTACAACCATTATTTTATTTGATTATCATTCAAGAAAGCCAATATTTCATTAGTTTTTCTCTTCACCTGGAGAGTTTATCTACTTTAACAGGTGGCCAAATAGTTTGTGAAGTACCCCATCCTTATTATATCCATTTTCTGCTGGGGTTGTTATATGTTTCCTCGTCTCTTCCCATCTTTATCTGAGGGTAGAGATTGTCTCACTTTTTTTAAAATATGCATTAGCTATATTTAACATGCAAATCCATAAGCATGGGGTACATTTAGTCTTGGTAGATTTTTTTTTCCAAATGCTTTATTAACTTTTGGTTTGCATCATTCATTTCCTCTAGATTTTGACTTACAATTTTCCCCCTGTTTTTCCCCTACCCACCACCACAGAATAGCAGTCTCACAGGATATCCCTTCCTCCAATCTGCTCTCTCCCATATCTTCTTCCATACCCTCTTCGACTTTTCCAGTAGGGCATGGTGAATCTCTATGCCCCAATGCCTGTATATCTTATTTCCTAATTATATGTAAAATAGTATTAATAATAGTATTTATATATTTTTAAACATGTGATTTTAAAACTTTGAATTCCAGATTCATTCCCTTCCTCCCTTGTCACCCACCCTTACTGGGAAGATAAGTAATTCAGTATATGTTGTATGTGTGTAGCTATGCAAAACGTTACCATAGTAGATATATTGTAAAAGACTGGCTATATTTCCCTCCCTCCTATCCCGCCTCCCACTTATTCTATTCTCTACTTTGTCCCTTTTCAAAAGTGGGTGCTTCCAACTTCCTTCCCCCACAGCCTGCCTTCCTTTCCATCATTCCCCCCTCTCATCCCCTTCCCCCCTAATCTCCTGTAGGGTGAGATACACTATTTAGTATATGTTATTCTCTCCCTTAGCCAAATTCAATGAGAGTAAGGTTTTTGCCTTTTTGCCTTCCTGTTCTTCCCCTCCATTGTGACCATTTCCCCTTCTCTCTTCTACATGAAGTAGTTTACCCCATTCTGTCTCTCCCCATCTCCTCTCATTATATTCCTCTCTCACCTCTTAATTTCACCTTTTAAATATCATCCCTTCCTATTAAATTCTACGTGTGCCCTCTATCTATGTATACCTGTAAACATATACAGACAAATTCGCATATGTATTCATATGCCCATATACCCTTCTTCAAATATTTTCATATTGTGAAAAGTTTCATCAGTTACAATTATCATTTTTCTATGTAGGAATGTAAATAGTTCAACTTTGATAAGTTCCTTATGATTTCTTTTCCCTTTTTACCTTCTCAAGCTTCTCTTGCTTCTTGTATTTGAATGTCAAAATTTCTATTCAACTCTGGTTTTTTCATTAAGAATCCTTGGGGGTGGCTAGGTGGCGCAGTGAATAGAGCGCCGGCCCTGGAGTCAGAAGGACCTGAGTTCGGAGCCGGCCTCCGACACTTAATCCACACAAACAAAAACCTAGCCGTGTAACCTTGGGCAAGTTACTTAACCCCAATTGCCCTAAAGGGGTGGCTAGGTGGTGCAGTGATTAAGAGCGCCAGCCTCGGAGTTGGGATGACCCGAGATCAGATCCGGCCTCAGAAAAATGAGCACCCACGCATAAATAATGACTAGCCGTGTAACCTTGAGCAAGTTACTTAACCCCAATTGCTTTAAAAAAAAAAGAATCCTTGAAAGACCTCTATTCCACTGAATGACCACAATTTCCCCTGAAATGTGATACTTAGTTTTGCTGGTTAGGTGATTCTTGGATTTAATCCCAGCTCCTTTGCCCTCTGGAATATCATATTCCAAGCCCTTTGATCCCTCAGTGTAGAAGCTGCCAGATCCTGTGCTATCCTGATTGTGTTTCCACAATATTCAAATTGTTTCTTCCTGGCTGCTTGTAATATTTTCTCCTTGATCTGGGAATTCTGGGACCTAGCTATAATATTCCTAGGAGTTTTCTTTATGGGATCTTTTTCAGGAGGTGTTCAGTGGATTCTTTCAACCTCTATTTTGCCTTCTGGTTCTAAAACATCAGGGCAGTTTTCCTGGAGGATAATTTCTAGGTTCTTTGTTTGATCATGGCTTTCAGGTAGTCAAATAATTTTTAAATTACCTCTCCTGGATCTATTTTACAGGGCAATGGTTTTCCCAATGAGATATTTCACATTGCCTTCTATTTTTTTCATTTGTTTGGATCTGTTTAATCTGTTTGATTTCTCATAAAGTCACTAGCTTCCATTTGCTCCAGTCTAATTCTAAAGGAATGATTCTCCCCAGTGAGCTTTTGAGATTCTTTTTCCATCTGGCAAATTCAGCTTTTTAAGGTATTCTTCTCCTCATTGTTTTTTTGAGCCTCTTTTGCCATTTGAGTTAGTCTATTTTTTAAGGTGCTATTTTCCTCAGTCAGGCTGTTGACTCTCCTTTCATAATTTTCTTGCATTGTTCTCATTTCTCTCCCCAATTTTTCCTCTACTTATCCTATCTGCTTCTTAAAGTCCTCTATGGCTTCTAACCAGCTCGTATTTTTCTTGGAAGCTTTTGGTGCAGGATTTCTGACTTCACTGTCTTCCTCCTGTTCCATGCTTTTATCCTTTTTGTCTCCAAAGTAGCAGTGTAAAGTTGGGGTACTCTGGTTATTTTGCTTCCTTTGCCTACTCATGTCGCCACTCAGTCACTTGACCCCTGGGCTTTTTTTTTGCCACAGTAGGACTCTGCCACCAGACAGGGGAGCTTTGTCCCAATGATTTTCTCATTTGCCAGAGGTGTTAGTTGGGTACCCTCTCTGAAGCCTCCATACACTCTGGCAAACTGGTCACACATCCCAAGATCTCCATTCCAGACTGCAATCCAGATCCAAGCAGGTTAAAGCAAAAGTGCTTACCCCCCAGACTGATTGCCTGGTCCCCCCACAGTCTGCAGGCCAGGAGCTGAAGCTGCAATGTGGCTCTGCCTGGACTGAGGCGTCTCAGAGGCTTCTCGCCCTCGGGGCAAAAGCCACAGACTCCCAACTACTGGTCCCAAAGTCCATACTGTACTGACCTCTCACTTTGTCCTTGGCATCCATGTGTTGGTAGTTCTGGAAACGCCATAGCTGCTGATGATCTGAAGTCTCTCCAGCTGGCTGCTGGTCAGGATACCCTGGGACTAAAATCTCTGGCTCCCCCGGAGCTGGGCTCAGCTCTCAGAGTGCTGCACTGGCCACTCCCTGCCAGGCTGCTGGGCTTTCCCCAGTGGGAGGTTAGCTTCTCTGTGTCATTTTGTGGGTTCTGCAGCTCCAAAGTTTGTTCAAAGTCTCCTTTTATATAAATTGGTAGTTGTGGGAGCCCAAGCTGTGCAGAAACCCTGTTGCTACTCCACCATATTGACTCCTGAACAAGTGATTTTCAGACAAAGAAAACAAAGTTATCTAAAGTCATATGAAAAAATGTTCTAAATCACTATTGATTAAAAAATGCAAACTAAAACAACTTTGAGGTTCCACCTCATGCCTATCAGAGTGGCTCATATGATAAAACAATAGAAATGATACATGTTGGAGGGCATGTGAGGAAATTGAGACACAAATGAACCAAAAGGTGGAGTTGTGAATGGATTCAACCACACTGCAGAACAATTTGAAACTATTCCCTAAGAACTACAAAACTCCATATACCTTTTGATCTAGCAATATCATTGCTAGGTCTATGTCCCAACGACATCTAAAAAATACAGAAAAGGGCCTATTTTTCCCTAAATATTTATAGCAGCTTTTTTTTGGTGGCTAAGAATTGGAAATCAAGAGGATGCCTATCATTTGGGGAATGGCTAAACATGCTGTGGTCTATGGTCATGTGAGGATATTATTATGCTATAAAAAGGGACAAGTAGAATGAGTTCAGAAAACCTGGAAACATGTTTATATGCAAAGACTGGAAAGACTTACATGAACTGACGCAAAGTGAAGTGAGCAGAGTCAAAATAACATGTAAAGAGTAACAACAATATTCTATTATGAGGAATTCTGAATGACTTAGCTATTCCCAGTAATGCAATGATCCAAGACAATCCCAAAATACTCATGATGAAAAATTCTATCCACCTCTGGAGAAAGAACCAATATTGTCTGAATACAAAGTGATGCATACTATTTCCACTTCTTTTTTTTCCTGTACAAAATGAATAATATTGAAATATTTTACATGATCATATATGGATAACCTATATTTAGTTGATTACACAGGGGGAGGGATAGATTTTGGAATTCAAAACTGAAAAACATCTTAAAATTGTTTTACCATGTAATTGGAACAAATAAAATATTCAAAAAGGAATGATAAAATTGTCTTTACATGTAATTTGGAAAAAAAATGTATTGTTTTAAAAAAACTTAATACGTCTGTGTCACATAGAGATTCCCCAAAAGGAAAATAATTTATATGTACAAAAAAATTACATCAGTTCTTTTTATGGTGACAAAGAATTGGAAATTGAGGAAATACTGATCAATTAGGGAAAGACGGCAAAAGTTGTGTTATAATATTGTGATGGAATACTATTGTCTTACATGAAATGATGAATCCTTTAAGAAAAACCTGGGAAAGGTCATGTGTAAGAGAGAGGTCACTAAATGGCAAGAAAGGCTCTGGGAGACACTAGGTATCCTAAGTAGAAGAGAACATCATAAGACTGAAACCTTTCTATGTTCCCTTCTCATTTTAAAGGTGAGTCAATATAACTGAATATCATAAATCAAGACTTTTCTGCATGATGCTTCTTGTTCTGCTTTTGGACAGTTCCTGTTGTTTGAGAATATATCCTCTAGTAAGTTACTGAAAGTTTCATATTTGAATATATAAAATCAGTCATTTGTTTCTTTAAACATCTTAAAAAGATTTTTTTAGTTTCAAATTATATCCCTCCCTCTCCCCTCCCCTTACTGAGTGTAATGGTAAGGTAATTTGAAGATCTTCCCTGCCCTTTAATGGGCCTCATGTGAAACACATCAGGAGGGGCTTGATTGGGGGGAGGCCTATTTTTCAGGAAGGCCTACACCTTTTGTTACTTTGTAGTTAGGCAGTGGGTCATGAAGATTGTGATGTCTTCTTACCCTGAAGAACGGTATATTTACTCTGAAGTGAGGTTTTGCTCTGGGGCTCACTTATGGGAAGTTGAATGATTTGGCCAAATGAGACGCTGGATAGCCATTGAGCCCCCTGGCTTTGAAAACCCAGATATTGGTGCTTCTCTCTCTGATAATTATGTATGTATGTAATGATCAGGCGGCTAGATGCCCTGTCTGTTGGTCTATTGAACTTTGTTGTTTTCTCTTTATTTTTTGTCTGCTTGTAATTTCTGCTTTTCTTTTCTGAACTTCAAGGTGCTGACTTTTCCCCCTGAATTAAGTGAATGAGATAGATAGATAGATATACATATACATATAGAGAGATATAGATAGATATAAAATACACACACACAAAATTAAAGATTGTTGACCCACTTAAAGCTGCTTTCCTTTAGTAAAGCAGATCAAAGAACCTGTGCTAACAGCCATCCTGGGTATGCTAGGGTGCTTGCTGATACACTTGAGATGGAAAGAAACCAGATACAAGTTTTATATGTGCAGAAAAATGGTCATTTAAATGAGCAGAAAATGAGCTGTTGTGTAAAGAAATAAGATTAAATCAAATCGTGAGGGATGGAAAACATTGCTACATTTTTTTGTGCATAGATTGCTTCCACATACCTGTTGAAGTGATTTTCCTAAATCTCAGATCTGTCACCCTGTGCTCATTAAACACTAGTGCTTCTCTATTTACTCCAGAGAGAAATATAAAATTCCTTATGTAATATTCAAAGCCCTTCATAACCTAGCCTCCTCCTGCCTTTCCAGTTTTTTTTTTTAGTGCATTCCACCCTCCCCCACCCCAACTTCTCCACCACCAAATCTGGTCATGTACTTTTCAATCCATTAACTCTGGCCTTCTTTCTGTTCCTCACAAAAGACTCTCCATCTCTTGTTTCTGGGCATTATCCCTAACTGTCCTCCATGTTTGGAAAGCTCTCCTTCCTCATCTCTGTCTCTCAGATTCTCTGACTTCTTTCAAGTCCCAGCTAAAATCCTCCCTTCTACAGGAACCCTTTCTTCATCCATCTTAATTCTAGAGTCTTCTTTTTGTTGATTTCTGAATATTCTAATGACAGGAGGGCTTATTTTATTTTATTTTTTTTTTGCTTTTTGGAGGGCAATTGGGATTAACTAACTTGCCCAAGGTCACATGGCTAGGTTTTTGTTTGTGCGTGTTAAGTGTCTGATCTAAACTCAGGTCCTTCTGACTCCAGCACCAGTGCTCTACTCACCACCTAGCTGCCCCAAGGTGGGATTATTTTAATGAGAAGTTGAGACTAGCTTTGATTATGTCACTCATGGATAAAGAGAGACTCATCTCAAGCCTGCCCATTCCTGCCTTGGGCAATGTATACAAAAGGATGCTGACAATATGATGGCTTACTTAGAAAACACCAGGGATTCAATAAAGACACTAATTGAGACAGTTGACATCTTCTGCAATGTTGTAGGCTACAAAATAACGTTGATAACAGGAAGTCCTGAAAACTGTTGAATTATATGATGAAGTTAAAGTATCAGACTCCCAGCAGATTGTAACAGTATTTATTTTTATTTGAAGGGGGAGGGCAGGGCAATCGGGGTTAAGTGACTTGCCCAAGGTCACACAGCTGGTAAGTGTTAGGTGTTTGAGGCTGGATTTGAACTCAGGTACTCCTGACTCCAGGGCCAGTGCTCTATTCACTGCATCACCTAGCCACCCCTGTAACAGTATTTATAAGCTGTTAATGGATCTTGTCTTTAGGCACTTTGTCAATGTATCATTTATATTCAGCAATGATATTATGTAGTACCTCTTCCATGCCAGTTTCATATCTTACATGAGCATCTTTTTTTGCCCCCTTTGGGGAAACCTAAACATAACTCACCAACCTAAGCCTTAAGCAATTTTCCAGCTGGGCTACAGAGTGAAGGGTTTAATGAATTGAAGAGTGTGAGAAAGGTAGAGCCCCTCTCTTTATTAGAGGTTCCTTAGGAGTGAACCCAGCTGGAACCCAACTGGAGTATAGAGAACTGGAAGAGACCCTGTATGGAAAGTGGGTTGTCATCCCCATTGTGTAGATCAGGAAACTGAGGCTCAGAAAGGGAAAGTAACTACCCAAGCCCACATGGCTAGTAGTAGTTAGATTTTAAAACTCTTTGTGTCTGTTTCATTAAAGGACTAATTTAGGAATCTGTGATTCAGTTAATGGGGTTGCCTCCTCCACTGATACAACCTCTCTATGACTTAGTCAATAGGCAACTAAGGTGACTGGGGCCAAAACCTGGGAATGAGGAGGTAGTGAGTTCTCCATCCCTGTATGACCATATGTCAGGGTATTACGGTGGAAATTTTGACTTGACTTGAGGTTGGATTAGCCTTCTGAGGTTGCCCTTTAGCTCTGACACTTTGATAAGGTCTGCTACTACCTGTGTGCCCTTGGACAAGCCCCTTTCACTCTCTGGGCCTATTTCCTTCTGAGTAAATGTAGGCGTTGGACTAGAGAATCTCTAATCACCTTCTCATACACTCATAGCCCATGATTCCATGCATCCTTCTTGCTCTGGAATTCTGTGATGCAAAGCATCTTCTGTGCTCTGGGCCTCAGTTTGCCCACTAAAGGGTTGGGTTGGATGGACTTTCAGCATTGTCTCAGCTCTAACAGCCCTTTGGTTCTACATTCCTTGTCTTACCTCTCTCTTCAAAAAGCAGGTATACCTAGATGACCTCTAAGCACTTCTTTGGTTCTGTTCTTATGTGATGCCAAGGCCCTTCTCGCTGATGGGCTCATTTTCCTCATTTGAACAATGTGAAGAATAGCATAGATCTCCAAGAACTCTGTCTAATGAATGTTCAGTGCAGTTAAAAGAAGACCCAGCCTTGGCCTTGAGGGCAGGAACAGTCTGTTCTGGAACATATTTTCCATCCCTGGGGCCAGCACAGACCTAGCTGAGCTTACCACAAGACTATTGGCTGTCCTTTTCTCTCCCACCGAGGGGCCCCCTCCCAAAGAACTCCTTGGCCTAGCTTGGAAATAAACTCATTGTTTTCATAGGAGTTGCTCAGGCAGGAGTTGGACATCAGTCCCTTCTCATATGGGTTGAGGATGAGCTTCCTGCCTGGGGGAAGGCAGACCCAAGGAACTCTGAGAGTCTTTAGCCTTTTCTTGGACAGACACGTGTCTCCACCTCCCTCCCCCTCCCTACCCAATCATGGTATGTCAGAACTAGAGATTATCAAATCAAAATCCAAGCATCAAAGCTGGAAGGGACCCCACAGGCCTTCTAGTCCAAACTCCCTAATCCTCAGTAACATCAGAGATGGCCTCTACTTGAAGAGCACCATGAATGGACCACAGTCCACCTCCCAAGGAGCTCCTCCCATTTTTGGACAACTGGCAGCTTTGGTGGTATCCCACTCTGCTGGTGGCTCCTGGTTTAGGTCTTATGGGTCCAAAGCAATTAAGTATGGCCCCTGCTTGATTTAATGACCCTTTAGACTCTTTCTGCAGAAGGCGCCAAGGACAGGAATAGAACAAAGCTTGATTAGGGACCTGAGATTGGAAACTGAGCATACCAGAAGGACCAAGGGAGGAACACAACTATCCCCCCAAATCCTTGATCTGGGGGACTCTTTCAGTGGCTAGTTCCCTCACTTGACCTATGGACCAACTGAAGCCCCAAGGGAAAGGGACTTGCTGAAGGCCATAGAGTTGGGCCGTTTGGGAGCTGGAATTCAGATCTAGGCTTTCTCATTCCAAACCAGGGCTCTTAACTTTAAAGTACAAACTTTACAAATAACCTGTTATCTCCTAGGCTTGAAGGTCCTCAAAAGAAGGGTCTAAATGTTCTGTGTCTTTCTTTCCGCTGTAATAGCCTGGGCTGTGATCCTGGAGGACATTCCAGGAGGTGATGTAGCAGGATAGATTTCTTCATAAAAATAATTTCTATTTCTCTGTGACTTCAGACACCAGGTGCACAGGAATCCCCCCAGGTCATGGCCCAGTGACTGCGTCAGTCTCGTCAAGTTTCCCCAATTCTCTGAACCTCAGTTTGCCACATGTGAAATGAGGATTTAATAACTATACTGATTACTTCCTCAAAAGAGGAAAGCATTTTGTGAACCTTGAAGCTCCACATAAACGAGAGCTGTTATTGTCCCCTGTAGATAGACAAAGTGAGGATCAAAGGAGAAGTAACTTCCCACAGCCAGGAAGTATCAGAATACATGATCACAGGATTTAAAACTAGAGGAGGCCTTCCAAGCCCTTCCTTGGAAGTCACTTTCTGCCCCTTTCCCCATTTAAAGATAAGGAAGCAGGCTTTGGAGGGACAGGGCTTTGCCCTGGTTCAGACAGGTGGTAGGGGGAGTTTGAGGCTTCTCTGCCTACCTGTCCTGAGGGGGAGGCCCCCCAGCCAGGAATTTGGCTGAATTTGGGACTGGCCAGGCGAGTCCTGATGCTTATCTTAGTGAGAACTCTGTGGGAGTTAATTGTCTTCTCTTCCACCCTTTTGAGATCATCTGAAGGAGGCTGGGGCCAAGATGCTGTGTGGGTGAAAGGTTGGAGTGTAAAACCCATGACCTTTTACTCAAGGAGGAACACAGAATGACAATCAGTACAGGGCCATGCTTCTCTGGGTCTGCATGGCCCTCAGCATAGATGGCTGGAAGATGAGGTGATAGGTGATAGGACCAGGGAGGTGTCAGAGCCAATGTAGACACTGGGACAGGGGCCCCACCTCAGGTCAGTGCCAATATTCAGGATTGAGATGTGGTGCCTGACTCACAGAACTGAAAAGAGGCCTTGAGCTCCTTGAGTCCAGTCCCTTCATTTCATAATGAGGAAACAGGACAATGGAAGGGATATGGGAGGTAGTCAGATCACCAGGTGAATCCTGCGAATGTGAATTATTGAGGGAGTTCAGAAGAGACAAAGGCATAAATGATCCTGTGTATTTGAAGGGCTGTTGTGCTGAAGAAGCATTAGATGGGTTCTCTTGTGCTCCAGGGGTCAGAACTTGAGGAATAGGGGTATGGATGGAGAGAGGCAGAGACTTCCAAGAGGTGAATTTAGGCTGAATGTTACAGAAAAAAAAATCCTGATACTTAGAGCTGCCCAAAGTAGAATGGACCACCAGAACAGGTAGTAAGTTCACTGTTACTGAAGGTATTCAAGCAGAGGCTAGATACAACTTTTGGGAGATGTGTTAAGAGGAAGTTTCTGCTTAGGTGTGTGTTAAATACTAGGTCTCCTCCAGTTCTAGTCCTCTCTGTTTGATGACTTATTCTTCTATGAAAAATGAGATGTTTGACAGTGTAGTTTTTAGAGGCAGGTTTTCCTCTATTAAAAATGAAAAAAAAAAGAGGATTGCTTGAATACCTCTGCATGGGGAAGGGCATTGAACACTAGCTATGGCTCCCTATGGTGGGGCCTTTATGGTTCTTAAGGGGTGTCAATCATTACTGAGTTCTTCTAAGAACAAACAAAATTAGGCTGCATGTGCATGTTTATTTCTCTCAAAGCTGGGGGAACATGTATTTAGAGATACCCATGGGAACTCATTGTGCAAATGAACCTAAGAACAGACAGACAAAGGGGACTGTGTGGGGTACTGGGACCCCAAAAATCTCCTACCCCCAAAAATTAAAAGTCAGAGGTATCTTAAGGAAGGAACAGGAAGTTTTATTCTCCCCCTGTCTCCCCCCCAGGCACACACACATGGGAAGAGGGTGTTCCTCTCCATGGCAGATCAGGGAAAAGAGGCTGTTACAAAAGACAGAACAAGAATTTATACCCTAATGCAGTCAAGCCCCCTTCCCCCTGCAGGAACAGGCTTACAATCTGAGCTGGAAATCTTCCCCAATGGCAAAGAACAAGAAAGCCTGCCACAATCCCACATTGGCTGGGAGGAACACATTGGCTGGGACAGGAAACCAAGGTACTGTTCATGTCCTAATTTGACAAAGTCCAAAGTGAAGGGGGAGGGGCTAAGAGATTCCTAAAATTCCTAAAGGGCTTAAGGCAGATTGACAGCAAGGGAAGGGGGAGGAGAGGGGGGGAAAGGATCTAATTGGTTTCCAGATAGTTTCTCTCCCTTCTCATTCTGAGGAGTCTTCACAGAGGGTTCAGAGAGAGAGTGTACCCCACTCAGGACCTTCTATCTTCAATGCAATTCACTCTCACCCCTCCCTCTTTTTCCTGCTCAGGATGCATGTACCAGCCAGAATTATAGTCTCCAAATGTGTTAACCATGATATGTATGGGAAAGGAATTTTCTTAATTGGATAGATTGTAAATTAGATAGGAAAAATGTTAAAGTGCCAATTGAAATTGTAGATCCAGGATGTATGTGTTTCTTCTATCATTAACATGACTATCCAAATATCTATCTGTCTATCTATCTATCTATCTGTCTGTCTGTGTGTCTGTCTATTGAAACATAATATAAAATGTGTCCATAAAATATCCAGATAAGAAAAGTCTTATTATTCAAGATAGTGTCTGATTTAAGGCATTCTGCCCTGGTGAGTCATAAAGAGAACAATGCTCCTGGTCAGCTTCATCTGGCCTTGTAGTTGCTGACACAGGAAGGGGCATTTTGAATTCACTCAGAGATCAAAGCAAAACATGCATGCATGCATGTATGTATATATACAAATATGTATGTACACACATATATACACATATGTGTATATATGCATATAAGGATTTATTCCCTTAAAACCATCTGAATACATACATGTATGGAGCCAGATAAAATCTGACTGCCTGGACAAAAGAATGAGAAGGCTTAAATACATTTTAGAACCATCCCAACCCAGGGTAGCTTTGTCACTCAAATTTATGATTTCCATATATAGTTAATCATGGTATGAGAAAGGAATTTTCTTAATTGAATAGGCAGTAAATACAGTAAGATAAGAGAGTTGACAAAGTGTCCATTGAAATTATGACTTAGGATATCTGTGTTTTCTTTACCGTTAACATGCCATAACATGTCCAAAAAATATTAAGATAAAAAAAATCCCATTACTCAAGATAGTGTCTCAGGTTGAAGGTCTCTTCCTTAATGGCTGTAAAGTCAGCCCCATCTGGCTTTTTTGACATAAGAAGAGTTATTCTCTGAGTTTATTCAGAGAACAAAAAAGCTGTTAGGTCCAGGCTTTTCTCATTGATTAATTCAGGCTCTGGCCCTTATTAAGATACAAGAATGATATTAAATGATATGATTATCAGTTCCCACAAATGGAAGACAACCTAAATCTGGAGTCCAGTCTTTGGAGACTGTTACTTGGGTCACAGGACCAGAGCTCTGTGATGGAAATAGGTTCTACAATCTTTAATTCACTTCACTTCAGGTACACAGGTACAAGGATGCCAGTGATTGTGAGCCTTGTCAAAGTCTGGTTGATCAGAACTGCATTGTGAGCTCTGACTCAAAAGCTGGAAAAGGTAATTCTTGAGAATTCTAAATTATTAGTATATTCATTACATACATCATATAGATTAATATACAAATCATAATTCCACAGAGACCTTGATGTTCCCATTTGTGGATGAGTGGGGTGGACATGAGGACTTCTCAGGCTCTGAATTCTGTGAGGGGACGACTACACATCAGTCAAACTACATTTCTTCTCAGGTCTCTCTCACACACTCACACATGTGCACAAACAGAGCAGGGACTTAATAAATGTTTGTTGACTAATTCATTGATCTTGAAAGTCCCACTCAGCTCATAATTCTATGCTCCTGTTCTTTCTCTTTTGAAATTTAGATGACGTGTACAATTTTAGAAAGTAGTCATTTAAATGAATTAATGCAATGCCCAGGGACCTTGGACACACGAAAGATGCCATGAGAGACCAGTTGGACCAGGACAAATTGTTGCCCAGAGACAGTTCCTTGAGGGGACCTCCTGGGAAAGTGAATTTCAGGTATCATTGTTAGGCAATTTATGCTTGCAAACAGAAAAGGGGGGGGGCAGGGAGCAAGAATGTAGAAGAAGACAATGCCAACACACACTTCCCAAACGATCGATCAACTTGCTCTAGCATTGCATGTATCAACCTTATAATCTATGTGTACATCCCTGGAAAGTGCACTGCCCAGTATTCAAAATTTCTCCATTGGCTGTAACTGATGATTCTATGTATAGATGGTATGGTGCTGGCTGGTGGAGCACCTCTGTTTTCTTAATTGTTGGGCCAAAATTAGCACAGACAGCAGAGAACCGATCCACACTCTGTTTCTCCTCAGTCTCAGAGGCTGCATTGAGTGCACAATCATCTGTGAACAAAAAGTCATATACCAACTGTCCCTCCAAAAGCCATGCAGTTAATAAGACCTAGGCCTGGAATTTGAACTCATTCTCTGACTCCAAATCCAGTATTCTTACCACTTTACCATTAGAGCCAGAGGGACCTCAGACCATAAACCATAGAATGTTCTGAGGTAAGAAGGACCAGAGGACAGAGATCAGAGAATGCTGGAACTGGAAGAGGTCTCAGAACCCAGAACATAGATTGTCTAAGATGAGAGAATAGACATGGAGCAGGAAAGCCTCAGCTAGGCTAATCCTTTTCGTTTTATACCCATGACTCCAAGAAGCTATAGCATACATGGCAGCCATGCCTTGGTAACACTGTCTTGGCAGATGGTCTAAACCGGGTTGAGGGTAACCAACAGGCTTCAGACCTGCCAGTCAGTTGGTGGGTGTACTTCCCCTGGTAGGATGGGAGGATGAGAATAATTTGTTCCAACCACTATGGAGGTAGCTGAAACAGGCACAGTGGAACACTCAGAGCTTGGTCAGGCATCCTTGTATCTTGGGCCATCATCAGTTGTCTTGACGTTTGGATGTTGATGACCCTGGAAAAGAGAGTGAGATTGGTGGCTTAGTACAACTCTGCTCACTTAAATCCAATTCATGCATGAGTCAAGACATCATTCCATGATGTCATTGGTCTTTTTCAAATATGAAGGATGAACAGTGACAATGACAGAGGAGAAAGCTGAGGTTTCCTAAAGTGTAGTGATTTGCCCATTGTCACAGAGTTAGTAAGTGGCAGGCCCTTTAATGTAAAATCTACCCCTTTAGTTACTATACCATGAGATCTGAGAAAGACCTTAGAACATAGAATGCCAGAGGTGGGAGGGTCAGAATGTCAGTTACAATAATAAATGTTTATTATTGTTTATGTTTATTAAATGCTTTTGTTAAACTCCTATTAAGTGCCAAACATTGCACTTAGCACTGGGAATATAAAAAGAGGCAAAAGACCTCAAGTAGCTCACAATCTAACGGAATTTTTCATTTTTGGGAAAGTCTAGGCATGGCAAGACAAGTCATCCCTTGTTTCAAAGAAAAAAGACGTAAGGCTAAATCAGGCAAGATGTCTGAGGAGGTTCTCCTCACCATAGTGCTTTGCAGTTTTGCTAAGCAGAACTCCTGAAAATGAGACCAAGAAACATTTGAGGAGAGAAGATTATCAGATCTTGGCAACTAAGATATGGCTATCCGGTTATTGATAACTTTGGGGAGAACAATCTCAGTTGAGTGACACAATTAGAGGTGATGTGGCAAAGGATTGAGGAGTGAGAAGAGAGAAGAGAAGTGGCAAGTATAAATTACTTTTCTAAGGAGTTTGTCTAAGAAAGGTAAAAGACATCAAAGATGGTGGCTTGAGGTGATGGTAGGGCTTCATCGAGTTCTTTTTGCGAATGAGGGGAGGTGTGGGCAGGCTGGAAGGAAATAGAGAAGGAACCAGTGTGTAGAGAGCAGCTGAGGTTGAGAGAGAAGGATTGAGCTTTCAAGTTTCTGGGAAAGAAGGAAGGGGATGGAATCAGTTTCACATGTAGAGGCAAGAAGAGCTGAGAGAAAGTAGGAAAGAGAGAGATACAACAGTCAGGGGATTTGAAATGAAGGGAATTGGAGGAGCTCGAATGCAGTATTCAAAGTTTTCTCAGTCAAATAAGAAACAAGTTCCTCAACAGAGGGAAAAGGGAGGAGAAGGAGAAGTGAGAAACTCAAGGAGGGGAAAGAAGGGAATTCCATTTCTATTTGCAGACCTCCAGGCTAGAGGGAACTCACAATCTCCTAATCCATCTCCTTGTACATTTATGCTGCATTTTATTTCCTCATTTCTCTACATGCTTTGAGAAAACCTATGGAATGGTGCAAAGAGCCCTGGATTTGAGTCCAGAGGGCATGGGTTCGAATCTTAACTCTGCCCTTACTCTCTTTATGACCCTGGTCATACTAGTTCAACTTCTCTGGGTCTCAGTTTCCCCATCTGAAAAATGCAGGAATTGTGTTAGAAGATCTCCACAGTCACTTCCAACTTGAAATCCCATGGTCATGTGATCTCCCCTGGATACAAAACTGGGGGTCATTTGGGGGCAATAACTTTTGAAGAACCACAAACTCAAAGCTGGTTTCACATTTAAAATTTCAGGGTAATTGGTATCTGAGAATGATTCACCCTAGAATGACAGTAAGAACTCCAGGTGGCTTCAGCGATTATTGGGGTTTCCAGCCATAACCAGTAAAATGACCATCACATAATCCATTGGAAAGGTAGATTTAAAATATATAATTAAATATTTCTCAATTACACTTTTTATTTTTCACAAGTCTCTTTAATTTTTAAATAGTATTTTATTTTCCCAATTCACCATAGAAAGACAAATTTTAACATTCATTTTTTAAAGAAAATTTTGAGTTCCAAATTTTTTCCCCCTCTTCTCCCTCTTCCCTAAAATGGTAAGCAATTTGATATAGGTTGTATATGTGCAATCATGTAAAAATGTTTTCATTCAATTAAATTTTTAAAATTGTTTTTATTTATATCTTCTATTAAAAAAATTAATTTATTAGTTTAGTTTCAGTTAACAAGATTGAATTCCATAGTTCCTTGATTTTCAAATTTCCTTTCCTTCCCTTCCCCCTCCCCCCATGACAGCCAGTATAAGATCTGCAAATGCATTCATATTAGACATTATTCCAATTACAAAGGTGTATTGTACTAGGTGGGATGAAAGATGGTAAGGAAGAAAAAAAACCAAACAACGAAAAGAAAAAGATCATATAGTTTGCTTCCATCAGGATTCAGGCTCAGTTCTTTTTAGTTATATCTCTGGGTGGTGCTTTTCTCACTTTCTTGAGTCTTTCGGGATTGACTTATATCACTGCATTGCTGAAAAGAGTCCAGTCTGTCATAGTTGGTCATCACAGATATGGTATGTCTGTGATTGTATACAAATTTCTTCTGATTCTACTCTTCTCGATCAGCATCAGTTTGTATAATTCTCTCCAGGTAATTGTGAAATCCATCACCTCCTCATTTCTTATAGCACAATAATATTCCATTACATTCATATACCACAACTTGTTTAGCCATTCCCCAACTGATGGGCACCCCTTTAGTTTCCAATTCTTTGCAACCACAAAAAGGGCTGCTATAAATATTTTTGTACATATGGGTCTTCCTCCCACTTCTATGATCTCTTTGGGATATAACCCTAGAAGTGGTATGGCTGGGTCAAAGGGTATGAAATTATTTATAATCCTTTGGGCATAATTCCAGATTGCTCTCCAGAATGGTTGGATAAGTTCACAACTCCACCAGCAATGTATTAGTGTTCCAATTTGTCCACATCCTCTCTAGCATTTGTCACTTTCTTGTTTTGTCATCTTAGCCAATCTGACTGGAGTGATGTGGTATCTCAGAGTTGTTTTGATTTGCATTTCTCTAATTAATAGTGATTTAGAGCATTTCTTCATATGCTTATAGATATCTTTAATTTCTTTCTCTGAAAATTTCCTGTTCATATCCTTTGACCATTTATCAATTGGGGAATGACTTGTATTCATATAGATTTGGCTCAGTTCTCTATAAATTTTAGAAATGAGTCCTTTATCAGAGACACAAGTTGTAAAAATTCTTTCCCAATTTCCCACCTCCTTCTTGATCTTGGTTACATTGGCTTTGTTTGTACAGAAGCTTTTCAATGTAATGTAATCAAAATTATCCATTTTGCATTTTATAATGCACTCTAATTCTTGTTTGGGCCTAAAATCTTCCCTTCTCCACAAGTCTGTCAGGTAAACTATTCCTTGCTTTCCCAAATTGCTTACAGTATCATCCTTTACACCTAGATCATGCACCCATTTAGACTTGATTTTGGTATATGGTGTTAGATAATGATCTATGCCCAGTTTCTGCCATACTGTATTCCAGTTTTCCCAGAAGTTTTTGTCAAACAGTGCATTCTTATCCCCAAAACTGGGGTCTTTGGGTTTATTGAACAATAAATTACTATATTCATTAACTGCTGGGTCTCCTGCACCTAATCTATTCCATTGATCCACTACTCTACACCTCTGCCAGTACCAAGCAGTTTTGATGACTGCTGCTGTAAATACAGATAAAGATCTGGCATAGCTAGTCCATTTTCCCTAGCATTTCTTTTCATTAATTCCCTTGGTATTCTAGACCGTTTGTTTTTCCAAATACATTTTGTTATTATTTTGTCTAACTCTAAAAAGTATTTTTTTGGTAAATTGATTGGTATGGCACTAAATATATAGTTTATTTTGGGTAAAATTGTAATTTTTATTATATTAGCTCGACCCAGCCACAAGCAATTGATATTTTTCCAACTATTTAGATCTGATTTATTTGTGTGAGAAGTGTTTTGTAGTTGTGGTCATATAGATTCTGGGTTTGTTTTGGCAAGTAGATTCCCAAATATTTTATAATGTCTACAGTGACTTTAAATGGGATTTCTCTTTCTAGCTCTTGCTGTTGAATTTCATTAGAGATGTACAGGAATGCTGAGGATTTGTGTGGGTTTATTTTATATCCTGCAAGTTTGCCACATTTATTTATTGTGTCAAGTAGTTTTTTCCTTGATTCTCTAGGATTCTCTAAGTATATCATCATATCACCTGCAAAGAGTGATAGCTTGGTCACTTCTTTGCCTAATTTGATTCCTTTGATTTCTTTTTCTTCTCTAATTGCTACTGCTAGCGTTTCTAGTACCAGATTGAATAAGAGGGGCAATAGTGGACACCCTTGTTTCACTCCTGATCTTATTGGAAAGGCTTCTAGTTTCTCCCCATTGCATATAATACTTGCTGGTGGTTTTTTTTTTTTTTTTTTTTAGAGCAATTGGGGTTAAGTAACTTGCTCAAGGTTACACGGCTAGTCATTATTTGTGTGTGGGTGCTTATTTTCTGAGGCCGGATTTGATCTCGGGTCATCCCAACTCCGAGGCCGGCGCTCTTACTCACTGCGCCACCTAGCCGCCCCTTTAGGGCAATTGGGGTTAAGTAACTTGCCCAAGGTCACACGGCTAGGTTTTTGTTTGTGCGGATTAAGTGTCGGAGGCCGGCTCCGAACTCAGGTCCTTCTGATTCCAGGGCCGGCGCTCTATTCACTGCGCCACCTAGCCGCCCCCGCTGGTGGTTTTAAGTAGATGCTATCAACTATTTTAAGGAAAGCTCCATTTATTCTTATACTTTCTAGTGTTTTTAATAGGAATGGATGTACTTTGTCAAAAGCCTTTTCTGCATCTATTGAGATGATCATGTGGTTTCTGCTAGTTTTATTGTTGATATGCTCAATTATACTGATGGTTTTCCAAATATTAAACCATTCTTGCATTCCTGGAACGAATCCTACCTGATCAAAGTGTATTATTTTTGTGATAAGTTGTTGGAGTCTTTTGGCTAATATTTTGTTTAGAATTTTTGTGTCTAAATTCATGAGGGAAATTGGTCTATAATTTTCTTTCTCTGTCTTATCTCTTCCTGATTTAGGAATCAGTACCATATTTGTGTCATAGAAGGAATTTGGTAGGACTCCTTCTTCACTAATTTTCCCAAATAGTTTGTAGAGTATGGGAATCAATTGTTCTTTAAATGTTTGATAGAATTCACTAGTAAACCCATCTGGCCCTGGAGATTTTTTCCTAGGGAGTTCATTGATGGCTTGTTTGATTTCTTTTTCTGAGATGGGGTTATTTAGGTAATTCACTTCCTCTTCAGTTAATCTGGGCAACTTGTGATTTTGTAAATATTCATCCATTTTACTAAGATTGTCATATTTATGTGCATACAATTGGGAAAAATAATTCCTCATTATTTTTTTTTGATTTCCTCTTCATTGGAGGTAGATTCACCCTTTTTATTTTTGATACTCATAATTTGGTTTTCTTCCTTCTTTTTTTTATCATATTGACTAAGGGTCTATCAATTTTGTTGATTTTTTCATAAAACCAGCTCTTAGTTTTATTTATTAATTCAATAGTTTTCTTAATTTCAATTTTATTAATCTCACCTTTGGTTTTCAATATTTCTAATTTAGTACTAAATTGGGGATTTTCAATTTGTTCTTTTTCTAGCTTTTTCAATTGTATGTCCAATTCATTGACCTCCCTTCTCTCTGCTTTAATTAAGTATGCACTCAGGGATATAAAACTTCCCTGAGAACTGCCTTTAGTGCATCCCACAAATTTTGGTATGTTGTTTCATTATTATCATTCTCTTGAATGAAATTATTGATTGTTTCTATAATTTCTTCTTTGACCCACCAATTTTTTAGGATTAAATTGTTTAGTTTCCAATTAGTTTTTAGTCTATCTCTCCATGGCCCTTTATTGCATATAATTTTTATTGCATCATGATCTGAGAATGATGCATTTAATATTTCTGCCTTTTTGCACTGGATTGTGAGGTTTTTATGCCCTAGTACATGGTCTATTTTTGAGTATGTACCATAGACTGCTGAGAAGAAAGTAAATTCCTTTTTATGCCCATTCATTTTTCTCCAGAGATCCATCATGTCTAATCTCTCTAAGATTCTATTCACCTCCTTAACTTCTTTCTTGTTTATTCTGAGGTTAGATTTATCGAGTTCAGAGAGGGGGAGATTTAAGTCCCCCACTAATATAGTTTTGCTATATATTTCTTCCTCCAATTCCTTTAACTTCTCCTCTAGGAATTTGGATGCTATACCACTTGGTGCATATATATTAAGTAGTGATATTGCTTCATTCTCGATGGTGTCTTTTAGTAGGATATAGTTTCCTTCCTTATCTCTTTTAATTAGATCTATTTTTGCTTTTGCTTTATCTGAGATAAGTATTGCTACCCCTGCTTTTTTTACTTTAGCTGAGGCATAATAAATTTTACTCAAACCTTTTACCTTTACCCTGTGGGTATCCCTTTGTTTCAAATGTGTTTCTTGTAGACAGCATATTGTAGGATTATGGTTTTTAATCCATTCTGCTATCCGCCTCTGTTTTATGGGAGAGTTCATCCCATTCACATTCACAGTAATGATGACTATCTGTCTCTTCCCCTCCATCCTATTCCCTTCCCTGTTTATGTTTTTGTTTCTTCCTTCTCCCTTCCCCTCCTTGAAGTTTTCCCTTTTGACCACCCCCTCCCTCAGTGTTCCCACCCAGTGACCCCCCTTCTTGACCTACCCTCTCCCCTTACTACTATTTCCCTCCCTTCTAATCCCTCCCTTTAGTCTCCTCCTTTTCACCCCCCCCTTACCCTCCCACTATCTATAGGACACAATAAATTTTTATACTTATCAGAGTAAATTACTCCCTGTTTGATTCCAAACCAATGAGAGTAAATTTCAAACAGTGCTCCTCTCCCTCCCTCCTTTTCCTCTATTTAATGAATTTATGTGTCAATTCACATTAGAATCTTAAACTTCACTGATTAATTTGATCCCTCTTTGAACCAGAACCAGTGAGAATAGTGTTTAAATGATGTTCCTCTCCCTCTTTCTTTCCCCTCTTCTATAGTGTGTTTTGATGTCTCTTCAGATGGCATATTTTACCTTTTCCTAGCTCATCCTTTCCTTTTTCCCATTACAGTCTCTTTGATCCCCTTAATAGTCTTTTTTTTTTTTAGACTTCATGTTAGTGCATTCATACCCACACCCTCTATCTAAGTATAACCCTTTAGAAGGTCATGATAATCATAAAGATTTCAAATATTGCCAGTTATCAGCTCCACATATAGGGATGTGAACATTTTGCTCTTGTTGCATCCCAAGTAATGAGTGTGTGTTTGTGGGTGTGGGTGTGTGCACTTATGCATGTGTGAGTCTGTGTTTCCCTTGTTTACCTTTTTATATCTTTCTGGAGTCTTGTAATTGGAGATCAAATTTTCCATTGAGCTCTGGCTTTTTCATCAGGAAAGTCTGGAAGTCTCTTATTTCATTAAACATTCATCTCCTTGACTGAAAGATTATGCTCAGTTTTGCTGGGTAGTTAATCCTTGGTTGTAGTCCTAGCTCTCTTGCCCTACGAAATATCAAATTCCAGTCCCTCTGCTCTTTTAATGTAGAAGCTGCTAGGTCCTGTGTGATCATAACTGTAGTTCCTGGATATTTGAATTGTTTCTTTTTGGCTGCTTGTAGAATTTTTTCTTTAATCTTGTAATTCTGGAATTTGGCTACTATGTTTCTTGGAGTTTTCAGTTTGGGATCTCTTTCAGGAGGAGTCCGGTGAATTCTATCGATAGCTATTTTATCTTCTGATTCCAGGACCTCAGGACAGTTTTCTTTGACAGTCTCTTGGAGGATGTTGTCTAGACTGCTTTTTTCATCGTGGCTTTCTGGTAGACCAATAATTCTTAAGTTGTCTCTCCTGGATCTGTTCTCTAGGTCATTTATTTTTCCAGTGAGATATTTTACATTTTCTTCCAATTTTTCGATCGTTTTGGTTTTTTTTTTTTTTTTGATTGACTCCTGCTGCATCATAGAGTTCTGAGTTTCAGTTTGATTGGAGGTATTTTCTCCAATTACTTCACTAATTTTACTTTTCAAGGATTTTTTTTTCTTCACTGAGACTTTTTTCCAAGTTGGTCACTACTTCCCTGATTTGGTCTTTAAAATTTTTCTTAAGGTCCTCCAGGAATGCTATTTAGGCTTGAGACCAGATCATGCTTCCTTCTGTGGTCTCAGGTGTGGGTAGAGAGTCTATATTGTCCTGTGTATTTAGTTGTTCTTCCCCTACATAGTAGGCTTGGATAGACTTTCTTGCCTTCCCCTTATCCTTTTCAGCTTCCTTCCTTCCCATTGTGACTTCCTGTTTCTTAGTTTCTCAGGCTATGAGTTTAGGGCCTGATCCTTGACTTTGAATACCTCTGGGTGGCTAGTTTATGGCTAAGTCAGGGAAGTCAGTGAGGAATGTAGATGTGTAGGTGGGGGTGAGTCTGACCACTTCAGATTTCTGCCTCTATACCCCTGGGCTATAAGTAGGCTTTTGTTGGTGAGGTGAGGTGGGGCTTGTTGGGACCCCTCCCTCTCTTCTCTTCAGACTCCTGGCTGTCTCAGTTACACCCCTTCTTGGAGACTCTCAAGCCTGAGGCTATTTCCATTAACTTGGGATTTCAATCTGGGTGGGAGACTTATCTTTGGGTTTTCTGCTTCATGAAGGAGGGATGGGAGGATTGGAGCAGCTAGAATTTACTTTGCCATTCCAGCCCCTGTATTATACAGGCAGGCAGTTTCTAACCTTCCAGGCTGGGGGCTGAGTGCAGCCAGAGAAGCCACTCTCTCCACTGGGGGCCCGACTCTCCTACCTGGCTCCAATGATCCTTTCCCTCTTCGAGATTCGATTCATCCTTGGTAAGTCTGCAGGCTGGGGCTTTTACTCTCTCTGGTGTAGTCTGCTTTTCTGCTCTTAGGTGTGAGCTGTGCAGACCCCATGAGCTCTGCGCTTGTCCTGTCTGGGCACACTGGGCAACCTCCTGGACTGGACTCTGCCACGCTCTGTTTTTCAGTGGGCTCTGTCACTCCAGAATCCGATCAGATTCACCCTTTGAGACTTAGTGATCAAGGAGCTCATCGAGGTTACTGCTTCCTTTCCACCATCTTGGCTCCACCCCCTAACAATTTATTTTCTATTTTTTACATAGCCATAGTAACCCACATATCTCTCACATTCCTCTTTTTAGAGAGTCATTTCATATGACAAATAACATTTTTTTTTTTTTTTGCTTTTTGGAGGGCCCATTGGGGTTAAGTGACTTGCCCAAAGTCACACAGCTAGTAAGTGTGTCAAGTGTCTGAGCATGTATTTGAACTCAGGTCCTTCTGACTTCAGGGCTGGTGCTCTATTCACTTCGATATCTAGCTGCCCCAACAAATAACATTTTTTTAGAGAGGAAAAAAGAATCAGCAGAACTGATTGACACAGTGAAAAGTTCAAAAATTGTGCAATGTATAACATCCATGGACCTCCCACATTCATAAAGGGGTAGACTGGGAATGTCTTATCATATTTTTACATTCAAATTCTTAATAATTCTGTTATTTTCTTTTAAGTTTATTTTTTCCTTTTTATTAAATTTATTTTTAGTTTTCAACATTCATTTCCATAAGATTTTGAGTTACAAATTTTCTCCCCGTCTCTCCTCTACCCCCTACCCCAAGATAGCAAGCCCACTGAATACCCCTTCCCCCAATCTGCTCTCTCCTATGTCCTCTGCCATACCCCCTCTAACTTTCTAGTAGGGAAAGATGGATTTCTATGCCCCAGTCCCTGCATATCTTACTTCCCAGCTCCATGCCAAAAAAAAAAAATGTTTTTAAAACTTTGATTTCCAGATTCTTTCCCTTCTTTCCTCCTCACCCATCCCTGTTGGGAAGATAAGCAATTCAATATAGGCTGTAGATGTGTAGTTATGAAAAACATTTCCATAGTACTTACATTGTGAAAAACTAACCACACTTCACTCCATCCTATCCTGTCCTCTGCCCATTCCATTCTCTACCTTGGCACTGCAACTTTTCAAATGTATGTGATTCTAACTACCCTTTCCCCCAACCAGCTGCCCTTCTATCATGCCCCCTCTTATCCCCTCCCCCCCACTTTCCTATAGGGCAAGCTACCTAAATGAGTGTGCATGTTATTCCCTCCTTAAACCAAATTCAATGACAGTAAAGTTGACCTATTTCCTTTCACCTTCCTGCTCTTCCCCTCTCCCTTTCTCCTCCCAATATATTCCTCTCTCACTTAATTTTATTTTTTAGATATTATCCCTTCCTATTCAACTGATCCTGTGCCCTCTGTCTATGTATACATGTGCACACATATACACACTCACATATGCATCTATACACACATACACCCTGCTACAATACACATACATATGTATGTATACATATATATGTATATATATACATATATGTATATATACATATACATATATATTCCCTTCAACTATCTTCATACTGAGAAAAGTCTCATGAGTTACAATTATCATTTTTCTATGTAAGAATGTAACTAGTTCAATTTTAATAAGTTCCTTATGATTTCTTTTTCCTGTTTACCTTCTCATGATTCTCTTGCTCCTTGTATTTGAAAGTCAGATTTTCTCTTCAGCTCTGTTTTTTTTTCAAATGCTTTATTATCTTCTAGTTTACATCATTCATTTCTGCTAGATTTTATGTTATAATTTTTTCCCCATTTTTCCCTACCCCCCACCCCAGAATAGCAGCCCCACAGGATATCCCCTCATCCCATCTGCTCTCTTCCATATCTTCTCCCATAGCCCCTTTGACTTTTTCAGTAGGGCAAGGTGAATCTCTGTGCCTCAATGCCTATATATCTTATTTCCCAGTTATATTTAAATAGTATTAATAATAGTATTTATGTATTTTTAAACATTTGATTTTAAAACTTTGAATTCCAGATTCATTCCTTTCCTCCCTTGTGACCTACCCTTACTGGGAAGATAAGCAATTCAGTATATGTTGTACATGTGTAGCTATGCAAAATATTGCCACAGTAGATATATTGTAAAAGACTGACTGTATTTCCCTCCCTCCTATCCCACCTCCCACTTGGTCTGTTCCCTACTTTGATCCAGTCTCTTTTCAAAAGTGGGTTCTTCCAACTTCCCTCCCCGCCCCCCCACTTCTTTCCTCAGCTCTGGTTTTTTCATCAAGAATACTTGAAAGTCCTCTATTTCATTGAATGACCATATTTTCCCCTGGAACATTATACTCAATTTTGCTGGATAGGTGATTCTTGGTTTTAGTCCTACCTCCTTTGTCCTCCAGAATATCATATTCCAAGTCCTTGGATCCCTTAATGTAGAAGCTGCTAGATCTTGTGTTATCCTGATTGTGTTTCCACAATACTCAAATTGCTTCTTCCTGGCTGCTTGTAATATTTTCTTCTTGATCTGGGAGCTCTGGAATTTTCTGTAGGAGTTTTCTTTTTGGCATCTTTTTCAAGAAGTGATTGTTGAATTCTTTTGATTTCTATTTTGCCCCTCTAGTTCTAGAATGTCAGGGCAATTTCCCTTGAGAATTTCTGGAAGGATGACTTCTAGGCTTTTTTTTTTTGATCATGGCTTTCAGGTAGTCCAATAATTTTTACATTATCTCTCCTGGATCTATCTTCTGGGTCAGTAGTTTTTCCAGTGAGGTATTTCACATTGCTTTCTATTTTTCTTTTATTTGGATCTGTTTTATAGTATCCTGATTTGTTATAAAGTCATTAGCTTACATTTGTTCTAATCTAATTTTGAAGGAATTATTCTCTTCAGTGAGTTTTTAAAATTCCCTTTTCCATCTGGGCAATTCAACTTTTTAAGGCATTATTCTTCTCATTGCCTTTTTGGGCTCTTTTGACATTTGAGCCTGTCTATTTTTTAAAGTGTTATTTTCTTCAGCATTTTTTGGGTCTCCTTTGGCAGGTTGTTGACTTGCTTTTCATGATTTTCTTGCATCATTCTCATTTCTCTTCTCATTTCTCATTCTCATCACCTCCACTTCTCTTATTTCATTTTCAGAATCCTTCTTGAGCTCCTCCATGGCCTGTAACTAATTCATATTTTTCTTGGAAGCTTTTGATGCAGGAGTTTTGACTTCATTGACTTCTGGGTCCATGTTTTGATCCTTTTTTGTCCCCCCAAAAGGATTGTGTCATCTGATTGTGCTTCCTCTGCTTGCTCATCTTGCCAGCCAATTACTTGACTTTTGAACTCTTTTCCATGGTAGAACTCTGCTTCCAGAGTGGAGCAAACTGTGTCCCAAATTTCTGGGGTTTTCACAAATATTATCAGGAGTCTGAGGAGGGTGCCCTCTCTAGAGATACCTCCAAGCTCTGGCACACTGACACACACCCCAGAATCACAATCCAATATCATGATCCATATCCAAGCAGGTCAAAGCAGGAGTGATTGTTCTCTGAATGGTCTCTTGGTCCCCCTACAATCTGTAGGCCAGGAGCTCTGGAGGCAGCCACGTGGCAGCAGCTACAGCTGCCAAGTCTTCACCACATCTGCCGCCCCTGGGGTAGGGGCCAGGATTCGTTCCAGGAATGCAAGAATGGTTTAATATTTGGAAAACCATCAGTATAATTGAGCATATCAACAATAAAACTAGCAGAAACCACATGATCATCTCAATAGATGCAGAAAAAGCTTTTGACAAAGTACAACATCCATTCCTATTAAAAACACTAGAAAGTATAGGAATAAATGGAGCTTTCCTTAAAATAGTTGATAGCATCTACTTAAAACCACCAGCAAGTATTATATGCAATGGAGATAAACTAGAAGCCTTTCCAATAAGATCAGGAATGAAACAAGGGTGTCTACTATCACCCCTCTTATTCAATCTGGTACTAGAAACGCTAGCAATAGCAATTAGAGAAGAAAAAGAAATCAAAGGAATCAAATTAGGCAAAGAAGTGACCAAGCTATCACTCTTTGCAGATGATATGATGATATACTTAGAGAATCCTAGAGAATCAAGGAAAAAACTACTTGACACAATAAATAAATTTGGCAAACTTGCAGGATATAAAATAAACCCACATAAATCCTCAGCATTCCTGTACATCTCTAATGAAACTCAGAAGCAAGAGATAGAAAGAGAAATCCCATTTAAAGTCACTGTAGACATTATAAAATATTTGGGAATCTACTTGCTAAAACAAACCCAGAATCTATATGATCACAACTAAAAAATACTTCTCACACAAATAAAATCAGATCTAAATCGTTGGAAAAACATCAATTGCTCATGGCTGGGTCGAGCTAATATAATAAAAATGACAATTTTACCCAAGCTAAACTATATATTTAGTGCCATACCAATCATTTTATCAAAAAACTACTTTTTAGGGTTAGACAAAATAATAACAAAATGTATTTGGAAAAACAAATGGTCTAGAATATCAAGGGAATTAGTGAAAAGAAATGCTAGGGAAGGTGGACTAGCTATGCCAGATCTTAATCTGTATTATACAGCAGCAGTCATCAAAACTGCTTGGTACTGGCAGAGGTGTAGAGTAGTGGATCAGTGGAATAGATTATGTGCAGGAGACCCAGCAGCTAATGAATATAGTAATCTATTGTTCCATAAACCCAAAGACCTCAGTTTTTGCGATAAGAATGCACTGTTTGACAAAAACTTCTGGGAAAACTGTAATACAGTATGGCAGAAATTGGGCATAGATCATTATCTAACACCATATACCAAAATCAAGTCTAAATGGGTGCATGAACTAGGCATAAAGGATGATATTGTAAGCAATTTGGGAAAGCAAGGAATAGTTTACCTGACAGATTTGTGGAGAGGGGAAGACTTTAGGACCAAACAAGAATTAGAGAGCATTATAAAATGCAAAATGGATAATTTTGATTACATTACATTGAAAAGCTTCTGTACAAACAAAGCCAATGTAACCAAGATCAAGAGGGAGGTGGGAAACTGGGAAAGAATTTTTACAACTTGTGTCTCTGATAAAGGACTCATTTCTAAAATTTATAGAGAATTGAGCCAAATCTATATGAATATAAGTCATTCCCCAATTGATAAATGGTCAAAGGATATGAATAGGCAGTTTTCAGAGAAAGAAATTAAAGATATCTATAAGCATATGAAGAAATGCTAGAAATCACTATTGATTAGAGAAATGCAAATCAAAACAACTCTGAGATACCACGTCACTCCAGTCAGATTGGCTAAAATGAGAAAACAAGAAAGTGACAAATGCTGGAGAGGATGTGGACAAACTGGAACACTAATACATTGCTGGTGGAGTTGTGAACTTATCCAACCATTCTGGAGAGCAATCTGGAATTATGCCCGACGGATTATAAATAATTTCATACCCTTTGACCCAGCCATACCACTTCTAGGGTTATATCCCAAAGAGATCATAGAAGTGGGAGGAAGACCCATATGTACAAAAATATTTATAGCAGCCCTTTTTGTGGTTGCAAAGAATTGGAAACTAAAGGGGTGCCCATCATTTGGGGAATGGCTTAACAAGTTGTGGTATATGAATGTAATGGAATATTATTGTGCTAACAGAAATGAGGAGGTGACGGATTTCATAATTACCTGGAGAGACTTATATAAACTGATGCTGAGCAAGAAGAGTAGAATCAGAAGAAATTTGTATACAATCACAGACATACCATATCTGTGATGACCAACTGTGACAGACTGGACTCTTTTCAGCAATGCAGTGATATAAGTCAATCCCGAAAGTCTCAAAAAAGAGAGAAATGCACCATCGAGAGATACAACTAGAAAGAACTGAGCCTGAGTCCTGATGGAAGCAAACTAAATGATCTTTTTCTTTTCATTGTTTGGTTTGATTTCTTCTTTACCATCTTTCATCCAACCTAGTACAATACACCTTTGTAATTGGAATAATGTCTAATATAAATGTATTTGCAGATCCTATACTTGACTACATACTGTCGTGGGGAAAGCGGGGAGGGAAGTGAAGGAAATTTGAAAATCAAGGAACTATGGAATTGAATCTTGTTAACTGAAACTAAACTAATAAATTAATTTAAAAGAAAAGAAACTCATGATCAGAATCCCTGTCAGTTCCAGGTCTTGTGTTTTAACTAGTTGTATAGAGCTTCTCTGCCTTTGTCTGCAAAGTGTAGAATCAATCTGATTTTGATGTTGATAATGTCCATGTGCATACTGATATTTTGGGTTGTTGAAAAATTGTGTTTGCCATGACCAACAAATTATAATTATTATTCTCTGCCTTGTTTCATTTTGTACTCCAAGGACAAACTTGCCTGTTATTCCAATTATCTTTTGATTTCCTACTTTAGTATTCCAATCCCTTATGATTAATGTGATATCTTTGTTGTTATTTCTAGAAGATGTTGTAGGTCTACCAGGAATTGATCAACTTTGACCTCTTCAGCATCAGTGGTTGTAGCATAAACTTTTATTACTGTGATGTTGAATGGTTTGCTTTAGATTGGAACAGATATCATTCTGTCATTTTTGAGATTATACCACAGTATCTATAATGCTTTTGATACCCTTTTATTGACTAGGAGGGCTGCTCAATTTCTTCTAAGTGATTCTTTTCCATAGTGGTATATGTAATGATCACCTGATTTAAATTCACTCATTCCCATCCATTTTAAGTTCACTGACACCCAAGGTGTCAATATTTAAACTTTCCTTTCCATCTCCTGTTTGATCACATATAGCTCACCTTGGTTGACAGATCTTACATTATTACCTATACAATATTGATCTTTACAGTATCAGTCTCTTTTCAGCACCAGACACAGTTGAGCTTCCTTTTGGCTTTGGCCAGACTGCTTCATTAGTACTGTAGCTACTTTTAGTTGTCCCCTGTTCTTCCCCCTTAGCATGTTGGACACCTTCCAACCCAAGGACCTCATCTTTTTGATTCTGTTCATTGGGTTTTCTTGGCAAGGATACAGGAGTGGTTCACCATTTTCTTACCTAGTGGATCAACCCCCCACCCTATCCTCCCCAGAACTCTTCACTATGACTTGTCCACCTTGGGCACACCTGTATGGTGTAGTTTATAGTTTCATTGAGCCCCTCCACAATGACAAGGCAGTGATTCAAAGGGGGCCTTACATATATTAAGTGCTTAAAGGTTGTCCTTCATGCTGGAAGAAGATCAAAATGATATCACTCTGGTAGGGTCAAGGTACAATGTGTTCAACTATGGCTGAGCGGACCAATAAGAACTCACAAAGTTCTATCACAGCTTGGGCACACATAATTCATATGAACATTGGGAGTGTAAATGTTTCTAAATTTGTGCACCTCATGTTTCTTTTGAACTACTGCATCTCTGCTTTGCTTATAGAGTACAGCACCTTCTTTGATGCAGGCATGGGCAATCTTGTGCCAGCATTTCCCTTGATTTACAATTTATTCCAAAGAGACTTTGAGAGTGTTTTTCTATCACCTCTTCTGGCCTCCTTGTGAGTGCTTGTCTTCTGTGAGTTCTCTGTGGGAGAGATGGTGCATGACTTTTTGTTTACAGATGATTATGTACTCAACGGAACTTCTGAGGCTAAGTAGAAACAGAATATGGTTTGATTCTCTGCTGCTTGTGCTAATTTTGGCTTGACAATTAACACCAAGAAAACAGAGGTTCTCCACCAGTCAGTACCATATAAACATTAGTTATAGCAAATAGAGAACTTTTAAATGCTGTGGATAAGTTCACTTACCTTGGCAGTATGTAATGGGCATAGGATGGACATGGGCACAAAGATGATGAGGTTAATGCACACATTGCCAGAGCTAGCTCAGTGTTTAAGAGGCTCCTAAAGAAAGTGTAGGAGAAAAGAGGCGTGAGAATGCCTACCAAAATGTGGTTTATAGAGTCATGTTGTTGACCTTATTGTTGCAAGCCTATAAAATCTGGATAGTCTACCAGCACCATGCCAGGAAACTGGATTCCTTCCATTTGAATTGTCACAAGAAGATTCTGAAAATCACCGGGCAGGATAAGATACTGGATCCTGAAGTCCTTTCTCAAGATGAACTGACAATTCAAACCCTATTTTGGAGAGTGAAACGCCAATAGACTGGTCACATTGTCCAAATGCAAAAATACTTAATGCTCGGTGACTGACTGGATTTAGGCAGAGGAGGACTTCTTGAGTGACAGCTGAGGGGACTGAGAAGAATTCAAAAAGTTTCTCCTCTGGTGAGACTTGATCAGAGGGTCATAGATTGAAAGCAGGAAGGTACCTCAGAAGTCACTAAGGTCAACCCTGACACCCTTTACATTTTACAGAGGAGAAAACTAAGGCCAACAGAATGGAAGCAAATTTTCCAAGTCACGTGGGTTGCAAGATTTGATTCTAGCACCTCTGCCTTTAAATCTTGAACTCTGTATTTATACATGAGATTTGGTCTGGAAGCCTGGAAGTCAATGTGGTCCTGAGAGGTATGCAGGCTTCCTGGGGAACCAAGGTCTTCTGGGGATTATGGCCACTCCTGTTGAGGATTGAGGAGGACATCAACTCCCCAGCAGAGACCAATATAACTCAGTCAGAGGGCAGGAAGTTCTTGGTCCTGAGCATGGAGTACTGGATTTGGCCTGTGGCCTGAGGGATGACTTTGGGGCACTTCTTTTATGTCCCCTGGATCAATGTCCCACTAGTAATCTCCATGTTTCTGTCCATGCTAGCTTGAATTTTGAAAATTTTATGACTCATCTCATTGGTTTTTGATGCCCTCCATAATCTAACCCTTCATGGACATTCTAGCTACCCTTGCTTACCACACTGTACTTTGGCCAAATTAGGTGACTATCTGCCTGTCCCCCAGGTCCCCTCTTCCCCCACCTCCATCTTTGCTCATTTTGTTCAATACGCAGACATACATTATATAGTGCCTACTATGTCTAGGCACTGAGAGGAAAAGAAAAATGACAGCCAGTCCTTTTTCTAAAGAAGCTTTCATTCCACTGGAGATAATAACATGTACCCAGGAAAATAAGTCCAAAGCAGATTGGGAATGGAGATCATACTTAGAAGGCATTACAGAGGACATAACATTTTGCTGACCTCTGAATGAAGTTAAATTGGAAGGTACTTCTGAGGCCACCTGATTCAGTCCCTACCTGACCAAGACCTCCCACTACAATATCCCTGACACATAGTCATTCAACCTAGCAGGGACTGAGGAGCTCATTATTTCTTCTCAGAAACATAGACCCTCAGATCTAGAAGGGATCTCAAAGATTATCTAAGCCAACTTGTAAAAAAAAAAAAAGATCTAGAAGGTTGTTTTCATTTAAACATTCCTTGGATTCTCAGGGTCTCATTGCATTCTCACTTTCCCAATTCCACATGGGCCCAGTCATCTCTTAACTATTAGATACAACGACCTTTTTTCCCAACCCCATCTTTCTTGATCTCTGCGAAGCCTTTTACCCTGTATACCACCTTCTCCGCTTGGATATCCTCTTCTCTATGGCTTTTTGAGTCACTACTCACTCCTGGTTCTTCTCTTCCTAATAGTAGCTAACATTTCTATAGCACTATGTACCAGGCAATGTGTTAAGTACTTTATAAATTTTATCTCACTTGATTCTCAAAAAAAAAAAACCCAAAAAACCCAAAGCAACCAACCAGCTGGCAGGGAGTTGCTATTATTCCTGTTTTACAGATGAGGAAACTCAGAAAAACAAAGGTTAAGTGACTTGTCCAGAGTTACACAGCCAGCAAGTGTCTGAGGCCACATTGAAGCTTAGATCTCCCTGACCCCAGGTCCAGCTCTCTACCCACTGCACCACCTAGATGCTCCTGCCCATTTAACTGCTCCCTCTTAGTTTCCTTTACTGACTCATCATCTATGTAATATCCCCCCAACTGTGGGTATTCCCCCCAAATTCTGTCTTGGGCCTTCTCCTCTTCTCTCTCCACATGTTCTCTATAGGCAACCTCATCAGCTCCTGTGAATTAAACTATCAGGTCTCTGTAGACAACTCCCAAACCTAGGCATCCAAACTTCTTCTTTCTCCTGACCTCCAGTCTTGCATTTCTAGCTATATGCTATCAATTTCCACAAGGAAGTCCTTATAAGCATCTCAAATTCAACACATTCAAAACTGAAATGTCTCTCCCCCACCTCCCTCAGTCAGCCCCTTTAAGACAGCCAAGTAAAGTGGATCCAACCCTGGGATTGAAATCTAGAACATCTGAGTTCACATCTTGCTTCAAACATTTACTAGATTATTTAACTTTTCTCAGTATCAGCTTATTAATTAGGAAAATGGAGATAATGATCACATCTAACTTCCAAGATCATGAGAATAAAATGATTTAACATCTTAAACCACTTTGCACACTTCAAAGCTCTGTGTAAATATTACCATTATTACCATTGGGATCAAATGAATACTTTGCAAATCTTGAAATGCTATATAAAGGCTTGCTGTGATTATTAATACTGTTTCTGTTCAAGCCACTGCCACCCTGCAGTTACCTGGGCTTACAACCCCAGTCATCTTCCATCTCCCTCACTTTACATGTTGAATCAGGTTACCTCTAGAACATCTCTTACATTCATTTCTATATCTCTTCCCTTACACAGCCACCATCATAGTTCAAGTTCTCAGTATCTCTCACTGGTCTTTTGCCTTTGGTCTTTCCTGCCTGCCAACTACCTTCTTCATTTTCACCAGACTAATGGTCCTAAAGTGCAGGTCTGACAATTTCGGGATTAGTGGCTCTCTATGGCCTTCAGAATAAAACAAAACTCCTCTCTTTGACCTTTAAAACCTTTCACAAACTCATTCCACCCTGTATTTCATCTCTATATTCCTCACCTTTGCATGTTCTATTTTCTAGCCAAGTTGACCAATTTGATGTTCCCTATACATGGCATTCCATTTCCCTTCTCTATTCCTTTCCACAGGAGTCTCTTGTGACTGGGATACTGTTGATAGTGCCCTCTATCTCTTAAAATGACCTCTTTTTAAGCTGAATTCCACCTCCTACAAGAAGTCTTTCCTGATTTCCCCAATTAGTGCACCCCTCACCCTGCAAAGATCACTTTGTGTTTGTGCTTATACAACCACGTATGTATATGAATATGTATATGTATATTGTGTGTATATGAATGTGTTCATGTGTGTTGTATGTATATGTATGTGTGTGCGTGTGTTATTGCATGTGCCTTGCATAGGTATTTGTGAGTATGTATATGTCTATATGTGTTACATATATGTGTTGTGCATGTATGTATATATTATATTTCTAGGATGCAGAATCATAGAAACTTTGAATATCATTGTGGTACCTTTTTAAGGAGGGATTCTTAACCTGACATCCATGGACCCTTAAGAGGTCTATGGATAGATTTAGATCTATTATCTTAAACATGAAGAGCATTGCATATTTATTTTTCATTAAATTCTAACTGAATTTTTATTTCCTTCAATTAGCATTAAATGTTTTCAGGAAGGGGTATCTGGGCTTCACTGGATTGTCAAAGGAGTCCATGGCACAAAAAAGTTAAGAACCCCTGTTTTAGAGGATCATAGATTTTATGAGCAGAAAAGATTATTTACATATTATGAGGATAAGGAGAGTTCATTTTATTCCAAGGTTCCAGTGGCCATAAAAAAGAGACATTTGCCCAAATTTTAGGGCAACAGACAAGGAAGGCAGTCAAAACTGAGACATAAAATGAGACATAAACAGATGAACCTAAACTTGAGAGTAAATGGCAGAAAGACAAGTATAAGGCAAGAGTGGCCTGGAGTAGAGAAGAAGCTGAACTGAACCGTCTTAGTAGTCTCTATTTCACCCTTGTGTGAGATAACAGCTTGAAGCCCCATTGTGTTATGTTGTTGCTTTCTTGATTGGTTGTGTCTGACTCTTTGTGACTCCATTTGAGATTTTCATGGTAAAGATACTGGAATGTTTTTCTAGCTCATTTTACAGATGAGAAACTGAGGCAAACAGGTTTATGTGACTTGCAGAGGGTCACACAGCTAGTAAGTGTTTGAGATCAGATTTGAACTCAAGTCATCCTGACTCCATGGCCAGCACTTTATTCACTATAGCTGCTCATTGTGCCCTATTCTTAGTTTAAATGTTTTTCAATTTTTTTTATCAATAGATACTAAAATGAATTACTTCACTATTAATATTAATTTTGTCTAAGCTGATAAATTTGAGGTTTGAGAATGAGAGAAGGAAAGGTAGACCATGACAGAATAGATTTCCCCAAGGCTACATTTTGTTTGGGCAGAGCTAACTAGAGAATTTTTTTTTCAGTTTTGGCAATATCTTTTTTTTCCACTTCTTTAAAAAAATTGTTTATTTATTTTTAGTTTTCAACATTTATTTCCACAAGATTTTGAGTTACAATTTTTTTCTCCCTGTCTTTCCCCTACTCCCCACCCCAAAATACCAAGCCTACTACCTTCCCCCTTCCCCCAATCTGTTCTCTCTTATATCCTCTCCCATCAACTCCCTGACTTTTAAGAAAATGAACCAGTAACAGATTGAGGGGTTAGGATTCTGATGTGTTTGCCTCCAAAGTACCTGTGTGTACATGCACACCCACACCCACTCAAGCTATATTTACATATCTGTGAACATGTTACAGAACTCTTTCTTCTTGAGAAGAGAGGCTATCTCCCATCTGTATTACTATCTTTTGCACAGTACCTGGCCTAGATTTCACTATTTAGATTTGGGCATCTTCCTTCCTTCTCACCTTCCCTCCCTTTGTTACAAGTGGATTTAAGAACTGAGGAAACAAAGTCTGAAGTATGTAATTTATTATCAAAAGATATTTGGGAGTGGCTAGGTGGCGCAATGAATGGAAGACCAGCCATGGAGTCAGGAGGACCTGAGTTCAAATCTGGCCTCAGAAACTTAACACAAAACTAGCCATGTGACCTTGGGCAAGTCACTTAACCCCAATTGCCTTCTAAAAATAAAAAAAATAAAAAAAATAAAAAGATACTTAATAAAACAGGTCCAGGGCCCCTCAACAGGCACAAAAAGATTCTTTGCACAGATTTTTATACACTAAAGAGAACAATAAATAGGAAACAAAATATGATGTGGAATTAGGTGATCTGATTTCTTATTAGAGGATAGACTTGGAACTTTCTAAGTTGGGAAGGGGTGAGCAAACAAATGGAATTCCCTGAAATCAGATGATTTACAGTACAAACTGAAGTCTTGAAGCTGAGGTTGTACACAAAATGGAGTCAGCTTGGTTATCACAATGCCCCACTTTGATGGTTGGGAGGGCCAGTCTTTCTTTCCTCCCTCAAGGATCATTATGTACAAGCCATTATATATAGCAGATAACAGAAAACAAACAAAGCAAAACCATTATGCAACAATATGTGGGGTCAGGTTTCACATGGGAACAATGTATGCAGGAACTGTTTTCTTCAATATTAATCATACTCAGGGTAGTAAGCAGTATTTGGAATGGACTTTTCCAAGTGAGGTGAATTCTGCTAGTCCACTGGAAAATTTTTTTGTATTTATTAATTTATTTTTAGTTTTCAAGATTCATTTCCACAAGATTTTGAGTTCCACATTTTCTTCCCATCTCTCCCCTACCTCCCACCACAAGATGGCAAGTATACTAATTACCCCTTGCCTCTGTCTGTCCTCTCTTCTAACCCTCCCATCCCCTTCCTTATGCCCTTACCCCTTGCTTGTAGAGCAAGATGGATTTCTATACCCCATTGGCTGTATATCTTATTTCCCAATTGCATGTAAAAATAATTTTTTAACATTTGTTTTTAAAACTTTGAGTTCAGATTCTCTCCCTTCTCTCTTTACCCACCCCCACTGGGAAGACAAGCAATTCAATATAGGTTATACATGTGTAGTTATGCAAAACATTTCCATAGTATTCATATTGTGAAAGACTAACTATATTTCCCTCCCATCCTATCTCACCCCCCATTTATTCTATTTTCTCCTTTGACTTCATCCCTTTTCAAAAGTGTTTGCTTCTGACTACCCCCTTCCCCAATCTGTCCCTTCCTCCTCTCATCCCTCCCTTCTTATCCCCTTCCCTCCTACTTTTGTGTAGGGTAAGATAACTAATTTAGTGTGTGTTATTTGCTCCTTAAGCCAAATCTGATGAGAGTAAGGTTGACTCATTCCCTTTCACTTACCTGCTCTTTTCCTCCATTGTAACCACTTTCTCTTGCCTCTTTTATGTGAGATAATTTACCCTCTCCTATCTCTCCCTTTCTCCTTCTCACAATATATTCCTCTTTCACCTCTTAATTTTATTTTTTAGATATCATCCCTTCATATTTAACACGTCTTATGCCCTCTGTCTTTGTATACATATACACATATAAACACATACATATAGATATATACATACATACACATATATACATATAAATATACACACATATGTATATATATGCATATACATATTCCCTTCCACTATCCTAATACTGAGAAAAGTCTCATGAGTTACAAATAACCATCTTTCCATGTAGGAATATAAACAGTTCAACTTTAATAAGTTCCTTATGATTTCTCTTTCTTGTTTACCTTTTCATGCTTCTCTTAATTCTTGTAATTAGGACGTCAAATTTTCTGTTCAACTCTGGCCTTTTCTCAAGATTGCTTGAAAGTCCTCTATTTCATTGAATATCCATATTTTCCCCTGAAGTATTAAACTCATTTTTGCTGGGTAAGTGATTCTTGGTTTTAATTCTATCTCCTTTGTCCTCTGGAATATCATATTCCAAGCCCTTCAATCCCTTAATGTAGAAGCTGATAGATCTTGTGTTATCCTGATTGTGTTTCCACAATATTCAAATTGTTTCTTCTTGGCTGCTTGTAATATTTTCTCCTTGACTTGGGAACTCTGGAATTTGACTATAATACTCCTAGGAGTTTTCTTTTGGGGATCTTTTTCAAGTGGTGAATGGTGGATTCTTGCAATTTCTATTTTCCTCTCTGGTTTTAGAATATGAGGGCAGTTTTCCTTGATAATTTCTTGAAAGATGATGTCTATGCTCTTTTTTTTTTTTTTTGGTCATGACTTTGAGGTAGTCCAATAATGTTAAAATTGTCTCTCCTGGATCTATTTTCCAGGTCAGTTGTTTTTCCAATGAAATATTTTACATTGTCTTCTATTTTTCCATTCTTTTGAATCTGTTTTATAGTATTGTGATTTCTCATAAAGTCATTAACTTCCATTTTGCTCCATTCTAATTTTGAAGGAAATATTTTCTTCAGTGAGCTTTTGGACCTCCTTCTTGATTTGGTCAATTCTGTTTTTTAAGGCATTCTTCTGGACCTTTTTTGCCATTTGAGTTAGTATATTTTTTAAGGTTCTATTTTCTTCAGTATTTTGAGGCATCTTCTTTAGCAAACTGTTGACTTGATTTTCATGATTTTCTTGCATCATTCTCATATCTCTTCCCAATTTTCCCTCTACTTTTCTTACTTGATTTTCAAAATCCTTCTTGATCTCCCCCATGGCCTGCAACCTATTAATATTTTTCTTGAAGGCTTTGGATGCAGGAGTCTTGACTTTGTTGTCTTCTTCTGATTCTACATTTTGATCTTCTTTGTCACCAAAGAAAGATTCTATAGTCTGGTTTCTTTTCCTCTTTTTGTTCATGTTCCCAGTCAATTACTTGACTTTTGAACTCTTTGCCATGGTAGAACTCTGCTTCCAGAGTGGAGAGTGGCTGTGTCCCAAATTTCTGGGGTTTTGTGCACCTGTTGTCATAGCTACTTCTAGGCACCTGCCTCAGAACTTTGAGGAGGACTCCTTCTCCACAACTGCCACAAGCTCTGCCATGCCAGTGTTCCTCCTTACCCTAGGGCTGCCACCCAAGAGTGACCCAGATCCAAGCAGGGCAAAGCAAATGGATCCTTCCTCAGCACCAGCAAAGAAAATTGCCTTCTGATCAGCCACTTAGTCCCTCCACCATCTGTAGGCCTAGAGCTCTGGAAGCAACAGCAGCTCCTACTGCCGTTGCTGCTACCACAGCTGCCACCACGTCCACTGCCCTGGGGTCAGGAACTGGACTGAGCTCTTTTCTCACCTAGGTTCAACAGGGTTTTCCCACTAACCTTTACTTTCTCTTTGGCATTTGTGGGTTGAAAAGTCTGAACACCACAGCTGCCAGAGATTGAGTCCCCTTAGGTCTGCTCTGGCCTAGTCTGTGCTGCCAGTCTATGCCAGTGTGACCCATGTGAGACTGTGCTCCACTCTCAGCCCACTGCAATAGAACCTTCCTTTCAGCTTGCCAGGCTGTCTTCAGCTAGAGATCTATTTCATTCTGTCATTTGATGGGTTCTGTAGTTCTAAAATTTGTTTAGTGTCATTTTTTACAGGTATTGGAGGTGATTGGGGGATGAACTCAAGCAAGTTCCTGCTTTTACTCTGCCATCTTGGCTCTGGCCCTCCCTCCACTGGAAATTTTTGACATAGACCTTTTCTCCAGGTTAAAGGTCACATAGCAAAAAGCTATCGGCCTATTCTAGGTGGTACAGTGGCTAGGTCTAGAGTTAGAAAGACTCATCTTCCTGAGTTCAAATTTGGCCTCAGACACTCAGCTGTGTATCCATGGCCAAATTATTTAATCCCATGAGCTGGAGAAGGAAAGAACAAACCACTTCAGTTCTTACCAAGAAAACCCCAGATGGGGTCATGAAGAGTTACACATGACTGAAAAATAGACTACACAACAAAAATAATATAGTATAATGGGCCAAGAACTTTAACTCACTAAGAACAATGAGTCGTTCTCTTATTCTCCCACCTTATCTTCGGGTTCAGTTCCTTATTTGTCACCTTTCTTCTCTCTTTTTTTAAGTTAAAAGTTCCTCTAGATAGATAAAAAAAGCAAAATAAAATTGAGTAGTTTTGCATCATTCACTTTCTATCATCTGCTATTGCTAGAATCATTATAAGCAGCATTCCTATCACCTCTTTGATCCTGCTCTTTTCCCCAATTTAGCTTAAAAAATCTCTGATCCCCCCAACAATTCTTGTCCCCAACTTTTCTTTCTAGCTTTAGATCATTTTGCACTTTAGTGTTTCTTTTTCTCCCCATTTATATATATTTTTTGCACTTTAGTGTTTTTCATAGTATTTGTGTATGACTATGCCATGATTTTGTATTCTTCTGTCACCTGGTTTTACTGTAATTTTTTGTATATCTTTCAAAAGTGTATATTGATGGATTGAAAAGGAAACAACTTTGAAAGGCTTAATTATTCTGATTTGTGCAATGAGTATCAATGACTTTAGGTGACTGGTGATGATTTATGTGACTTACCTCCTACTGGTCCCAAGATGAAGAAAGAAATGTATACTTTTTTGGATGTGTGAAAGCTGGGATTTTGTTTTGCTCCATTATGCTTGTTAGAAAGATTTGTGTTTCTTTTTTTCTTGTTTGTGGGGAGGGAAGAAAGGAGTTAGTAACAGTGTTGTCAAAGGAAGAATAAAAGAATGAAAAGAGGGTCATTGAATCATTTTTTTTTAATGTACAGAAGGGACCAAAAAAGACTAGAAGGTACAGAATGTACAGAAAAAAAAAGACTAGAAGGATAACTTTGAAAACAACACAGTGAAGGCAGCTAGGTGATGCAATGAATAGAACACCAGTCCTAGAACCGAGTTCAAATCCAGCCTCAGACACTTACTAGTTATGTGACCCTGGACAAGTCATTTAGTCTTGACTGCCTCAAAAAAGAAAAGAAAATAGTATAGAATTTATCATATAATTCTTTTTTCTGTACTACTTTATATATTGAAATGCTCTCTTTTGCTGTTTGTTAAAATCAGAATAAAAAAAAAAATAAGCTGAAGGCCCAGTCTGTACTGTCATGCCCCCATCATGGAGTTCCTTCAGTCTGATTTTTAGTTCTTGTATACAGGAAGCAATGAGAGTATTTCCTCCCAGTAATGATGCATATATTGGGGAGAAAGGGCTTGCTTTTGTAGGAAGATGGTCAAAAAGTAATTTGAATGGGGAGAGCTATAATTCTTCCCTTAGTCTGCTAGAGGCAGAACAACTCTAGAGGGAGCACATCAGGCCATGCAAGGTATGTTTCAGTGCAGTTTGTCAATCGAGGTCTTGATTTCTTTGTTCATACATTTAACCTGACTAGAACTCTAGGGGTGGTAAGAGGCATGAAACATAGGAGTCACCCTGGGATAACTATAAATCTGGAAGAAGATCATGTCAGTGAAATCAGACCCCTCTCTTGAGTCAATGTGAGCAGGAGGGCCAAACTCAGGCACATTTCTTTGAGAATAATTTTAGCCATGAACCTATATGTGTACTTAGAACCAGTAAATCCTCAACACAATGAGCTGATCAGTGACAATGAGGCAGACTCTATAGTGGCCAGATTTCTGAAATCAGTTTGCAAATGCTGAAAATGAATATAAGTTATGGGGTGGCCACTGCAACAGCATGGAGTGCATGGTGAATAAAAGTCTGACTAGAGGCACAGATACTTGTGGCAACTAAGGGTGACCCTTCTAATCCTATCTACGATTCCTTGTGTGCCAAAACAGCCTCTCTTACAGAGGGACTACACCATTGTTTGATGATGGTCTGCTGAGACCACTGTGGAAGTGGTCAGCCCATCTCTCCAGGATCATGTTCTTTTCACTAATCAATGTGGCTCCATCAGCACTGAATAGTTCTTAGTCCCATAAAAAGCCTTCAGGGCATCATAAAAGCACTTTGGATAGTTACTATCATCGTAAAACAGAATTTCTTCTGCCTTCGAAAGCCTGAATTTCTCTAACCTTCACTGGCACTTCACTTTTGATGGAATTAAATGCTGCCTCCTTAGAGAAGGATGAACTATCCTGCTGGTAAACACCATGGAATTTTCATTTTTCAGGTAGCAACTTCTGAATTTCCCCATGATTTTTGTCAAACCAGTCTTGATGTTTGTGAGTTTTCTCAGTCAGATGAATAAATTTAGTGCTGTACACCAAATCTCTGACAGCTGCCCACTCCTTTTCTGCTCCACTGTTGTCAACTGTGTATTGGCTCAATTTTCCCTCCAAGTTAGCAATGATCTGTTCAGTCACAGAGAAGAACTCTAATCTATTGACAATAAGTCTTCTGGTAGTTATCTTTCTTTAGGGACACCGCTTTTGTTAAATGTAAATGCTGTTTGGAAAGGAAAAGTCTGTGATTGGTCTAGCACTCTGCCACACATTGCCTTTGTCACTCTCTCTTTTCCTTACAGTGACATCATCTAAGAAATGTCACTGTTTGCTGAAAGGTACATCCATGAAGTTTTGTTTTGCTTATGTAAGTGGAAGACAGTGTTGGTGATGAGAAGGTCATGAGATACAAAAGTTTTAGTTGTATGTGACTGTTACTCTCCCATTTCTCTCAAGGACTCCCTGCTATATCTGATAAACTGTATCTACTCTGGCATTAAAGCTACCTAAAATCATAAATTTGTCCTTTTGTGGCACATTGATGATGAGGGTCTCCAGATCTTCATAAAATTTTCTTTGACCGCATCATGGTTCATCATGATGGGAACATAGGCAGCAATAATGGTGGCTTGGCACTTTCCTGTAAGTGGCAACTACATTGTTATGAGCCTGTCATTCACTCATTCTAGAAGGCACAAAAATTTGTTGACTAGATTAGCCATGCTAGCTACTTGGCATTCTCCTCACTGTGGCCACTTCAGAAAAGCATGTATCCATCTCTGACTTTGGTAAGCTGGCCTTCATTTGGCAGCCTTGTTTCACTCAGGGCTGTTATTTGGATGCAATACCTACTGAGATCTCTTGCAATAAGAGCTGTTCATATCTCCAGTTTATTGGATTTCATGTTGTACATAATGTGTGTGCACATTCCATGAAATGTGGAATCATCTTTGCAGAAGTATTTGTATTTTTTTTGTGTTTCAACCACAGAATGGGATCCCTGCCTGTTGGGGTAAACGGGTCAGGGTTGGGTAAAGCTGATCTTGGTGTCTTTGATGTCTCACCAAGCTTAAGCATTCCACAGCACCTGTTTCTGAGACCCCCACCTGCCATGGCAAGCATGCCAGGGTTGGGTGAAGCAAATACTTTTTAGGGAACTTCTTCTATCCCCTTCCTCACACCAAGATATGAACAATGTGATCATTTAAAAAGTCTGCTGAGATACACAGAGGGCTGCTGAATACCACTGCTGCTTCAGTCCAGTGAGAAGACAACCTTATGCCCTGGGATTCCTGTGTGCAGGGTTGTGACTATAGCTCCCAGTATCTCCACATCTGCTGTTTCTTCACTTGCCTGTTACCTCAAGAGTTTGAGGTAGACAAAAATGGTAAAATGATATAGATGATGTCTTCTGATTCTAGTACAAATTAGATTTAAGTGACGCAGAGTTGCTTAAAATTGTCAGTCTCACTTAATCTTCCAGAGTCATCACAGTTCAGTGGCAAGACAGAAGTCCAGCCAACTGGCAATGGCTCAGGATGCAGTGGATGATCTTGGTGTCCGTAATGTTAATGAAACTGGGAGATCTTTCTGGCCCATTATTAGGCCTATGTACCTAGCTGTGATATATCCTGACTCACATAGAGCCCATTGGGGGAGAAATTTGCTTAAAGAGAAGCTTGCTTAGGGGAGGTTTGCTTATATGAAGGCTTCCATACTTTTTTGGTACTAAGTTGATTAGGCACTGAGTCACCAAGGTTGTGATGCCTTCTGGTTCTGAGAAGTGTGTATATATTCTGAGTTGGTATTTTACTTTGGAGTTTTGCTCATGAGAAAGATCTTTTGATTTCCTGGTCGAGACTCTGAATAGCCATTTGCTCAGAGCCCCTGACTGCTTAGATGTCTGTGTTCCCTTGATCCAGTGTATTTTATTTATTCATTTAACCGTATTTGCCTCAGTTTATCATTGTAAAATGAGATAGAGAAGGAAATGGCAAACAATTCTGATATCTTTGACATGAAAACCCCAAATGGGATCATGGAGGTCATGGGATCACAATTGAACAACAACAAACTTGCACAAAGTGATAAACAGATTTACTATAAGGTCCTGGCTTGGGTTTCTTAACAGGAAGGATAGTGTGTTACAGGGGTTTACATGGAATAATAATACCCTGATCCATCAGATAGCCAATTATGGGTGTAATGCCTTTAGTAGCCTCCCTGGACAAAAAGTTTTGAGGTATAGATGTTGAAGGGGGGACCTCCCTTAATCTTGATGATGATGGGAACAGTGGATTTGAAGATGAAGTTTTCCATAAAAGAATAAGAGATGTTAGGTGGGATACATGGACTACCATTAGTGGTCTCTTGGGTATCCTGAACCAATACAAGGAACAAAGAGAGAGAGTCTTCAGGGAGTTGCCAGGACACATATCTATCAGGGGAGCAGGAAATAGCACCTTTAAGTTTACAAAAGAGATCATGGCTTATCAAGGAGACTTGGGCATGAGGAGAAATGTATGCTGTACTGAGACAGCAGTGTAGGAGACATAGGGAGAATATTTGGGGTGCTTTGAGGCTTCCTTGAAATTCCAACAACATTAGTGATCCAATAGAAGTACACCCAGAAGCTGGTTTGCTTATCAAAACTGAATTGGAAGCTACAGGATCTAATAAGGAATTCTATATCTTGTTACCAATTTTAAGGGAAGCATGGGCTTCACTGGCATGGGAAGAGGTAGGGACTAGGATAGTTGACATATTGACCTTATTATTTCACCCAAACTGTTCCATCCAAAGTTACAAAGGACTGCATAGTTGCCAAATCCAAAGATTTTCATTCTCCTTGACCTCTCTGTAGCCTTTGACACTGATGATCATTCTGCCTTCCATTATGCTCTCTTCCCTCTAGGTCTTTGTGATACTGCTCTCTCCTGACTGTCCTAACTCTCCTACCACTCCTTCTAAGTCTCCTTTGCTAAATCCTTATCCAGGCCACACCCTGTAGACCAGAGATGTGCCTTAGGTTTCTATCCTGGGGCCTCTACTCTTTTTCCTCAAGACTACTTCATTTAATGATCTCATCAGTTCCAGGAAATTTAATTATCAGTTCTATGTAGATAATTCTCAAATTTACTTATTCAGTCTTAACATCTCCCCTGGCCTCCTATCTCCTATCAACAACTCTCTTTCAGACATCTTTAACTGGCTGTTCCAAAGACATTTTAAGCATAACACATCCAAAATGGATCTCATTATCATTCCCCTCCAAACCCTTCCCCTCTCCTACCTTCCCTATCAATGGAAAGGGCAGTATCATCCTCTCAGTCCATCAGGCTTGCAACCTTGGAGTCATCAGGAATTCCTCACTATCCAATCTGTTCCCAAGGCTTGTCAATTTCACATTTGCAATATCTCTCAAATACTTCATCTTCTGTCCTCTGAAACTGCTACCATCTTGGTACAGGACCTCTTCACCTCATGCCTGGACTACTGCAGTAGACTGCTGGTGGGCCTGCCTACCTCAAGTCTCTCCCATCCAAACTCCATTAAGTCACAAAAGTGATTTTCCTAATACGCAGGTCCAATCATGTCATGCCCCCCCCCAACTCAATAAACTCCCTTAGTTCCTTATCATGGAAAGGAAATGTAATGGGAAGAGGTAGGGACTAGGATAGTAATGGAAATGCAGATTTGAAGATCTTCCCTGCCCCTAGGCCCTTTGATTGGCTTAAGTGACTCTGAGAACCTTCTATAATTTGAAAATATACTCTGCCACCTAATAGGCTGAATGTGGTCACATGGATCCTGTGGTAGGAGGCTTGGTTTTCAGGAATGACCACACCTTGATGCTGTGTGATTGGGCAGTGGGTCAAGAGGGTGGTTACATTCTCTGAGCCAGGAGAAGGCTTTATAAGCCCTGATGGGAGGCTTTACTTTGGGGCTCATTTGAGAAGTGTTGTGTGATTTGACCAGATGAGACTCTGGGCAGCCATTGTTGAGAGCCCCCCGGCTTTGAAAACCCAGATGTTGATGCTTCCCTCTCTGGTAACTGTGATTTTGGTATTGATAATGGTTGGACAGTTTGGAAGCCTGTCTGTTTGATCTGTCTGTATACTCTGAAGTTTGGGGTGCTGACCTTTTCCCCTGAACTAAGTAATATATGTTTGTTTGATTAAAGTAAGCTTGTTAACCCATTTTGAGTTGCTTTCCTTTACAAAAGCAGATCTAAGAACCTGTGTTGGCAGCCAACTCTGGGGATGCTGGGGGTGCTTGCTGCTACACTCCATGATCAAAGATAAAATCCTGTTTCATGTTCAAAGTTCTTCATAACCTACCTCCTTCCTACCTTTCCAGTCTTATATCTTATTTCCTGACATGTGCTGAATGGTCCAGTAAAACTGTCCTACCAGCTGTTGCACCTCCCAATTCTGGACATTTTCTTTGCTGCCCTTCATGCACGAAATGCTCTTCTTTCTCATCTGTGCCTACTGCGTTTCCTGATTTCTTTCAAGTGCCAAATAAAATACCATCTTCTACAGAAAGCCTTTCCCAATCCCTCTTAGTTCCAGTTTCTGGTTTCTTCATTTACCTCCATTAGATTGTGAGTCCTCAAGGCCAGGGATTGCCCTTGTCTTTTTTTGTATCCCTAGAAATCAGTCCAATGCCTGACACATAGTAGGTAATTAATAAATATTTTTAATGAACTGATTGCCAAAATATATCTTCTCAGACCCAATTTCATCCTCATTTCCTTCTTCCTGAAGACAATATGTCCAGAAGAGCCAGGTTCCTGTCCAGGTTCCCACTCAGAAGGCCTGGCCAGCCCCACTATGGAGGATCTCTGTCTCCTCTCTCTGCCCCTTCCAGAGGTCCCTCCCTGGCTGTTCTCTGCTTGATTCTTCTACCTTCCACTTCCTTGAAGTATGAGAAGGGTAAGAACAGAACTACCACATGTCTCCTTATGGAGTGAGTTTCAGGTTTTACATTTCATGAGATTTACAGCTGGAAAGGATCTCAGAGATGAGGTCCCCAATCCATCCCAAAAGAAGCACATTTTAAAGCCCCCACCATGGGTCAGGTGCTGTGCTAGGCACTTGGGGATAGAAAGACAAAAATGAAATATTTCCTGCCTCCAGAAAGCTTATATTTTGTAGGCAGGAATACGATATCAGTTTAATCCTTTCATTTGATGGCTGAGGAAAATAAGGTTTTCAAAGAAGAGATTCACCCAAGTACACAGATCTGGAAAAGACAATCTAGTGCTGATGAGCCCCCCCCCCCCCCTCGGACTTTCATTTGATGAGACCTTTGCATGAGGCAAATCTGTTACTTGAGCCTATCAAAGTGTCCATCCACCCTAGAACTGGCCCAGCCCACCATTGTTTGTGGTCTCCAGGTGGCCCCCAGTGACTTCCCATCCTTAATCACTCATTGACCTCATTAGCTCCTCCTGAATACCCTCCCCAAACTCCTCCCCTAGACCACCCCTAGATTCCTCCCACGGCCTTCTGTATTTAAGACCCGGGCTTGGCTTCATGTTTGTGAGAGCTCCATAGAATGACCTAGCACAGGCTTACTCTATGTCTAATACAAGAGAACTTTTAATAAACTTTACTTTTCTTTGGCTGAGAGAAGACTTCAGTTGAATTCATTTGGCAGGACCCGGTGTGTTGGTATTTTGGGGTCTCCACAGCAACCCTAAGCTTCTTTATGGTTAACCTCTTCAGTGCCACCATTTTGTTTTCCAGAGGGGAAAACAGGCTGAGAGTTGGGATTTATGCAGTGTCACATAGTTGCAGGGCTATGCCCAGGTCACTTGATCTTAACTCCAAAGCTCTTTTCACTGGTTCTCCTGGGTGTCAGGGAACAGAGACAGAGATGCATGCTAATGGGGAGGAGATAAGAAGTGGGAGGAATGTAGGAGGGACAAGAAAGACTTGTGAGGATAAAGTTCAGAGTTGGATTAGGACAGAAGACTGGCTTCCGTAGGCTTCAGACTGAGATGATTCTAGAGAGAGGATTGCTGGTGGGCTGGGTTTGCCTACTCTTCTGCCTCCATGGGGCCAATGCAGGTGAGGGGAGCAGATTTGGGAGCAGATGGGAGATGTGAGTGAGTAGATGGATTAGTACAGAAATGCTCTGAGAAATACATTTACCCACTTCCTTGTTGAATTTCAGGCTTGACAAAATATAGAAACATTCGACCCAAGCCAGGTAAGGAGAAAACAATGAACTTTCTGCTTGGGGAGTGAAAAAGACCTCCCTGGATGGGAGTGAGTGGAACTGGGTAGAATCAGTTATTTGGACAAAGAAGAAACATTCACAGCACTTTGAACTGGTAGGGATCTTCAAGATGGTGAAGACTAATCTTATTTTATAGGTGAGAAAGCTGAGGTCAGTAGAAGGGGTGTGATGTGTTTATGGTTATACACACAGCAAGAGGAAGACCTTATCCTCCCTTCCAAATCAGCATGAACTCCTCCAAGTTCAGCTGTATTTGCCCTTTGTAGAGCTGTGGTGAAGAAAGTCTGTGCCAGGGGGTTAGCCAAATACTCTGGCCTCCATGGGCACTCCAGAGGGGGTCCTAAAGAGAATTCAAAGCAATCCGGATGTTCTCAAGCTATGCATGCAGGGTTTGGGGCTAAAATAAGGAGTAATGGAAGGGGTTATGTGTGTATGGCAAAAAAGTACAGAACTGAGAGTCAGGAAATCCTGGATTGGATTGGATTCTCTTAAGAATTCTTCCAGCTCTGATAGTCCCCTTATGGAGCAAACTAAAGTTTACACAGGACTTTTTCTTACAATGCCATTTCTACAGAGGTTAAAGGATTTACCCACAGTCACACCTGATAAGTATCAGATGTGAGATTCTCACTCAGGTCTCCTGAATCAAGGGCCCTCAAGCAACTCCAAACCCTTCCTTTCTCTCTGGTCCTCATTTTCTTCATCTAGAAGAGGAGATAGTGAGAATTTATTCCCACTAAGTTTTATAATACTCCTTCCACTTCAATAAAGTTCTCAGATCCTGTCACACCTGAACTCTTTCTGAGTGTGTGCACATTCAAGGCTGGGCTAACATGGCAGTCTGCAGGTGGGATATGAAAACAAAGGGGTCTGAGGAACTTTGGGGTAATCGATATTTGAGAAGCAAATGTCTTTGGCTCCTGGACTCTACCCCTCAGCTTCCCCCATTCCAACCAGCACTGATTCTTTCTCCAGAAAAGGTCCTCAAGCCATGTGCCTTTCCATTCTTCTATGAGAATGAGAGGTATGATCATTGCACAACAGTGAATAGCGACTATGCCTGGTGCTCAGTGGAATCCAATTTCAATGGGAAGTGGCGATACTGTATTAGTACAGGTGAGTCACTCTGGCATCATCCAAAGGTCCTGTGCCATTACTCCCCAATTCTCTCTACCATATATTTTCAGAACAGAGCCATCATTTATCTGGGAATGAGAGAATTCTGCAATTGAATATTTTCTACGTGGGTTAAAAACAAAACAACAACTGCAAAGTATATTAGGGGAACACGTACCTACAGAGATTTATCTGAGAAAACAATCCGGGCATCTTAGTGTACTAAAAGCTCAATACATGTTTTCTGCATGATGTGGTGACACCCCAGAGAGAGCCAATTCCATATTCAGCTTCGGGAAAAGAGTATTATTCAGAAACAAGGAAGGCGTCAGTCTCTCTGTCCTTGGCTCTGTTCAGGCTATGTCTTGGGTACTACATTCAGTTCTTATCCCTCCCTCAAACTTTAGGAAGGTCGTTGACTAGTTGCAGAGGGTCTTAAGTTCATGTCATATGAGGAACTAGGAATGTTTAATCCAGAGAAGAGAAGATTTGGGGAGGATATTTGTCTTTTAAGTGTTTGAAGGGCTTTGGGTAGAAAACGGATTACATTTGTTCTTCTTGGCCCTGGGCTGCACAACAAGGGGAAGAAGGGCTTGGGAGGAGATGCAAAGAGGCAGATGCTAAAAATTGAAAACTGAATGAATTACCAAGGGGGTGAGGTACCCATATCATTAGATGTCAGGCTACCTGACCACTTGGAGAGGGGAGACATACTAAGGTACACTCTGGCCTCATTATTCTCTGCCTCAAGAAGCCTTTGGTCCACAGAGCTCTCCTGAGGGTATGCTCACTCTGTGCCAACCCTCTGGGCCTTCACAGACCCCCCAGCATGTAAGTTTCCATTCCTCTTCGGGACGAAACTATACGATGACTGCACGGCGGATGGGTATGTGCTGGGCAAGACCTGGTGTGCCCTGACACACAACTACAACAGGAATGGGTTGTGGAAACCATGCTCACCCAATGGTAAGGGGGTAAAGGGGTTTTGAGGCTTCTGAACTAAAGAGTAAATTGGAGAGAGTGACAGAGACACAGAGAGAGTCACAGAGACAGAGACAGACAGACAAAAAAAGAGGGAAGGAAAGAAGTAGAAGAAGGAAGGGAGGGAGAGAAGGAGGGAGAAAGAAAGTGGATGGGGAGAAGGAAGAAGAGCAGAGGAGGGAGAGGAAAAGGGAGAGGGGTCAGGATAAAGACAAGAAAGGAAGGAAGGAAGGACATTTATTAGGCATTTATTGGGTTTCAAGTGGTATGCTGAGAGCTGGGGATAGAGGTATAAATGGGAAGCTGTCCCTTCTCTCAAGGAATTAATACCATAAAAGGAAGAGGTGTTCCTTATTGGAGGGAAGATGTTTTAGAGTTGGCAGCATTTGAGTAGGGCTTTCACAATGAGCAGAGCAAAGGGAACATTCTAGGCAACTTAGGGCATCTCTCAGCTAAACCAGCCCCAGCCATGGACAAAGGTAATTAGCCTAAGGGAGGAGAGGCTAAGGGGATCAAGCAGCAGTGTTTCAGAGTGGAAGGGCCTGTGGCACTAGGAGCCAGGAGAGCTGGTTTTGGGGGTCATCTTTGTCACAAACTACCCTAGTGAACTTGTCTTCCCCTCTGAGATTCAGCTGCTTTCTCAAAGTCATGATTAGGTGTAAAAGGTCTTGAACTTGGAGTCAGGAAGAACCAAGTTCAAATCCCACCTCAGACACTTACTAGTTTTGTCACTCTAAGCAAGTCACTTAATCTCCCCATTCTTCAGTTTCTGCATTTGTAAAATGAGGGGGTTGAACTCAATTGTCTTTAAAGTCTCAAGTCCAAAATCCATGATACTCTAAAATGAGAAGGTTGGATACTTTGGTTTGAATGTCCTATCTACCTCAGACTTTCTTTGATTTTATGTCTCTGGCCCTTGGTTTCCTTACCTGTAAAACAGAGTTGAATAATAAGATTTCAGTGTTCCTTTCCATTTCCACCTCCCAATGTTATGACCCATGATCCTGTTATCCCAGAGATGCACAGGGAAGAGTAGCAGTAGACTCTGGGTGGAAGTCATAATTTGGGCTCAGACGTCATTGGAGTGACTGACATAGCTGGGCCAGAGTAAGCTTGTGACTTCTACTCTCTTCTTCTTCATAGATTTGTGAAGAGGAGAACCTTCTGTTACAGCCTGCTTTCCTGGGAGACCTTGGCCCCTCTTCTCATGGTGATGAGTCCATGGAGCCCCCAACTCACTGGAGCTCTCTTTTGAGTGGCACAGGCTTCCAGCCCCTCCAGCAGGGGAAGGGGAAAATTCTGGCCCATGCATTCTGTGAATACCTCTTTAGTAGAGGAACATTGTGCTCTGGTGCCCTCCCTCTGTCTCTTTTCTTGCCTGGTTTTACTACAGCTTTTCTTCTTCTCTCTTTTACTCTTATCTTGTTTTGGGTACCCTCAGGGATTATTTGATTGTACCTACAAAGTCAACTGAGAAGGGACCTTAGAGACTCCCACATCTCCATCCTGGGTTACATGGTAGGGGAAACTAAGGCAGAAGAGAAAAATAGCATCGGTTGCATGTTGGCCCTATCTATGACCCTAACATTACTCCTTACCCTAAGAAAATACTACTCCCAAATCCCATTCCTGTCCCTAACTCCATCTCTCTTTCCCCTGGTTTTGTTTCTGTTCAGAACACCCTTTTTGAGATCCAGAAGGAGCAGAGGGGAGGAAGAACTTAGGTGTGGGGGAAGACCTCTAGGTATCTGATACCTCATTAAGACCAGAATGCTCTGGTAACCAAGTGAATTATAACATAACAATTACAAAACTGCACAATTTGCTGTGATCCTTTACTAAACTTCCTTCTGCTTTCATTTTAAATTGTCTAATTAATGCTCTTTCTTTCTTTTCTTCTATTTTCTATACATCCTTTTCATTACACTGACTTCCCTATCCCAATGGAAGCCCCAACCTGTTAATAGAATCAACAAAAAAAATGAGCCAACATGTGATTTGTGGCTGTCAAGAAAAGCCTCTGCACCTCTAGCCCATCTTCTCTCTGCCAAGAAGCAGGCAGGATCCTCCCACCCCATTAGTCACTGCACCCATGAGAACAGTGAAGGTTTTCGGTTTTCCCTGTTTATATAAGTATTATGATCCTTGAATAAATTACTCTCCTGGTTTTACTCACTTCACTCTATGTCAGTTCTGACTTTTCTATTTCTCTTCTCATTTTTCACTTTTTTCTATTATTGTTTTGGGTTTGGAGAAGGCCTCTCAAAAACAAGAGGGCTGACATACTTAAAAAAAAACACAAGAACTATTAAATGGAATTGACTTGTTAACTTGTTTCACCATGGATAAGGAAATATGGGAGAATACTAATTAATGAACTCAGTTAGGCACTATGCTGGGCAGACTTTTTCACTATACCCTTTGGCAGCTAGGTTGTACAGGGAGAGAGTGCTGGGCCTGGAGTCTGAAATATCTGAGTTCAAATTCAGCTTCAGACACTAGCTTCATGAGCTTGGGAAAATAATATCTATTTCAGTTTCCCCAATTATAAAATAGGAGTCATAATCTCATTTATCACTCAGGATCGTGAAGATCAAATGAGATATTATTAGTAAAGCACTTAGCATAGTGTCTGGCAGATAGTAGGGTCTATATGAACACTTGTTCCCTTCCCTCTCTACTTTGGTGTAAGGCACTGGGGAAGGCATTTGAAATGGATGATGTAACTCTCATCCAATCACTAAGAAGTTACCCAGGATTTGGAAATAGGGGCTTTTGTAAATGTGGTTTTTAATTTTCTCAATTACATTTAAAAACAATTTTTAAATCCTTATTTTCAAAATTTGAGTTCTAAATTTTCTCCTTCCATGCCCCTCCTTCTATGTTGAAAAGTCTAGCAATTTGACATTAGTCATACTTGTGTAGTCATGAAAAACACATTCCTATGTAAGTCATGCTATGATAGGAAACACGAAGAAAAAAACTCCAAGAAACTTATAAAAGGAAAGGAAAAGTATCTTTCTGAAGAAAAAGATATTTCCACAGTAGTTCTATTGTGAAAGAAGAATCAGAACAAAAGGAAAAAAAACCATGAGAAAGGAAACAATAACAACATTAAAGTGAAAAATGGCATACTTCAATCTGAATTCAGACCCCAAACTTCTTCCTCTGGAAGTAGATAGCATTTTCCATCATGAGTCCTTTGGAATTGTCTTGAATCATTATATTGGTGAGAAGAGCTACATCTATCAAAGTTGGTCATTGCACATTGCTGCTGTTGCTGTGTACAATGTTCTCCTGGTTCTGCTCACTTCACTCAGCATCAATTCATATAAGTCTTTCCAGGTTTTTCTGAAATCTGTCTGCTCATCATTCCTTTTATAAAAATAGTATTCCATTACATTCATATGCCACAATTTGTTCAGTCATTCCCTAGATGATGGGCATCCCCTCAATTTCCAATTCCTGGCCACCACAAAAAGAGCTGCTATAAATATTTTTATACATGTAGGTCTTTTCCCCTTTTTTATATCTTCTAGAAACAGACCTAATAGTGGTATTGCTGGATCAAAGGGTATGAAGTTTGAGAGCCCTTTGGGCATAGTTCCAAATTGCTCTTCAGAATGGTTGGATCAGGGCATAACTCCACCAACAATCCATCAGTGTTCCACTTTTCCCACATCTTCAACAGCATTTATCATTTTCCATTTTTGTCATATTAACCAATCTGATAGGTGTGGTGATGTACCTCAGAGTTGTTATAATTTGCATTTCCCTAATCAACAGTGATTTAGAGCATTTTTAATATGATTATAGATAGCTTAAATTTCTTCTTTGGAAAACTCCTGTGCATATCCTTTGATCATTTATCAATGAAGGAATGATTTGTGTCCTTATAAATTTGACTGAGTTCTCTATACATTTGAAAAATGAGGCCTTTATCAGAAACACTGGCTACAAAAATTGTTTCCAAACTTTATGTTTTCCTTCTAATCTTCGTTGCATTTGGTTTTGTTTGTGCAAAAAAAAATTATAGTTTATTTATTTTTAGTTTTCAATATTCATTTCCTTAAGATTTTGAGTTTTTAATTTTCTCCCCCACCCCTTCCTACCACCTTCCCAAGATGGCAAGCAATCTGATATAGGCTCTACTCATACATGCATGTTAAACAGAGTGTTGATAGTCTTGATGAAACATAGTCATGATGTAAAGAAGAATTAGAACTAATGGGAGGAACCATGAGAAAGAAGAAAAAAACAGAACAACAAAAGAAAAGGAGAGGAAATAGTATCTTCCATCTACATTCAAACCCGAGAGTTCTTTCTCTGGGTGTAGATAGCATTTTCCACTGTGAGTCTATTGGAGTTGTCTTAGATTCTTGCATTGCTATGAAGAGCTAAGTCTATCAAGGTCAGTCATCTGTGCAAAAGAATGTTTAATTTTGTAAAAAAAAAAAAAGGATTCATTTGGCAGGAAATAGGGACTTTAGCAAACACTCCAGTAGATTCTCTAGGGAAGATACATATTAAAACTAGAAGAATAGGTCGTGTGTGTGTGTGTGTGTGTGTGTGTGTGTGTGTGTGTGTGTGTGTGTGTGTAAATTGAGCTAATCAAATTACTCTCCCTCCCTTACCTAAATGATAAAATGTTATGCCATGGTACTTTAACAAGATGGGAACATGCCTTGAATTAATCAGATAAATCAAAAGTATATAGATGAGCCATTCTGTGAACTGGAAATGTCTCTGCATGGGAAGAATGTTTAGAAAGGTTAATTGCGGCCTGAGATTGGAATTTGAGTGAGCATCTGATGGCTGAGAGGAGAATCACCTCGGAGAAAGAATTGCTTAGTAGGAAAGGAGAGAGTCCTTTGGCTCATCTTCAGCCTTCTTCCTCCCTGCCTTTACCAGAATAGGACCCTTTAAATTTGGGGGATGTGAGTAAGTCCCCTTAATCCCATTGGTAACCTTCCAACATCCCTGGAACACAAAGGACAGACTGGATTTAGTTTCATGGCTCCACAAAAGCCCAGCAAAGGAAGTCTGCTAAATCTTGCCTCATGAGAACATTAGAAACATTCCACAAAGGGAAAGGACTTCCGAGAAACAAGGAAATGTGAGTTCTTCCTTTGCCAAATGTGCTCACTTAGCTTAAGTCCACTTTACCCTACACTGGATATGAGCTGATAAGAGAGGGCAGCAAAGACTTAGCTGGATGTTTTGGAGAAAGTATTCTTACTATAATAGCTTAATAAATATGCCTTTCTCAAAGCTAACTTCATCTGATTGACTAATTGATATCAACTGATAGCCATGGAAGGAACCACACAAATGGGGGCTCATGAACTATGATATTAAATAGGACATCCTTTTGATTGGATATGTAGGTTTGAAGGAATGTAGTGGGGTACCCCGGTAAACTGACTTGTTAGCAAGGGTGGGAATTGGATAGTTATTTCAGAACAATAGGCTGTATACATATCTTCAATAAATGTACAAATTTAGTAGAAAGAAGTTTTGCAAGGCATTGATCTAACACCTGGGTAAAGAATAATAAAGGCTTTTGTAGAAGATGATGCTTAAGATAAAGTTTGAAGATCAGAGATTCCAAGAGTCAGTGCTGAGGAAGGGTACAATGGATACTAGAAGAGGAGCCCTGAGAGAAACCAAGATGTTGAAGAGGGTATTGGGAGCCATCTGCTGGAAGCTGAGACTCAGGCAGAGTAGCATGGAGGCTTCAACACAGTTATAAGAGATATTGAGATCCTTGGGAGAAATCCACATCAAGGCTTTATCTGGGAGCTCTACCCTATGATTACTATAAGAAGCTGAGGTTGTATAGTCAGTCAACTTGCATTTATTATACATTATATGTAACAAACACTGCTAAGCCCTGGAGAAACAAAGAAAGGTGAAAAAGAAAATCCCCATTCTCATGAAGTTCATAGTCTAAAGATGGAGACAACATCTAAATGCACATGTTCAAACAAAATATCTACTGTCAGTCAGTCCCTCAAACCCAGCTCTCACCACTCATCTCTATGCCTTTCCCTCATCCCTGGAATGCTGTCCCTTCCTCACCTCCATCTCTTACTTTCCCTATTATCCTCCACGACCCTTTTCAAAGCTCATCTTCTTTAAGAGACATTTTGATTGCCTTCGACATTAATACTTGCCTTTTAAATTCACCTATCATCCACTTTGTAGCTATCATGTACATTTATAGTTGTTTTCCTGTTGCCTCCCTGACTAGAATGTATCCTTGATAAGGCAGGGACATTTTTTGACCTTTATTTTTATCCTCACTTTCTAGCACTTTGTAAGTCCTTAAGAAATGTTTCCTTCCTGACTGATTTTCAATTTCACACTCCATTAAAATGGGAACAATGACCACAATATTACCAGCCTCACAGACTTGTGAGAATGAAATCACATAATGAATGTAAAATGCTTCATACACCTTATAGCACCAGATAATTATCTGCTTCCTTTGTAATTTAGTGAAGCTCAAGGTTGCAAAAAGCAAAATCACATATAAAAGGGAAGCCTTTCAGATCTAATGGAAATAATCCACACCTTAGATTCTGAGACTTCAATGACTCAGTGAGCCTTCAATGGCTTGAAGGGGCCAGAAGAAACAATGAAGTGGTGTCTGGGGCATTTATACCTTTGCTCCCAACTGTGAATCCTGGCTATATTCCAACAAGTTTGTGGCAAATGTAATTGGAATTAGGACTGATCACCTTAAGAAAAGGTAGAGCTTCTTGCCGAGGCAGGCTCTGACTTCAAACTTGTAAGAACCCCTTGTGCCAGAATCCCTGAAACTGCCTTAGGGTACACTAAGACCAGATTAATGCATGAATTCTCAGAGAAATATGAAAGGGAGATAGTAGTCCATATGGGGGAATCATATAGCTCAAGTTTATTCAGAGAAAAGTATGTTTATATATCTTGTCAACACTTTGGTGTATGGGCAGGCTTTGGAGTGACCACAAATATAGGATTGACCACTAGCAGGGGAAAAACAAAAGAAATAATCAGCTTTCCAGGGAGGGCTGAACCAGCACATACCCCTGTCATGCAAACAAGCAAGAGGCTGTTAGGCATCCTTGATGGACTGCAGGAAGCTGTGACCTTCGAGACCTTATGACAAAGATCTGTACATACAACCTAGTACAGCACCTTCTTTCCACAGGTCCTCAACCTGGATTACTGTTTTTAAGGTTACCTGGATAGGGGGATAACAGTTCTCTTACAAAACTAAGAAGGATTATTGAATAGGGCATATGAGGCTATTCTTGTCTCCTATCTGGATATGAACATAACAACAACAACAACAAAACTCTGGATTGAGGCTCCAAGGGATCCAAAAAGCAAAAGATTTTTCCAGTCCTGGGCTGAAAAGGCACAGTGCTATTTTTGAGGAAAAGGGCATTGTAACAATCAAGAAAAGAGGTCATGAATACCAACTGATTGAAGATGTGAAAGAATGATATTGATATTGCTACCACTGGGGTGAACCTAGCAGAGACTCTGTGCATCATGAAGAGCCCAGCAAAGTAGCAGATTGATTCACCCAGCTAAGACACCATACCTGTCAAGGAGCAAACCCAACTGGGCAGTGGAGTGACTTCTGGATCACTTATGACATGCCTCAGAGAAAACTTGAAGAAGATGCTTTGGGAAAAGCAATGATACCAAGGAGCTGAAAACCAGAGTTGCCAGTTATTTTGGCTAAATGTGTCTCTACATGTGAGCTTAACTACCATTATACACTAATCTCATAATTATCCTCTACCTGTGTTTGTCAAGGTGTACAACAGAATTTTGGAGGAAAAATTTTGAAACTATTATCATTTTTATGTCATTTGAGTGACTTCCTCTGCTAAAGAGCTGAGTGTCCTGGATGACTATGAAGGAGAATCAGATCAGTGGGGGCTCATGACAGCAGAAGAATGGCCATTTACAGGGTTACCCCTATGAAAGAAGAACCTAGTTCTCCTATAAATTAGTGAGTCCACTCAGTCCATTATGGGAATGTGTCCTTTATTTAACTATAGACATTTGGATTTACCACATGTGATTTGGCCATGTATCTTCTGTTCCAGGGATTAGCCACCCCTAGGAACATAAACAGTACCGGGGAGAACTGGCTATGCTCCCCCTTGCTGACATTAATTAACACATACCAAGCAGCTCCGTCTGGTAACTCCCCGTCTGGTATCTCCTCGTAGGTGACACAAGTTATTGATTTACTGGCTTGTATTCAGAGCACCTGAGAATCCCGCCAAGTTTTTTAGTAGGCAGCTTTCTTTGTTCTCTCAGCATAAAAATCCCATGCTCCACAGCACTCTTTGGAATCTCACCCATGGAGAGGACGCTATGCCTGGGACCCTCCCGTGCGGGACCCTGATGGCTGTACACGGGATTCCCCAGCTTGTGTGGCCAGGTGTTGGTGCTTCCCCGAAATGGTGATGCTTGTAAATATATATCAACTGTTAATCATACTTGCTCTTATTCTGTTATCTTTGAGCCTCTTATTCTGTTATCTCCAGTTTCTTTCTCACTTGCCTATATATACACATATTTTGAATAAACTAAAGAAATTGCCTTGGGACTTTCTTGGAGTGCTGAGCATTCTGTATGTGCTAATTCTGAACCTCCTTAACAAAACACCCTAAAACTTATTGAGTAGTAGCAAGAAACCCTCTGGGGAACAAATCTGTCAGTCTCAGTTCAAATAATACCAATAAAGCCAGAGAAGGTGCTATATCCAAATAAATGTCAAATGTTACTATGATAATTACAGAAATGAAAACAATTATTATCTTAAAAGTCAGTGGTTTTTATAGTCTAAGACATGATAAGTTCTGTGTAGGTGCCACTGAGGAAAGGGCCACTGAAGTTTATCATGATACTCTTCTAAAATTCTATTCATCTACTTCTTTCATGTTTTTTTTTAGACTTATCTAGTTCTGAGTGGGGAAGGTTGAGGTACCCTACTAGTATAGTTTTACTATACTCTTTTAACATTAAAGGATCCTCTGTTAACTTTTCCTTTAAGAATTTTGGTGGAGGGGGTAATTCTGGGAAGATGGTGGAGTAGGTCAGAAATTTCCAGGTTCTCCAGATTTCCTCCACAAAAAGACAGAGCATCAACACAAAAATGAATGTAGGGCAGCAAAAGTAACAGGGGTAAAGCAGTTAATCTCCTGAGAGGACCTCAAAGAAGTCCCCCCTCCAGGGACTGAGATTTGGTCTGAGTAAAGTGTTAACATCTCCAGACCAACCTCATTAAATCAACAATGGGCCCTGAGAGCCTAACACTAGGCCTCAGGAAACTTTACCCTGGCTTTCAACTCAACTGTGGCCACAAATGGATTCACCTTGCAGCTTCAGGAACTTTTATCTCTCGAACTTTTCCCTCTTAGGATTCCATCTAGGCAACAGCAGATATTTGAGTGGAGCAAGACGAAAGGAATTCTACAACCACCTGCAAATTCCAGAAGGAGGGTCTAATAGTGTTGACCAGAAGTGATCCCAGGCTGTGGCTGTGGGTAATGAGGAACAAGCACATACCTGGTGAGTATGGTACACCAAGAAGCAAGAACATTTTTGGGATATAATTGTTAGGGCCCTAATTGAGACTTAGGACAGGAGCAGAGGAGTCCCTGAAATTGAGCCCCCAGACAGAATTCAGAAAAGAAATAGAAAAAAGGCTCTGAGACCTATGGCAATATTATCCAAAACTTGGGATTGAAACCGGATAATAAAAATATCAAGCTTCTAAAAATAAAATAAGACAAATTAAAAATAAAAATGAGCAAGTAAAGGAAAAAGAACCCAACCATACATAGCTACTTTTGTGTAAAAGAAGGTCTGGGTTCATATTCAGAGGAAGATAGTAAAGTAAATAAGGACATAACTGCCCCAAAGAGTAAAGTCAAATGGTCACAAGCCCAAAAAGAACTCTTGGAAGAATGTAAAAAGGAATTAAAAAATCAAATAACAGATAATGAGAAAAAATAGATAAAATAAAAGCAATTCCAGAAAATTATGAAAACAAAGTTAACCAATTGTATAAAGAGGTACAAAATCTTAAGGCAGAAAATAACTCCTTGAAAACTAGAATTGGGCAAGTAAAATAAAATGATGTTATAAAGATACAAAGAAATAATAAAATTAGAAAAAATGAAACATCTCATGAGAAAAAAAAACTGATTTGGAAAACAGATCAAAAAGAGATTATATAAGAAATCTTGGACTACCTGAAAGCTATGATAAAAAATTATCTGGATACAATATTAGAAGAAATTATTAAGGAAAATTGCCTTGAAGTTCTATAACAATCATCATTGCCAAGGTAGTTTTAAAGAATGGTTGTGACTGAGTTGTGTCTGATGATTCTAAAATCACATGTATGCTGACTCTAATAAACAAAATTGTATAGAAAAGGGTAAAAAGGACCTATTTTTCAAAAAAAGGGGGCATGAAAGAAAGTACTAATAGAGAAGAAGCAGGTGGGAATAGAGGGCTGGTAATGTTGGAACTTGCTGTCATCTCAGTTGATGATCTTATCATTTGCATCTGGAATGGTTTAAAAGAGTTTTTATTTTTCTAGAGAGGCAGGAAAACTTGTGGAAATAGGGTGAGGAAGGGATTTTATAAGCGTGTGTAAGATAGGGGTTTTTGAGCTCTGGTCTCTAGCAGGTTCACTCTTGATCTGGTCAGTCAGAAAGACAGTAGCAGAGAAATGATAGGGGTTAATTTCTTTATCGTTTTCAAATGGTTGCAGATAATGGGAGCACTATCTTCTATAGGACCATGTTATTAATCTTCTCACAGGGACTGGAGAGAAATAGGAGCACCAACTTCCACAGTATCCCCTAAGTCTTAATGGGGGGCAATGGAGACAAACATATTACTCAAATCCCCCTAAAAGTCAATATGGGCCAGTTGAGGCAAGCACAGCATTCACATTCCCCCTCCAAGCCTTGATGGTGACAAGTCAGGGCAGGCACAGCTTTCCAATTTGTGCATTCCACAAATCTGCAAACTGGTGTTACTGAGCAGTGGTCATTTGATTTACGGAGGAGCACACAAAGGCAGTTTTCCAGCAATAGCCTAACAAGTCTATATTAACTTTAGCAATATCATGGTGACTTGAAGCAGAGTCAAGATGGTGGAGTAGAAACAGGACTTCTGCAGGGCTCCTGCTTCCACCTCCTCCAATTCATGTAAAAGGTGATGTTGAGCAATCTTTGGAGCTACAGAACCCACAAAATGACACAAAGAAGCTAACCTCCCACTGAAGACAGCCCAGCAGGCTGTCAGGAAGTGGCCAGCACAGAGCTCTGGGAGCCAAGCTCAGCCATGAGCAAGGGAGAGTTTTGGCCTCAGGGCAGCCACAACTATCGACCAGCTGGAGGGACTTAAGATCACCAGGAGCTGTGGCAGTTTCCAGAATTATCAACCTATAGGTGCTGGGACAAAGTGAGGGGTCAGTGCAGTGGGGACTTTGTGAACCGGGAGGTCAGAGTGCAGTCAGGCCTGGAGGGAGAAGCCACTGAAGTGCTGTGGCTGTGCAGCCACCATCATGTGGCTTCTTCAGAGCTTATGGTTTAAAGATTGTAGGGGGACAAAGCAACCAGTCCGAGGGGTTTAACCTGCTTGGATCTGGATTGCAGTCTAGGGTGGAGGTCCTGGGGTACATGACCAGTTTGCCAGAGCATGTTGGGGCTTCAAAGAAAGCACCCAGGTAATAGCTCCAGCAGCTTAGAAAACCCCAGCCACTGGGACAAAGCTCCCCTCTCTGTTAGCAGAGTTCAACTGTGGCAAAAAGATCAAAAATCAATTAATTGAATGGCAACACGAGCAAGCAAAGGAAGCAAAGCAAGCACAGCAATTTGACTTTACACTCCTATTTTGGGGACAAAAAAGGATCAAAGCATGGAACAGAAGGAAGACAACAAAGTCAGAACTCCTGCACCAAAAGCTTCCAAGAAATATATGAGCTGGTTACAGGCCATACAGGAGCTTAAGAAGGATTTTGAAAACCAAAAAGAGAGAAGTGGAGGAAAATTTGGGAAAAGAAAGGAGAATGATGCAAGAAAATTATGAAATGAGAGCTAACAACCTGATTGAAGAAAATAACACCTTAAAAATAGATTAAATCAAATGGCAAAAGAAGCTCAAAAAGCCAATGAGGAGAAGAATGTCTCAAAAAGCCGAAATTGCCAGATAGGAAAAAAAATCTCAAAAGCTCACTGAAATGAATCATTCCTTCAGAATTATATTGGAGAAAATGGAAGCTAGTGACTTGATGAGAAATCAAGATAGTATTAAACAGATCCAAACAAACAAAAAAAATAGAAGGCAATGTGAAATATCTCATGGGGAAAACACTGACCTGGAAAATAGATCCAGGGGAGATAATTTTAAAAATTATTGGACTACCTGAAAATCGTGATCAAAAAAAGAACATAAAAATCATCCTTCAAGAAATTCTCTCAGAGCCAAGATGGCAGAGTAGAAACAGTACTTCCAAGATGCTCTCCCCCGCACCACTTCCAAACAATGTAAAAGGCGAACTCTGAACAACTTCTGGAGCTCCAGCACCCACATAACAACACAGAAAAGGGAACCTCCTGATGAGGACAGCCAGGCAGCTCTGCAGGGAGTGGCCAACGCAGCGCACTGGGGATGGACAATGCAGCACCCTGGAAGCAGCCAGCGCAATGCTCTGGGAGCCGAGCCCAGGACCTCGTGAGTAGGAGGTTTTAGCCCCAGGGTGGCTGGACCAGCAGCCAGCTGGAGGGACCCCAGAATACCAGCAGCTGTGGCTTTTCCAGAATTATCAACACATAGATGCCTAGGACAAAGTGAGAGGTTAGAGCCCTATGGACTTTGGGACCAGTATTTGGGAGTGCTTCAGCTTCTTCCCCTGGGGGCAAGAAGCCTCTGAGGAGCCACAGCACAGCCGCCACTTTGCAGCTTCAGCTCCTGGTCTGAGAACTGTAGGGAGATCCAGCAATCAGTCGTGGGGGGGGGGGGGTGTTAATTGCTCTTGCTTTAACCTCCCTGGATCTGGATTGAGGTCGCGGGAGGTTTTGGGGTGGGCATCCAGCATGCCAGAGCATGTGGAGGCTTTACAGAGGCCTCCCAACTAATACCTCTGGAAGTTGTGAAGACCCCAACATTTGGGACAGAAGCTTCCCTGTCTGGTGGCAGAGTCCTACTGTGGCAACAAGCCCAAAAGTCAAATAATTAAATAGCAACATGCCATGGCAAAGGAAACTAAATAAAGAGAAAAATTCAACACTAGATTCCTATTTGGGGGGCAAAGAGGATCAAAGCATGGAACAGGAGGAGGACTGTGAGGTCAGAAATACTGCACCAAAAGCCCCAAATGAAAATATGAATGGGTTACAGGCCATAGAGGACCTTAAGAAGGATTTTAAAAATCAAATAAGAGAAGTGGGGGAAAAATTGGGAAGAGAAATGAGAAGGATGCAGGAAAAGTATGAAATGAGAGTCAATAGCCTCACTGAGGAAAATAACATTAAAAAAAATAGACTAACTCAAATGGCAAAAGAGGCTCAAAAGGGCAATGAGGAGAAGAATGCCTTAAAAGGCGAATTTGCCAGATGGAAAAGGAATCTCAAAAGCTCACTGAGGAGATTAATTCCTTCAGAGTTAGACTGGAGCAAATGGAAGCTAGTGACTTTATGAGAAATCAAGATACTATTAAACAGATCCAAACAAATGAAAGACTAGAAGGCAATGTGAAATATCTCTTGGGAAAAACCACTGACCTGGAAAATAGATCCAGGAGAGAGAATTTAAAAATGATTGGACTACCTGAAAGCCATGATCAAAGAAAGAACCTAGAAATCATCCTTCAAGAAATTCTCAAGGAAAATTGCCCTGATGTTTTAGACCCAGAGGGTGAAATAGAGGTTGAAAGAATCCCGCAGATCACCTCCTGAAAAAGATCCCAAAAAGAAAACTCCTAGGAATATTATAACCAGGTTCCAGAATTCCCAGATCAAGGAGAAAATACTACTAGCAGCCAGGAAGAAACAATTCCAATATTGTGGAAACACAATCAGAATAGCCCAGGACCTGGCAGCTTCTACACTGAGGGATTGAAAGGCATGGAATATGATATTCTGAAGGGCAAAGGACCTGGGATTAAAACCAAGAATCACTTGAGTATTTTGCTTCAGGGGGAAATATGGTCCAGTGTTATATTGGAAATGCCATCTGCGGAAACACTCCCCAGAACCACGGTGGAAGAGACCCTTCCAGGTATTGCTCATGTCCAGTGTCCCTGATTTTTTCCTTCTATATCAAGTTTCTATGATAAGAGCAAGTAGTCAGTAAATGATATGATCTCTTTTGTGTTAGCTTATTGGAAAAATCTAATATTATTTTTCATCCAGAATTAAAACATGTGCAGAAAGTTATACAAACTGATTAAGACTAAATTTTGTGATATCTAGGCATTGTACAAGTATCTAGGAATTTAAATTGTAATAATACCTTGGGAATTTATGTTCCTCAAGGACACTAACTTAATTTAATGGATTCCAATTTTAAAGGTTTATTTTTGCTTAAAGGAAAAAGAAAAATATTTAAAACTTTCAAATTAATTTTTCTTATATAAAGGTTTAGTGATCAGTCCTCTCAACACTAGGATAAATTCAAACTTTTTTTAAGAAAGAAAATACTTTTAAGAAGAGATGTTTTGAAAGGTCTTGTGTATTAAACTTTTGAAGGTTTAGTAAATTTCAAATTAATGTAATAAGTTGTAAAGCAGAAGAGATCTTGCTGTTTCAATCTGAATTTGTAGTCATTCCATTATCTAAGCAAAAGTTAACATTTATAACGGAATGTATATGTAAAAGATTCAATTTCTGAAGTATCTCTTTCTTCCAGAGTGAATATAAGTAAAGGATAAACAAGTTTCATGAAACAAGGATTTATGTCTACTATTCAGTTGTGAGGTTCAAGTCAGGAACTTCTTTAGTTTAAGGCAGTGCAGTCATGTTAGTAAAAGAATAATAACTTATGAGGTATCCTGTCTATGGGAAAATGAAAAGGAAAGTGACATAATCTGAGTAATGGGTTAAACTAGTCCATACTCACCCTACTTCTGGTTAATTTCCTCCTACTCCTTTTGGGCCCTTGTTTGTTTAACCTCTTTGCCAGATTTATTTCTTTTAGGCTCAGAACCCTTCACTTGAAAATGACATCTCAGGCTGAGTACCAACCACTGTCCAAGAACATGACCCATCAAACCTGGACCTGGCAACTACCAAGTTCTATACACTAGCTACAGACCCAGCCCCTTGAATGGTGGGACCATATGAAACATAGACAGCTCTACACCCTCCCCAGCAAGAAGCAGTTTGGGAAACAGACCATCACCCCTTGTCCCCAAATGATTTTAAGTCCTATCTGTTTAAGGGGGGATTGATGGGGTGCTGAGGTGCTTGTGCTTGTGCTTGTTTATAAAATAGTTTATAAAATCATCTTAGTTTGCAAAATTACATTTCTCCCTAGCTCAAGGGCAGCATGCCCTAACAAAATACTTATTTCTTTCCCTGTTACAGTGGTCAGTTGCACCTATAGAATTTAGTAATTTAACACAACTGTGTACTGATTGAGGCAGTTGTGTATAGGTAATAATGGTGTGGTTTGTCCAATGGTCACTAGGTGGTTGAAGCCCTGTCTACTGAACCATTCCTCCAATCTATGTGATTTGACTCTGTAACTGCTTTCTAACTTCTCTATGCTGTATGAAGTGGATACTCAATACATATAGTATAGGGTTTAATGACCAGATTGATTTGATTTGTGCTGGCCTACTTCCTCCTTATTAGGGAGGATGTGATTGTTATTTGAAAAATATTTGTTTTCTCCACTGGCAGGGGGATCCCTGGGACACAGTGGATAATGTGATTGTTTTCTGGGTACCCCAACTTTTTCCTCTTTCATACACTTCTTTGTCTTTAAGCCCCCTGATTGGACTCCTCAATCAATCAACACAGCTTCGGCAACTATTAGAGAAAAATCAATGAGCACTCAATGAACATCGAATACAAACCCATATAGTTGCTAATAAACTATCAGAGGCCTCTCATTTAATCACTTCAGATACTAATCACCACTAGAATGATCTGTTATTTAGCATGTTGTTAATTCTTTTATTAATGACAATGAAAAAAAAGAAACAACCCTTGATATCAAGGAATTGACATGCTGAGGGGCACCAGTATGACACTGTGCATACATTTTAGTCTACATTTTACATCATACATTTTATTCTACAAATTATGTGCAAAATAAAAAATAATTTTGAAGATGACACTACCAGCTGGGGAGAGCAGAAAGAGCATCCTGGGTGAGGGGGCCTTGTACATGATGGCATAAGAAATGGAGGAATTAGATTAGACAACTTTTTCTAGGAGGCTGATTGTGAGACAGAGAAGAAATTTAGGAAGACATTTGAAGGTGTTTAAAGAAAACCCGAATTCAGGACTTGCCCTCAATAATGAAGCAAACTCAAGAAGAAAAATGAAAAAGTTTTTTTTAAGTACCTCAAGGCAAGAATCTTGAATGTTTCTGGGCACTGAATTTCAAAACCACCAGCTATTTCCTCCTGCCCTGGCAGGTCAATTTAAAAAAAGGGAAATACAATAGGCACACTTTTCTTAAAAGGGATGACCTAACTCAGTCACAGATTCCCTCTTATTGCTGCATCATAGGGAAATGAAATTAGAGATAAAGCAATGAGATTAAAGGCCACCCAACAGTTCTCCTGGAAATTCTTGCTGCCACATACTCCTGAAAGCAAGCAAAATTGCAAAGAATGCAGTCACTCAGACTGACACAGGATAAATTTCAATAATTGAGTGGTAATGATAAGGTATGGGCTCAGCCACAGTGTAAGGCTTATTGCCTCATGCAAATGTCTCATCAAATGATTGATTTAATCAGAGTTCAAGGGCAGTTCCCAGAGGAAAATAACTTGCTAAAAATTAGAATCAGGAAATTTGAAGCTAATGACTCTATGAGGCATCAAGAATCAGTCAAACAAAATCTAAAGATTGAAAGAAAATGGAAGAAAATGTAAACTATCTCACTGGAAAAGCAACTGACCTGGAGAACAGATACAGGGGAGATAATTTAAGAATTATTGGTCTACCAGAAAGCTATGATGAAAAAAGATTCTGGGCAACATCTTCCAAGAAATCATCAAGGAAAATTTCCCTGAAGTCCTACAACCAGAAGGTAAAATAGTTACAGAAAGAATTGACTGGATACTTTCTGAAAGACACCCCAAATTGAAAACTCCAAGAACTACTGTAGCCAAATTCCAGAACTATCAGATCAAGGAGAAAATACTGCAGGCAGCAAGAAAGAAACAATTCAAATATTGTGTAACTACACTCAGGATCACACAGGACTTAGCAGCTTCTCCATTAAAAGATCAGAGGACTTGGAATATGGTATTTCATAAGGCAAAAGAACTCAGACTACAACCAAGGATCAACTATCCAGCAAAACTAAGCATAATCTTTCAGGTAAGGAGATGGTCATTCAATGAAATAAGGGACTTCCAGTCCTTCCTGATGAAAGAGCCAGAGCTCAGAGGAAAATTTCATCTCCAAATACAAGACTCAAGAGAGACATAAAAAAGTAAACTGGGAAAACACACACAGGCACAACCCCACACAGGCATTACTTGTTCTTCAATAAGAGCCACCTGTTTACATCCCCATATGGAAAGCAGATACCTGTCAATATTGAGAGTTGTATTAAAATCACAACATATAAAAGAGTTATACATAGATAGAGGGTGTGGGTAAAAACTAACTAAAATGATAAAAAAAAAAAAAAACCACTATTAAAAGGGGCGGCTAGGTGGCGCAGTGAGTATGAGCGCCGGCATCGGAGTTGGGAGGACCCGGGATGGAATCCGGCCTCAGAAAATGAGCACCCACACACAAATAACGACTGGCCGTGTAACCTTGAGCAAGTTACTTAACCCCAATTGCTTTAAAAAAAAAAAAACTATTAAAGGGAACAGAGGAACTGTAATGGGAGAAGAGGAAGGGAGGAGGCAGAAAAGGGTAAATTATACCACACAAAGAGGCTTAAAAACATATTATAGTAGAAGGAAAGAAGAGAGAGAGATGAACATTTTATGATCTTTACTCTCATTGGTTTTGGTTAAAGGAGAGAATAACATAATTAGTTAAGTAAAGGGTTCTAACATGAAAAGACACAAAAACCTATTATAATAGAGGAAATAGGGGAGGGAGAAGAGCATTGTATGAGATTTACTCTCATCAATTTTGATTTGACAACTCCAAAAGACCCATGATGGAAAGGGATATCCTCATCAAAGAAAGAACTACAGAGTCTGAATGCAGATGGAAGCAAACTACGTGCTCTCTTTTTTTGATTGTTTTGTGTTGTTTCATTTTTTTCTTTCTCATTGTTCACTCCACTGGTTATAATCCTTCATTACAACCTTACTAATGTTTAATGCGAAGGTATTTGTAGATCCTAAATTTGATTGCATGCCAGTATGGGGGGCGTATAGGGAGGAGGAAAGGGAGAGGGAAAAATTTGGAACTCAAGGGACTGTGAAACTGAATGTTGTAAACCAAAAGTAAATAAATATTTTTTTTAAAAAGCTATCAGCAATGTGTCAGAGAAAAATACAGTTTGGTCACAAACTAAATTATAATTCCTAGAAGATCTGAAGTGAGATTTAAAAAATAACAAAGAGTTTTTCAAATTTTCAACATTTTTATTTAAAGTTCTGAGTTTAAAATTCTAACCCTACCCCTTTCCTGCCCCTTGAGATGGTAAGCAATGAGATATTGGTTATATGTGTACGATTATGTAAAACAATTCCAGATTAGTCATTTTGTGCAAGACAACTTTTGAAAAATTGCTTGCTTCAGTCTGTATTCCATTAATCTCAGTTCTTTCTCTGGAGGTGGACTGCATTTTTCATGATGAATCTTTTGGCATTTTCTTGGGTTTCACTGTATTTCTAAGAATAATCCAGTCATTCACAGTTCTTTATTGAACAGTGTTGCTATTACTGTGTGCAACGTTCTCCTGGTTCTGTTCACTTCATTATGCACCAGTTCATATACATCTTCCCAGGTTTCTATGAAGTCACCCAGCTTGTCATTTCTCTTAGCACAAAAATATTCCATCATGTTCATATACTATTGTTTGTTTAGCTATTCCCCAATTTTGGGGCATCCCTTTTGTTTCCAATTACTAGCCTCTACAAAAAGAGCTGCTATAAATATTTTTGTACAGATAGGTCCCTTTTCACTTTTTTTGGTTGTCTTTGGGATGTAGACCTAGCAGTGGTATTGCTGGTTCAAAGGGTATGCACAGTTTTATAGTCCCTTGGGCATAGTTCCAAATTGGACTTCAGAATGGTTGTTTCAGTTCACAGGTCCCACAACATTGTATCAGTGTCCCTGTTTTTCCCACATCCCCTCCAACATCCAAAATTTAAAATTTTTTATCATACTAGCTACTCTGATAGGTGTGAGGCGGTACCTCAAAATTGTTTTACTATACATTTCTCTAATCAATAGTGATTGAGAGCATTTTTCATATGACTATTGATAGCTTTTATTTCTTTGTCTGAAAATAGCTCATTTATATTATTTGACCATTTATCAATTAGAGAATGAATTGTATTTTTCAATTGTATATTTCATTTTCACTGTATTTTTCATTTTCAAATTTGAAGAATGAAGCTGTTAGCCTCACTTTAGCTTACAAAAATCCCTCCCCTCCACTTTTCTGCTTTCCTTCTAATTTTGGTTGCAATGGGTTTTTGTTTTTATAAATCTTTCAAGTTTTATATAATGGAAAGTATTTATTTTGTATTTTGTGATACTCTCTATATCCTCCTAGCTCCTAAATTATCCCCTCATCCATAAATCTGACAAACTATTACATTCTCTTAATTAATTTATATCAGTACACTTTATGTGTAAATTATGTATGTATTATGATCTTGTCTTGGTACATGCTGTAAGATGTTGATCTATATTTAGTTTCTGCCATCTTGATTTCCAATTTTCCTAGCAGTTTTAGATTTATATAACCATTTAAGTGTAATGTAATTTGTACCTAATTTATTCACCAGTACCAGATAGTTTGATGACAACCACTTTATAAAACAGTTTGAGATCTGTTATGGCTAGATCACATTTTCCACATTTTAAAAATTGATTCTTTTCAAATACCTGTACTTTTTCTTCTTCTAGATGAATTTGGCTATTTTTTCAAGCTCTATAAAATTATTTTTGATAGTTTCATTAGTATGGTACTAAATAAAATAGATAAACTTAGGTAGAATTGCCATTTTAATTTTTTTATTTTAATTTTTTTATTTTTATTTAAAGCAATTGGGGTTAAGTAACTTGCTCAAGGTTACACGGCTAGTCATTATTTATGTGTGGATGCTCACTTTCTGAGGCCGGATTCGATCTCGGGTCATCCCCACTCCGAGGCTGGTGCTCTTACTCACTGTGCCACCTAGCCATCCTGCCATTTTTATTATATTTGCTTGGCTTAAACATAAGCAATTAGTATTTTCCAGTTGTTTAGATCTGATTTTATTTGTTCAAAAGGTGCTTTATAATTGCATTCCTATAATTCCTGGGTTTTTCTTTTCCAGGTAGACTTTCAAGTATTTTATATTATCTACATTTTTTATTTTTTTGCTTTTTGGAGGGCAATTGGGGTTAAGTAACTTGCCCAAGGTCACACAGCTAGGTTTTTGTTTGTGTGGGTTAAGTGTCTGAGGCAGGATCTGAACTCAGGTCCTTCTGACTCCAGGGTCAGCGCTCTACTCACTGCGCCACCTAGCCGCCCCTTATCTACAGTTATTTTACATGTAATTTCTCTTTCTATCTCTTCTTGTTGGATTTTGTTGGTAAAATATAGATTTCAAATGCTGATGATTTATATGGATTTCATGAAAAAATTTTAATTGAAAGAAAGCATTTTGAATTTTTTTTTTTTTGAATAAGAGCTATGGAAGAAAAAAAAAAACTAACAACATTACACAAAAGATACAAAACCTTGCCTAAGCAACAAATTCCCTAAAACAGAAAATGGATCAAATAGAAGCCAATGACTCCATGAGGCAACATGAAATAATTTTAAAAAGGTAACAAGGTTGGAAAAAGAACAAAACAGAAAGTATTTCAAAAAAAAATAATAACTACAGATTAGAGAGAAATTTTTAAAAAAAAATCATTAGAGTATCTGAATGCTGTAAGAAAAAAAATAAACCTAGACACCATATTTCAAGAAATTTAAACGAAAATTGTTCAATTCCCATAGAATCGGAAGGCAAAGTGGAAATATAAAGAATCCACCCATCACCCTCTGAAAGAAACCACTAAAAGGAAAGCCCTAGAAACACTGAAGTCAAAATCCATAGCTTCCAGGTCCAAGAAAAATACTGCAGAAACAAAACAAAAATTAAGCCACAAATGAGTGACCATCCCAGGATTACACCTGATTTAGCAGCCACTACTATACAAGCATGGAGAACTTGTAAATGCAATATTCTGGAAGGCAAAAGAATAACTCACCCAGAAAACCTGAGTTTTTGCTACAGAGGACATTTAACAAAATCGGACTTCCAAGCCAAAAGCCAGAATTGTAGCGAATCACTGGAGATCAAAGAGAGTTATGAAGGGAAACACAAATGTAAACAAGACAACAAATGATAAAAGACTAAATAAGCTGAACTTCTTACATTCAATTAAGGGGAGATGGCACTTATAACAAACATCTCTGAAATCTATCGCCAGTGATCAAAAGGTAATTCAGACAGGGCCTAGAAGAGACCATGTTATGTCTTGATGATGTTAAGAGAAGAATGGAAAGAGAGGGGAAGAGGAAGAAGACACTAGGGGGTTGGGAAGAGAAAGGAAGGTCAGAGAAGATTACCTGACATAATCAAGGTGCCCATGAAGACAACTATATAAAGTAGGTGGAGAGCATGGGAGCAGTTGACACTTATATAACTAGTGAAAAGAAGGAAACACATGCACAGTATAATTACCAACCATGATTCCAGAGGACTAACGATGAAACATACTCCACACCTCCCTACCAAGAGGTGAAAGACCCAGAGTGCAGCATGAGAAAACTGGCTTTTTAGACACAGTGAATATGAAAATTTGTTTTGATTGACACAAAATTTTTGTAATGGATCTTTTGCTTTTGTTCTCAGTTTCCCAGTGTTGCTCTGAGGGTTAGAATTTTAGGGTTAAAAAGAGCAAACAAGGATATTTCTTGAATTGGATAACTATTTGGATTTTTAAAGTCATGGGGACTTTCAAAAAGTTGACATCACCATTATATGTAGAGAGAACAAAGGATTTAGAGTCAGAGCACCGAGTTTGGAACATTAGCTCTGCTTCTGGTTACATGGGTCACCCTCCTATAGACATGATGTCCAGAATCGCCAGGTTCCAGCCCAGGTCCCAGCACAGTTTGCCTGGCTGGCTTCACTATGGAGGGTTTGTGGGTCTTCTCTTTCCCAAATGGGGCCTCCATGCTTGCTCTCTGCTCAATTCTTCTATCTTAAACTTCCTTGAAGCATGAGAAGGGCGAAAGCAGAAATACCCTCTATCTTCTGATGGAGTGAATTTCAAGAGCCAAGTGAAATCTTGAGGCTTTATACTTCATGAGGTTAGAACTGGAAAGGACCTCAGAAATGCAGTCCTCAATCCATGTAACTAGAGCCATTTGTTAAGCATCCCCCATGGGTCAGGTACTCTTTTAGGCAATTGGGGATGGAAAGACTAAAAATACTTCCTGCCCTCAAAAAGCTCATTTTCTGTTTTTTTTTTTGTTTTTTTTTTTGTTTTTTTTTTTTTTTTTAAAGCAATTGGGGTTAAGTAACTTGCTCAAGGTTACGGCTAGTCATTATTTATGCGTGGGTGCTCATTTTCTGAGGCCGGATCTGATCTCGGGTCATCCCAACTCCGAGGCCGGCGCTCTTACTCACTGCGCCACCTAGCCGCCCCTTTAGGGCAATTGGGGTTAAGTAACTTGCCCAAGGTTACACGGCTAGGTTTTTGTTTGTGTGGATTAAGTGTCGGAGGCCGGCTCCGAACTCAGGTCCTTCTGATTCCAAAAAGCTCATTTTCAATAGGCAGAGCTATGAGTTTAATCCTTTCATTTGATACTTGGAGAAAGTGAGATTCTCAAAGAGGAAGACATGAATCCAAGTGAACATAGCTGGGGTGGGGAATTTCAGTTCCACCCACTTGTTAAATAAATGTAAAGATGGAGACTGAGAGCTGGCCTTTGCCCAAGGTCACATAGTTGGAGGTCTAGGATTCAAACCCAGGTCTCCTGACCCTGACCCCAAACCTCTTCACTGATTCCACTAGTTTTGGGGAACAGGGACAAATATTGATGTCAATGGGGAAAATATGAGGAGGGGTAGGATTGGGGGAGGGAGAGACAGGGCTTGTGGAAAAAATTTCAGATCTATAATATGACAAGAGACCGGCTTCCATAGAGCTTCAGCCTGAAATGATTCTGGAAAGATTGCTGGCCAGTTAAGTGTGCAAACTCCTCTGCCCCCATGGGGCCAATGTAGGTAAAGGAGACTTCAAGGGGATCAGATGGGAGATGTAAGTGGATGGGGGGATTGGGGGAGAAATGCTCTGAGAAATACCCACTTCCTTGTTACATTTCAAACTTGACCAGAAACAGTCAGACCAAGTCAAGTAGAATCCAGGAAAAAAAATAAGTAAGGAGAAAACCATAGACTTCCTTCTTGGGAAGGGAAAGACACTTTGTCCATCTATTCTTCTCCATTTTCTCTCCCTATAAGGATCTCTGATAATGTCACTTATATGGGCACCTTGAGAATTTCCTCTACTCCTATAGCTACTACCCCCATCCAAAACTGGCATCAGCCCTACTCCTACCTTTGGCAATGCTCAGTTTCTTATCCCTCTCCCTAATCTTGTACTGAATGTTATACCAATACTAATGATACCTGCTACCCTTGTCTCAATGGCTAATGAAGTCTCTACCTTAAATATAAAAGGTATCCTTATTTCTGGGGGCAACTAGGTGGTATAGTGGGATTGCAATGAGGAAGGCATATTTTCATGAGTTCAAATCCAGCCTCAGACACTTACTAGCTTTGTGGCAATGGGAAAGTCTTTTAACTGTATTTGTCTCAGTTTCCCCATTTGTAAAGTGAGCTGGAGAAGGAAATGGCAAAGCACTCTATTAACTCTGCCAATGGATTAATGAAGAGTGGGATATGATTGAAATGACTGAACAACAACAATGCTTACTTTGAATAGTTGCCCTTCCCATACAGCTCTCCTATTAAAAATAGCAAACCTAGCAAACCCAAAATATTAATACTAATCTTACCTCCATTCCAATTTCTTCCTTTTCTTCTAGACTTTTATGTTTAACTTGCATTGTTAACATTTTCTTCATCAATTTATTAAGTGTAAAAAAACTCCAATAAAACAATAAATGAATGGAATAATCAATAGAACAATAAATGAAGCCCTCATTTGTCTTCTACAATCTAAGTATGGAAGAGTCCTGGATGGGAGTGAGTGAAATTGGGTAGGAAAAGTTATTTGAGCAGAGAGAAAATTTTGTAGCATTCAGAGCTGGGAAGGAACTTGTAGATGATCTTGTCCACCTGGCCCTTATTTTATGTGTGAAGTAGAGGTGTAGAGGAGACATGTGATGTGTTCAATGATATACATAAATGAAAAGGCAGACCTAGTCTTCTGACACTAAATCCAGTAATCACTCTACTCTACAATATGCCACTCCAAATTAGGCTGAACTTGAAGGGGGAAGGTGGTTATTATCCTCCTCCACACGCCCCCCCCTCACCACCTCTTTAGCCTACTTAGGCTGTCCCAGAGATATGGGGAGAAATTCTCACAGAGGGAAAATATGCCAATCCAATAGCCCAATTCTCTGCACCCCCTGGGCACTCGAGTATGTCCTGTGGAGAACTCAAATCAATCCAGCTGTTCTCCACCTCTGGAGGCAAAGGTTGGGGCTAAAATAAGGAGTAATGAATGGGATATGGTGTTTGTGTCCAGAAAAAAAGCATAGAAAAGAGTCAGAAAATCTGGGCTTGAACTTCATTGTAGATGTCTCCTATCAATTCTTAATATTCCCCTCAAGTAGCAGTTTAAGGTTTAAATAGGTCATTTTTCCCAACACCCTTATTTCTACAAAGTTAAATGATTTGCCCACAATCACACCTGGTAAATACTCAATGGTGAGATTCTTGGGCCTCCTGACTCACCAAATGACTGTTATTACTTGAGTTTTCTTTCTGGTTCTGACTTCCTTCCTTTATGTAAGCTTCATTTTCTTCATTTATAAGAGGAGATGGTGGGACTTGATCCCTTCCAAGTTTTCCATACTTCTCCTCTAGTAAAGCTTTCAGTGCCTGTCACACCTGAGCTCTTCTTGAGTGTGTGCTCATTTGAGGCTGGGCTAACATGGCACTCTGAAAACAGAAAGAGTCTAGAACTTTTAGAGTAATGGATATTTGAGGACCAGTTGCCTTTGTCTCCTGACCTGCATCCCTCCCTTACCTCCATCATAGCCATTGTTGATTCTTTCTTGAGCCATGATCCTCAAACCATGTGCCTTTCTATTCATTTATCAGAATGCAAACTGTGAGCATCACACAACAGGGAATAGAGACTATGCCTGGGGCTTGGTGGAACCCATTTTCAATGGGCCATGGTCCCTGCCTTAAGGAGACTTTTGTCTACCTAGCTGTCCTGAGGGTATGCTTGCTCTGTGTCATTAGTCTGTGTCTACACATACCCCTCCAGCATTTTAGTTTTCATTTTCCTTCATGACAGAGCTGTACCAACCCTTTTCCACAGACAGGCATGTACTGAAAAGGACTTGGGGGCCCTGACAAACAAATATAATCTGAAGGATATAGAGAAAATATGATCACACAATAGGGAGGGGTGTGACTCTGGTAGACCAAAAGGAAAAGGTGGGAGAGATAGGAAGAAGGAAGGAAGTGAATTTGAATGACCATCTTTTCCTTTTAGCCTTACCTATTTTCTAAAGGGCTTCATGGTTAGGTGGAGAAGGTACTAGATGGGCGAGGCAGGAAGAAGCAGGTTAAATCCTGCCTCAGACACATATTAGCTGTGTCACCTTGAACAAGTCCCATAACCTTCTTGTACCCCATTTTCTCTTGTAAAATGAGGGAGTTTGACTCAGGATAGACTCTATGGAATCAATGAATCCCAATGTCTCTTTCAGATGAAATTCATGATTCTCTAAAATGAGAAGATTGGATTGCTTGGTTCTGTCTCTGAGATTCTTTGGTTTGAAATCTGTGGCCCTTAGTTTCTTCCTCTGTAACATGGAGTTGGATAATAAGACTTCAATGGTTCTTTCTATATGCCAGTCTTATGGCCCATGATACTCTTATTCCAAGGATACCCATGGAGTAGCAGAACCTCAGACAATGACTGGGCAGAAAGGAAAGATTTGGTCTCAGACTTAGCTGAGGTGACACAGGTGCACCTGTGTAGTAGTAAAACTATGACCTCCACTCTCTTCTCCCTCACTGAATATAGAAGTGGAGACTCTTCTGTCTGTGTTGACTTCTGTTTGCTACTTTGTCAGACAGAATCATTCTGTCTGTTGAATTGTGTTACATTATGAGACAGAAGCCTTTTGTCTGTTGATTGTATTACATCGTCAGAAGGAAAGAGTCTATCTGTTGAATTGTGTTATTTTGACAGACAAAAGCACCCCATCTATTGACTTGTGTTGATTTCATCGGCAGAAAGTGAACTGAGATGATAGTTGGGGCAGTGTGTGTTGTGACTATGTCGTTTTGCCTTCTGAAGAACAGAGACTTTTGAGGGTTTGAGGTTTACTGGTCACCACAAGCTTCAATGTGGAATGAGAGCTAGACATGGAGCTGGACGAGAAGCCAGACAAGGGTTGAGAGCTGCCTACCTATGAATCCAAGGAATGGTTGTGTGAACTAAGGCAACAGCTGGGAATATGGAAGAGGAATCATGAAATTTGGGAGCCAGCCTTGAGCCAAGATGAAAGGACCTTTCCTTGGCTACTTTGTGCTGACTGACAAGATCATGTTTTACTGTGACCTAGGAGTGGGAGAACTTTGTACTTTGCACCCCTTAAGGATGATTGAGCTAAGGGTGAAGACTTTCTAACTGATAAGATTAAGACAATGTGACCTAGGAGTGAGAGACCTTTGTACTTTGTATCCTAGAAGATATCTTTTGTTTAAAACTAAGTGGCTACTTTGGTAATAAATTGTGTTGTTATAAGAGTGTGAATGTTGAATTTTGGTTTATGTGATTTTTTTGCTTTAATTTATTGCTGAATAAATAGAGAGTTCACTATACCATGTGATCAGAACCTTAAAGCTATTCACAGCAGCAATCCTCTGGAAAGCTGCTTGTGCTTGGTTTGACATCAGTCTCCTCCTTATTCTCACTCTCATCCCTTCCCAATCATATTTTGACTCCTCTCCTAGATTTTCCTCTGTTTTTGAGTATCCCTGCTCTAAACATTCTCCTCTCCATACTTTCCTCATTCTGTATATTCTCACCTATTCTTTCTCCTCTCCTCTATCTCTACCCACTGATATTGTAATCCTTTTCTTTTAATAATCCCCAGGCATTCTCTCATTGCTTTCCACCCTGCATCCTCTACCTCTCTTTCTATTACTACTCTCTCCATCCATCTCACATTCTCCCCACTTATCCCATAATCCTCCCTCTCCCTCAGACCCTTGCTCTAATTACTACCTCCCCCCCCCATTTATCTAATGATCCTACTTTTCTCATCTCAGCCAGTAATCCCCATTACCCTTACTCTCCTTACATTTTTCTATGTGTCCCATCTGACCACTCCCCTTTCCCTGCTAAACACCCAGCTGAGAGCCTTCACACATTGCTCACCTTGAATAATAAAGGGGAGAACATAAAGAGTTAGATGCAGGTAATATGTTCACATGATTCAGTTGAGAAACCAGGCATTTTTGCAAAGAGAAATGGATTGTTGGGTCAGAAGATCGTTACCATTTCCTTTAAAGATTTGAAGGGCTATTATGGGGGATAGGGATCAACTGAGATGACTTTATTAAAGGCTTCTTCCTGTTCCAATAGCATATTATTTTCTAGGTTTGATAGCCAGGATGGGCATACAGGAGAATCTCATATATAGAACTCTGTATGAAGTAATTTGAAAAAAGGTCTCCCTTTTTGAAGGGCACACATGGGCTACCAGGTGATGCAGTGGAGAGATTCCCTTGCCTGGAGTCAGGAAACCTGAGTTAAAATCTGGCTGCCAACACTTACTGACTATGTGACACCAGAGAAGTCACTCAACCCTATTGGCCTCAATGTCCTCATCTGAAAAATGAGCTAGAAAAAAATGGCAAACCAATCTAATATATTTGCCTAGAAAATACTAAATGTTGTAGTGAATGTTAGTCACAGCTTAAATGACTGAAAAACAACCACAACAACATACATAGTCCCCAGGTGTCAATTACCTAGAGCATAGGCAAGGGAAAGACATGAAAATAATCAAGACCTATGGTATAGAGCTCCAAAACCTAGTTCTAGTTCAATTATGGTCTTCTTTCATCTTACCAGTTATTACTTTTGACAAGGGACAAATTGTTCAGGTGTGGAAGTCACCAAAAATGTCAAAGACTCAGGCTGACTCCGAGACAGATAGAAAGATTTACTGTGGTGTGCAGGTTTTCATGCTCTGCTGTGTGGTTATGTGCCTTAAAAGGATTAGCAACTTCATTAAGGCAAAACAGACAATCTCATAGAGGTTATAATGCTGATTATATAATCAATATTTATGTAGACTAGAGGAATATAATTAATATTGAAGGGACAGAAGGGGTTTGTTAAGTATCAAGTGTTGGGGGAGAGATCCCAGGCTCTGTAGTGCAGTCCATGCAATTAATCAACAATGCATACAAAAAAATGGTGGAAGCATGTATGTATAATAATGACAATATAATAAACTCCTTCACATTATAAGTTCACTCTAGGTTGGTTCTTACGTATTACTGCTCAGGTGCTATCTTAGAGTGAGCCGTTTCTATGATTTGGTGGACAAGCATCATACTCTATATCTTAATCATGCTCCTTTCTGATTGGCTAGCTATTGTGGTTCTTTCTGGTCAAGATGGATGATGTGGTTGAGGCTGAGTGTATGGAAACACCTGGTTCTATGGAAAGTCATGTGAATTGGACTCAGGGACAGAGGCTAGCTAGAGGATTGACTCTGGGAGCAATGGTTAGCAAGGGACAGTGGCTGACTATTCAGTGATGTGTATGATTCAGTTTGGTGTCCTGTGATGTAGTGAAAGTCAGATTGTGTGGTCAAATCAGGACATTTCTGCTGTTCACTGGGGTCTATAAGAAAGTTAGAGGGGGGGCGGAGCCAAGATGGCGGAGTAGAAACAGCTCGTCCTAGCCTCTCTGCCCCCAGATTCCCCACAAACTATGTAAAAAAGGACTCTGAACAACTTCTGGAGCCCCAGCACCCACAGAACGACACAGAGAAGCTAACCTCCTGCTGAGGACAGCCCAGCAGCCCTGCAGGAAGGACCAGCACAGCAGTCTGGGAGCCGGCAACGCGCAGAACGCAGAGCTCAGGAGCCCAGCCGAGCGGAGCCCAGGTCCGCATGAGCTGAGGTTTTAGCCCCAGGGCGGCAGGGCCAGCAGCCAGCTGGAGGAACCCCAGAACACCAGGAGCTGTGGCGACTCCAGAATTATCAACATAGACATGCCTAGGACAAAGTAAGAGGTTAGTGTCCTATGGACTTTGGGACCTGTATGGGAATGCGTCAGCTCCTCCCCTGGGGGCTAGAAGCCTCTGAGGAGACATGCCATTTTGTAGTTTTCAGACGTTCCGGCTCCCAGCCTACAAATCGTGGGGAGATCCAGCGATCAGTCTTGGGGGGTAATCGCTCTTGCTTTAACCTCCTGGATCTGGATTGTGATCTAGGGTGGAAGTTGTGGGTGGGTTTACAGCTTGCCAGAAACGGAAGTTGCCCCCCACACGTCGGGACGAAAATTCCTCTATCTGGCCTTAAAGCCATAGTGTGGCAACAAGCCCAAAAGTCAAGCAATTAAGTGGCAACATGCCAAGGCAAAGGAAACAGAAAAATGCAACCCTAGACTCCTATTTTGGGGGCATAGAGTGGGAAAAGGACTGTGAGGTCAGAAGTCCTGCTCCAAAAGCCCCAGGGGAAAACATGAGCGGGTTGCAGGCCATAGAGGACCTTAAGAAGGACTTTAAAAATCAAATAAGAGAAGTGGAGGAAAAATTGGAAAGAGAAATGAGAAGGATGCAGGAAAAGTATGAAATGAGGGTCAACAGCCTGACTGAGGAAAACAACACTTTAAAAAATAGACTAGCTCAAATGGCAAAGGAGGCCCAAAAGGGCAATGAGGAGAAGAATGCCTTAAAAAGTCGAATTTGCCAGATGGAAAAAGAATCTCAAAAGTTCACTGAGGAGATTCATTCCTTCAGAGCTAGACTGGAGCAAATGGAAGCTAGTGACTTTATGAGAAATCAAGATGCTGTTAAGCAGATCCAAACAAATGAAAGATTAGAAGGCAATGTGAAATATCTCATGGGAAAAACCACTGACCTGGAGAATAGATCCAGGAGAGACAATTTTAAAATTATTGGACTACCTGAAAGCCATGATCAAAGAAAGAACCTAGAAATCACCCTTCAAGAAATTCTCAAGGAAACTGCCCTGATGTTTTAGATCCAGAGGGCAAAATAGAGGTTGAAAGAATCACCAATCACCTCCTGAAAAAGATCCCAAAAAGAAAACTCCCAGGAATATTATAGCCAGGTTCCAGAATCCCCAGATCAAGGAGAAAATACTATAAGTAGCCAGGAAGAAACAATTTCAATATTGTGGAAACACAATCAGAATAGCCCAGGACCTGGCAGCTTCTACACTGAGGGATTCGAAGGGCATGGAATATGATATTCCAGAGGGCAAAAGAACTGGGAATGAACCCAAGGGTCACCTACCCAGCAAAACTGAGTATTTTGTTTCAGGGGAAAATATGGTCATTCAGTGGAATAGAGGACTTTCAAGCATTCTTGAGGAAAAAACCAGAGTTGAATAGAAAATTTGACATCCAGACACAAGAAGGAAGAGATGCCTGAGAGGGTAATCAGGGAAAGGAAATCAAAAGGAACTTATCAAAGTTGAACTATTTACATTCCTATATGGAAAAGCAATAACTGTGACTGATGATATCTTTCTCACTATGAAAATAATGGAAGAAGGGGGTGTGGTCATATGAATACATATGTGAATGTGTGTGTATATGGTTACAGTTATATATGGATAGAGGGCATAGGTTGAATTTGTTGGGAAGGGAGAATACTCAAGGGATGAAATTATGAGGTGAGAGAGGAAAGTGGCAAGAGGAGATGGGGAGAGACATGGTAGGGTAAACTATCTCATGTAGGGGAAGTGGTTGCAAAGGATGGGGAGAATAAGGAAGGCTAAAAAGGCAAAACCATATTCACATTGAATTTGGTTCAGGGAGAAAATGACATACATACTAAATGGGATATCTCAACCTGCAGCAGGATAGGGGGAAGGGGGATGAGAGGAGGGATGATGGATGGGAGGGCATCCTTGGGGTGAGGGGAGGTTGGAAGTACCCACTATAGAAGAGGGACAGGATCATGTAGGGAATGGACCAGGTGGGGGGTGGGATGAGTGGGAGGGAATTATAAGCAGCCTTGTACAATATATCTACTATGATAATGTTTTGCATAGCTAGACATGTACAACATATACTGAATTACTTATCTCCCAAGAAGGAATGGGTGACAAGGGAGGAAGGAAATGGATCTGAAATTCGAGGTGGTAACATTAAATGTTTCAAATATATATATATATATATATATATATATATATATATATATATATATATGTAAATACTATTATTAATACTCTTTTGCCTATAATTGGGAGATAAGATGTGCAGGCATTGGGACACAAAGATTCATCTTCCTCTAATGGAAAAGTCGATGGGGGTATGGGAGAAGGTATGGGAGAGAGCAGATTGGAGGAAGCGATATCTTGTGGGACTGCTATTCAGGGAGGTTGGGTAGGGGAATAATGGGGGGGAAATGATTGTAACTCAAAATCTGGCGGAAATGAATGATGTAAAACAGAAGTTAATAAAGCATTTGTTTAAAAATAAAAAAAAAAGAAAGTTAGAATATTGGAGCTGGGGGCTGCTCTGTTAGAATTCCAATATTTGGATGCACACTATGATTTGAGAGAGGATAGGACCTGGGGAGTAGAAAGAAGATCATTGTCTCTAACTCAGGTCTGGGAATTATTGGAAAACAAGATGAGGGGGAGCCTTGATTTTGGTCTCATGATTAAAGCAGCCAAGTATCTCTTAGCCATGGCTTCTTGGATCCAGTAAATCTAGGGTTTAGAAACAGGATTATATAAAGTTTCCCAGCAAATCATCACATGTAGAATCAAAGTCGTCAGCCTCTCAACAGTGCTCCCAGGGGAACAGCCTTTGGTCTAACCCTGCCGTCCTCTGCTGGAAAAGTTTGTCAAAGGCTTCACTTTGAGCTATGGTGAAGTGGTTTTTCCAGTCTCCAGCTATTCCTGCCAGACATAGAGAGAGAAGAAGTTAGGTGATGGTTTGGGACAGGGTAATTCCACTCCTAGAGGGGCCCATCTCCCTTTACTATATCTTGCTGATCTATATCTTGCCCCTGGGCCTAGATAGCTCCAGAGTTGATAGTGAGGCTGGTAACTTTGCACAGCTCTCCCTCACTTAAATCCAATTCACTTGCATGTCACTGCATCACCTTCCTGCTGTTATGGTCCTCTTCAAGGACAAAGGACAAACGCCAACATCCACTCCCAGAGATACTTATCTCTTTCCTTATTAAAGGAAACAACCAATGGGTGGAAACTTGGGGTATTGATCTTTATTATGGAGGCCATTTCTAAGTGGCTAATGAGCATTATTTTTGGTAATTCCATTGATTTAATCTCTACAATTGAAATGAAGAGCCTCTGAGGCTTATCCCTCTTTCCTAACACAAGTGGAGGAGATTTTGTTTAAAGGGTCAGAAGGAGTGACAACATGCCCCGTATGTTTTGTAATAATTCTTGGAAGATCTCAAAAATAATTTTAAAGTCATATGACATGAGAGGAAAAATTGCATAAAAATAAGAGGGATATAAAAATTATGAAAAGTAATTCAACAGTTTGGTGAAATAGGAAAAATACACTGAAGACAAGTCTTGAAAAAGCAGAATTGGCCAAGTGGTAAAAGATACAGCAATTCAGTGAAGAAAATAATTCCTTAAGAATTAAAATCAGGCAAATGGAATCTAATATCTCCATGAGATTTCAAAAAACAAACAAAAAGTCAAAGAATGAAAAAGCTAGAAAAAATATGGAATTCCTCATTGGAGAAATAGCTGGTCTAGAAAATAGGTTGAGAAGAGAAAAGTAAGTTATTGGATTGCCTGAAAGCCATGGACCCCCCCCCCCCAAAAAAAAAGGCCTACATGTCACATTTCAAGAAATAGTGAAAGAAAACAACCCTGATATGATAGAGCCAGAGGGTAAAACATAAATGGAATAAATCCATCATTGACTTCCTGAAAGAGATATAAAATTGGAAACTTCTATTAAATGTTATAATGAAATTCTTCAATTTCCCCTCAAGGAGAAACATTGCAAGCAACCAGAAAGAAATGACTTAAATATAATCAAGCCACACTCAGCATCACACAAAATTTAGTAGCTCCCACATAAAAAGATTAGCTAGGTGGTTTAGTTGATAGATTGCTTGACTTAGAGTCAGAAAGAATTATCTCTGTGAAGTCAAATATGGCCTCAGAGGCTAACTGGCTGTGATTCTGAAGAGGTTACTCATTAAGAGGATTAGGGTTACTCTGGAGACCCCAAATACCAACACGCTGGGTCCTGCTGAATGAATTCCACCACAGTCTTCTCAGCCAAAGAAAAGTAAAAAATTATTAAAAGTTTGCTTGCTTTAGATACAGAGTAAGTCTGTGCTGGGTCCCTTTATGGCACTCTCACAGCACTCTCACTATTCTATGGTGCTCTCAGCCACATGGCCTTCTATGGTGTTCTCACTATTCTATGGCTCTCTCCCCCTTCTATGGTGTGAGATGGGGTCTTATACAAAGAAGGTTGTGGGAGGAATCTAGGGGTATTCCAGAAGAGGAGTTTGGTGAGGGTCTTCAGGAGAAGTTATTGAGGTCAATGACTGACTAAGGGTGGGAGGTAGCTGGAGACTAAGTCAATGAGGTCAATGAGTGATTAAGAGTGCGAGGTAGATGAACAATGGAGGGCTAGGCTAGTAACTAGGTTAGTAGTTAGCAGTTAGCAAAATCAAAAGAGACAATTTAATCAAGAGTCCAAGGGAGGCTCCCAGAGCCTGTAAGTCAAGGACTCAAGGAGAGATTGAGGGGGCTCCCAGAGCCCATACCTCATCAATTCCATGGAAAAGTTACTTAACCCTGTTTGCCTCAGTTTCATCATCTGTAAAATGAGCTGGAGAAGGAAATGTCAAATTACTCCAGAAGAAAAATTACCAAGAAAACTATACATAAGGTCGCAGAGTCAGAGATGACTGAAAGTACTGAACAATAACTACAGCTACATATCAATGAACCAGAGGACATGGAATATGACATGCCAGAAGGCAAAGCACCTAATATTACAACCAATATTAAACTACACAGAAAAACTAAGTATAATCATATGGAGAGGAAAATAAGCATTTGATGAAACTGAGGACTTTCAAGCATTCTTTATGAAAAGATCAGATCTGAATAGAAAATTTGACTAACATGAAATATGAGACTTGAGAGAAGTATAACATGGAAAACAGAAGAGAGAAATCAGAAGAGACTTTATAAGGTTTAAACTGTTTCCATTCCTACATGTGAAGAATTTTTAAGAAATGTATCATTATTAAGGCAGTTGGGAGTACACATAGATAGACGACATGGGTATGAGCTGATTATGATGGTAAGATTTCAAAAAATTAAAATTAAGGATTAAGAAAGAGGGATGCACTGGGAAAAGAAAGAAGGGAGGGGAAGAAGAGGGAAAATTATTTGCAAAAAAGTGTAAAAGGATGAGCTTTTTCTGTGTAGGGATAAATGGGTGGGTGGTGGACAATGATTCAATATTACTGTCATCAGAATTGACTCAAAGAGGGAAGAACATATGCACCCATTTGGATATGGAAATCTACCTCATCCTACTAGCAAGTAGAAAGGAAAGTGGATAATAGAAAGCAAGATTCATAGAACAGAGTGTGGAATCTGGCAGTCAGTATCAGAAGCTTGAAAAACTTTTGAGGAGGGATAGCATAAGAAGGGAAAGAGAAAGAGATGAATGAAAGGGGAAAAATAGAAGGGAGGGAAATACACAGTAATCTTCACTGTGATTGTGAATGGGATAAATTTACCCTAAAGGTGTAGTGGATAGCAAAATGGATTTATAAAAGCAGAATTCAATTTTATTCTTTTTAGACAAAACACACTTGAAACTAAGAGACACAGACAGTAAAAGCATAGAGCATAGGCTGGAGCAAAACCTATTGTGTTTCAACTGAAGTTTAAAAAAAAGTGAGAGTAGCAGTTATGGTCTCAAAGTAAAAGCAAAAATATGCCTAATTAAAAGAAATAAGCAGGGAAATATTTGTCATTGCTAATCACTTGTTTCATTCAACTGTCCAACATTTTGTGACTCCATTTGAGGTTTTCTAGGCAAAGATACTGGAATGGTATGCCATTTCCTTTTTCAACTGATTTTACAGATGGGGAAACTGAGAGAAACACAATTAAATGTCATGCCAAGGATCATAGTGCCAGTAAGTGAGGCCAGATTTGAACTTTTGAAGATGATTCTTCTTGTTTCCAAGTCCAATCCTCTATACCCAGCAACACCTAGCTATCCTAAAAGGGAAACTACATTTTCCTAAAAGGTACCATAGACAGTCAACACTACAAATATATAATCCAAATGGCATAGCATTCAAATTCTTAAAGGCAAGTTAAGTGAGTTAGAGGAAGAAATAGTAAAACCATTCTAGTGGGTGACTTAAATAAATTTAAACAGGAAATAATCAAGAATAAAGTTCAGGAGATGAATGAAATTTTAGAAAAACTAGATATGATAGGCCTCTGGAGAAACCTGAATGGAAATAGAAATAAATGCACATTTCTCTCAGTTATACATGATACCATCACATTATGTGACCATGTATTAGGGCATAGAAACCTCACAACCAAATAATAAAAAGCAGAAATATTAAACAACTCCTTTTCAAATCACAATACAATAAAAATCACATTCAAAATTGGCCACAGAAAGCTAGATTAAAAATTAATTAGAAACAAAATAATTTAATTCTAAAGAATGAGTGGGGGGCAGTTAGGTGGCACAGTGAAAAGAGCACCAGCCCTGGAGTCAGGAGGACCTAAATTCAAATGCAATTTTAGAGACTTAACATTTACTAGGTGTGTGACCTGGAGCAAGTCACTTATCTCCAATTCCCCTGCCTCCCCACTTCAAAAAAAGGGGATTAATGGGTCAAAGAAAAAATAAATTCAATTTGTTCATTAAAGTAATGGCATCAGTGAGAAAATCTACAAAAATAAATGGTATATAGACAAAGAAAGGAGTACTTAGGAGCAAATTTCAATTTCTAAAGGCTTACAGCAATAAAATAAAGAGTAGAAGAGTGAATTGGGCACACAAATAAAATGACTAGGAGAAAATAAATGTAAAATTCCAAATTTTATGCCAAACTTGAAATCCTGAAAATCAAAGAAGAGATTAATAAAATTGAAAATCATCTGTTAAACTAATAAATAATGCTACAGACTGATTTTCTGGAAAGAAATAGATAAAACATTTGTGAATTTCATTATAAAAGGGATTTAAAAACAAATTATTAGTATCAAAAACAGAAAGTGTTAATGCACAATGAAATGAAGATGAATTATTGGGAGGTATATTGCACAAGTAAAGGCCAATAAACTGAACAACTTAATTGAAAGGGATGAATATTTACTAAAATATAAAGTGCCCAGATTAACAGAAGAGGAAATCAAGTGCTTAAAAAGACCTGTTTTATTTATTTATTTTTAAATTAATGATTTATTTTTGGAATTAAACATTTATTTCCACAAGATTTAGGGTTACAAATTTTCTCCCCATCTCAAATGTAACCCAGTCAAAGAAGATCTCAAACAATATTGCCAAGTAGTAATCATGAAAATAATCTGGTTCTGGCAAAGAAACTGATTGATTGATCAGGGCAATAGATTAAGTATACAGTACCCATGACCATGGCAATCTAGTGTTTGAAGGATACAAAAATCCATGGTTTTGTAATGAGAGCATATTATTTAAAAATAACTACTGAAAAAAACTAGAAAGAAGTTTGGTAAAATCTAAGTATAGGCCAATATTTCACACACACACCAAGATAAGGTCAAAATTAGTATTTAATGTAGACATAATGATATCATAAACCAATTAAAATAAGATGGAAACTTTATCTCCTAGCTATGGACAAAGGAAGAATTTATGATCAAACTAGAGAGAGAGAGCATTACAGCATATAATATGGATAAATTTAATTACATTAAAATTTTCTTTTAAACAAATGCTTTATTAACTTTTGTTTTACATCATTCATTTCCACCAGATTTTGAGTTACAATCATTTCCCCCCACCCCGTTATTCCCCTACCCACCCTCCCAGAATAGCAGTCCCACAAGATATCGTTTCCTCCAATCTGCTCTCTCCCATACCCCCTTCGACTTTTCCATTAGAGGAAGGTGAATCTTTGTGTCCCAATGCCTGCACATCTTATCTCCCAATTACAAGCAAAAGAGTATTAATAATAGTATTTATATATATTTGAAACATGTAATGTTAAGACCTCGAATTTCAGACCTATTTCCTTCCTCCCTTGTCACCCATTCCCTCTGGGGAGATAAGTAATTCAGTATATGTTGTACATGTCTAGCTACGCAAAACATTATCATAGTAGATATATTGTACAAGGCTGCTTATAATTCCCTCCCACTCATCCCACCCCCCAACCTGGTCCATTCCCTACATGATCCTGGCCCTCTTCTATAGTGGGTACTTCCAACCTCCCCTCCCCCCAAGGATGCCCTCCCATCCATCATCCCTCCTCTCAACCCCCTTCCCCCTATTCTGCTGCAGGTTGAGATATCCCATTTAGTATGTATGTCATTCTCTCCCTGAACCAAATTCAATGAGAATGTGGTTTTGCCTTTTTGCCTTCCTATTCTCCCCCTCCCTTGCAACCACTTCCCCTTGCTTCTTCTACATGAGATAGTTTACCCTACCCTGTCTCTCCCCATCTCCTCTTGCCACTTTCCTCTCTCACCTCATAATTTCATCCCTTGAGTATTCTCCCTTCCCAACCAATTCAACCTATGCCCTCTATCCATATATACCTGTAACCATATACACACAAATTCACATATGTATTCATATGACCACACACCCTTCTTCCATTATTTTCATAGTGAGAAAGATATCATCAGTCACGGTTATTGCTTTTCCATATAGGAATGTAAATAGTTCAACTTTGATAAGTTCCTTTTGATTTCTTTTTCCCTGATTACCTTCTCAGGCATCTCTTCCTTCTTGTGTCTGGATGTCAAATTTTCTATTCAATTCTGGTTTTTTCCTCAAGAATGCTTGAAAGTCCTCTATTCCACTGAATGACCATATTTTCCCCTGAAACAAAATACTCAGTTTTGCTGGGTAGGTGACCCTTGGGTTCATTCCCAGTTCTTTTGCCCTCTGGAATATCATATTCCATGCCCTTCGATCCCTCAGTGTAGAAGCTGCCAGGTCCTGGGCTATTCTGATTGTGTTTCCACAATATTGAAATTGTTTCTTCCTGGCTGCTTGTAGTATTTTCTCCTTGATCTGGGGATTCTGGAACCTGGCTATAATATTCCTGGGAGTTTTCTTTTTGGGATCTTTTTCAGGAAGTGATCTGTGGATTCTTTCAACCTCTATTTTGCCCTCTGGATCTAAAACATCAGGGCAATTTTCCTTGAGAATTTCTTGAAGGGTGATTTCTAGGTTCTTTCTTTGATCATGGCTTTCAGGTAGTCCAATAATTTTTAAATTGTCTCTCCTGGATCTATTCTCCAGGTCAGTGGTTTTTCCCATGAGATATTTCACATTGCCTTCTAATCTTTCGTTTGTTTGGATCTGCTTAACAGCATCTTGGTTTCTCATAAAGTCACTAGCTTCCATTTGCTCCAGTCTAACTCTGAAGGAATGAATCTCCTCAGTGAACTTTTGAGATTCTTTTTCCATCTGGCAAATTCGACTTTTTAAGGCATTCTTCTCCTCATTGACCTTTTGGGCCTCCTTTGCCATTTGAGTTAGTCTATTTTTTAAGGTGTTGTTTTCCTCAGTCAGGCTGTTGACCCTCATTTCATACTTTTCCTGCATCCTTCTCACTTCTCTTTCCAATTTTTCCTCCACTTCTCTTATTTGATTTTTAAAGTCCTTCTTAAGGTCCTCTATGGCCTGCAACCCGCTCATGTTTTCCCCTGGGGCTTTTGGAGTAGGACTTCTGACCTCACAGTCCTTTTCCCGCTCTATGCCCCCAAAATAGGAGTCTAGGGTTGCATTTTTCTGTTTCCTTTGCCTTAGCATGTTGCCACTTAATTACTTGACTTTTGGGCTTGTTGCCACACTATGGCTTTAAGGCCAGATAGAGGAATTTTCGTCCTGAACGTGTGGGGGGCAATTTCCGTTTCTGGCAATCTGTAAACCCACCCATGACTTCCACCCTAGATCACAATGCAGATCCAGGGAGGTTAAAGCAAGAGTGATTACCCCCCAAGACTGATCGCTGGATCTCCCTACAATTTGCAGGCCGGGAGCTGGAGCTGCCTCTGAAAACTACAAAATGGTGTGTCTCCTCAGCGGCTTCTAGCCCCCAGGGGAGGGAGCTGACGCATTCCCCAAATACTGGTCCCAAAGTCCATAGGACACTAACCTCTTACTTTGTCCTAGGCGTGTCTATGTTGGTAATTCTGGAGTCGCCACAGCTGCTGGTGTTCTGGGGTCTCTCCATCTGGCTGCTGGCCCTGCCGCCCTGGGGCTAAAACCTCGGCTCATGGGGACCTGGGCTCCTCTCGGCTCGGCTCCCGCACTCTTACATTAAATTTTTAAAAAAAGTTTTTGCAGAAACAAAACCAATGCAGCTGAGATAAGAATGGAAGTAGGAAACTGGGACAAGTTTCCCTGATAAAATATATATAGAGAACTCAAATATATAGAGAACTGAGTCAAATTAATAATGATACTCATCTGAAGGGTTAATTTTTACCCTTTATAATGATATTGTCCATGGCCTATACATTTCCCTTTGTGATCCTGGTATGACCCCACCATTTGTGTGTTCCTATAGATTCAGGGGCTAGCCACCCCTGACCTTCTTTGAACTCTGGGAGGACTGGCAATTCTCCCAGAGTTTCCTTACTAAGTAAAGACCTTGGCCACAGATGTTGGGATGTTTACCGAGCACATTCCCATCCTTTTTGACTAGTCTGCTTCTCCAGCTTCTCCTAAACAACTTCTGAGTCCTTGCCTCCTTCTTCCAACTTGCTGTTCCTTTTCCAACTCACTTGGCACCAAGCCTTCTTTGTCTAAACTCCTTAAAAGTTAGTTAGTGAAATACCCAATCTGGAATCTCACCCGTGAAGAGGACACTCTGCCTGGGACTCCCCAGTCGGGACTCATAGGCTGAAACACGGGATTCCCCAGTCATTGCGAAAAGTTGGTGCTGAAGAGTTGGTGCTCCCCCGATTGGTGATGTTTTCTCTTTCATTTTTTTTCTATGCTTATAGTGATACTTTTAATCTTACTAAGCTTATTAGCCTTATCGTGTTGCCTGTATTGCATATGTAAGAAATGTTCTTTACCATTCATTTTTCCTATAATAAACTCCTTTTTATTATTAGTTTTGGTGAGCATGTGTCATTTTGTGGGAGCGAATCCGATCCTAATTAGGCAAAATTAATCCTTAACCACACATCATCATTCCCTAAATGATAACTATTCACAGGATATGAACAGGCAGTTTGCAGAAGAAGAAATCAAAGTTGTCCACATTCATAAGAAAAATGCACTAAACCATTACCGATAAGAGAAATGCCAATTAATGTAACTCTGGGATATCACCCCACGGCTATCAGATTGACTAAAAAAAAAAAGGGAAAACGAAGAGGATTGAAGATATTGAAGAGGATATTGAAAAATTGGGACACTAATGTACTCTTGGTTGAGTTATGAATTGATTCAACCATTTGGAAAACAATTTTTGAACAACTATCAAAGGGATATAAAACTGTGTATGCATACCCTGTGACCTAGAAATACCACTACTAGGTCTATATCCCAAGGAGATGAAAGAAAAAGAAAAGAACTTTTATTTACACAAATGTTGATAGGTACTCTTTTTTGTGGTGACAAAGTATTGGAAATGGAGGTGATAGCCTTTAGTTGGTCATGGTCCAACAAGTTGCAGTAAGTGAATATGATGGAATATTATTATGCTACAAGAAATGATATAAAGGGTGCTTTAAGAAACACCTGGGGAGACAAACATGGAATAATTCAAAATAAAGTGAGCAGAACCAGGAGAATATTGCACAAAGTGATAGCAATATTATATGGTGATCAATTATGTATGGTTTAGCTCTTCTGTTTAATACAGTAACCAAAGACAATTCTAAAGGATTTATCAGGAAAAATCGTATTCTCACAGAAAGAAGTGATGAAGTATAAATGCAGATAAAACTATACTTTTAACTTTATTTTTCTGGACTGTTTTCTTTTGCAACATGGGTAATATGAAAATAAGCTTTGAATGACTTCACATAGATAATCTATTTCAAATTCTTTGGTTTCTCAAGGAAAGTGTCAGGAGTAAAAGGGAAGGTGAGAATTTTCAAATCATAATTTAAAAATTAATAATAAGTTTTTTCATTAAATTCGGAAATGTTTAGTGGAATATATTAAAATATAAAGGGAAAAAACTTCAAAAAAGAAATTCAGCAGGCAAATGAAACTTTTAATGGAAGTTCAAGATCAATGGCTTTAAACAGATGAACTCATATGCAATTCCTAGCCTACAAAATTGATTCTAGGAATAGGTTTTTAGCACATGTGTCATCTATTGGAGGCACAGCTGCGATCTTCCTTTCCTCCTTTCATTCTTTCCTTCCTCCCTTTCCTTTTCTACTTTGAGAATTGGATCAAAGTACAGTTATTTGCTCTAGAAACACAAATAATCATTGAAGAACTTTTATCTTTTTTTATTTCTAGGGAGATATTGATATTCAATAAATCCTGACCCTTCCACATATCTGACAAACCATTCTATATATTTGACTGTAAACCACAATATAGAACTGAAGGTTTTCCTTTGGGTTTGTTGATGATGAGATGCTGTTATACACTGAATATTTCAATGATGACTACTTCTCTGTAGTTATTAATAGACTGATATTCCTACATTGGCCTTGATGTACATTGAGAATTAGTGCCTTAGTAGAAACAGCATTTCCAATGTGCTCTGCCCCACACAAATTTCAAACAATGTGAAAGGGAGCTCCGAACAACTTCTGGAGCCACAGCACCCACAGAACGGCACAGAGAAGCTAACCTCCTGCTGAGGACAGCCCAGCAGCCCTGCAGGGAGTGGCCATTGCAGTGCTCTGAGAGCAGGCAGCATAGCACCTGCTGGGAACCGACAGCGCAGCCCGCAGAGCCGAGCCCAGGTCCGCGGTTTTAGCCCCAGGGCGACCGAGCCTTCAGCTGGCTGGAGGGACCCCAGAACAACAGCAATTGTGGCGATTCCAGAATTATCAGCACAGATATGTCTAGGACACAGTGAGAGGTTAGTGCCCTATGGACTTTGGGACCAGTATTTGGGAAATGCATGGCTTCCTCCCCTGGGGGCGAAAAGCTGCTGAAGAAACTGGCACAGAAGCCATTTTGCAGCATCAGTAGTGGCTCTAGCTCCTGGTCTGAGAACTGTAGGGAGATCCAGCAATCAGTCTGGGGGTTAATAGCTCTTGCTTTAACCTGCTTGGATCTGGATTTCGGTCTGGGGGGGAAGTTTGGGGTGGGTATCCAATTTGCCAGAGTGGGTGGAGGCTTTACAGAGGCCACACAACTGGCAGAAGTTGTGAAGACCCCACGTTTGGGCGGAAGCTCTCCTGTCTGGTGGCGGAGTCCTACTGTGGCAACAAGCCCAAAAATCAAGTAATTAAGTGGCAACATGCCTAGGCAAATGAAACAAAATAAACAGAAAAGTTCAACATTGGACTCCTGTTTTAGGGGCAAAGAGGATCAAAGCACGGAGGAGGACTGTGAGGTCAGAACTCCTGCACCAAAAGCCCCAAATGAAAATACAAGCTGGCTACAGGCCATAGAGGACCTTAAGAAGCAGATAAGAGAAGTGGGGGAAAATTTGGGAAGAGAAATGAAAAAGATGCAAGAAAAGTATGAAATGACAGTCAACAGCCTGACTGAGGAAAATAACACCTTAAAAAATAGACTAACTCAAATGGCAAAAGAGGCTCAGAAAGGCAATGAGGAGAAGAATGCCTTAAAAAGTCGAATTTGCCAGATGGAAAAAGAATCTCAAAAGCTCACTGAGGAGATTCATTCCTTCAGAGTTAGACTGGAGCAAATGGAAGCTAGTGACTTTATGAGAAATCAAGATACTATTAAACAGATCCAAACAAATGAAAGACTAGAAGGCAATGTGAAATATCTCTTGGGAAAAACCACTGACCTGGAAAATAGATCCAGGAGAGAGAATTTAAAAATGATTGGACTACCTGAAAGCCATGATCAAAGAAAGAACCTAGAAATCATCCTTCAAGAAATTCTCAAGGAAAATTGCCCTGATGTTTTAGACCCAGAGGGTGAAATAGAGGTTGAAAGAATCCATTGATCACCTCCTGAAAAGTATCCCCAAAAGAAAACTCCTAGGAATATTATAGCCAGGCTCCAGAACTCCCAGATCAAGGAGAAAATACTACAAGCAGCCAGGAATAAACAATTTCAATATTGTGGAAACACAATCAGAATAGCCCAGGACCTGGCAGCTTCTACACTGAGGGATCGAAGAGCATGGAATATGATATTCCAGAGGGCAAAAGAGCTGGGATTGAAGCCAAGGTCACCTACCCAGCAAAACTGAGTATCTTGTTTCAGGGGAAAATATGGTCATTCAGTGGAATAGAGGACGTTCAAGCATTCTTGATGAAAAAACCAGAGTTGAATAGAAAATTTGACATTCAAACACAAGAAGAAAGAGATGCTTGAGAAGGTAATCAAGGAAAAGAAATCAAAAGGAACTTATCAAAGTTGGACTATTTACATTCCCACATGGAAAAACAATAACTGTGTTTGATGAAACCTTTCTCATTATGAAAATAATGGAAGAAAGGTACATGGCATATATTCACAGGTATACATGGATAGAGGGCACAGGTTGAATTTGATGGGAAGGGATGATTCTTTTTTTTTTGGAGGGCAACTGGGGTTGGGTGACTTGCCCAGGGTCACTCGGCTGGGTTTTTGTTTGTGTGTTGGCTGTCTGGGGCCGGATCCGAGCTTGGGTACTTCTGGCTCTGGGGCTGGCGCTCTGTTCACTGTGACACCTAGCTGCCCCAAGGAAGGGATGATTCTTAAGGGGTGAAGTCAAGAGGTGAGAGAGGAAAGTGGCAAGTGGAGATGGAGAGAGACAGGGTAGGGTAAACTATCTCATGTAGAAGAGGCAAGGGGAAGTAGTTGCAGGGGACGGGAAGAACAGGAAGGCAAAAAGGCAAAAGCATATTCTCATTTAAGTTGGCTCAAGGAGAGAATCACATGCATACTAAATGGAATATCTTACCCTCACTCACTCTCCTGAGTAGGGGAAAGGGGGATGAGAGGGGGGATGATGGAGAGGAGGGCATTCTGGGGGGAGGGGAGGTTGGAAGTACACACTATCAAAGAGGGACAGGATCAAGGTAGGGAATGGACCAGGTGGCAGGTTAGATGGGTGGGAGGGAAATATAAGCAGTCTTTTACAATATTATCTACTATGGTAATGTTTTGGATAGCTATACATGTACAACACATACTGAATTGCTTATCTTCTCAGAGGGAGTGGGTGACAAGGGAGGGAGGGAATGGATCTGAAAATCGAAGTTTTAAAATTAAATGCTTCCTAAGATGTCCAGGCATTGGGGCTCAGAGATTCACCTTGCCCTGATGGCAAAGTCGAAGGGGGTATGGGAGAAGATATGGGAGAGAGCAGATTGGATAAGGGGATATCTAGTGGGACTGCTGTTCTGGAGTGGTGGGTAGGGAAAAAATGGGGGGGAAATGTAACTTGTAATCTGGTGGAAATGAATGATGTAAACCAGAAGTTAATAAAGCATTTGTTTAATTTAAAAAAATAAAGATAATTAGTGCCTTAAAGGATGCCTCAGATACAATGATTATATTATTTTCTGGGCAATATATAACACTGAAGACCTTTTTGTGTGATGTAGTGAATAGAAAAGGGAAGAAGGGAGCAGAAGAGCACAGATGTAGAGCTTCAAAGTAACTCTCAAGTCCATCCCAGTTATTTTACAGATGAAGAAACAGGGTCCCAGGTTGGTTAATGCCATGTTCAGAGTCACGAATTTGTAAATGTCTGGAATGGGTTGTAAAATTAGATGTCCTTAGCTCTGAGTCTAGGGCTTGATCCATTACCCAATCTTGGCTCTTTAGTGAAGGAGAAACATTAGCTGTGCCATGTCAACAGCCTCAAAAATAGGCATATTCTAGCAGTCTCAAGGAGACAATATTTTTAAAACTTTTTGGAAAATACTGAGGAGTGGTGACCAGGAAACATAGCTTGAGATGGCCTTGGTGATAAGCATCACTGGTAATGAATCAAGATCCATAAAGTTCAGGAAAGGATCACCTGTGCTAGCTAAAGATTAATGAAAGAATGAATGAGTGAATGAGTAGGTAAAAATAATTTTTTCAGTGCCTGCTATGTGCCAAGTACCACATTAACTGCTAGGGATACAAATAATAAAATAAAATCACTTTTCTCAAGGAACTCATCCTCTCATTGGGGAAGACAACAGATGTATGAGGATGAATCACATCAGAAGATCTGCTTGTCCTAAGGATGCAGATACAGGAATAATGGCAAGGCCCAGGAGTCCTCCAGATGCTTCAGGAACCCTGACCCACAGGAACAACCCATCGCAATGGGGAAGGAGGGTGGGTTTAGAGAGAAGTAGGAATTCTAGGTTCCCTCTTGCAAGAATAGGGAGTGACCAGGTGGGAAGTAAAAAGAGAAAGGTAGATATTGGGAATAAGATTGGGGATGGTCTCTGTGGGAAGGGAAAACAAGACTCATTGGGCACATGTCATTGCTAGGGCACTTCCATTACATACATACAGAGAGAGAGAGAGAGAGAGAGAGAGAGAGAGAGAGAGAGAGAGAGAGAGAGAGACAGAGAGAGAGAGAGAGACAGAGAGAGAGACAGAGAGACAGAGAGACAGAGAGACAGAGAGACAGAGACAGAGAGACAGAGAGAGAGAGACAGAGAGACAGAGAGAGACAGAGACAGAGACAGAGAGAGACAGAGACAGAGACACAGAGACAGCGAGAGAGAGAGAGAGAGAGAGAGAGAGAGAGAGAGAGAGAGAGAGAGAGTGCATCATTTGCAAATACAAGAGTTAAGTCCTGCATGTAAACTGTCAAAATGTCAGTTAATGACACAGAGAAAGCTATGGAAAGGGAGTACTACAGGGAGGTTTCTTCAGGAAGTTATCTCTATCCTTTAAAGGAGGAACCCTTTGAAACTTTGTTTGGATGCTGGAATAAAGAAAAGAGGAGTAAAGCAAAAAAAGGGAAAGATTGGGAAGTTTACTGGAAACCTGAATGATCTTGGGCTTGACTTCACATACTTCCTGAAAATTCTACATTCTAATATCCATGTTGGAAAACTTACATAGGAAGCATGTGCAATTTTCAGGGAGAGGTTGAGGTCAAATGAGCAGGAATCTTTTGATCAATTCCTTAAAACATTCCTAGATAAGAAAGTGATTAAATATTTGCAACAACTTCTGTTAAACAGAGAGATTGTCAAAGAGTATGGACTGCTTGGCCCAAGTGGCCAGGTGTTAGAGAATGACAAGAATTGATCTAGACCCCTGTCCATGGTTATTAGGCAAAAACAGTCTGAAGGCCAAGAATTAAGTAGCCAGAGGCCATTTCATTTTCAACCTCTTACCAGTGATTATATAAATTACTGTATCCAACCAGAGTAAATACTGTGGCAGCAGTGACACCCAGGATGATATGCTCAGACTTTTGGGAACCACAGTTTCCCAGCAAGAATACCTCCCCTTAATAAAGTAAGGATATGATATTACTAGATTATCCTTGCCTCCCATCCATGGGTGGATTATTGTGCTCTCTGATAAGTGGTGGAGACATAATAAACATCCTAATCATATTTTTCTCTCATCCTATATATCAGATTAAGACCCTCTTCTCTAACTTTCTGGTGTCATTAAAATTCCAGAAAGAAGCCCACCAGCTTCGCTCCTCTATCTCTAGGGCTCCTACTCACCCTTTCTCAGTAAGGTTCCTTGGCTGTGATCCATTAAATCATCAGGCAGAATTGAATAGTTTGACATTTTGTTGTCTTTCATGACAGAGAAGGAAGCATTTTTTAGCACTAAGTTTATTTCATCCTCCTTCAGCTTTGTTCCCAGGAAGTGACAAATCCTATCCACATTTCCACGGAAATCCTGTTGAAAAGACCCAAAATATAAGAGAAATAACTGATGGAAATATCCAACAATTAGCAAGGAAAAATCAAAGTGAGGAGGTTTTTAAAGGAATAAGAAGACTATGAGATGAAAAAGAACAGGCAGAGGGGAAGAAGAGGAAGATTCTAGGAAATAGAAAGGATTAGGAGAAGAAGAGGAAGTAGAATTAGAAGGAAAGGGGGAAAGGAAGAAGAGGAGGAGGGCCTATTGGGATGGAAGGATTAGAGGAAGGAAAAGCTAGAAGAATAGGAGCTGAAGGGGAAGGAGAGGAGAGAAGAGCTAAGAAGAGTTGGAGGGGAGAAAGAAATGGAGGTAATCTATCACCCAGCATGGATTAAGCATCTGTTGTGTTCTGAGCTGGGATCAATGAAAAAAGAAACAGTTTTTGACAAAAAGGAACTTTCATGCTGATGGGAACCAGCATTAAATTGTGTATGCATATTAGTATGCAAATTATGTACAAAATAAAAAAAAATAATTTAGAAGAGGACACATTAGCAGCTGAGGAGATCAGACTTTGTGACAGGGCATTGTTCATGATAAAGAATAGAGTATACAAGATCAGACGACATTTTCTAGGAGCCTGACTATGAGACAGAGATCTATGGGAACACATTTGAGGGTGTTAAAACAAAATCTGAGTTTAGGACTTGCTGTCAATAATGAAAGAAACTCAGGAAGAAAAAGTTTTAAAAAATTTGTTAAGTACATCAAGGCAAGAAACTTGAGTGCTTCTGGGCACTGAATTTCAAAACTACCAACTACCTCCTGCTGCCCTATCAGATCAATTTCAAGATTAGGGAAATACAATCCTACCAGTTGTACTTTTCTTAAAATAGTTGACCTAGCTTAGTCACAGTTTCTCCCCCATTGCCACATCATAGGGAAATGAGATTAGAAATAAAACAATGGAATTAAAGGGCATCCTTGCCCTTTTGGAAGTTTTTGCTGGGGCATACTCCTGAAAACCAGCAAGATTGCTAACAGTGTGGCCATTTAGTCTAACACAGCATAAATTTCCATAATTGGATGGTAGAATGAAGTTATTTTTGTTTTGCAAATGGAGACTTCCTTTTGAGGAATCATTGATCTGGCGGTTCAGTTGTCTCTGACCCTTCGTGACCCCACTTGGTGCTTTCTTAACAAAGATACCAGAGTAATTTGACATTTTCTTCTCCAGATTATTTTACAGATGAAGAAACTGAGGCAAACAGTGTTAAATGATTAGTTAAGTTTAAGAAGCAAAGAATGAATCAGTAGGTAGGAAGATTTAAAATGATAGAGGCTATTCATTGAAGAGGAAAAGACCAAGGGCACAAGTAAGATATTACAAAGTGAGAAGAAATTCCACCTTTTTATGTAAGATTAAAGTAAAGGGGTGAAGATATCAAAAGATTTTTGAGATGTAGAAGAGGGAAAAAAGGAAAGCTTATGGCATTGACAGTAAAGTATGAGGCCAAGTCTCTTGCTGAGAGGACAAAGGATTAGTGGTCTTGGAAGAATGAGGAGAGAAGTCACTGTGAGGAGTGCCATAAGGAATCAGTTATGAAAGAATAAAAGTATTGGGATATTGTAGTAAGTAAGAGACAAGTTGAGACAGATACCATGAATCTGTAGGTAGCAAATCATAGGAATGAATCAGGGTTGGTGCTTGGCAATATGTAAGTGGCAAAAGGACAAGGGCATGTGGGATTTGAAAGTAGAGGACAATCCATTGTCCACTGTTTATGATAAATTCAAGATATGGCAAAGGAGAAATACAAATCAGAGCAAGACTGATGACCTGAGAGAGTTCTATAGATGGAAATGCTTAAGGTCACAGCAAATGGGGATAACAGATTTAGAAGGAGAGAGGCATAGAGAGACATGTTATGATAGGAGATTATGGTTGAATGAATGGACTCGAGAAGAGAATAAAGAAGGGAGAAAGAAAGGAGAGGAAAACAAAATTTCCAAAGAAAAGTAAGGAAAAAAGATGGAGAAAACATAGAAAGTAAAAGATGAGCAGGTCCATAAATAAAGGAAATTATAAGACCAAAGGTTTCCAAGAGAGGAAGAAAGAAGTTTTAATGATCAGAAATGATGGGAGGACTGAGTAAACTCACATGCAATGTTGATTAAAAGCTTAGGGAGAGGGAATTAGCAATTTCTGACCTCAAGAGAAAATCTAGAAACAGCTAATAAATCTTTCAAGCATGTTGATCAACCCCAGGAGGGTCTACCTTCAGGAATGAATTGGTTCTACTAAATCTGAAATCAAAAGACTTAGGTTTTTCTGTAATTGATAAAAATTAATCATTAGTGAGAATACATCACATTGTACCTAGGTGATTGCATTTCACTAAATATTACTGTGGAAATAAATTTTTAAAATTATTATATTTCTGCTTCTGATTTATTTTTGTTATTGTTTTTTAAAAGTATTGTACATTTATGAACTTATAGTCAAAAGGAAAAAAAGCATTCTACCTCTTTTCTTCCAATTCATCGGATCTGTAGGAAACCCAAGCACTACCTACAGTACCAAAAATTTCTCTACTTTTGTGTTTTACAAGTCAAAGGTACATCAGAGAAGTAAGATGTAGACAAAATATAGGATAGATATGAAAAGTAGAGGACTCTCTAAGGAGAGTGGACAGACCAATTGAAGGGAAGGGCAGGAGGAAAAAGATGGCAAGGGTAATGGAAGAAGAAGATGAGGGGAAAGGAAGGGAAGATTGAATATTACTTGTAGAAGTTGCTCATAGGTCAAGAGCAGGAAGTTTCCATTCTCTCTCAAGGGTAGCCAGCCACAGATGTGGTCAAACCAGGATCCATATGCCACTTCAGAAGAAAAAGAAAAGAGAGGTCCCTTGACCATACACATTCCTTCATTTACACATTCAATAATACTTCATTCATTCACCAAATATTGACTCAAGGACTACTCTGACAGTAAGTTTTGCCTGAGTCTCACAATAAACAGGTTTCTGTGACAAAAGAAAATGTTGATAACACTTCTCTAGAGATGAAATCAACATCTAAAGCCATATACTCCAGCATCATTTTAGAGATTATGAAACTGAGAGACAGTTAAAATAATTTGTTCAACGTTTCAGAGGTAATAAATGCCATGAGCCTAAGGTAAAAATTTTATGATACATGTTCAATTTGGGATATGCAAAGAAAAGGATTGGAGACACTACCCTGAAGGTTCTGGGTTGGAGATGAGGACAAGACTGAGTGATGAAATATGTAAGTAGCATAAAAAAATCCAAGGATTTCCACAAGAGAACTCCTGAATTAGTATTGTGGGAAATCACATTAAGTAAGTGATCTCTTCTACTTAACACAAAGGACATTTCTGAAAGTTTCCTGGAGGGGGTGGCTTTTGATGTCTAGAGCAGGGGTTAGATCTTGAAGTATGGGGGGGCAGCTAGGTGGTGCATTGAACACAGCACCTTCCCTGGAAACAGGAGGACCTGAATACAAATCCAGCCTCAGACACTTAACACTTACTAGTTGTGTGACCTTGCAAGTCACTTAATCCAAATTGCACTGCCTTCCCTGCTCCAAAAAAAAAGACTAAAAAGAACTTGAAGTTTTCCATATCTTAGGAGAAAGAACCCTGGATATAAGAGACATGAGACATGGGGAAGATTCCCCAGTTCTGCCACAATTAAGTGCCTTTGGAAGGCAATAAATATTGAAAAGTTTTCAAATGGCTCTTTTTAAAGCAGGTCAAATTTTCCATAATTCATCATCCCATGAGTACCACCCCATTCAACTCCAATGGCTCCCTCTGCTTTCTTCTAGGATCAAACATAAAACCCTACATTTGGCTTAATAACCTAGACCCTTCCTACTTCCTGATTTCCTTTGCTGTTTACTTCTACCCACATATTCTGTGATCCAATGCACTGGCCTCCTTGCTGTTCCACAGACAAGACCCTTCTTTTCCCTATTCCTTGCATTTTCAAAATCTCCTTAAGGCTTGGGATACACTCCCTTCTCATCATGTCCTCCTGGATTTCCTGGTTTCCATCAGGTCCCAGCTAAAATTCTACCTTATACAGGAAGCCTCTACTGATCTTCTTTAAGGGGACAGTGCCTTTTGTCTGTTGATGATCTCCCATTTGGCTGGACCAAGGCTCGTACATAGGTTTTTGCCTGTTATCATCCCCCATAGACTGTAAGACGTAGTTGTCCATGGCATAAAAATCTTTAGGGACAATCAGTGGGAAGATATGACAAGTTACCTCTTTCTGGGCGTTTGCAACAGGATCATATGAAGAAGCATAACTTGATATAGAGTGTGATGGGGAAGGTAAGGAGATCTATACAAAGGAGCATCTAACAACTAAAGAGAGAGAAATAAATCTCTGGGCTTGTTTACTCATTTGCAAAATAGGGCTAGTCTTGGAGTTGCCTCCCTAATGAGTTGTCTTGATGAAAATCCTCTAGAAACCAAAGTGGCTCTGATTCTATCAATTTAGAGCTTTTAGCTTTGGATCTACTCACCATTTCCTTGACAGAACATCTCCAACATCTCAGAAAAACTCTCAGTAGACTTTAAAACTTTTACCACTTTTGAAAAATGATACAAAGAAACAACCACATCTCTAGGATTCCTCATGACATAAATTATCTGAAATAGAGATCAGGATTATTACAGGCTGCTCAGGCCATTGAAGCTTCCCTGACCACCTGATTTGAAGAAAAAAAGCAAATTTGGCTTCTTTTAATGGCTTCCATAATACCTCTTTCTGGTCACTTCTTGTCTCTTCCAATAGGAATTCTATGATTTCTTTGTCCACTTGTCATTCCACAATTTGTACCTTAAGTCTTGATGCATTATCCTATATTTAGTTATTTTTCTGGTATAGAAGTGCCCCTCTCCTAATGGGTTGGCCAATGACCTTATTGTGTCCATCCACTGGTCTTTCTTCTTTTTCCACTTATTTTCCACATAGGCCTCACCTATAGCAAGTTCTCTCAGCCTGGCTTCCTGGGTTTATCCATCCTTTGCTTATTTCTCTTAGTCTCTTTCACCTCTGGATGAATTAGTGACTTTTCTCATAATACCCTAGGGCCATATATTTGGTGTTGGATTTGAGATTGCCTCAGAAGTTGAATTTTCATTATTTAGCTGGTCTTTAAAAATAGACTTGCTTTTTTTTCATTTACTATTTCCTTTCTTTTATTATGAAATTGGCAAATAGCAGTAAACATGAACACTTCCCAGTGGAAGTACAAGGTTGGGATTAGCCTCACCCCAACTCATGCAATCACTAGTGAACTAGAAATCTCAGTTACATTAGTCAATAGATTGTGCATAAATAAATGTGTAAGGTGTATGGTTTATTCCCTTAAATTTCTTTATGAGGTTTGAAACTCTTCGATTAGATTAAAAAGACAGATTGATGTAAATTAGGTGATTCTAAAAAACAAAACTGGGCCAGAAGAAGTTTAAAAGGAGAAATTATCTCAGAAAAAATGGTGCTAGAAGAGAAGAATTCATACAGAGAAAGCTGGTAGAGGTGGAGGGCTGAAGACGAAACAACATAAATCTGATGAGCTTTAGAAGTTTTGTGAACTTCACCTCCAGGGTATGGGGAGAGAGGCAGGGGGAAAGACAAAGGAAAAATAAGGAGAAAAGAGAAATTTACCTAATTTTGTTGTATATTTGAAAGGAATAGCAAGTTGTACATAGTAGATTTGAATTTTCATGTACAATCATATTTTCTAATGTGCCATATTATGGAAATACTTGTTTTATTCCACAAAGTAAAAGAAAAAAGTAGGTATCAAGAGAATGCTTCATGCAAAAAATGGTCACGATAAAAGACAAAAATGGTAGGAACTTAGCTGAAATAGAAAAGATTAAGAACAGAAGTCAGGAATATACAAAAGATCTAGATGTGAAAGATCTAATGTCACTGATAAACCATGACTTTTGGTTACTTATCTAAATCCAGGCATGCTTGAGAATGAAATCAAGTGGGACTTATGTAGAATATCTAAAACAATGGAAGTAATGGAATCCCATCTGAGCTGTTTAAAATCCTAAAAGATGATGCTGTTAAAAAGTTACACTCAATATGTCAGTAAATTTGGGAGACTCATCAGTGGCTAATATATTGGAAAAGATCAGTTTACTTCTCAATCCTAAAGAAGGCAAAGTCAAAGAATATTCAATTATCATACAGTTGTGCTTTCACATGCCACCAAGGGCATACTTAAAATTCTGCCAGCTAGGCACCAGCAATAGGTAAAGTGAGAATTATTAGAAGAGCATGCTGGTTTTCAAAGAGGCAGATGACCTTAAAAGCAAAGAACCAAAATTCATTGTATTGTAGAGAAAGCAAAGGAGCTCCAGAAAAACATTCACTTCTGCTTCATTTTCTACACTAAAATCTTTGACTGTGTGGATCACAACAAAGTGTAGCAAGTCCTCAAAGAGAGAGAGTGCTAGATCATCTTACTTGTCTTCTGAGGAACCTGCATGAGGCCAAGAAGCAACAGAACCAAAAATGAAACAACTAATTGATTTAAGGTTGGAAAAGATGTAGAAGGCTGTATATTGTCACTTATCCCAGTTTGCCTCACTTCCTCATCAGGAAAATGAGCTGGAGAAGGAAATGGTAAACCACTCCAGTATCTTTAACAAAAAACTTTAAATGTGTTCACAAAGAGTCTTCATGAATGAAAAGGACTTATCAAAAACAATACCAACAAGGAAAATCTAAAATTATTAGTAAGCATTATCTGTAATTAGGATGAACTACAAGCCTACCCAATAAAATCAGGAGAGAAGCAAGGATGGCCATTTATCAACACTGTTATCCTATATAGAGATAGAAGTGCTAGCTGTTGGAATAAGAGAAGAAAAAAAAATTGAAGCAAACAGAATAGGCAATGAAGAAACAAACTATTACTCTTTGAACACTGCATGATGGCTTATTTAGAGAACTGACTAAAAAACTAGTTAAGAAAATAAACAAGCTCAGCAAAATTGAGGGTATAAAATAAACTCATATACATCATCAGAATGTAGGAATATAACCAACAAAGTCAAGCATGATGAGTTAGAACCTGAAATTCCTTATAAAATAACAAAATAAAATACTTGGGAGTCTATCTGCCAAAAAACCCCTTTAGTACATTACATTAGTAATAATGTAAGCAATTATGAAATTTTTTTCACACAAATAAAGTCAATTATAATGATAGGAAAAATATTAATTCCACATTGGTAAGCTGAGCCAATATAATAAAAATCATAATTCTACCTAAATTAATTTACTTATTTAGTGTCAGACTAATCAATGTACCAAAAAAAATTTTATAGAGCTAGAGAAAAATCATAGCAAAATTTTTCTGGGAAAATAAAAGGTCAAGGGACATCTAAGTGGTGCAGTGAATAAAGCACCAGCCCTGGAGTAAGGGAGACCTGAGTTCAAATCCAGCCTCAGACACTTAAGACAAATACTATCCCTGTGACCTTGGACAAGTCACTTAACCCCAATTACCCACAAAAAAAGCAAAAAAAAAAAAGAAAGGAAAGAAGAAGTCAAGAATATTAAAGGAACCAATTAAAAAACTGAGAAGGATGGTAGTTTAGAACTCCCAGATCACAAACTGTATTAAAAGTGTTTGTCATCCAAACAATCTGATATTGGCTAAGAAATAGATCGCTGTATCAGCGAAATAGATTAGGTACATAATAATAAATGGCCATAGTAAGGTGGTTGTGGATAAAAATAAAGATCCAAGTTTCTGGGACGAGGTCTCAGTATTTGACCAAAAGTACTGGAAAAACTAGAAACCATTCTGCAGAAACAATGTATGGATGAGCATTGCACATTGGATACCAAGATAAGGTCAAACAGGCAAATTAAATAAGCATGGAAAATTTTACCTACCAGATGAATGGATAAGGGAAGAATTTTAACAAGAGTTAGAGAGCAATACATGATATAAAATGGGTAAGTCTGATTATATTAAATTAGAAAAGGTTTTACACAAACCAAAGCAATGCAACCATTATAAGAATGAACACAAGAAAATGGTGGAAAATTATATCATTTCTCAAAATACAGCCTAATTTCTCAAATATATAGGGAACTAAGTCAAATTAAAAGAATACAAGTCATTTCCCAGGTGACAAATGTTCAAAGGACAGAAACAAGCAGTTTTCAGAAGAAGAAAGTGGAGCTATAACATTCACATAAAAGGCTATAAATAATGATTAATTTGAAAAAGGCAAATTAAAACAACTCTGAGGTACCACCTCACACTTATTAGGTTAGGAAGTATCACAGGAATAAATAATAAAAGTCTGAGAGGATGTGGAAAAGTTGAGGCAGTAATATACTGTTGGAGGAGTTGTGAACTGATCCAAACATTTTGGAAAACAAAGTGAAATATTGGCCAAAGGGTAATCAAATTGTGCATACCCTTTGACACTGTGAAAACACTATTAAATCTGTGTCCCAAAGAGCAAGTAGAAAAGAAAAGAATCTTTATGTACAAAAATTTATATCAGCTCTTTTTTGTAGTGTCAAATATTTCTACATTGAGAGGATACTTATAAATTTGGGAATGCCTGATCCAGTTTTGGTAGGTGTGATGGAACATCATTGTGCCAGAAGAACTGATGAGCACAGTGGTTTCAGCAAAAAAACTTTTGAGGTGATATTAACTGATTGAAAGTGAAATGAACAGAATTAGGAGAACATTTTATACCATAACACAATACTGTACAATTCTGAATGTGAATGACTTAGGTCTTCCAATCAATACATTGATCCCAGACAGTTCCCAAGGACTTAGGGAGAAAACTGTTATCCAAATCTGAGAAAAGAAGCAATGGAATCTGAATGCAGAGAGCGACACTTTTTTCACTTACTTTTTCTTTTAACAAGGCAATTACGAAAATAAAAAAGGTAGCTAAACACATGCAATGTAAATAAGGACAAATAGAATGTATTTTAATTTCCCCAGAAGGTGAAAAATGTTAGAGGGTCTAGGAAAACAGGCACATGAATACATTGATGATGGAACTATGAATTCCACAAGCTACTCTGGAAAGTCATTTGGAATGATTCCTGGAACATTGAATTAATGAATGATAGTGAGTAGAGAGAGTTAATGTGTCATTCTAGGCTTAAAGGCAGATTGTGGATAACTTTGTAGGCAAAAATATGATCCTGTACTTTAGCCCATAAGCAGTGTGGAGCTGCAGAGAGGAATAAAGTAAAGGGTCAACATAAGTAAAGGGCTGTGTTGGCATGTCATAGATGGGAGGGAGAGGGAAGAAAATGTGTTGGCTTCCTCGTCTGATGTTTTTTCCTCCTTCTCTCAGCCCTCAAAAGAAACAGCTCAGGAATGCACTTTCTAACCTTCCCTTGGCATGAAAATATCATGCCAGTATCCAGCTCACTGGTTGGAGTCCTCATTTGCTCACCTTTGCTTTGCTGTGGAAATAGGATTTGGGGAAGAGCTGGATGGGGAGGTGGCTGGTGTAAAACCTAGGCTCAATTTGTTCATTTTTGTAAATCTGCTGCTGGCCATTTGATGTTTCTAAACGTGGGCACCGCTCCCAGATAGGAATGGATTGGATCCAGGTGTTGTCCCCTTTACAGCGAATCAGGCTGATTATCTCCATGACCCAATTGCTTCCTAATTGAGAGAGCAGAAAAAAGAAAGTATGTTAATATGGGAAATTTTTCTTGTGATATCTAAGTGCAGAGACTATTTTCCATGGGACAGAGGGATGAGTAGGAAGAAGGAAAAAAGAGAGAAAGGCTCTGAATTTTAGCCTCTTCTGGAAAAGAGAACTAGATGCTCTGTGGGAAAAGAAGGTGCTCGCTTTCCCAACATCGTTAGCAGAAAGTCACAGAAAGCCTGAAGGAATTTACAAAGGGGAAGAGGAAGAAGAGAAGGTTGATAGAAGTTGCTGATTCCCTGCTCAGCTAAGGACAAGCACCTCTTTGACAAACTGAAAACAAGAGAAGAGAGGACTTGTACTTGCCTGGGCCACACATTTAAAACAAAGACAAAGAACATCCTAAAACTTATGCAAATGGATGACAGGTACTCAGTGAAGGCAATTCTGGTTGAAGAAACCTAAACAAGATTCCCAGTGATTAGGAAATCTTAGGTAAGAATGTAAAGACCATAGGAGCACTGCCTGTCTTTCCTTTGCTCTTGCATGTTGAAGTTAAGGCTCTCACAATAAGCCTTTATAATGGGCTTCAAACTTGAATGTTATGTTCACTAATTGTTTATCAAGTTATGATACTCCTTTGTGCAGCCACAAGAATGCTGAGAAAAATATTTCCATCCTGTTTTGCTCAAATTCCATTTCCAATCCTAACATGGCTGGGCTGCCTTAATTTTTTAGAAAGGCTTCGAACTTATTTTTATGCCTCTAGATGATCCTATCTTGTCCAACAGGAGCAGGCTACCATTTTATGACCATCTTATGATTATTTAGTGGAGATGCCTTCTGCTTCACCCAGCTGATGGAGTTAGGAACTGATCCAACCATTCTGGAGAGCAATTTGGAACCATACCCAAATGACTATATGACTATAAAATTGCATAACTTTTGATTACTAGGTTTGTATCCTAAATATACCATAAGATGTAAAAAGGACTGGAGTGGCTAGGTTGCTCAGGGAATAGAGCACTGGCCCTGAAGTCAGGAGGACTTGAGTTCAAATCTGACCTCAGACATTTAACACTTACTAGCCTTGTGACATTGGGTAAGTCACTTACCCCTAATTACATGGCCTTCCCCCCTCCAAAAATAAAAAATAGGAAAAAGAAAAAAGGACCCACATGTACATATTTATAGCAGCTCTTTTTGTGGGGGCCAAGAATTGAAAACTGAGGGGATGCCCATCAACTGGGGAATGGTTGAACAAGTTGTGGTATATGGATGTAATGGAATACTATTGTTCCATAAGAAATAATTAGGAAGTGGTTTTCAGAAAAAACATGTAAAGGCTTACATGAACTGATGCTGAGGCAAGTGAGTAAAACCAGGAGAACTTTGTATTCATCCACAGCAACATTGTATGATGATCAAGTATGATAGACTTAGATAGAACAAGACAATTCCAAAAGACTTGTGATAGAAAATGCTAACCACATCCAGAGAAAGAACTTCAGAGTCTGAATGCAGAGCAAAAGATGTCATTTTGGCTCTGTTTTGTTTTTTCTTTCTCATGGCTTTTCTCTTTAGTTCTGAATCTTCTTTTACAACATGGCTAATGTGGAAATATGTTTAACCTTTTTCAGATTGTTTGTTGTCTTGGGGAAGGAGAAGGGAAGGGAAAGAGGGAGAAAAATTCAGAACTCAAAATCTTACAAAAATGAAAGTTGAAAGCTACCTTTAAAGGTAATTGGGGGGAAATGTTATTAAGAAAATAAAGATTTGTAAGTAGCCCCTTTTCTACATGAGTTCCATACAAGTATGCCTCATTCTGAAATCCTAAATTTAAAAAAATGAACATTCAATGAGTCAAAAGACTTTCAAGTATTTGTAACAAAAAGAGCAGAACCCATAGGAAAACTCAACACAAAGAATCAGAAGAAATATAAGGAAATAACTAAAGACTACTTAGAAGACACTGATAAGAGTCAAACTATTTACTTATCATATATAAGCAGTTAATTAATATTAGTAATTGTTAGTTATAATTTTTTGTAATAGTATTCTTAAAACTATTGGCATTACTATGGTATTGTGAAAGAAAAGTAGGGGCTGAGTTGAGTATGCTGAGGGAATTTTAAAAAGTAAAACTGGGTAGGAAAAGGTTAAAAGGAGAATTTATCTATTTAAAATGGGACTTGAAGCAAAGAAATCATACAGAAAAAGCAGGTAAAGGTGGAGGGGTGGGTAATATTGGAGCTTTACTCTCATCTGGATTGAAGAGGAAACAACATATATATCTGAAGAGGTTTAGAAGTTTTTGGGGGGTGGCTAGGTGGTACAGTGAGTAAGAATACTGGCCCCGGAGTCGGGAGGACCTGGGATTGGTTCTGGCCTCAGTACTTAGCACCCACACATAAATAACTAGCTGTGTAACCTTGAGCAAGTTACTTAATCCCAATTGCTTAAAAAAAAGGGGGTGGGTGGGAGGCTAGGTGGTACAGTGAGTAGAAGCGTCGGCCCTGGAGTCAGAAGGACCTGAGTTTGGATCCGGCCTCAGACTCTTAACTCACACACAAACAACAACAACAAAAAAACCTAGCCATGTGACCTTGGGCAAGTTACTTAACCCCAATTGCCCTCCAAAAAGAAAAAAAAAAGAAGTCTTTTGAACTTCACCTGCAAGGTGGGGGCACAGGAAGAGGGAAGAAGAAAAAAAGAAGAAAAAAATTACAAGAAAATTTTTTTGTATATTTGAAAAGAAAAGAAAATTCCAATAGTAGATTTGCAGTTTCATGTACAATCATCTTTTTACATACTGTTATGAAAATATTTGCTTTATTCCATAAAATAAACATAAAAATAGATACCAAGGAAATGCTTCATGCAAAAATGGGCATGATAAGAGACAAAAATGGTAGGAACTTAACTAAAATAGAGGAGATCAAGAACAGATGGCAGGAATAGACAAAAGTACTATACATAAGGAGTATAGTAAAGATCTTAATATCACTGATAACAGTGACTTTGTGGCTATTTATCTAAATCCACACATCCTGGAGAATGAAGTCCAGTGAACCTTAGGAAGCATGGCTAACAATAAAATGATGATGGTAGTGGAATCCAAGCTGAGCTATATAATATCCCACAAGATGATGCTGTTAAAAAGTTGTACTCAATATGTCAGTATACTTGGAAGGCTTATCAATGGCTAATGTATTGGAAAAGATCACTTTACAGCCCAATCCTAAAGAAAGGCAAAGCTAAGGAATGTTCACATTATAAAACTATTGTGCCAGCAATGGTATACTTGAGATTATGCAAGATAGGCTGAAGCAATATGTGAACTGAGAAATACTAGATGAGCATGCTGCTTTTTAAAAGCATTTAATTTTTAATTTATAGAATAAAACAAGTGTTCAACAACACAGTATAATAAAAAATGGTTGCACATAAAATCTATTGTGTACAACTTGCTATTCCTTTTAAATATACAGCAAAGTTAACACATGCATTTCTTTTTTTCCATTTTTTTTTCCTCCCCCCCTCCCACCTATGTCAAGCTACAGGTTCTTGGAGCCAAAGGTGAGAGTTGAGTGATGGTGGACACCAACAATGAATGAGCGGCCCTGAAATGGTTCAGGAAGCCCTCTTACCAGAGGTACTAGTCTTCCTTGAACACTCCACTAACCCCACCTTGATTTTTTATTTTTTAAAAATTAAATTTTATGTTTATTTTTAGTTTACAACATTCATTTCCACAAGATTTTGAATTACAAATTTTATCCCTACCCACCACCCCAAAACAGAGATTCCACTGTATACCCCTCCCCCAATCAGCTCTCTCCTATATCCTTTCCCATACCCACTCTGACTTCCTGGTAGCACAAGATGAATCTCCATACCCCAGTGCCTGTATAGCTTATTTCCCAGTTGCATGTAAAAAATAATGATAATGATAATAATAATTTTAAACATTTTAATAATTTTAAATAATAATAATTTTAAATATTTTTATATAAATATATTATTTATATATAAATATAAATAATTTAAATAATAATAATAATAATAATAATAATAATAATAATAATAATGTTAAACATTTTATTTTAAAACGTTGAATTCCAGATTCTTTCCCTTCTTTCCTCATCACCTACTCTTACTGGGAAGACAAGCAATTCAGTATAGGTTGTACCTGTGTAGTTATGCAAGACATTTCCATAGTGGATATATTGTGAAAGACTAACTATATTTCCCTCCATCCTAACTGACCTCCCAACTTGTTCTATTCTCTACTTTTATCCTGTCCCTTTTCAAAAGTCTATGCTTCTAACTACTCTCCCCCCACCCAATCTGTCCACCCTTCTATCATCTCCCCTCTTGTCCCCCTTCCCCCTACTTTCCTGTAAGGTAAGATACCCAATTGAGGGTGTATGTTATTCCCTCCGTAAGCCAAATTCAATGAGAGTAAGGTTGACCCATTCCCTTTTGCCTTGCTATTCTTTCCCTCCATTGTAGAAGTTTTCCCTTGCCTCTTTTATATGAGATAATTTACCCTATTTTGTCTCTCGCTATCTGCTCTCGTTATATTCCTCTCTCACCTTTTAATTTTGTTTTTTAATATATCATCCCTTCCTATTCAATTGATCCTGTACCCTCTGTCTATGTATACCTCTACAAATATATACACACTCACATATGTATTCATACCCACATATGCCCTCCTATATAGACATATATATATATATATATATGTATGTATGTATATATACACATTTATATTCCCTTCAATTATCCTCACACTGAGAAAAGTTTCATAAGTTACAATTATCATTTTTCCATGGAGGCATGTAAATAGTTGAACTTTCATAAATTACTTTTGATTTCTTTTCCCTGTTTATCTTCCCATGCTTCTCTTGCTTCTTATATCTAAATGTCAAATTTTCAATTCAACTCTGTTTTTTTTTCCTCAAGAATGCTTGAAAGTCAGGGGTAGCTAGGTGGCACAGTGAATAGAGCACCAGCCCTGGAGTCAGGAGGACCTGAGTTCAAATCCAGCCTCAGACACTTAACACAAAAACTAGCCATGTGACCTTGGGCAAGTCACTTAACCCCAATTGCCCTGCAAAAAAACAAAACAAAAAAAGAATGCTTGATAGTCCTCTATTTCAATGAATGACCATATTTTCCCCTGAAACATTATAGTCAGTTTTCCTGGGTAGGTGATTCTTGGTTTTAATCCTAGCTCCTTTGACCTCTGGAATATCATATTCCAAGTCCTTCAAAACCTTAAGGTAGGAGCTTCTAGGTCTTGTGTTATTCTGATTGTTTTTCCACAGTATTCAAATTATTTTTTCTTCGATGCATGTAATATTTTCTCCTTGATCTGGGAACTTTGGAACCTGGCTAAAATGTTCCTAGAAGTTTTCTCTTTGGGATCATCTTCAAGAGGTAATCAGTAAATTCTTTCAATTTCTATTTTGCCTTCTGGTTCTAAAACATAAGGGCAATTTTCCTTGAGAATTTCTTAAAGGATGATTCAGGTAGTCCAATAATTTTTAAATTATCTCTCCTGGATGTATTTTCCAGGTCAGTGGTTTTTCTAATGAGATATTTCACGTTGCCCTCTATTTTTTCCTTTGTTTGGATCTGTTTTATACTACCTCAGTTTCTTATAAAATCATTAGCTTCCATTTTCTCCAATCTAATTCTGAAGGAAATTATTCTTTTCAGTGAGCTTTTGAAATTCTTTTTTTTTGTCTGCTATATTTGTATTTTTAAGACATTCTTCTCCTCATTGGCTTTTGGGGCTTCTTTCTCCATTTGAGTTAATCTGGTTTTTGAGGTTTTATTTTCTTCAGTCAGATTGTTGACTCTTTTCATGATTTTCTTGCATCATTCTCCTTTCTCTTCCCAATTTTTCTTCCACTTCTCTTATTTAATTTTAAAAATCCTTCTTGAGCTCCTCCAAGGCCTGTAACCAGTTTATATTTTTCTTGGTGGCCTTTAAAGCAGGAGTTCTGACTTCATTGTCTTCCTCCCAATCCAGTCTTTCATCCATTTTGTGCCCCCAAAAGGATTCTTTTATCTGTTTGTGGTTCTGTTCTTGCTCACATTAGCAGCCAATTACTTGACTCTTGAGCTATTTACCATGGTAGAACTCTGCTTATAAAGTGGAGAGAGTTATGTCACAGATTGCTGGGGTTTTTGCAGCTGTTGGAGCTATTAGATGGACACCCTCTCTACAGCCCTTACACATTCTGGCTCACTGGTCACACACCCCAAGATCAACACCCAAGACCACAATCCAGATCCAGGCATGTTAAAGCAAGAGTGATTACCCTCTGAAGGATTGCTTGATCCCCCTATGATCTGCAGGCCAGGAGCTCCAGAAGTAGCTATGCAGGAATGGCTGCATGTGCCTCTGCCACTACTTGCTCCAGGGGTAGCAGTGGGACCACACACCCTGTGTTTGAACAAAGTTCCACACCGATATTTTACTTTATCTTTGCCATTTGTGAATTGAGAAGTCTGGAAACTGCTACAGGTAATGGTGATCCACACTCCTGAAGTCCACTCCAGGGAGGGTTGTTTTGGGGGCTTCCCTGGGGTTAAAGGGGGGGCTCAATAGGGACTTCCCTGGGCTCCCAGCTCAATGATATGGACACTTCCTATCAGCCTGCTAGGCTGTCTAAAGTGGGAGATTTGTTTCTCTCTGTCACTTTGTGGGTTCTGTAGCTCTAAAGTTTGTTTAGAGTTATTTTTTAACTCTAAAGGAAACCAGGGCAGATGGCAGAGTAGAAGCAGGACTTCTGTGGGGCTCTGGCATCCACACCCCCCAATTCATGTAAAAGGTGACTCTGAAGAAACTTTGAAGTTACAGTACCCACAAAATGACACAGAGAAGTTAAGCTCCCACTGAGGACAGCCAGGCAGGCTGGTAGCAAGCAGCCAGCAAAGTGCTCTGGAAGCTGAGCCCAGCCCCTCCCAAGCCAGAGGTCTTGGCCCCAGGGAGGGCCTGACCAACCACTGGCTGGAGGGACTTCAGATCATAAGCAGTTGTGGTGGTTTCCAGAATTATCAACACATAGATGTTAAGGACAAAGTGAGAGGTCAGAGCTGTGTGGACTTTGGCATCCAGTAGTTGGGAGTGCTTTGGCTTTTGCCCCTGGGCCAAGAAGCAGCTAAGTTGCCATGACCCTGCAGCTATAGCCACACTTGGCTGTTTCAGCTTTTGGCCTACAGATTGTAGGGGGACAAAGCAACCATTCTGAGGGGTAATTGCTCTTGCTTTAACCTGCTTGGATCTGGATTGAGGTCTAGGGTGGAGGTCCTGAGGTGTGTGACCAGCTTACCAGAGTGTGGAGGCTTCAGACAGGGCACTCACCTAATACATTTGGTAGCTGAGAAAACCCCAGCATTTGAGATGAAGCTCTCCTGTTTGGTGGCAGAGTCTTACTGTGGCAAAAAGCCCAAAAGTCAAGTAATTGAGTGGTGACATGAGCAGGCAAAGGAAGCAGAACAAACAGAGGAACCCAACTTTACACTCCTATTTTGTGGACAAAACGGTTCAAAGTATAGAACGGGAGGAAGACAGTGAAGTCAGAACTCCTGCACTAAAATCTTCAGAGAAAAATACAAGCGGGTTACAGGCTATAGAGGACCTTAAGAAGGATTTTGAAAATCAAATAAGAGAAGTGGAGGAAAAATTGGGAAGAGAAGTGGGAACAATGTAAGAAAATTATGAAATTAGAGTCAACAACTTGACTGAAAGAAATAACACCTTAAAAAAAGATGAACTCAAGTGGCAAAAGAGGCTCAGAAAGGCAATGAGGAGAAGAATGCCTTAAAAAGCCAAATTTGCCAGATGGAAAAAGAATCTCAAAAGCTCACTGAAGAGAATCATTCCTTCAGAATTAGATTGGAGCAAATGGAAGCTAGTGGCTTTATGAGAAATCAAGATACTCTTAAATAGATGCAAACAAATGAAAAAATAGAAGGCAATGTGAAATATCTCATTGAGAAAACCACTGACCTGGAAAATAGATCCAGGAGAGATAATTTTAAAAATTATTGAACTGCCTGAAAGCTAAGATCAAAAAAAGAACCTAGAAATCATCCTTCAAAAAATTCTCAAGGAAAACTGCACTGATGTTTTAGAACCAAAGGGTAAAATAGAGGTTGAAAGAATCTACCAATCACCTCCTGAAAGAGATCCCAAAAAGAAAACTCCTAGGAACATTATGGGTAGCTTCCAAAATCCCCAAATCAAGGAGAGAATATGACAAGTAGCCAGGAAGAAACAATTTGAATATTGTGGAAATACAGTCAGGATAACACAGGATCTGGTAGCTTCCATACTGAAGGATTGAAGGGCTTAGAATATGATATTCTGGAGGTCAAAGAAGCTGGGATTAAAACCAAGAATCACCTACCCAGCAAAACTGAGTATCATGTTTGGGGGGAAAATATAGTCATTCAATGGAATAGAGGACTTTCGAGAATTCTTGACGAAAAAACCAGAGTTGAATAGAAAATCTGCCATTCAGATACAAGAAGAAAGAGAAGCATGAGAAGGTAAACAGGGAAAAGAAATCATAAGGAACTTATCAAAGTTGAACCATTTATATTCCTACATTGAAAAGTGATAATTTTAACTGATGAAACTTGTCTCAGTATGAAAATAATTGAAGGGAATAAAAATATGTGTGTGTGTATGGCCATAAGACTACATATGTGAATGTATGTATATATGTTGACCGGTATACACAGATAGAGGGCACAGGACAATTTAATAGGAAGGGATGATACTTAAAATGTGCAATTAAGAGGTGAGAGAGGAATATAATGAGAGGAGATGGGGAAAGACAGAATGGGATAAACTATCTCATATAGAAGAGGCAAGGGAAAATGGTTACAATGGAGGGGAAGAACAGGAGCACAAAAGGGAATGAGTCAACCTTATTCTCATTGAATTTGGCTTAGGGAGGGAATGACATACACACTAAATAGGGTATCTCACCCTACAGGAGAGTAGGGGGGAAAGGGATTAGAAGGGGTATGATGGAAGGGAGGGCAGGCTGGGGGGGAGGGAAGTTTGGAAGCACCCATTTTTGAAAAGGGACAGTATCAAAGTAGAGACTAGAACAAGTGGGATGTGGGATAAGAAGGAGGGAAATATAGTCAGTCTTTTATGATATATCCACTATGGAAATGTTTTGCATAGCTACACATGTATAAGTATACTGAATTGCTTATCTTCCCAGTAAGAGGGGCAGGGGACAAGGGAGGAAGGGAATGAATCTGGAATTCAAAGTTTTAAAATCAAATGTTTAAATACACACACACACACATACACACACACACACACACACACACATATATATAAATATATATATATATATATATATATGTATACATTTTACATGTAACTGGGAAATAAGATATACAGGCACTGGGGCATAGAGATCCACCATGCCCTACTGGAACATCGAAGGGGGTATGGGAGAGGATATGGGGGAGCGCAGATTGGAGGAGGGGATATCCAGTGAGATTGCTATTTTGGGGTGTGTGTAGGGGAAAAATGTGGACAAAACTTATAACTCAAAATCTGGCGGAAATGAGCAAGGTAAACCAGAAGTTAATAAAGCCTTTGACTTGAAAAACAAAAAATAATAAATAGGGTCAGCAAAGTTGCAGTATTTAAAATGAACTCACATATATCTGCAGAATGTCTACATATTACCAACAAAGTCAAATATGAAGCTATAGAGAGTGAAATCACTTGAAAAATAACTGCAGATAAGAGGAAATACTTGGGAAACCAGCTGCCAAGAAATTATGTAACCAGAGTTGTTTTTCACAATAAGATGAAATATGGGCACAATTGGACAAGTCCCCTAGATTTTGGGATAGCAGATTTCAAAATATTCAGGGGAAGACACATAAGATTAATCCCATGGAGTAAAATGTTTCAAATGTGATAAGCACAGGAAGGGTGGAAGATGCGCATGCATTTTATTCTGAAGGGAAAAATTGGAACAATTCCAATGAAGAGGAAAACTGGAATTGTATGGAAGCCTACCCTGATATTCTAGAACCAGAGGGGAAAATAGAAATGGAAACAATCCACTGATAATCTTCTGAAAGGGATTCCAAAAGGAAAACACCTAGTAATATTGTAACCAAATATGAGAGTTCTCAGGTTAACGAGAAAATATTGCAAGCAGCCAGAAAGAAACAATTCAAATATTGTGGAAACACAATCAGGATAACAAAAGTTTCAGTAGCTTCTAATTTAAAGGATCAGAGGGGTTAGGATATGATATTCCAGAGTTCCAAGGATCTAGGATTGAAACCAAGAATCACCTACCCAGAAAAAAAAGACATTCAATGAATTCAGTGAAATAGAGGACTTTACAGCATTCTTTATAAAAATATCAGAGCTGAGTAGAAAATTTGGCTTTTACATGCGAAAATCAAGAGAAGTATAAAAAAGTAAATGGGAAAGAAAAATCATAAGGCCCTTACTAAGTGGAACTGTATACATTCCTGAATGGAAAGATGATATTTATAACTCATGATATCTTTCTCAGGATTAGAGGGAACACACACACACACACACACACACACACACATACACAATAATATACATATATATACATATCTATCTATATACATATACACACAAACATTTATATATGTATATGCACAAATATATATACATATATAAACATTAATATAATGTATACACACAAATATATATACATATATAAACATTTATATAATGTATACAAACAAATATATATACATATATAAACATTTATATAATGTATACACACAAATATATATATATATATATATATATGAATCCAGATATACACATACACACACAGAGGGCACAGGGTGAGTTGAATATGAAGGAATGATTTCTAAAAAATAAAATTAATGGGTGAAAGAGGAATGTACTGGGAAAAAGAGAAAGGGAGAGGTTCAATGGGATAAATTGTCTCAAATAAAAGTAGTAAGAAAAAGGTTTTACACTGTAGGGGGAAGGGGATGAGGTAAAAGGGAATGAGTGATCCTTACTTTCATCAGATTTGGTTTAAGGATGGAATAATATTCACAATCAATTGGGTATGGAAATCTATCTTACCCTCTGAGAAAGTAGAAGAGCAGTGGATAAGAGAGGGATGATGACAGAAGGGATAACAAATGGAAAGAGGGAGTCATCACAAGCAAGCCCTTTTGAGAAGGGAAAGGGTCAAAGGAAAAATAGAATAAATGGGGGGCAGGATAGGATTGAGGGAAATATAATCTTTCACTATATGATTGTTATGGAAGTGTATTGCATGACTACACATATGTCAAATTCTCTAAAAATATCCAATAAAACTATATCAAATTATTTGTCTTATTCAACAAGGGTGGGTAGAGAGGGAGGAAAGGAGAGAATGTGAAACTTTATGTTTTAAAAAAAATAAAATTATTTTTGCATGCAACTGGGAAATATGGTATACGGGGAATGGGGTATAAAAATCCATCTTGCCCTACAGGAAAATAGAAGGGAAGGGTATAAGATAAGCGTGGTGATATAAGGGAGGACAGACTAGGAGAAGGGATAATCAGAATGTGTGCCATCTTGGGGAAGGGGTGGGGAGAGATGAGGAGAAAATTGGAACTCAAAATCATGTGAAAGTTGAAAACTAAAAATAATCTATAAAAGGGGGGGGGAACACTACAGGACAGCCATTATTGGATTTTTTCCCCAAGCACCTCCCCTTTCACATATCCTTGCTTCTTACCTTACTTGGGGTAAGTTATCAAAATGACATCATTATTCTTCACCACAAACTCATCACGACAAAATTTGAGAGCCTTTATACTGAAATTGAAGGGGAATAAGTTTCCCTCAAAATTGACATATTCTGATGACATGTCTTTATAGTATGAGGTTTGAAGTCTCTGTACTTTGCTCTTTGTAGTCTCACATGGATCCTGCCTACTGGTACTTTTCTAGTCTCCTTGCCAAGAGTGGTTCAGTCTCTGAAAACTTTTGCAAACACACTTTCACCCAAACAGTATTGGATCCACAGGGCAAAAAGGGTGACCTGTTTGTGAATAAGGAGAGGGAGCATTTTCTTCGCCCAATATCTAGCCAAACTTTGGGATCAATAGGTTTTAAAGTGTTCAAAAGAAAGATGCATGACATCCAGTAGAGGAAATCAACTGAAGAGATGGGGTACGCTTAAAAACGTAAAGCTCTTCAATGAGACAGGTCATCTTACCTATCATTTTCCCAGGGGATGGGGTGGAGGGAGGTCAAGAAGGCTATATTCAACTCTTACCCAAATGGAATGGCTGTCTTGTCTTATGCTGCATTTAACTGTGTATATCAGTAAGGCATTCTCACCCATCCATCCCATTTACCTAAACTTTTCCTGAAATTTGTATGGCACTAAGTAGTAAATTCTCATAAAATAGAACTGATGATCTAGAATTCAATAACTCTACAAGGCAGTAAAATGAAATCCAAACGTTTTGAAATAAAAGGAAATGCAAAAAATCTGATTTTAAAAAGAAATTGTTCGGTAACATGAATCACGGAGAAGGAATTTGAGAATCTTTGGATGCTTTGAATTTCCTGGGATTTTTCAATATGGTTTTTGAGTACGGTTTTTGAAGGAATCATAAGTTGAAACTGCAGAGATCTGTTAAGGAACAAGGAAAAAAATAAGGAATTATACAATGCTGATTATCATTGGATGGAACCTCAAAAGAAGAAGTCTTAGGAATATGATGGCCAAAATCAATCTTCCATAATGTTTGAGAAAATGCTACAAATATACAGTAAGAAATTCAACACAGTTAAAATATCAAAAGACCTGGTATCTCCTGCCCATAAATGAGTGAAGATCATGGAATATAATATTCTAAAAGACCAAGTATATGGGTTAGGACCAAGGATGATTTGCAATGCCAGGCTGAGCATAATTCTAAAATGATCAACAGAATTAAATTGTTAGGACAAACAGAAAAAGAAAACCCAGTACAGATTGAGGAGAAAAAGGGAGAGTCCTCTTTCTTTTCCTTCTTCATATATCTAAGTTCTCCTATTCCTTATTTTTTACGGCCCCATCACCTACCATTGAATTCATAGCTGATTTTTTTTATCCATTCCCCAATTGCATGTTATCAACATATTTTTTTTACTTCCTTGGACTTTGACAAAGACATATTTTGTATATGTAAATCAGACCAGATAAAAGGAGGGAAGTAAAAGAGAATAAATCTTTATTAAGTGACTCCTCTGTATTAGATACAGTATTAAACATTTTACAAATCTTATCTCATTTGAACCAAATGACAATCCTGTGAGGTAGTTTGTGTCATTCTTTGCATTTTAGAGACAAAGGAACTGAGGAAAAGAGGGGGCAGTGACTTTCCTTTACATGACTATTAAGTGTCTGAAGTTAAATATAAACTCATCCTCCTCAGGCTAGGTCCATTTTATTCAATCACTGTGCCATCTGTGGAGCTGAATGAAGTGAAAACCTGGCAATCTGCTGCTCTCTGACTCCATTCATCATCCCTGGGACTTCTGTGACCAAACTCCACTTCCCTGACCACCACTGCCTTATATGTGTTGTCTTCATTCATTAATACATAAGCTACTTGAGGGCATAGACTAACTCACTTTTTTGTCTCCTTGGTTAGCATAGTATTTGGTGAATAGGAAGCATGTAAAAGCTTTTTCATTTGTTTTGTTACTTTCCTGGGTCTAGGAAAAGTACTCTCCATTTTCAACCGCCAATGATCCACTTTCCTGATGATGGCTTAATCAAAGCTGACTATTAAGTGTTGTTGACATCTAAGAAGATTTGGTAAATGAGACAAAGCAAATAGCAATATACAGTTACAGAATTTATTCCCCAAAGCTAACAGATTCTTGTACAAGGAACCAGGAGTTGAATCCTGACTGATGAACAGATGAATCAGAAGAGTTTTTATACATTTTAGAAGCATCCCAGTTCAGGATGACCATGTCACAAAACTTTATCACTTCCATTTGTTACCATCCACATGTGATAAAGTTGAAAATGCAAATTGACAACTAACAGAGCAGGGTTATTTTATATTTTGTTTATTTATTTTTATTTATTTATTTTACAGGATATCTGTTTTTCTCTCCTGTGGAGTAAGTCCCAAGATAAGAGGAATCTCACCTCTGGTCTTTGAAGTTGCTGACACAGGGAAAGGCATTTTAAATCAATCAAAGTAGTTTGTTTAATTAATTCAGACTTAGGCCAAAATATGATATTTAATGATTATCATTTCCCCCATTTTGATCAGAGGCAAGCTGAGAGGCTTAGCCTTATGACCAAGAAGGGATGAGGTTAAAAAAAATAATAATAAATTCACTCTTCATCTAGAGAAGAGAAAGGAAGTTCAAAAAATCCTTCTTTTGTTGACCACGTGGATGTTCTGTTTTCAGTATCTGGAGTGGGCTCCACAGGTTAAGGTGAAACAACCATGGACAGCATATCTTTGTTTGCCAAAGTGGTGGAACATCTGTGGTCAAAAATTAATCCTGTCGGATCCCTATCAGGACAAAGTTCTTTTCCTAGACTCAGGAAAGGAACAGAACAAAAGGTGGAACATCTCTGGTCAAAAATTAATCCTAGTCAGATCCCTTTTAGGAAGCTAAGTAACCCAGCTCACTCCAGGGAAAAGGGCACTAAACATATACCATGGAGTTTCAGTAACCCTTTCCCTTAATTGGGTGGCCTGAGAGTGAAATGTATTTATACTATCCTTTTCCTGTTGGTATTTGTTAACGTAAAAACAGCCTTCCTCCTTGAGGAAAACACAGACACACCTTGAGAGGCAAAGAGTGCTTCTAGTGCTCTCTGGGTTTGTAGGACCATTAGAGCCAGGAACCACACTCATTCTACAAATCCCCCACAACTTTGGCTGCCTGGTAATTCATATCAGCCATCTCTCAGGACAGATCTTTATAAACTTCTTTGCAGTGATAAGCTCCATTGTTCCTAGCCTCCAAGATGCTGCCTCCTATGACAAGGGGCCAGAGCAGGAGCAGGAATACATGTTTGAAGCAGAGAGGTTTGGTGGGGAAGCTGGGTTCAGCAACAATCAGGTCTGGAAGTGTCATAGGTATTGGAGTCGTGCCTGGAATATACCTGAGGTCAGGCACAGCCCGGACAATGATATATAATCCAGTCCATTGGGGAGGGAGGTTTGAGAAAGGAACTCGCCACACAATAAGAACATTCCCAGGAATGATGGTAAAGTAAGAGAAAATGTAAGAGAATCTGAGAAATGGCTTTTATAAACATAGTGGCCCTTGCCTTGGCTTGTGAGAATAGTATTGACCAGAAGCTTGGACTGAGAAAGAAGTATGCCCATAGAAGGATTTAAGCAAGGATTGTTGAGCATCCCATTAGAAATAGGACCTCGGGGCAGCTAGGTGGCGCAGTGAGTAAGAGCGCCAGCCTCGGAGTTGGGATGACCCGAGATTGAATCTGGCCTCAGAAAATGAGCACCCACGCATAAATAATGACTAGCCGTGTAACCTTGAGCAAGTTACTTAACCCCAATTGCTTAAAAAAAAAAAAAAGAAATAGGACTTCACTCCTCTTATGCCTATAAGTAGCCTCAATAGTGGTGCCAGTAAATTGTCTCATTTCCTGATTTATCAGGCCAGAGATAATTCATGGAGAGAAGCAATTAAGTTGTGCTGGGGGAGGCTTCTTATAGAAAATAAGATTTTAGTTGGGGCTTAAAGGAGGGTCAGGAGTGAGAGCAGACGAGGCATTGAAGACATCCCGAGAATATGCCTGGAGCTGAGGGATGGAATGTCTTATTCATTGTCAATGGATTGAAGAGGATGTGTTGGGGGAATAAGGCATAAGAAGATTGGAAAGGTATGAGTGGATTAGGTCACAGAGGGCTTTGGATGCCAGAGTATTTTGTTTTTGATTGTGAAGGCCATAAAAACACTGGAGATTCCTGGCTTTGAATGTGGGGCAGCGTATGTGACATGATCAGAGAGGCACTTTGGAGAAATCACTTCAGCTGCTGCCTTAAGGATAAACTGGAATGGGGAGAGACCTGAAGCAGGCAGACCAAACAGCATGCTATTGCAATAATATAATCATGAAGTGATGATTGGCTTTACCAGTGTGGGGTCAGTGTCAGAGGAAAGAAGGGAATGCATATGAGAGATGTTGCAAAGGAACAAAGTATAGACTTGGCAACAGACTGGATATGTGTGTGTGTGTCAGTGTGTTTGTATGTGTGTAAGGGAGAGGTGTGTGTGAGACAGGGTGGGGTTGCATGTTTTTCTATGTGTTTGTGTGTAAGAGAGGTGTGTATGTGTGAGGGGGTGCATGTGTGTGTTTGTGTGTGTGTGTGTGTGTGTGTGTGTGAGTGAGTGAGTGAGAAAGAGAGAGAGAGAGAGAGAGAGAGAGAGAGAGAGAGAGAGAGAGAGAGAGAGAGAGAGAAATCCAGGATGATGCTAAGGTTGGGTGTCTGAGGGATTGGCAGTTTGCTGTAGCTATCTACAGTAATATGGAAGGTAGGAAGGGGGAGGATTTAGAGGGAAAACTAATTAGTTCTTGTTTTGGATACATTGAGTTTAAGATTTTTTACTGCACTTGCAGTTTGAGATGTCTGAAAGGTAGCTAGAGTTGTGAAATTGGAGGTTAGCAGAGTAGAGTAGGATAGGTGGATTTGAGAATCATCAGCCTGGAGATGGTAATGAAACCCTTGGGAGCTGATGAGAACACCTGTTCTGATAACATATAGAGAAGAGAAGAAGGTCTGACAGAACCCAGAGGGACACTGGTGTTTGGATGGTATGGTCTGGAAGAGGATCCAGCAAAGGAGACTAAAGGAGGAATCAGACAAGGAGAGAACTAGGAGAGAGAGTAGTGTCCTGAAAACTTCAATAGAATTGAGTCTCAAGCAGGAAAGAGTGACCCACAGGGTCTCTGCTTTGACCAGGAAACTGACATGTGGGAAAGACCTTAGCTTAAAAAGGCCAAGCTCTCCCACTGCATCGGGGATCATCTCCAGTCATCCTGACTCTATGTCTTGTCACTGGCCTCAGATGACTCAGAAGGAACAAGTTATCCCAATGGCTAATGAATACTAATGCTATCCTTCTAACACTTAACCTGTGCCCATCACTCTCCCTACAATGAATAGTAACCAACCAATAATCCCATTACTACTATTACCTTCTCCACATCTTTCCTACCTCTGTCTCTAGACCTTCTAGTTTAACTTGAATTGTTAACATTTTCTCTATGACTTTCTTAAGTCTAGACAATCACCAGGACAATAAATAAAGCCCTGATTTATAATATTTGCCAATTGCTGAAGGGCGAGAGCTGCCAATGAAAATTTAACAATCTCCTACAAGCGAACTACAACACTTCCCTGGATGACAGTGAGTGGAACTGGTAAATATCAGATTTGAGATTCACACTCAGGTTTCCTGACCTAAGGGCCACCAAGCAATTCCCAATCCTTAAGATTTCTCTCTGGTTCTAATTTCCTTCCTTTCTCTCTGGTCCTCACTTTCTTCATCTAGAAGAGGAGGTGGTGAGATTTATTCCTATCAAGTTTTACATACTCCCTCCACATCAGTAAAGCTCTCAGACCCTGCTATACCTGAACCCTTTCTGAGTGTGTGAACATTCAAGGCTGGGCTAACATGGCAGTCTGCAGGTGGGGTATGAAAATAAAAGGGACTGAGGAACTTTGGAGTAATGAATAATTGAGAATCAGATGCCTTTGACTCCTGGCTTGTACACCTCACCTTCCCCCATTCCAACCAGCACTGATCATTCCTCCAGAAAACCTCCTCAAGCCATGTGCCTTTTCCATTCTTCTATGAGAATGTGATGTAAGGGCATTGTACAACAGTGACTAGTGACTATGCCTGGTACTCAGTGGAATCAATGTTCAATGGGAAGTGGTGAGACTATATTAGTATAGCTGAGTCACTCTGGCATCATCCAAGGGTCCTGTGCCACCCTTCCTCAATTCTACCTACCATGTATTTCCAGAACAGAGCCATCATTTATCTGGAACTGAGAGAATTCTGCAATTGAATATTTTCTTCGTGGGTTTTAAGAAACCAACTGCAAAGTATGTTTGGAGAATGTGTACCTACAGAGAACAATCTGTGCCCTAAGAGAAAAATCTGGAGGTCTTAGTGGACTGAAAGCTCAATACATGATTCCATTGTGAGATGTTAATGTTCCAGAGAAAGCCAATTCCACATTCAACTGCAAGAAAAGAGTGTTTGGGGTGGCTAGGTGGTGCAGTGAATAGAGCAACAGACCAGGAGTCAGAAGGACCTGCGTTTAAATCCGGCCTCAGACACTTAACACATTTACTAGCCATGTGACTTTGGGCAAGTCACTTAACCCCAATTACCCTCCAAGAAGCAGAGAAAGAAAGAAGGAAGAGAGAGAGAGAGAGAGAGAGAGAGAGAGAGAGAGAGAGAGAGAGAGAGAGAGAGAGAGAAAGAAAGAAAGAAAGAAAGAAAGAAAGAAAGAAAGAAAGAAAAGAGTGTTCTTCAGAAACAAGGAAGGTGACAGTCCCTCTGTCCTTTGTTCTGGTTTGCTATCATGTCAACTTCTAGACTGCCCTCAACCAACATTCAAACTTTAGGAAACTCATTGACAAGCTGCAGAGGGTCTTGAGTTCATGTCATATGAGAAACTGAGAGTGTTTAGCTGAGACAAGAGAAGATTCTGGGAGGATATTTGTCTTCAAGTATTTGAAGAGCTATTGGGTAGAAGAGGGATTACACCTGTTCAGCTTGGTCTTAGAGAGCACAATAAAGGACTTTGGGGAAGAAGGGCTTGGATGGAGATACAAAGAGACAGATCATAAAAATTAGAAATTAAAATAGCCATGGAAGGAGTCAGGTACCCACATATCTAAAGGTTTTGGAGTAAAGGCTGCTTGACCACTGTGAGAGGGGAGATGTACTAGGGAGCATGCTGGACTAGGTGGCCTCATTATTCCCTGGCTTAAGAAGCCTTTGGTCCACAAATCTCTCCTGAGGGTGTGCTCACTCCATCCCAATCCTCTGAGCCTTCACAAAACTCCCAGTAGGCAATTTTCCATACATCATTGGGACAAAGGCATAGCATGACTGAACAATGGATGGGTATGTGCTGGGCAAGACCTGGTGTAGTCTGACACAAAACTAGAACATAAACAGTTTGTGGAAACCGTGCTCAAACAATGGTGAGAGAGAAATCAGGGTAGGAACACTCTGATGTGAAGATAGAGAGAAAGATGAAAGAGAGTAGATTGGAGAAGGAAGAAGAGGAGAGAGGTGAGAGGAAAAGGAAGAGGGATCAGGATATAGAGAAGAAAGTAAGGAAGGATAGTTATTAGGCATTTATTGGGTTCCACGTGCTATGCTGAGAGCTGGGGATGCTATATAAATGGGATGTTGTCCCATCTCTCAAGGAATTCATGCTCTAAGAAGAGGCATTCCTCATTGGAGGGAAGACTTTTTGGAGTAAGTGGCATTTGCATTGTGCTTCCACAATGAGCAGAGCAAAGGGAACATTCTAGGCAGCTTAGGGCACCTCTCATTTAAATCAGCACTATCCATGGACAAAGGTAGTTAGCTTAAGGGAGGAGAGGCTGAGGGGATCAAGCAGCAGTGTTTCAGAGTGGAATGGCCTGTGGCACTAGGAGCCAAGAGAGCTGGGCTTGGGGGTCATCTCTGCCACAAATCACCCTAGTGAACTTTTCTTCCCCTGGGAGACTCAGCTGTTTCTCAAAGTCATCATGATTAGGTGTAGAAGTTATTGAACTTGGGAGGCAAGAAGAACTAAGTTCAAATCCCACTTCAGACATTTACTATTTTGTGTCACTCTAAGCAAGTCTCTTAATCTCCAAATTCTTTAGTTTCTGCATTTGTAAAATGTGGGAGTTAGACTCAATTGCCTTTAAAGTCTCTTTCAGCCCCAAATCCACGATCCTATTAAAATAAGAAGGTTGGGGAGGGCGGAGCCAAGATGGCGGAGTAGAAACAGCTCATCCAAGCCTCTCTGCCCCCAGATTCTCCACAAACTATGTAAAAAAGGACTCTGAAAAATTTCTGGAGCGCCAGCACCCACAGAACGACACAGAGAAGCTAACCTCCCGCTGAGGACAGCCCAGCACCCTGCAGGAAGGACCAGCGCAGTGGTCTGGGAGCCGGCAGCGCGCAGAGCGCAGGAGCCGACCCGAGCCCAGGTCCACTTGAGCCGAGGTTTTAGCCCCAGGGCGGCAGGGCCAGCAGCCTGCTGGAGGAACCCCAGAACACCAGGAACTGTGGAGATTCCAGAATTATCAACATAGACTTGCCTAGGACAAAGTAAGAGGTTAGTGTCCTATGGACTTTGGGACCTGTATTTGGGGAATGCGTCAGCTCCCTCCCCTGGGGGCTAGAAGCCGCTGAGGAGACACTCCATTTTGTGGTTTTCAGAGGCAGCTCCGGCTCCCAGCCTACAAATCGTGGGGAGATCCAGCGATCAGTCTTGGGGGGTAATCGCTCTTGCTTTAACCTCCCTGGATCTGGATTGTGATCTAGGGTGGAAGTTGTGGGTGGGTTTACAGCTTGCCAGAAACGGAAGTTGCTCCCCACACGTTCGGGACGAAAATTCCTCTATCTGGCCTTAAAGCCATAGTGTGGCAACAAGCCCAAAAGTCAAGCAATTAAGTGGCAACATGCCAAGGCAAAGGAAACAGAAAAATGCAACCCTAGACTCCTATTTTGGGGGCATAGAGCGGGAAAAGGACTGTGAGGTCAGAAGTCCTGCTCCAAAAGCCCCAGGGGAAAACATGAGTGGGTTGCAGGCCATAGAGGACCTTAAGAAGGACTTTAAAAATCAAATAAGAGAAGTGGAGGAAAAATTGGAAAGAGAAATGAGAAGGATGCAGGAAAAGTATGAAATGAGGGTCAACAGCCTGACTGAGGAAAACAACACCTTAAAAAATAGACTAGCTCAAATGGCAAAGGAGGCCCAAAAGGGCAATGAGGAGAAGAATGCCTTAAAAAGTCGAATTTGCCAGATGGAAAAAGAATCTCAAAAGTTCACTGAGGAGATTCATTCCTTCAGAGTTAGACTGGAGCAAATGGAAGCTAATGACTTTATGAGAAATCAAGATGCTGTTAAGCAGATCCAAACAAATGAAAGATTAGAAGGCAATGTGAAATATCTCATGGGAAAAACCACTGACCTGGAAAATAGATCCAGGAGAGACAATTTAAAAATTATTGGACTACCTGAAAGCCATGATCAAGGAAAGAACCTAGAAATCACCCTTCAAGAAATTCTCAAGGAAAACTGCCCTGATGTTTTAGATCCAGAGGGCAAAATAGAGGTTGAAAGAATCCACCGATCACCTCCTGAAAAAGATCCCAAAAAGAAAACTCCCAGGAATATTATAGCCAGGTTCCAGAATCCCCAGATCAAGGAGAAAATACTACAAGCAGCCAGGAAGAAACAATTTCAATATTGTGGAAACACAATCAGAATAGCCCAGGACCTGGCAGCTTCTACACTGAGGGATCGGGCATGGAATATGATATTCCAGAGGGCAAAAGAACTGGGAATGAACCCAAGGGTCACCTACCCAGCAAAACTGAGTATTTTGTTTCAGGGGAAAATATGGTCATTCAGTGGAATAGAGGACTTTCAAGCATTCTTGAGGAAAAAACCAGAGTTGAATAGAAAATTTGACATCCAGACACAAGAAGCAAGAGATGCCTGAGAAGGTAATCAGGGAAAAGAAATCAAAAGGAACTTATCAAAGTTGAACTATTTAAATTCCTATATGGAAAAGCAATATCTGTGACTGATGATATCTTGCTCACTATGAAAATAATGGAAGAAGGGGGTGTGGTCATACGAATACATATGTGAATGTATGTGTATATGGCTACAGTTATATGTATACATATACAGAGGGCATATACAGAGGGCATAGGTTGATTTTGTTGGGAAGGGAGAGTACTCAAGGGATGAAATTATGAGGTGAGAGAGGAAAGTGGCAAGAGGAGATGGGGAGAGACATGGTAGGGTAAACTATCTCATGCAGGGGAAGTGGGTGCAAAGGAGGGGGAGAATAAGGAAGGCTAAAAAGGCAAAACCACATTCACATTGAATTTGGTTCAGGGAGAAAATGACATACATACTAAATGGGATATCTCAACCTGCAGCAGGATAGGGGGAAGGGGGATGAGAGGAGAGATGAGGGATGGGAGGGCATCCTTGGGGGAGGGGAGGTTGGAAGTACCCACTATAGAAGAGGGACAGGATCATGTAGGGAATGGACCAGGTGGGGGGTGGGATGAGTGGGAGGGAATTATAAGCAGCCTTGTACAATATATCTACTATGATAATGTTTTGCATAGCTAGACATGTACAACATATACTGAATTACTTATATCCCAAGTAGGAATGGGTGACAAGGGAGGAAGGAAATGGATCTGAAATTCAAGGTCATAACATTAAATGTTTCAAATATATATATAAATACTATTATTAATACTCTTCTGCCTATAATTGGGAGATAAGATGTGCAGGCATTGGGACACAAAGATTCATCTTCCTCTAATGGAAAGTCGATGGGGGTATGGGAGAAGGTATGGGAGAGAGCAGATTGGAGGAAGCGATATCTTGTGGGACTGCTATTCTGGGAGGGTGGGTAGGGGAATAATGGGGGAAAAATGATTGTAACTCAAAATCTGGTGGAAATGAATGATGTAAAACAGAAGTTAATAAAGTATTTGTTTAAAAAAAAAAAAAAAATAAGAAGGTTGGATACTTTGGTTTGAATGTCCTATCTGCCTCAGAGTTTCTTTGGTTCTATGTCTTTGGCCCTTGGTTTCATCACCTGTAAAACAGAGTAGAATAATAAAATCTCAATGTTCCTTTCCATTTCCACCTTCCAACATTATGATCAATGATCCTGTCATCCCAAAGATGCACGGGGAGGAGCAGAGCCCCCACCTCTGGGAGGGAAGTCATGCTTTGGGCTCAGACTTTGCTGGAGTGACATATTTGGGCGTAGAGTAAGCTTGTGACTTTCACTCTCTTCTTCTTCTTCATACATTTGTGAAGACGAGAATCTTCTGCTACAGCCTGTTTTCCTTGAAGATCATGGCCCTTCCTCTCATAGTGATGAGTCCATGGAGCCCCCAGCCCCTCACTGAAGGTCTTCTTTAAATGGCACAGGCTCCCAGTCCCTTCTGCAGGGGAAGGAGGAAATTCTGGCCAAAGCATTCTGTGAATACCTCACTAGTAGAGGAACCCTCCACTCTGGTGTCCTCTCTCTTCTGGCTCTTTTCTTCCCTTGTTTTATTATAGCTTTTCTTCTACTTTCCTTTCCTCTGGTTTTATGGAAAAAAAACCCCAATAAAATTGATAAACCTTTAGTCAATATGATTAAAAGAGAGAAAGAAGAAAATCAAATTACCAATATCAAAAATTGAAAAGGTGAACTTACCTCCAATAAAGAAGAAATTAAAACAATAATTAGAATTATTTTGCCCAATTATATGCCCATAAATTCGACAATCTTAATAAAACGGATGAATTTTTTAAATATAAATTGCCCAGATTAACTGAAGAGGAAATAAAATACTTAACTCCATCTCAGAAAAAGAAATTGAACAAGTCATCAAAGAATTCCCTAGGAAAAGATCTCCAGGGACAGATGGATTTACAAGTGAATTCTATCAAACATTTAAAGAACAATTAATTCCAATATTTTATAGACTATATGGGAAAGTTAGTGGAGTCCTACCAAATTATTTTTATGATACAAATATGGTACTGATATATAAATTAGGAAGAGCCAAAACAGAGAAAGAAAATTATAATTTCCCTAATGAATATATATGCAAAAATTTTAAATAAAATGTTAGCAAAAAGACTATAAAAATTTATGAGAATAATACATTTTGATCAGGTAGGATTTATTCCAGGAATGCAAGACTGGTTCAACATTAGGAAAACTATCGATATAATGGATCATATCAACAGTAAAGCTAGTAGAAACCATATGATTATCTCAATAGATACAGAAAAAGCTTTTGACAAAATACAACATCCATTCCTATTAAAACACTAGAAAGCATAGGAATAAATGGAGTCTTCCTTAAAATGCTATGTAGCATCTACCTAAAACCATCAGCAAGTATTATATGTAATGGGGATAAGTTGGATTCATTTCCAATAAGATCAGGGGTGAAACAAGGATGTCCACTATCACACCCATTATTCAATTTGGTACTAGAGATGTTAGCTGTAGCCAGAAGAGAATAAAAAGAAATTGAAGGAATTAGAATAGGCAAAGAAGAAACTAAACTATCACTCTATGCATTTGAAATGATGATATACTTAGAGAATCCTAGAAAATCAAGTAAAAAAACTACTTGAAATAATAACTTAATTAAAGTTACAGAATATAAAATAAACCTGCATAAATCTTCTGCATTCCTATAAATTTCTAATGAAGCCTAAAAGCAAGAAATAAAAAGAGAAATTCCATTTAAAGTTACAGTAGACATTATAAAATATTTGTGAGTCTACCTGCCAAAACACAACCAGGAACTATATGAATATAATTATAAAATACTTTTCAGACAAATAAAGTCAGATCTAAGTAACTGGAAAAACATCAGTGGCTCATGATCAAGCTGAGATGATATAATAAAAATGACAATTTTACCTAAATTAACTCACCTATTTAGTGCCATACCAATCAACCTACAAAAAATTATTTTATAGAGCTAGAAAAAAATAGTAACAAAATTCATTTGAAAGAAAAAAAGGTCCAGAATATCAAGGGAATTAATGAAAAGAAATGCTAGGGAAGATGGCCTAGCCATACCAGATTTTAAACTGTATTCTAAAGCAGTAGTCAGCAAAACTACTTGGTACTGTCTGAGGAATATAGTGGTGGATCACTGGAATAGATTGGGTACACAAGACACAGTAGGCAATGACTATACTGCTTGATAAATTCAAAGACTCCAGTTTCTGGGAGTCACTATTTGACAAAAACTTCTGGGAAAACTGGAAAATAGTATGGCAGAAACTGGGCATAGACCAATATCTTAAACCATGTACCAAAGTAAAGTCCAAATGGGTTCAGGATTTAGATATAAAAGCTGATACTGTAAGCAATCCAGGAGAGCAAGAAATAGTTACAATTCAGATTTATGGAGAAGGGAGGAATTTATGACCAAACAAGAGATAGAGAGCATTACAAAATGCAAAATGGATAATTTTGATTACATTAAATTGAAAAGTTTTTGTACAAATGAAGCCATTGTGACCAAGATTAAAAAGGAAGCAGAAAATTGGGAAAGAATGTTTGCAACTTGTGTCTCTGATAAGGCTTCATATCAAAAATATACAGAGAGCTGAATCGAATTCATAAGAATACAAGTCATTCCCCAGTTGATAAATGGTCAAAGGATATGAACAGACAGTTTTCAGAGGAAGAAATTAATGATATCTATAAGCATATGAAAAAATGCTCTAAATCACTACTGATTAGAGAAATGCAAATCAAAACAACTCTAAGGTAACACATCTCACCAGTCAGACTGGCTAAGATGACAAAATAGGAAAAATGATAAATGTTGAAGATGTAGGAAAATTTGAACACTAATGCATTTTTGGTGGATTTGTGAACTGATCCAACCAGTCTGGAGAGCAATTGGGAACTATAACCAAAGGGTTATAAAACTGTGCATACTCTTTGACCCAGCAATACCACTTCTAGGACTGTATCCCAAAGAGACCGTAGAAGTGGGGAAAGGACCCATATATACAAAAATATTTATGGTGGCAAAGAATTGGAAATCAAGCGGAAGCCCATCAATTTGGGGAATGGCTAAACAAGTTGTGGTATGTGAATGTAATGGAATTGTGCTGTAAGAAATGTGGAGCAGATAGACTTCATAAGAACCTGGAAAGACTTATATAAACTGATGCTGAGTGAGGAGAACAGAACCAGGAGAACTTTGTACACAATTACAGACACATTGTATGTGTGACAACTAACTTTGATAGACTCCTCTCAGCAATGCAAGGTTATAAGACAACTCCAAAGGAAGGACTCATGATGTAAAAGCTATCCACATCTAGAGAAAGAATTACAAAGTCTGAATGCAAATTGCAGCAACCTACATGGTCTCTCTCTTTTTTTGTTTTGCTTTGCTTTTTCCTGTTATTCATTTCACTGGTTATAATTCTTTACAACTTGACTAATGTTTAATGTGAAGGTATATGTAGAACCTATATCAGATTGCATGCCACAATGGTGGGGGGGGGTGGCTGTTTGGGAGGAGGAGAGGGAGGGGGAGAAAATTTGGAAGTCAAAAACTTCTGGAACAGAATGTTGTAAACTAAAAATAAATAATTTTTTAAAAAAGAAAAGAAATGAGTGTAATACCAAGTTAAGATACAATTACGATAGATTCAACAGCTTGGTAAAAGAGGAAAAATACACTGAAGGGAACATCTGACAAAACAGAATTGGCAGGAGTTTAGCAGGCAATCATCAGAAGCCTAAAAGACTTTTTTTTTTTTGGAGGGCAATTTGGGGTTAAGTGACTTGCCCAAGGTCACATGGCTAGTTTTTGTGTTAAGTGTCTGAGACCAAATTTGAACTCAGGTCCTCCTGAGTCCAAGGCAAGTGCTCCATTCACTGCACCATCTAGCTGCCCTGAGCCTTTTGAGGGGAGACAGCATTAGGAGAGAGAAAGAGTGGGAAGGAGGGGGGGAGAGAGAGAGAGAGAGAGAGAGAGAGAGAGAGAGAGAGAGAGAGAAACAGACAGACAGAGACAGACAGAAACAGAGAGAGACAGAGACAGAGAGAATGAGAGACAGACAGACAAAGAAGCACAGATACAAATACAGACAGAAACAGAGGTAGAGACAGAGACAAAGAGACAGAAATAGACACAGAGAGATGAATGAACAGAGAAAATAGAAGGGAGGGAAATACACAGTAAGCATCACTGTGATTTTGAATGGGATGAACTCACCCACAAAACTGTAGTGGAGAGCATAATGTATTAAAAACAGAATCCAGCAGTATGTTGTTTATACAAAACACATTTGAAACCAAGAGATACAGACAGAGTCAAAATAGAGGGCTGGAGAAAAATCCATTATGTTTCAAATGAGGTTAAATAAAAGGCAGAAGGGGTGGCTAGGTGGTGCAGTCAATAGAGCACCTTTCCTAGAGTCAGGAGGACCTGAGTTTAAATCTGACCTCAGACCCTTAACACTTACTAGGTGTGTGACCTTGGGTAAGTCAGTTAACCCCAATTGTCTTCCTGCCCACCCCAATCAATAACAGCAGCAACAACAAAAGAAACACAACAAAGCAAAAAACAAACAAACAAAAAGGCAGGAGTTGTAGTCATGATCTCAAAGTAAAAACAAAAATATGTCAAATTAAAATAAAAAAGCAGGGAGACTTCTGTTGTCATTGTTCATTTGTTAGAGTCCTCTCCACCTATTTGTGACCCCATTTGGGGTTTTCTCAACAAAGATACTGGAGCAATTTGCCATTTCCTTCTCCAGATGATTTTACAAATAGGAAAACTGCAGCAGGCAGGGTGAAGACTCTTGCCAAGGGTCACAGAGCCAGTAAGCATCTAAGGCCATATTTGAACTCATGAAGATGAGTGTTCCTGTTTCCAACCTTAGCATTCTATCTCTGCAACACTAAACTGTCCTAAAAGGGACATTTTGCTAAAAGATACCATAGATAGTGAATGCTAACAGTACCACAGACAGTCAACAGTAAACATGATCGGATATTTAAAGACTTATCTTTAAAAAAAAAATTGTTAAGATAATAAACAACTTCTACAAAGTTGCAGGATATAAAACAAACCTATGCAAATCACCAGCATTTCTATGTATTATAATGCAGGACAAGAAGGGAGGGATACCAGGATAAATTCCATTTATTATAACTACAGACAAAATGAAATACTGGGGATTCTAGCTGCCAAGACAAACCAAAAAAATTATAGAATCAGAATAAAAAAATTTTCATACAAAGGCAAATACAACAAATGGAGAAATATTAATTGTTCATGGTTAGAATGAGCCAATATAATAAAAATGACAATTCAACTTATATTAATTAATTTATTCTCTGCCAGTTGAATTAAGCTATAGAAATTATTTTGGGGGGCTAATAAAAAATAATAAAATTTTTCTGAAAGTAAAAAGGTGAAGAATATAAAGGTAATCTTAAAAAAATATGAAGAAATGGGGCCTAGCCACACCAGATCTCAAACTGTATTACAAAGCAGTAATCATGAAAAGTTAAGAAATAGATTGGATGATCAGAGGAATAGATTAGATACATAATTCAGAGTAGTAAATGACCATAACAATTTAGTATTTGATAAACCCAAAGATACAAGTTTTTGTAACAAGAAGTTACTATTTAAAAAATAACTGCTGAAAAAACTAGGAAGTAGTTTGGTAGAAACTGGGTATAGATCATCATTTTACACTGAGTACCAAGATAATGTGAAAATGGGAATGTGATTTATACATGAAGGGTGATATCATGAGGTAATTAAAAGGGGATGGAAAATTTTACCTCTTGTGTCTATGGATAAGGGAAGCATTTATGACCAAACAAGAGACAGAGAACATTGCAGGATTTAATATGGATAAATTTGGTAACATTAAATTGGAAAAAAAAACTTTCTGTAGGAACAGAATCATTGCAATCAATATTAGAAGGAAAGAAGGAAATGGGGGAAATTTTTATGACAAGTTTCTCATTTCTGAAATATATAGTCAAATTGATAAGACTACTCATCTTTCCACAGTTGACAAATATTCAAAGGTTATGAACAGGCAGTTTTCAGAAGAAGAAATCAAAACTATCCATATTCATATGAAAAATTCTCTAAATAACTATTGATTATAAGTGACTATAGCAGACATTTTATGTGTCATGTAAATTTGGGAAAATGCAAAGAAAAAGAAGAGTGAAGGGGGGGGGGCAAGATGATGGCATAGAAGCAGGAAAACTCCATGTGCTCCCCCCATAACCACCTCAAATACCTATAAAATATTACTCTAAACAAATTTTAGAGCTATAGAACACACAAAGTGACAGAGTGAAACAAATCTCCCACTGAAGGCAGCCCAGCAGGCCTACAGAAAGGGTCCATTGCAGCATGCTGGGAGCTGAGCCCAGCCCTGCATGAGCCCATGGTTTTAGCCACAAGCTGGCCCCAAGCAGCTGGAGCAGACTTCAGGAGAGTGAATCACCAGCAGCTGTGATGGTTTCCAGAATTATCAACCCATAAATGTCAAAAACAAAGTAGAAGGTCATTGTTGAATTCTGTTGGAACTGGGGGAGGGGGGAAGAGCACAGTCCAGCCCCTGCCCCCAGAGCAAGAAGTGATTGAGTCATTGTGGCCATGCAGCCACCTCCATGTGGCTGCTTCAGAGCTCCTTGCCTACAGATCATAGGGGGACCAAGCAACCATTCAGAAGGTAATTGCTCTTGCTTTAATCTGCTTGGATCAGGATTGGTGTCTTGGGTAGAGGTCCTGGGGTGTGTGACACAAGCCAGAGCTTGTGGGGGCTGTAGAGAGGGCACCCAACTAATAGCTCCAGCAGCTGTGAAAACCCCACCAAAGTGGAACAAAGCTCTCTTCTCTGGAATCAGAGTTCTACTGTGGCCAAACGCTCAGAAGTCAAGTAATTGAGTGACAATATGACCAAGCAAAGGAAGCAAAGCAAGCACAGCAATCAACCCTTAGATTCCTTTTTGGGGGACAAAAAGGAACAAAGCATGGACCCGGGAGGAAAATAACATAGTCAGAACTTCTGCACCAAAAGTTTCCCAAAAAAATATGAATTGATTACAGGCCATGGAGGAGCTCAAGAAGGATTTTGAAAATCAAGTAAGAAAAGTGGAGGAAAAATTGGGAAGAGAAATGAGAATGATGAAAGAAAATCACGAAAAGTGAATTTGCCTTAAGGGGGGAATAAGGTACACACTAAATTGGGCATCTTACCCTACAGGAAAGTAGGAGGGAAGGGGATTAGAGAAGGGATGATAGAAAGGAGGGCATATTGGGGGAGAAGGTAGTTAGAAGCACACAGTTTTGAAAAGGGACAGGGTCAAAGTGGAAAATAGAACAAGTGGGAGGCAGCATAGGATGGAGGGAAATATAGTCAGTCTTTCACAATATTTCTGCTATGGAAATGTTTTGCATAGCTACACATGTACAACCTATATTGAATTGTTTATCTTCCCAGTAAGGGTGGGTGATGAGGGAAGAGGGGAAAGAATCTGGAATTCAAAGTTTTAAAATCAAATGTTTAAAAAGTTATTATTATTGTTGTTGTTGTTGTTGTTGTTATCATCATTATTTTACATGCAACTGGAAAATAAGATACATGGGCACTGGGGTATGGAGATCTATCTTGCTCTACTGGAAAGTCAGAGGGGGGATGGGGGAAGATATAGGAGAGAGTAGATTGGAGGAGGGGGTATTTAGTGGGCTCATTGATTTGGGGTGGTGGGTAGGGGAAAGATGGGGAGACAATTTGTAACTCAAAATCTTGTGGAAATGAATGTTGTAAACTAAAATAAACAAAAAATTTAAAAATTAAAAAAAAATAAAAGAATAGTGACACTACCCTCATGGATCTGGGCTGGAGAAGAGGACAGGACTGGATGATGAGGTATGTAATCCAAGGATTTCCACATGAGAGCCACAGAAATAGTAACGTGGGAGATCACATTAAGTAAGTGATCATTTCTACTTAAGGGAAACAGTATCACTGAAAGTTTCCTGGAGAAGGTGATTTTTGATGTCTAGAGCAGGGGTTAGAAGTTGAAGTTTGCCAAGTTTTAGAAGAAAGAGCCCTGGCTCTTTTTAAAGCAGAAATCTGATCAGGTCAAGTTTTCCACAATCTATGATCCTACCCAATACTACCCCCATTCAACTCTAATGGCTCCTTCTGATTTCCTCTAGAATCAAACATAAAACCCTCTGTTTGCCTCCATTACCTAACCCCTTCCTACCTTCCCAGTTTCTTTATTGATTAGTACCACCCACATATTTTCTGATCCAATGACACTGGTCTCCTTGCTGTTCCTCAGACATGACCCCCCATTTACCTATTCCATGCATTTTTAGGTCTCACATAAAATGCCACCTTCTATAAGAAGCTTTTCCTGATATATCTTCAGGAGACAGTACCTTCTGTCTATTGATCATCTCTCATTTAGCTTGTTTAGTTTGTTTATCTCCCCCACTTGATTGTAAGATTCTTGAAAACAAGGATGATTTTTTTTTTGCCTTTCTCAGTATTTCCAGCACTTAATACAGTGTCTGGCACATAGGAAGCACTTAATAAATGCTTGTCAAGTTGAGAATATATCTTCCTATCTCTATTCCATGGTTTCTCTATATGAAAAACGAGTTCAATTTGAAGGTCCCCCCCAACTCTGAGGTTCTGTGGTTCTAAGTCCCTCTCCTTCTCTGGACCATACTTTCCTTTTAGGTGAAGTTAAGTGAATCAACTCCTGGAACTCCCAGAAACCTTTCTGCTTTAAGTGCTGTTGTCTATGATCTTTCAGGCAAGGATGTGGCTGGCTGGGCTAAGTTCTAGACAAGTCATTCCCAATATGGGGACTCAATAGCTCTTGTGGTCCTTGGCATAAAAATCCCTAGGGGTAACTAATGGGAAAATATGCCAGGCTACCTCTGGCTGGGAGTTACATCAGAGACATATATAAAAGCATAACCTGAGGTAGAATGTGATGGGGAAAGAAAGGAGAACCACTTAATCTTTCATTTTATTTTTTTAAGATATCAGTCCATCATATCCAACTCACACTCATACCATTTGTGTATATATTCTCCTAACTGCCTGAATAATGCTAAAGCTCTCAGGAACTACAGTATTACCTTCCCATGCAGGAAGGTAAACATTTTGACCTTATAGAATCCCTTATGGTTTTTCTTTTTTTCTTTTCTGTTTATGTTTTTAGGCTTCTCTTGAATCCTGTATTTGGAAGTCACATTTTCTCCCTAGTTCTGGTCTTTTCATCAGGAATGTTTAAAGGTTCTTAATTTTATTAAATATCCATTTTCTTCTGAAGGATTACACTGTTTTCTAGGCAGGGGAGTCTTGGTTGTAATCTTAGCTCCTTTGCCTTCTGAAATATGTTCAAAGTCCTCCAATACTTTGAGGTAGAAACTGCTAAATCATGAGTTATTCTTTCGTAGGTCCACAATATTTGAAATGTTTCTTTTTAGCTTCTTGAAATATCTTCCCCATGACCTGGGAAGTCTGGAATTTGGCTATAATATTCCTGGGAGTTTTTGTGTTGAGAGCACTTTCTGCACTTGATCAGAGGACTCTTTCAATATCTCTTATGTTCTTTTTCTCTAATACCAGGGACGGTTTTATTGAAGATGTCTACCTTCTTTTTTTTTTTGATCATGGCTTTCTGGTAGTCCTATAATTCTCCAATTTTCTCTTAATCTGTTTTCTAAATCTTTGCTTTTTATTGAGATAGTTCACAATTTGTTCTATTTTCATCCTTTTGATTTTGTTCCTTGATGTCTAATGGGATCATTAGCTTCCACTTGCTGTGTTCTAGTTTTAAATTTTTTATTTTGATGAGTGAATTTTATTATCTCTTTCCCCATTTGAACAATTCTAATTTTTAAGGAGTGTTTTTTTTTTCCTCTGGTGAATTTTTGGACCTCATTTTTCACATAGCCAATTTTGATTTTTAAGGAGTTCTTGTAAGGGAATTTTTGTGATAACTTTTCCCATTTAGTCAATTTTGTGTTTTTTCAGGAGTTCTTTTCTTCAGTGAGTTTTTGTGTTTTCTTTACCATTTCACCTATTTTGTTTTTAAGGTGTTATTTTCTTAAGTATTTTTTGTTCTTTCTTTACTAGGCTGTTGATTCTTTTTTTCATGATGTTCTTTCATTGCTCTTATTTCTCGTCCTAATTTTTCCTCTATCTCTCTTATTTGATTTTTAAAATCTTTTTGAGCTTTTCCAGGAATTCTTTTTTGGGTCTGAGACTAATTAACATTTTGTTTTGAGGCTGTGAATGTGGCAGTTTTGACTATGATGTCATCATATGAATTTGTGTTTTGTTCCACCCTGTCACCATAGCAATCTAGCAAGGGTCAGGTTCTTCTTTTGTTGTTTGCTCATTTTCCCAGATTATTTCTCAACTCCTAACTTTATGTTGATGTTCAGCTCTGTCCTGGGGGCTGATAAGGCAATGGCTAAATCTTCAGGTATTTTCATCCAGCTGGTTTCAGAGCTAGTTTTGAGTGTCCAAATGTTCTCAGTTGTTCCAAGCTGGTACAATTTAAAGAGAAGTGTGTTTACTACTCTTCTATCCTATGCTCTGGTCTGTGAATGACCAAAATTATTCTTTCCATCCTGGAACTGTGAGCAGTGTCCCTACTCCCCTGAGGACACAAGCTCTGGTATTCTAGTGCTCCTTCTTGCCTTAGTACTTCAACCTAGGATAGCACCAAAACCACATATAAGCGATGCAACAGAATTATGCATTCAGTGCCAGCAAATGGAATCTTAGAATTTCCTTCTGAATTGTTATCCAACACCTTTAACCTTAGTCTGTGGACTAAGAACTCTGGAATCCACTGCTACTGATTCAGTTGCCCCCTGTTGATGGCTTGCTGAGGGTCAGCCTGCTGCTTTCTTCATTGGGTGTTACCTAATTTGGACTGTGCTTTACTCTAACCTTTGTTAGTCTTCTGTTGACTTTCTAAGTTTTCTTAGGCTAGAGAGTTATTTCACCCTATCCTGTTGGTTTCTTTTCAAGGGTTATTTTAAAGTTTTGGGGGAAAGAAATTTGGAAGAGTTCAGGTCAGTCTCTGCCATTTCTCCATCTTAGCTTTGTCACCAAAAGAAATTATTCTTGAGAGGAGTATGTGAGGGTAAAATTTCTATCTCATTCTTTCTTCTCATACCTCTACCGATCACTCTATTAGACTTTAGACTAATAGCAAACAATGTATTCCAATGGGACCTGATAGCATGAACCAGAAGAAAATAATTTATCCAGCTTGCAATGACAATTGTCTTAGGAAAGGCAGCTTTAGGGTAGCTTCCCTGTATCTCATAAAAAGAGCAGCACTAATTAAGGACTCTCTAAAGGCACTTATCTTTGGAGCCAAGCAGAAAACTACCTTTGAAGGCAACTATAGTAGCACTGTACAAGGGGAAACACAGACTTTGAGTATCAAGGGTTATGCATTACACTGTTTGAGAAAATCTGCTGGAAAACTGGAAAATAGTATGTCAGAAACTATGTATAGACCAACGTCTCTTATGCTATACAAAGATAAGGCAAAAATGGATACATAAGCATGGAAAATTTTGTTTATCAGATGAATGGATAGAGGAAGAATTTATGACCAAACACGTTAGAGATCAATACAGGATATAAAATGGATAATTTTGATTATATTAAATTTTAAGAGGTTTTACACACACCAAACCAATGTAGCCAATATTAGACAGAACACAGAAAAATGCGTGTGGGGGAGTTGTATGATTTCTCAAAATAGAGCCTCATTTCTTGAATATATAAATAATTAAGTCAAAATTATAAGAATACAAGTTATTTCCCAGGTGATAGTCAAAGGATAGGGATCAAAGCTATAAAATATCAGATAAAAAGACCATAAATCACTATTGATTAAAAATGCAAATTAAAACAACTCTGAGGTGTTACCTCACAGCTATTAAGTTAGCAAATATGACAGAAAAGAAAAATAACAAATGGTGGAGAGAATATGGAAAAGCGGAGGAAGTACTATACTGTAGGAGCCATTGTAAACTGATCCAATGATCTTGGAGAGCAAGTTGAAGTCATTCCCCAAAAGTAATCAAATTATTCATTCCCTTTGACATAGCAATAGAGCACTACTAGGTCTGTGTCCCAAAGAGATCAAATAAAAAGGCAAAGGACCTGATGTACGAAATATTTGTAGCGGCCTTTTGTGTAGTGTCAAAGATTTGGAAATTGAGAAATCACGAGCAGGATGATTTCAGAACCTTTGGAGACCTATATGAACGGATTCAAAGTGAAGTGAGCAGAATCAGGACTTCATTTTCAATCAGTTTTTTAAAAAAATTTAAAAACTATTTGGGTTTTTTTTTTGTTTTGTTTTGTTTTTGCTTTTTGAAGGGCAATTGGGGTTAAGTAACTTGCCCAAGGTCACACGGCTAAGTTTTTGTTTGTGTTTGCGTTAAGTGTCTGAGGCCGGATCTGAACTCAGGTCCTTCTGACTCCAGGGCTGACACTCTACTCACTGTGCCACCTAGCCACCCCCTAAAACTATTTATTTTTAATTTTCTTTTATTTTTATTTTAACAAATGCTTTATTAACTTCTGGTTTACATCATTCATTTCAGCCAGACTTTGAGTTACATTTTTTTCCCCCATATCCACCACCCCAGAATAGCAGTCCCATAAGATATCCCCTCATCCAATCTGCTCTCTCCCATATCTTCTCCCATACCCCCTTCGACTTTGCCATTAGGGCAAGGTGAATCTCTGTGCCCCAATGCCTGCACATCTTATCTCCCAATTACATGCAGAATAGTATTAATAATAGTATTTGTATACATTTGAAACATTTAATTTTAAAACTTCAAATTTCAGATCCATTCCCTTCCTCCCTTGTCACCCACTCCCTCTGGGAAGATAAGCAATTCAGTATGTGTTGTACGTGCATAGCTATGCAAAACATTACCATAGTAGATATATTGTAAAAGACTGTGTATATTTCCCTTCCACCCATCCCACCCTCCACCTGGTCCATTCCCTACTTTGATCCTGTCCTTCTTCGATAGTGGGCACTTCCAACCTCCTCTCCTCCTATAATGCCCTCCCCTCCATCATCCCCCCTCTCATCCTCCTTCCCCCTACTTTCCTGCAGGGTGAGATATCCCATTTAGTATGTATGTCATTCTCTCCCTAAGCCAAATTCAATGAGAATAAACTGCAACTACTTCAGCTTGCCTCTTCTACATGAGATAGTTTACCCTACCCTGTCTCTCCCCATCTTCTCTTGCCACTTTCCTCTCTCACCTCTTAACTTCACCACTTAAGTATCATCCCTTCCCACCAAATTCAACCTGTGCCCTCTATCCATGTATACCCGTAAACATATATACACACATTCACATATGTATTCATATGCCCATATACCCTTCTTCAATTATTTTCATAATGAGGAAAGTTTTATCAGTCACAATTATTGTTTTTCCATGTAGGAATGTAAATAGTTCAACTCTGGTAAGTTCTTTTTGATTTCTTTTCCCTGATTACCTTCTCAAGCATCTCTTTCTTCTTGCATCTGAATGTCAAATTTTCTATTCAACTCTGGTTTTTTTCCTCAAGAATGCTTGAAAGTTCTCTATTCCACTGAATGACCAGATTTTTCCCTGAAACAAGATACTCAGTTTTGCTGGGTAGGTGATTCTTGGTTTTAATCCCAGCTCTTTTGACCTCTGATATATCATATTCTATGCCCTTCAATCCCTCAGTGTAGAAGCTGCCAGGTCCTGTGCTATTCTGATTGTGTTTCCACAATATTTAAATTGTTTCTTCCTAGCTGCTTGTAGTATTTTCTCCTTAAACTGGGGATTCTGGAACCTGGCTATAATATTCCTAGGAGTTTTCTTTTTGGGATCTTTTTCAGGAGGCGATTGGTGGATTCTTTCAACCTCTATTTCTCCCTCTGGGTCTAAAACATCAGGGCAATTTTACTTGAGAATTTCTTGAAGGATGATTTCTAGGTTCTTTCTTTGATCATGGCTTTCATGTAGTTCAATAATTTTTAAATTATCTCTCCTGGATCTATTTTCCAGGTCAGTGGTTTTTCCCAAGAGATATTTCACATTTCCTTCTATTCTTTCATTTGTTTGGATCTGTTTAACAGCATCTTGATTTCTTATAAAGTCACTAGCTTCCATTTGCTCCAGTCTAACTCTGAAAGAATTAATCTCCTCAGTGAGCTTTTGAGATTCTTTTTCCATATGGCAAATTCAACTTTTAAGGCATTCTTCTCCTCATTGCCCTTTTGGGCCTCCTTTGTCATTTGAGCTAGTCTATTTTTTTAATGTTATTTTCCTCAGTCAGGCTGTTGACTCTCATTTCATAGTTTTCCTGCATCCTTCTCATTTCTTTTCCCAATTTTCCCCCCACTTCTCTTACTTGGTTTTTAAAATCCTTCTTAAGGTCTTCTATGGCCTGTAACCCACTCATATTTTCATTTGGGGCTTTTGGTGCAGTTCTGACCTCAAAGACCTCCTCCTGTTCCATGCTTCGATCCTCTTTGCCGCCAAAATAGGAGTGTAATGTTGCATTTTTCTGTTTATTTTGTTTCCTTTGCCTAGGCATGTTGCCACTTAATTACTTGATTTTTGGGCTTGTTGCCACAGTAAGACTCTGCCACCAGACAGGGAAGCTTCCATCCCAAATGTTGGGGTCTTCACAACTTCCGGAGGTATTAGTTGGGTGGCCTCTGTAGAGCCTCCATATGCTCTGGCAAGCTGAATACCCACCCCAGACCTCCCCCCACCAGACCACAATCCAGATCCAAGCAGGTTAAAGCAAGAGCAATTAACCCCCAGACTGATTGCTGGATCTCTCTACAGTTCACAGACCAGGAGCTGAAGCTGCCACTGAAACTGCAAAATGGCTTCTGTGCCATGGCTCCTCAGCTGCTTCTTGCCCCCAGGGGAAGAAGCCTACTTGTTCCCCAAATACTGGTCCCAAAGCCCATAGGCACTAAGCTCTCACTTTGTCCTAGGCATATCTGTGTTGATAATTCTGGAATTGCCACAGCTGCTGGTGTTCTGGGGTCCCTCCAGTCAGCTGCTGGCCCAGCCCTGGGGCTAAAACCGAGGCTCATGCAGGCCTCGCCTCGGCTTCCAGAGCATTGTGCTGTGCTGACCGCTCCCTGCAGGGCTGCTGGGCTGTCCTCAGTGGGAGGTTAGCTTCTCTGTGTCATTCTGTGGGTGCTGGAGCTTCAGAAGTTGTTCAGAGTCCACCTTTTTCATTGTTTGGAAGTGGTGTGGGGGAGAGCACCTTGGAAGTGCTGTTTCTACTCCGCCATCTTGGCTCTGCCCCTTATTTTTAATTTTCAACATTCAGTTCCACAAGCTTTTGCATTTTAAGTTTTCTCCACCTCCTTCCCCGACCCCTCCCCAAGATGGCATGCAGTGTGATATAGGCTCCATATATACATTTATATTAAACATCCTTTCACAGTAGTCATGGTGTAAAGAATTATAACCATTATTACATTCAATAAATGTATTACATACAATTATTATATTCATATTCCACAAATTGTTCAGTCATTCCTCAATTTATGGGCATAAATAAATGATAAATTGGAGAAAGTTTAATTTTCCTAGAAAATGAAAAATGGTAGAGAAGAAAACAAGCATATTAATGCTTTGTTGATGAAACTATGTATTGGTCAAGTCACTCTGGAAAGCCATTTGGAATGATGGCTGAAATTATGAAATAATGAATGATGGTGACTAGAAAGAGTTAATGTGGCATTCAAGGCTTAAAGACAGATTGTGGATAACTCTGCAGGCAACAATATGATCCTGTACTTTAAACCATAAGCAGTGAGAAACTACAGAGAGGAATAAAGTAAAGGGTTAACATAAATAAAGGGCTGTTTTGGCATATCACAGATGGGAAGGAAGGGGAAGAAAATGTTTTTGTTTCATCACCTGATTTTGCCTTCATTTGCTCTCAGTCTGTGAAAGAGAAAGATCAAGCATGCACCTTCTAGACTTCTCTTGGTATGATGTTATTATGCCAACATCCAGCTCACTTGGTGGATGCTTCATTTGCTCACCTTGGCCTTGCTGTGGAAATAGGATTTGGGGAACAACTGTATGGCGAGGTGGCTGGTACAAAACCAGGGTCCATTTTTTTCTTTTTTTGCGAAGAAACTGCTGGCAGTTTCTTATTTCTGTCCATGGGGACCACTCCCAGATAGGGATGGATTGGACCCAGGTGTTGTCCCCTTTACATCAGGTTGACTATCTCAGTGATCCAGTTGGTTCCTAATGAAGAGAGAAGAAAAGAGAAAGTATGCTAATATGGACAATTTTGCATGTGATATTTAACTGCAGACTATGCTTTCCATGGGAGAGGGAGAAGAGTAGGAAGAAGGAGAAAAGAGAGACAGACAATGAATTTGAACCTCTTCTTAAAGAGACAACTAGATGGTCTGTGGGAGAAATAGGATCTTGCCTTCCCAATACTGTTATCCGAAAGTCACAGGACATCTGAAGTAATTTACAAAGGGGTAGAGGAAGAAGAGAAGGTTAATAGAAGTTGCTGATTTCCCTATTCAGATATGGAGGAGTACCTGATTGGCAAAATAAAAATAACAAGGAGTTCTTTATCTGCCTGGGTCACATACTCAGAACTATGACAGAGAACATCCAAAGACTTATCCAAATAAATGATAGTTACTCAATGAAGGTAACTCAGGTGGAATTGGGCAATTCTGCTAGAAGGAGCCTAAACAAGATTTCCAATTATTAGAAATCTTAGGGAAGAATGTAAAGACCACAGGAGCACTGGCTGTCCTTCCTATGCTGTTGTATATTAAAGTTAAGAGATCATAAATAGAAAAAGTAATTTGAAAAATGAATTGCTGACTTAGAATAAAATTTGACTCTCTGGATCACAGCCTATATATAGAGTTAACAAACTACTTGCCAGAGATGGAGTATGTCCCAAACAAAGGGAGTGAGAATGGAATCTCATGAATCTAATTTAAAAGACTTTATAATAAAAAGGATGAGAAAGGAAAAAAAAAGATTTCTTCAATTTACCCCTCAATCCAAATGCTATAGGAGTAGCATCAGAGATGCATAGCAACATAGAGAAAGTCATAAATCCTGAAGATACAGAAGCCAGGATAGGAGTTATCAGTAAAGTACATAGCCGAATGAGTTAATACACAAATTCTCAAAGTTCAGTCAACAAGCAGAGGGACTAGGGGCCATGTTATGAGAAGTCAAAATAGACCTCACTGATATCTTTGACACTTCTGGGGAGGGAAGTCAAGATCATACCATGGCTCTATATGAGTATAACAAATCAAGGGAAATAGCATATGTAAAATCTGAGGATGAGGGAGCATTGTATATTAGGAAGATACACACATATAAGAAGATGCAAGAACCAAAAGTAGGACAGGGCAAAGCATGATGGAGTGCATTTGGGAGAATGTCAAAAGAAAGAGAAACAGAAGTAATTTATCATTAAACTCTACATTCTGCAGACCACCTGGAAAGAGAGAGGAAATAGATGAGAATTTTGAGAATTAGATCCTAAGATTTGCACAAAGGGAGAATACAGTAGTGATGGGGGATGTCAGATATTCAGACATCTTTTGGGTCTCTCTCTCTCTAGCAAGAGCATAGTAGTGAATGATTTACCAAGTTGTTGTTTTTTTTTTTTTTTTTTTTTTCATCCTTTAAAAGATAGAAGAACCAACAGGGGTAAATTCTATTCTGGATCCAATTCTCACTAACTGGGAAGAACTAGGTTGCTGGGGTTTTTTTGGTAGAAATTATGGGAATTAGGGCAGCTAGGTGGTGCAGTGAATAAAGCATCAGCCCTGGAGTCAAGAGGACCTGAGTTCAAATGTGTGACCTTGGGCAAGTGTGACCTGTGACCTTGGGCAAGTCACAACCCCAATTGCCCCTCCAAAAAACAAAATTAAAATAAAATAAATGATGGGAATCTTGGGAGGACAGAAGGATTTTTTCTCAATATGGAGAGGAAATCTGTCACAGTTGGACAAGTCCCCTAGATTTTGGCATAGCAGATTTCAAATAATTCAGAGGCAAAAGACATCAGATTAATCCCATGGAGTAAAATGCTTCAAAGCAAATAACAAGAAGGGTGGAAGATGCTCATGAGTTTAATTCTGAAGAGAAAAAGGGGAACAGTTCCAATGAAAAGGAAAAATAGAATTTTTTTTCTGAAGAAATGGATGCAGTTTCATATGGAATTCACCAAGTAATTTAGATCTGAGTTTTTAAAAGATATACTTTTTTAAATTAATGAGCATTTTTTTCTTCCTCAAACCTCCTTCAACCCACATTTAAAAAATATATATAACTAATGTATTCGTGATCACATTACACAAATTCCCATGCAATTCTTGCTCCCAAAGCAATACCTCATTCTTCTTCCTGAGTCCATCATATCTGACAGGAGGTCGGTAGACAAGTTTATAATCAGTTCTCTTGGATCATGGTTGGTCACTGCATTCAACATTTTTCTTAAGTCTTTCAAAGTTGCTTAATCTTACAATGTTTTTTTTTGTTTGTTTGTTTTTGTTTTTGTTTTTTAAGCAATTGGGGTTAAGTAACTTGCTCAAGGTTACACGGCTAGTCATTATTTATGCGTGGGTGCTCATTTTCTGAGGCCGGATCTGATCTCGGGTCATCCCAACTCCGAGGCCGGTGCTCTTACTGCGCCACCTAGCTGTCCCTTTAGGGCAATTGGGGTTAAGTAACTTGCCCAAGGTTACACGGCTAGGTTTTTTTTTTTGTTTGTGTGGATTAAGTGTCAGAGGCCGGCTCCGAACTCAGGTCCTTCTGACACCAGGGCCGGCGCTCTATTCACTGCGCCACCTAGCCGCCCCACAATGTTTTAATATTGCATAAACGATTCAGTTAGTTCTACTCACTTTACTCTGTATCAAATCACACAAGTTTTCTGAGGTTTCACTGAAATTGGCCTGTCTAGTACAGTACCTGGAATATGGACAATGCTTAATGAATGCTTGTTAAATCAAATGCCTTTCTGCTCTCTCTACATTTATTTACTTCTCCCTTAAAACTGATCACTTGGTGAAGAAACTCAAGGAGACAAGATTCTGGGAAGATAGGGGAGTAGGTTCAAATGTTTCAAGCTCTCAAGATTTTCCTCCATAAAAGAGATACAATAGCACCTCTGGGCATACATAGAGCCATGAAAACAAATAAGGGTAGAGACAGAACAGGGGTCCTTTGGGGACAATCAGAGAAGACCTGAAGAAAAATCAAATTTGTACTAGATTTCCTCCCTGAAAAACATAAATATTTCCAGGCTAGGGTCACCTTTAACAACAAGCAGCAAGCCCTGGAGGTAGCTGGGTGGGGAGGCTGCCTCAGCACTGCCACAGGAGTTTTATCTCTGGGACACTGAGGAGAGTTGGGTGTCTGACCTGTGAAAGATATAGAGAACATCTACTTTCAAGGGACACCAGACCCAGTCATGCTGGGAAGAGTGGTGTAACCAGCACATGCCTGCTGAGTGCAGAAGCAGTAGGGTGGGAACACTGCTGTTTGTGGGTACTTACAAGATCCTGGAGGTCTTGGTTTCAGTGCAAGGACAGAAAGAATTGAATAGGATCAGAGGCCAGAGGCACCATTATAAAAACTAAATTATCCCACGCACAAAAAGAAAAAAATGAACAAAGAAGAAAGAATCCAACCACAGAGAGCTCCTCTGGGAATAAAGAAGACTGAGGTTCACCTTCAGAGGAGAATATTGGAGCAAAGAAACCCTCTTCTACCCCAGAGTAATATCAAATGGTCACCTACCCAAAAAGAATTCATTGAAGAGTTTAAAAAAGATTTTAAACATCAAATGAGAGATATGGAGGAAAAATAAGAATGAGATAAGAAGAGCAAGAAGATTATGAAAAAAAAAAAGTCAACCAATTAGCAAAAGAGATCCAGAATCTTAAGAAAGAAAATTACTCCTTGAAAATCAGAATTGGGCAAGGGGAAGCCAGCAAAGTTATAAGAGATGAAGAAATATCTATCTATATCTATATCTATATCTATATCTATATCTATATCTATATCTATATCTATATCTATATCTATATCTATATCTATATCTATATCTATATATCTATATATATATATAAAGAATTAAAAAAAGAAGAGCATTAAAACATCTCATTGGAAAAACAACCTATCTAAAGAACAGATCAAAAAGAGAAAACATAAGAATAATTGGACTACCCGAAAACTCTGACCAAAAAAGAATCTTGATACAATAACATGAGAAATAATAAAAGAAAATTGTCCCGAAGCATTAGAACAAGATGGGAAAGTAGAAATAGCGGGAAAAAAATCCACCAATCACCACCTGAAAGAGATTCTATGAGGAAAATTCAAAGAAATATTATAGTTAAATTCTGAAACTCCCAGATCAAGGACAAAATAGTATGAGCAACAAGAAAAAAAAATTTATATCATGGCACCACAGTAAGACTCACACAAGACCTATAACTGGTGACACTAAAAGATCACAGGTCTTGGAAAATTATATATTAAAGACCAAAAAACTGGGCCTTCAGTCAAAAATATCATAGCCAGAAAAAGCTAAGCATAATTCTGAATGAAAAAAATGAATATTTGATCAACTGTCAGGCTTTCAGAACTCTGTTTGAAAAAAAAAAACCTGAACTGAATAGATTTGACATATAAGAACCAAAAGAAATATAAGGTATATACCCATGACCAATTACAAGGGACTGAATATGGATAGAATGTTTGCCTTTCATGTATGGAAAATGTAAAACCTATGTCTAAAATTGTTACTAGCAATTAGGTAGCTTATAAAAAATACTGGGGCAGACCTGAGTATGATATGACTTTAAAAAGTAAAATCATTCAAATATAGCTAAAAAGTACGTATCTTATACAAATGAGGTGCAAGAGCAAGAACTGATATAGAGGAATTAGGTAAGGTAGAGGGGTTGTTAGTTCTAGAAACCTATTTTCATCGGGAATGGGTTTAAGAGGGGAAAATGCATACATACATACATATATATACATATATGAATATAAAGTCTTCTAAATTTAGAAAGAAATAAAACTCTAAGGAGATAGGGTGAGAAGATAAAGGAGGGATTTTTAGAGGTAATTGTGAGGGAATAGGTTGAAAGTGGGATATAGAAGGGTCTTTAGATTTAGGGGAATGAGAGGATAAAGGAGGGAGCATTAGAGGGGAGGAGGACAGAATAAGTCAAAGGGGTGTATAAAAAAGGGTTTAAATTCAGGGAATTGAGAGGTTAATGAGAGGGACTGCTGGGGTTAGGGGGAAATGAAAATAAATACATGATAACAAAAAGAAATTGATCTCTTGGGGGGGAAAATTGGTCAGTCAGGAAAAACAGTCTCCAACATCCCTTCCAATTCTAACATTCTACAAACTTGATGAATACTATAGGGCAGTCATTATGGGCTCTTCTCCCAAAACACCTCCCCTGGGACCCATTCATTTTTCTCACATGCCGTGGGGTAGGTCACTACAATGACATCATTATTCTTCACCACAAACTCATCCTGACAAAATTTGAGGATCTCTTTACTGCAAATGGCAGGGGAATAAGATTCCCTCGAACTTTATGTATTCTGATGACATGTCTTGGCAGTATGAGGTTTGAGGTTTCTGAACTTACTCCTTTGAAGTCTCACCTGAATTCTGCCTCCTGGGACTTTTCCCAACTCCTTGTCAAAGATGGTCCAGTCTCTAACAACCCTTAGAAACACGATGTTTTCACCCAACCATTATTGGATCCACAGGTCAGAAAGAATGATGTCTTCTAATAATGGATCTTGCTGACTCAAAACTGAGATTGTAGCATCAGCAAATGACAAGAAATTTTCCAAGAAAGGGATGAACAAGGTTAGGTAAATAGTTCACAGACTTAGTCCAAGTTCCAAAAATTTCTTTATTTTCTAAAGATAATTTAATCCTTGAAAATGTAGAAGAACTAATAAGGGGACTCTCTCTCTTGCATTTAATTTGCCCTAAGAGGAACTATTTGCTGGGGAGGAAATAATGAAAACAGAGGGGAGAAATGACTTCTGCCTAAAGTTTATGAGTAAAGAGAGGGAGCATGAGTTGAGCCCAATATCTACACAAAAGTTGGGGTCAGTAGGTTTTAAGGCATTCAGAAGAAGGATGGATGATATCCAATAAGGGAAATCAGCTGAAGAGTGGTGGGGTATGCTTAAGAATGAAGTTCTTCAGTGAGATAGGGCATCTTACTTATCATTTTCCCATCGAATGTGGGAGGGGGGAGAGGCAAAGGAAGCCATATTCAACTCTAACTCTAATGGAATGGCTGTCCTGTCTAATGTTGCATTTAGCTGTGTATATCAATAAGGCATTCTAACCCATCCCACTTATCTGAACACTTCCTGAAATTTGCATGGCAGTGGCTAGTAGATTCCTAGAAAATAATATTGAGCAAATTGAATTCAATTACTCCACAAAAGACATTAAAATGAAATAAAAATGTTTTGAAATAGGAAATACAAAAATCTGATTTAAAAAATAAATTGACCTGTAACACAGATGACGGAGAAAGAATGTGAGAATCATTGGACACCTTGAAATTCATAATTTTTCTTTCAAAAGCTGAGTACATTTTTTGAAGGAATCTTAGGGTGAAATTGCTGAGATCTATTAAAGAAGAAGAGGAAAATAAGGAATTATACAACACATTATCTTTTGAATGGAATCTCAAAAGAGAAGTCTCAAGAATGTGATGTAAAAAATATAAATCTCTTCTAATGTTAGAAAAAGTAGTACAAACATACAGAAAGGAGTTCAAGTACCATGCTACTACAATCAAAATCTCAAAAGACCTGATAGCTTCTGTCATAAGTGAGTAAATACCATAGAATATAATATTTTAAAAGTCCAAGTGCACAGGTTTACTACTAAGCTTATACTAAGCTGAGCAAAATACTTAAAAAAATGAATGAATGAAATTTTGTTGCTGGTTTTATTTTTTAGCATTCATTATTTTTATTAATTATATTTTAGTTTTCAACATTCATTCCCACAAGATTTTGAGTTCCAAATTTTATCTCCATCTCTCCCCTACCCTCCAACATGAGATAGCATTCTGATTATCCCTTTCCCCAGTCTGCCCTCCCTTTTATCACCCCCCCATCCCCTTTCTCCTTACTTTCTTGTAGGGCAAGATAGATTTCTATACCCCATTGCCTGTATATCTTATTTCTCAGTTGCATGCAAAAATCCTTCTTTTTAACATTTTTTTAAACTTTGAGTTCCAAATTTTCTCTCTTCTTCCCTCCCCACCCTCTCTCATTGAGAAGGCAAACAATTCAATATAGCTTATACATGTGTAGTTATGCAAAACACTTCCATAATGGTCGTGTTGTGAAAGATTAACTATATTTCTCTCTATCCTATTCCACCCACCCCACCCACCTATTCTATTTTCTCCTTGGACCTGTCCCTTTTCAAAAGTGATTGCTTCTGACTACCATCTCCCCCAATCTGCCCTCCCTTCTATCATCCTCTCCCCTTTCTTTCCCCCTTCCCCTTTACTTGTCTATAGGGTAAGATACCCAATTGAGTGTGTATGTTATTCCCCTTTAAGCCAAATCTGATCAGAGTAAGGTTCACTCATTCACTCTCACCTTCCCCCCTTCGCTACTGTGAAACATTTTTCTTGCCTCTTTTGTGTGGGATAAGTTACCCCCATTCTACCTCTCCCTTTCTCCTTCTCCCAATATATTCCTCTCTCATCCCTTTATTTTATTTTTAGATATCATTCCTTCACATTTAACTCTCCCTGTGCCATCTATCTATCTATCTATCTATCTAGCTAGCTAGCTAGCTAGCTAGCTATATTTCCTCCAACTACCCTAATACTGAGAAAAGTCTCATGATTTACAAATATCATCTTTCCATGTAGGCATGCAAACACTTCAGCTTTAATAAATCCCATGTGTTTTTCTCTTTCCTGTTTACCTTTTCATGCTTCTCTTGAGTCTCATATTTGAAAGTCAAATTTTCTATTCAGCTTTGGTCTTTTCATCAAAAATTATTGAAAGTCCTCTATTTCATTGAATATTGATTTTTCCCCTGAAGTATTATACTCAGTTTTGCTGAGAAGGTAATTTTTGGTTTTAATCCTAGCTCCTCTAACCTCCAGACTATCATTATCCCAAGACCTTCAATCCCTTAATGTAGAAGCAGCTAGGTTTTATATTATCCTGATTGTATTTCCACAATACTTGAATTGTTTCTTTCTGTCTGTTTGCAATATTTTCTCCTTGACCTGGGAATCCTGGAATTTGGCTACAATATTCCTAGGAGATTTCCTTTTGGGATCTCTTTCAAGAGGCAATCAGTGGATTCTTTCCATTTCTATTTTACCCTCTGATTCTAGAATATCAGGGCAGTTTTCCTTGATAATTTCTTGAAAGATGATGTCTAGGCTCTTTTTTTTATCATGATTTTCAGGTAGTTCAATAATTTTTAAATTATCTCTCCTAGATCAGTTGTTCAGGTCAGTGGTTTTTCCAATGAGATATTGTTGAACCCAGAAAATGGGAGCAAGACCTAAGTAACAATTTAGAATTTTATCCTTTATTATACACCATGTTGGCTGATCAGGCCACTGGTGAGCTGATGAGGTACCACCCCACCATCCCAGGTCATATAGCAGAGATCTTAGGTAAAGCCTTAGCTTATAAAGGGATGCCACACAGCCAATGGCTAGGGACTATGTGAGCATAAACTTGCAGATGCAAAAACAGTGGATTGGTCAGAACACACCTCGAAATTCCCTCTGGCACCAAAAGTCTCCCTGACCTTGAAGCCCACCCACCTCTGTGAAGGTGGGCTGACTGGGCAAGGGCAGAGATTCATTGTGGGAGGGTGGAGCTGACCTGGCAGTCCACTCACCTCTCTGAGGTTGGGGGATGGGAAAACCAGACACAATAATATTTCATATTGTCTTCCATTCTTTTGGTTTTATTTTTTACTTTCTTGATTTCTCATAAAGTCATTAGCTTCATTTGCTCCATTCTAATTTTGAAGGAATTATTTTCTTCAGTGAACTTTTGGACCCACTTTTCTATTTGGCCAATTCTGCTTTTTAAGGCATTCTACTCCTCACTTGCTTTTTGGATTTCTTTTGCCATTTGGGTTAGTCTATTTTTAAGTTGTTATTTTCTTCATTATTTGGGGTGGGGGAGTCTCCTTGAGCAAGCTGTTGATTCTTTTTTCATGATTATCTTGTATCACTCTTACCTCTCTTCCTAATTTTTCCTCTACTTCTCTTACTTGATTTTCAAAATCCTTTTTTAGTTCTTCCATGGCCTGTGACAAATTTATATTTTTCTTGGATACTTTTCAGAAGCTTACTAGATTTAGTGGGGAAGACAAAATGCAAAGAAATAATAATATCACATTATATACAAGATAAATCAGAGATATTTCAGAGATATTATCAGAGATAATTCACAGAGGGAAGGCAATTAAGATGGATTGGGGATGGTTTCTTGTAGAAAGCAAGATTTCAATTGAGACTGAAAGGAAGTCAGAGCAGAGTAGGCATGGGAGATAGAGAAAATGTCTGGAGCTGAAATGGAATGCCTTCAGTATCACTAGATTGAAGAGGACATATTGGGGAATAAGGTGAAAGAAGACTGGGAAGGTAAAAGGGAGCAAGGTTATGAAAGGCTTTAAATGATAAACAGAACATTATTATTTTTTATCCTGGAGGCTATAGGAAATCACTGTGACTTACCAGGGTTGGGTGGGGGGTCCAGCATATATGACATGATTGGGTGTGCCCTCTAGGAGAATCACTTTAGTGTTTGAATTAAGGATAAATGAGAGTGATGAGAGACTTAAGGCAAGCAGACTCAACAGAAAGCTATTGCAATAGTATAACCATAAGGTGATGAGAAAGGTGGTGATAGTGTCAGAGGAGAGAAGAGGATATATAGAAGAGATATTATAAAATGAAAACTGTGGGCCACACGAAAATGTCACATGGGTGGGGTGAGAGACAGTGAGGAATACATGCTGATACTTAAGTTGGGTATCTGAGAACCTGGGAACATGATGTTGTCCTCTACAGTAATATTCTAGAGGGAAAGAGAATTAGTTCTCTTTTGAATATGTTGTGTTTAAGATGCCTACTGCACTTCTTGTTTAAAATATCTGAGAGGCAGTTGGAGATACAAAATTAAAGGTTAACAGAGAGCTTGAGGCACAATAGGTAAATGTGAGAATCATCAGCATAATTGTTGATAGAGTTGTAAACTGATCCAACCACTCTGGAGAACAATTTGAAACTATGCCTGAAGGGCAATCAAACTGTATATATCCAGCTATACCACTTCTAGATTTATATCCCTAAGAAGATCATAAAAAGGGGGATAGGATTTATATGTACACAAATATTGATTACAGCTCTTTTTATGGTGGCAAAGGATTGAAAATTGAGTGGATGATCATCTGTTGGGGGTGAGGTGGCTGAATAAGTCGTGGCATATGAATGTGATGGAATACTACTGTGCTGTAAGAAGTGATGAGCAGGCAGGTTTCAGAAAAACCTGGAAAGACTTACATGAACTGAAGCAAAGTGAAGTGAGCAGAACAAGAACATTTTACACAGTAAGAGCAACATTGTGTCCAGATCAACTATGAATGACTTAGCTCATCTCTGCTACAAAATGATCCAAGAATTCCAAGATTCCAAAGAACTCAAAATTGTCCAGAAAAAAAGAACTTATGGAGTCTAAATGGAGATTGGAGCATACTATTATCACAATATTTTTTCCCATAATTTTTCCCTTTTAGTCTGTTTCTTCATTCACAAAATGATTAATATGGAAATGTTGTACATGATTGCATATATATATATATATATATATATATATATATATATGTATGTATATAATTGTATAAAATTGCTTACTATTTTAGGGAGTGTGCAGGGGAGGAGGGGAAGAAAAATCTGGAATTCAATTTTTTAAATGAATGTTAAAAATTGTCTTTACATGTAATACTTTTTTTAAAAAAGCCTAAAATTAAAAATAAATCTAAAAAATTTTAAATTTAAAAAATAAAAATGTTTTAAAATAATTTTATTTTAAAATAAAGTTAATGAAATTTTAAAAAGAGAATAATCAGAATAGAGATAACAATTAAATCTTTGGGAACTGATGAGAACACCAAGTCCAACAGTATAGAGGGAGAAAAGCAGAGAGCCTTGAACAAAATGCTGTGGGACACCAGTACTTAGATGGTGTGATCTGGAAGAGGATCCTACAGAGAACTGAAAAGAGGGATCTGATAGGAAGGGGGAGAACCAGGAGATAGTGTTGTGCCAAGATTCAAGAGAAAAGAGAGTATCAAGGAGAAAGAGTAATCCGGTGTCAAAGGCTACAGTGAAATTGAAGAAGATGAGGACTAAAAAAATACCATTGAATTTAACTGAGAGATTATTAGTCAATTTAGAGAGAGTTTTAGTGCAACAAAGTTGGATGCTAAACTGTAAGGGGTTAAGAAGAGTATAAGAGAGATCATTAGACAATTTAGAGAGAGTGTAGAAGTATATAAGACTAATGAAAGTCAGGCAGCTCTTAGAGATGACCCCCTTCAAGGCATTTGGCTACAAAGGGAAGAAGTGACATAGGATGACAGCAAGGATTGAAATATTAAGTAAGGGGACGGGGCCAAGATGGCGGAGTAGAAACAGCTCATCCAAGCCACTCTGCCCCCAGATTCCCCCCAAACGATGTAAAAGGGGACTCTGAACAACTTCTGGAGCCCCAGAACCCACAGAATGACACAGAGAAGCTAACCTCCCACTGAGGAGAGCCCAGCAGACTTGCAGGAAGGACCAGCACAGCAGTCTGGGAGCCGGCAGTGCGCAGCTTGCAGAGCGTGGGGAGCCGAGGGGAGTCGAGCGGAGCCGAGCTGAGGTTTTAGCCCCAGGGCGGCAGGGCCAGCAGCCGGCTGGAGAGACCCCAGAGCACCAGCAGCCGTGATGACTCCAGAATTATCAACATAGACATGCCTAGGACAAAGTAAGAGGTTAGTGTCCTATGGACTTTGGGACCTGTATTTGGGGAATGTGTCGGCTCCCTCCCCTGGGGGCTAGAAACTGCTGAGGAGACACACCATTTTGTAGTTTTCAGAGGCAGCTCCAGCTCCCGGCCTCCAAATTGTAGGGAGATCCAGCGATCAGTCTTGGGGGGTAATCGCTCTTGCTTTAACCTCCCTGGATCTGGATTGTGATCTAGGGTGGAAGTCGTGGGTGGGTTTACAGCTTGCCAGAAACGGAAGTTGCCCCCCACACGTTCGGGACGAAAATTCCTCTATCTGGCCTTAAAGCCATAGTGTGGCAACAAGCCCAAAAGTCAAGTAATTAAGTGGCAACATGCCAAGGCAAAGGAAACAGAAAAATGCAACCCTAGACTCCTATTTTGGGGGCATAGAGCGGAAAAGGACTGTGAGGTCAGAAGTCCTGCTCCAAAAGCCCCAGGGGAAAACATGAGCGGGTTGCAGGCCATAGAGGACCTTAAGAAGGACTTTAAAAATCAATAAGAGAAGTGGAGGAAAAATTGGAAAGAGAAATGAGAAGGATGCAGGAAAAGTATGAAATGAGGGTCAACAGCATGACTGAGGAAAACAACACCTTAAAAAATAGACTAATTCAAATGGCAAAGGAGGCCCAAAAGGTCAGTGAGGAGAAGAATGCCTTAAAAAGTCGAATTTGCCAGATGGAAAAGAATCTCAAAAGTTCACTGAGGAGATTCATTCCTTCAGAGTTAGACTGGAGCAAATGGAAGCTAATGACTTTACGAGAAACCAAGATGCTGTTAAGCAGATCCAAACAAACAAAAGATTAGAAGGCAATGTGAAATATCTCATGGGAAAAACCACTGACCTGGAAAATAGATCCAGGAGAGACAATTTAAAAATTATTGGACTACCCGAAAGCCATGATCAAAGAAAGAACCTAGAAATCACCCTTCAAGAAATTCTCAAGGAAAATTGCCCTGATGTTTTAGATCCAGAGGGCAAAATAGAGGTTGAAAGAGTCCACAGATCACCTCCTGAAAAAAGATCCCAAAAAGAAAACTCCCAGGAATATTGTAGCCAGGTTCCAGAATCCCCAGATCAAGGAGAAAATACTATAAGCAGCCAGAAGAAACAATTTCAATATTGTGGAAACACAATCAGAATAGCCCAGGACCTGGCAGCTTCTACACTGAGGGATCGAAGGGCATGGAATATGATATTCCAGAGGGCAAAAGAATTGGGAATGAACCCAAGGGTCACTTACCCAGCAAAACTGAGTATTTTGTTTCAGGGGAAAATATGGTCATTCAGTGGAATAGATGACTTTCAAGCATTTTTGAGGAAAAAACCAGAATTGAATAGAAAATTTGACATCCAGACACAAGAAGGAAGAGATGCCTGAGAAGGTAATCAGGGAAAAGAAATCAAAAGGAACTTATCAAAGTTGAACTCTTTACATTCCTATATGGAAAAGCAAAAACTGTGACTGATGATATCTTTCTCACTATGAAAATAATGGAAGAAGGGTGTGTGGTCATATGAATACATATGTGAATGTGTGTGTATATGCTTACAGTTATATATGGATAGAGGGCATAGGTTGAATTGGTTGGGGGGGATACTCAAGGGATGAAATTATGAGGTGAGAGAGGAAAGTGGCAAGAGGAGATGGGGAGAGACAGGGGTAGGGTAAACTATCCCATGTAGAAGAAGCAAGGGGAAGTGGTTGCAAGGGAGGGGGAGAATAAGAAGGCTAAAAAGGCAAAACCACATTCTCATTGAATTTGGTTCAGGGAGAGAATGACATACATACTAAATGGGATATCTCAACCTGCAGCAGGGTAGGGGAAGGGGATGAGAGGAGGGATGATGGATGGGAGGTTGGAAGTACCCACTATAGAAGAGGGACAGGATCATGTAGGGAATGGACCAGGTGGGGGGTGGGATGAGTGGGAGGGAACTATAAGCAGCCTTGTACAATATATCTACTATGATAATGTTTTGCAAAGCTAGACATGTACAACATATACTGAATTACTTATTTCCCCAGAGGGAATGGATAAGGGAGGAAGGAAATGGATCTGAAATTCGAGGTCTTAACATTAAATGTTTCATATATATATATATATATATATATATATATATATATATATATATATATATATTTTCTATTATTAATACTCTTTTGCTTATAATTGGGAGATAAGATGTGCAGGCATTGGGACAAAGATTCACCTTCCTCTAATGGAAAAGTCGAATGGGGTATGGGAGAGAACAGATTGGGGGAAGCGATATCTTGTGGGACTGCTATTCTGGGAGGTTGGGTAGGGGAATAATGGGGGGGGGGGGAATGATTGTAACTCAAAATCTGGCGGAAATGAATGATGTAAAACAGAAGTTAATAAAGTATTTGTTTAATAAAAAAAATATCAAGTAAGGTTCTTTCAGTAGAGCTAGGACATTGGCATGTTTGTAGGCAGTAAGAAATGAAGAAATAAAGAATATGAGGTTGAAAATGACGTAAAGGAGGTGATCTGTTGGAGGAGAGGTGATAGAATGGGATTCCCTGAAGAAGTAGACGTGTTAGTCTTGTTAAGGGGTCTCACACTTCATCAGGTGAGACAAGGGTGATAGGGGAGATAGTAACAGAAGGCACCTGAGGGACAGAAGATAAGGAAGTGGGAGAAGAGGGAGTTCATAGCAAATGGCATCTTTTTTTTGTACATGAGGCAAGATTCTTATCTGAGAGAGTGAAGGGTGAGGAAGCCATGGAAGTTAGAGGACAGATGAAAAGTTTTGAAAGAGCTTCTGTGGAGAGTGGGGTAGAGTTGATAAGGGAGGTGTGCTAGGTTGCCTCACAGCAAAGTCAGCTTGAGGTTAGGTGACATCTAATTGTAGTGTCCATTCAGAACAAGTGTGTGATTTTGTTCATCTTCTTTTGGCAATGTCACTGTTGTAATAGCAAGCAAAGGAGTACTTAACACCTTGTTTCAGTTCAAGTATCTTTAAGCTTTGCCTGTGGTTATATCAAGTCTTTGTTAAGAAACAGAACCTGTCAAGTCCACAGTGGAAGGGACTTGCCAAAGACTGGAACAGGAAGAATGTAAGGGGTGGGTGGAACAGTGAGAAGTTGAAGACCATATAAAAGCAGGAGCACAAGCTGGGACTGAGCAGCACTGAGAAGGAGAACACTTGCCATGGCCAGCACTCAGTCTGTTCTGTCTGAGTTGATTTGTGTTTGCTACTTTGTCAGACAGAAACATTCTGTCTGTTGAATTCTGTTACTTTGTCAGACAGAAGCCTTCTGACTGTTGTTTGTGTTACTTTGTTAGATAGAAGGACTCTATCTGTTAAATTGTGTTACTTTGTCAAACAGATTTACCCTGTCTGTTGACTTGTGTTGATTTCACAGGCAGAAAGTGAATTGAGATGATAGTGCTGGCAATATGTGTGAATGTTGTAATTCTGCTAAACTTGATGTGTGTAGATATTGTGGCTCTGTTTAGTTTTCTCCTCCTGGTGGACTGGTCACTGTGAGCTTCAATATGGAACAGGAACTGGATGAAGAACTGGACAAGGAGCTGAGAGCTGCCTACTGGTGAATCCAGGTGACAGGTGGGTGAATTTAGGCAAGAGCTGGGAGCATGAAAGAGGAACCATGGAATTTGGGAGCCAGCCTCAAGCCAAGATGAAAGGACCTTCCCTTGGTACTTAGTGCTGACTGAGAAGACCAAGATTCACTGTGACCTAGGGGTGGGATAACTTTGTACTTTGTACCTTGTACCCCCTAAGGATGATTGAGTTAAGGATGATTGGAAGCTAGTCTCCAATCAAAAGGAAGACTTTCTGACTGAGAGATTAAGACAATGTGACCTAGGGGTGAGAAAACCTAGGTTGACCTTTGTACTTTGGGTCACTTAAGGAAGATTCCTTCTTAAGGATGATTGAGTTAAAGACTTGCTGAATGATATCTTTTGTTTAAGAGTATGTGGCCACTTTAGTGATAAGTTTGTTGTGTCATAACATTGTGAATGCTGTATTTTGGTTTCTGTGAATGTTTTGCTTTACTTTACTGCTGAATAAATAGTTCATTATACTATGTGATCAGAACCTTAAAGTTATTCACAGCAGCAGTCCTCTGGAAAGCTGCTCATACTTGGCTTTACAACTGCCCACTCCGATTCTCCATTCCTTGGAAGAGGAGCAGAGCTCAGAGTCTGGGTCAAGTGAAAATCAGACCAGAAATAGGGCTAAAGTTGGACTAGGAGAAATGTCATTTAGGAGAAAGAGACCTATATTTGGAATTAGAATATACCCAAAGAAAACTCTTGCCTGGGCCTTCTTTGTCATCTTCTCTCAGTCACTCAGTTCATATTATCAGCATTACAAAGGGGTGTTCATATTCCTGTCTCATCTCCCCCTATTGTACTTGGAGTTCCTAAGAGGTAAAGATAGAATATATTCCACAATGTTTATTGCTCTGAATGTAGTAAGTCTTGGCTATTTAAATATAATGGAATTTTCTGAGAACCAGGGCAAACACCAACATTTGTCTAATTACATAACTATTTGGTTTCTAAAGGTCATGGACACCTTCTAAAACTAAACATCAACATGATGTTGGAGGAAGGGCATAGGGTTTGTATTGGAGGACATGGGGTCAAACCTTAGCTGTCTCTACCACCTTATGTAAATCATTTCTACCCTCTCTGGCCTCAGTTTCTTCATCTCAAAATTATGGGCATTATATTAGATCATCTATAAGGTATCTTGCAGTGATTATTCCCTTGACCCTGTAATACACTGAAATTCTGGGTGGGATAACCCCTGGTTTTCATTGCATGTTCAGAGCTGATTGTCCATAGAAAGTAATTATTAGTGAATCATTCAAAGAGAGAGAGAGACAAGGAAAGGTGGGAAAGTCATCAAAGATTCAAAAAGGCCAAGATAAGGAGAGACTGATAATCTCCTTAAAGGAACAAAAATTAAAAAATTAAAGTCCCAGGAATGTCAAAGTCAAAATATGGAGTTCTCATAATGTAAGAAAAACAAAGACTGCTAATGTCCAGAAAGGAGTTCATTTTTGAAACAGTCAAGATCACAAAAAGCCTGGGAGGAGATCATGGGATACAATATTCCAAAAGGCAGAGATGTAGGTTTTCAATCAAGAACAATGTACTCTGTCAAGCTGAGTAGAATCCTGGAAGAAAAAAATACCTCTTTAATGAAATAAAGCTCTTTTATGAACTTGTGATGTAAGGACCGGAGCTAGGCAGAACCTTTGGAAGAAAAGCACAAGAGACCAGAGAAATACAGAAAAGTAGATTTATTTGAACATTTGGAAGGAGTTGGGTACGATATAGGGAGAAGAAAGAAGGGTGTCTCCAAAATCTTAAATTGTCAAAGGGTACTGAGTTAAGATAAACATGGGCAGATGGGTGGTGCAGTGGGTGAAGGGCTGGGCCTAGAGTCAGGAAGATTTATTTTCCTGAGTTCAAATGTGACCCTGGGCACCTCAGCTGAACTGCATCTAGGCTTCTTGACCCAGCTCCCCATTTCTCTCTTCCCACTGCACCAGGCCCCCAGATGACTGGAAGGGGACCTGCTTGTACTTCTTCTCTTTTGGAGCCCACCACCTAGTTTCCTCCTGTCATAGCCTCAGAATTCATGGGGGTCCAAGGGTGGAGCTGCTGCCTACCTTCTCCCCTCCTTTCCTTCTCCCTTCATCTTGAGATAAGGTGTGGAAAAAGAAGCTGGTCCTTCCCCAGCCATTAGGAGGGGAGACAGAGATGATTGGGGCCTATGGGTGTGAAATGGTACAAGGAAGGATTGATTTGGATCTGATGGGTTGGGTTGGACTTGACTAATGTGACTCTATGACCCTGTGCAACTGACTTACCTTCTCTGGGCCTCAGTTTCCTTCACTGGTTTCCACCTCCAAATCTGTGCTTCTGTGAACCACAGGATCTTTCAAGGCACTTTCTGCTCTGACCAGCCCTGTGGTTATAGTCTAGGACCTTGGGAAAGGACTTAGACCTCTCTGGGCCTGCCTGAGTTCCAGTCCCCATAAAATCAGGGTGGGATGGAAGTAATAAACATTGATTTCAATGGTTCTGGGTGAGGCAGCTAGACCTTTTGAACCTGGCTGACCCAAATTGGAATTCTTTCTCTGAGGCCAGTAGCATAGAGTTAGCAGGCCAGTAACAAGCCCAGTTCCTCCCACACATCAGCCCAGGAACTCATTCCCCAGAGAGTTCATTCAGCATTAGTGGGACTGGGGTCTCTCTGGGCTGTTCTCCACCAAGCTAAGAGGAGAAGGAGCAGTAGTAAAGTCTGGGAGAAGAAACAAGACTTGAGTGTGCATGTTGAGCTAGAGGGGAAAGTGCCTCCTCAATACCTTTTGTTGGCTTCCCAAGGGCTCCTGGGAACTGGGCTATCTTTGTCCTAGTCTGGGCAAGTCCCTTCTGTTTTTAGGACCTGTTTCTCCTTAGATAAAATTAAGTTTGACCTAGGAATCTCAGGTCAGTTACAGGGTTCCAGCTGGGGTGTGTAGAGCTGCCTAGTTCTCTAGCTTCACCAGAATATGGGCATACTCTGAAAGATTCTCTGACCTGGGAGCCTGGCTTCACAGGGGACAAGGGTGGAGGGCTCATGGTGGGGGTGGGGGAAACACTCTGTACCCTGGACAAAGGAATATGGTGATTGTGGAACCATGTGGAATAGGAAATCTAGTACAGAGTGAGCTAGGAGGAAGGAAGGGAAATTGTGGGACCTTACAACCCAGAATCATGGCCCCTCCTCCCCATGGCCTGTGAGAGTTGTGCTGATTCTGCCTCCAAGGATGGGGAGGGAAGGCTTCCCTGTGCCCACCAGACCAGCCGTGCCTCTCCTTCTTTGAGGGACTGTGAGCTCCTCCCACTACAGACACTATAGCCCCTGTATTTTGCACTCTGCCCACCCCATCAGTCTTCTGCCTTGGGGCCCTCCAGCATCCAAGACAATCTCCCAGCTGTTCTGTGCCCTTGAGACAGTCCAACAATGGAATGAACTGCCTTGGCCAGTAATGAGTTGTCTGTCACTGAAAATAACCAATTGGGGACTGGATAGTCACTCATCAAGGACACTGTGGAAGAAGTTTCTGTTCAAGCTCTGGTTGCTACAGTCTCTGAGAATCCTCTGGCTCTGAGGTTCTTCTAGGCCAGAACCCAGGGCCAGGATGAGGACATGTGGGCCCATGAGATGAAATGGGATCTAGCGGAAGCTCTGAACCCCAGTGGATTAAGGGAGGTCATCCTCTCATAGGGAGATAATCTGCCCATTCCCCAACATCTGTAATCCCCACCATGGGCAGAGGTCACTGGCTAAGGATGTCTCCCTACAGGGGTCTGAGACCTCTCTCCATGAATGGGAGGGTGATTGAAGGCCTCTTCCCTCAATGTGGTCACCATGGGAGTTGGGGCAAGATTCTTGGACAAGACCTAGAGTCTTCTAAGTCTGAAGGGCAGTCACCCCTCCCCTCATTGTGCTCAGTGTAAGGGGAAAGGAGAGGCTTAGGCTTCCCTGACTCTCCTGATTTGGGAATCTGAGAATCGGGGCCCAACGGTCTCATTTTACAGACGAGGAAACAGAGCTGGTACATACTGGAGAGGGGTTCTTGTTCAGGTTTGGAGACGACTAGGTACTCCCTGACACAGTAAGGAGACCTGCTGGGGACACAGACCCCAAGCCTAGCTAAGAGGCAGAGTTTGGAGCTGGATGTCACCCTTCATCTGGAACTTCAGTAGGCTCAGAAGTAGCAGTGGGAATTAGAACAGAAAATGGTGGTAGGAATTGAGTGAACCACATCGACTCCATTTTTTTACTCAATTTTAGAGCTAGCTCAGTTCCCTTTCTATTCAATTATGAGTTACTCCAATTTCTCTCTTGTGAGAAAACTTTATTTAATTGCAGGAATTGGGAGAAAACTTGATTGCATTATTTGAACCTATCCCTGTGTGACTGGAAAACTAGACTCCCCACCACAACCCCAGCTGGTTTTTGTTGTTATTCAGTCATGCTTGACTCTTTGTGAGCCCATTTGGGGTTTTCTTGGCAAAGATACTAGAGTGGTTTGTCATTTCCCTCTCTAGTTCATTTTACAGATGAGGAAACTGAAACAAATAGGGTTAAATGACTTGGTCAGGGTCACACAGCTAGTAAGTGTTTGAGGCCAAATTTTAACTCAGATCTTCCTAAGTCCAGGTTCAGCATTCTATATGCACTATCTGGCTACCATACCTGCTGCTTAAAGAATGTTAATTAAGAACCTAGGTTATGATGACCAGAAACCCAATCACATCCAAAGACTGATCCAAGTTTTCTCACAATTATACATCTCAAGACATTTCATTATATCCTTACTGAACACTGGCCCCACGTGGGCCAATCATTTATTGTTTCCACGGTGCTTTGATTAAACACAGACACCTTGTTAGGAGAGTGGGGTGCTTTCAGGGAACTACACCTATTTGCCCTCCTTCTCTCAACTTGGAAAGTCCCTCATCTGCCTTCCAATTACAAAATGGATTACCTAATATTGTATCCTGGTAAATTAATTGGTCTCATTTGATTAATTGTTTTTAATGCATGAATGTTTGTCTCCCTCTGTATTCAGGGTCCAGCCCTAAGCTGAGGAGGTCTGGTCCTGATTGGTTAGGCAATTGACATGCATTGCTTAATAAATCTTTTTGTGCTCCCAACCTCCAACTGATGTTTACTCAGTCATTTCCTCTTTCACCTGCCACAGTAAGAAAGCCCTTGCAATGTCTCTGGGTCTGGTTGAGATAGGGAGAGCTTTGCTTCAATGGGACTGGTTCAGTCTCAGTTCCTTCATGTGCTCAGAGGCACTCAATAAGATCTGGGCTCAAACCCTGTCTCTGATGCTGACTAGCACAAATCATTTAATCTCTCTGAGGCTAGGTTTCCTCATACATAAATCGGGATGCCAATATCCCTAGTACCGACCTCATAGGGATATGGAAGATCAAAGGAGATGAGTTATAAAGGGTGCTCTCAGAGAGGATTCTGGGAAGATGACAGAGTAGGTCAGAAAATTGCAAGCTCTCAAGATTTTTCTCCACAAAAGAGATAAAATAGAGCCTCTGGGTGAACAAAGAGCTGTGCAAACAATTAAGAGTAGGGACAGAAGAGGAGTTCTCTTGGGACAATCAGAGAAGACCTGAAGAAAACTTCCAAGACTAGATTTCCTCCCTGTGAAGAGTAAACACCTCCAGGCTACAGTCCCCTTCAACAGCAAACAGCAAGCTGCAAGCCCTGGGGTTAGTTTGGTTTGAGAGGCTGGCTCTGCCCAGACACAGGAACTTTACCTGGGGACAGTGACAGGAGCTGGGCATCCGATCTAGGGAATCTCTGCTGACAAGGAATGCCAGACTCAGCTGTGCTGGGAAGAGTGGCATAACCAGCACATGCATACTGAGTGCAGAAGCAGTGGGTTGGGCATGCTGTTGACTGTGGACACTTACAGAAGGCTGGAGGTCTTGGTTTGAGTTCAAGGTCAGAGGGAAGAACTGAAGAGTATCTAAGGTCAGAGGTACCATTGCCCATACCTCCTGGACTAGAGGTGATTATAAAAACTAAATTATTGCAGGCAAAAAAATGCACAGGCAAAGGAGGAAGAATCCAACCATAGAGAGCTACTATGGGAATAGAGAAGACTGAGGTTCATCTTTAGAGGAGGATACTGGAGAAAAGAAACCCCCTTTCCCCCCAAAGAGTAATGTCAAATGGCCACCTGCCCAAAAAGAATTCACCGAAGAACTTAAAAAATATTTTAAAAATGAAATGAGAGACATGGAGAAAAATTAAAAAGAAAAATAAGAATAATACAAGAAAAACAAGATTAAGACAAAAAAGTCAATCAACTAGAAAAAGAGATCCAGAATGTTAAGAAAGAAAGTTATTCTTTGAAAATCAGAATTGGGGGTAGCTAGGTGATACAGTGAATAGAGAGCACTGGCCCTGGAGTCAGGAGGACCTGAGTTCAAATCTGGCCTTGAAGTAGTAAGCCTTAACATTTCACTGGCTTATGAGGGGCCCATCTTTGTACCCTGAATTCCTGGAACTCAAGAATCCTCCCCCCGGCTTGATCAGTGAACAGCCTGCCCCAGCCCACATCCTGCACTTGAATGATATCTGCCTGACCAGTCTGCCCCATTACTGTTACTCCTGATAGGATGGTGGTCTTTGACTATTTAAACTGTGTGTCTACTGGGGTTCAGTGCAGCTCCTTGGAACTCTATTCCTAGGACTGCCGCTGGCCAGCTAATAAACGCTTCCTGAATTCGATTACTGATGGTCTTGGCCTGTTGATTCTGTCCGAGTGTCCATTTCAGCCTCAGACACTTAACACACACACTCACAAAAACTAGCCTTGTGACCTTAGGTAAGTCACTTAACCCCAATTGTCCTCCAAAAGAAAAAAAAAAGAAAATCAAAATTGGTCAAGGGTGAGTCAGCAAAGTTGTAAGAGATGAAGAAATAAAAAATATATAAAGAATGAAAAAAATTGAAGAGCATGTGAAACATCTAATTAGAAAAACAACGGACCTGGAGAACAGATCAAAAAGAGAAAGAAAGCATAAGAATAATTGAACTACCTGAAAATTCTGATAAAAAAAAGAATCTAGATACAATAATACAAGAAATAATTAGAGAAAATTGTCCTGAACCCTTAGAACAAGAGAAGAAAGCAGAAATAGAAAAAAAAATCCACCAGTCACAACCTGAAAGAGATTCTATGAGGAAAATTCCCAGATCAAGGACAAAATATTATGAGAAAGAAGAAAAAAATTATGTATCACAGTACCACAGTCAGACTCACACAAGACCTAGCATTGGTGTCAGTAAAAGACCACAGGTCTTGGAAAGCTGTATATCAAAGAAGAACTGAGTCTCCAGCCAAAAATATCATAGCCTGCAAAGATAAGCATAATTCTGAATGAAAAAAATGGATATTTGGTCAATTGGCAGACTTTCAGAACTCTGTTAAAAACAGAACTCAACAGAAGATTTGACATGCAAGAACCAAGAGAAATATAAGGTGCATACCAATGACCAATTACAAGGGACTGAATAAGGATAGAATGTTTACCTTTCATGTGTGGAATATGTAAAACCTATGTCTAAGATTGTTACTAGCAATTAGGTAGCTTATAAGAAACACTGGGGTGGACCTGGGTATGATATGACTTCAAAAAGTAAAACTGTTTAAGAATAACTAAAAGAGTACTTATACAAATGAGGTACAAGAGGAAGATCTGATTCAGAGGAATTTGATGAGGGAGGGAGGCTGTTCTGGAAATCTACTTTCATCAGGAATGGGTTTAAGAATGGGAAAGACATACATTTAGAAGAGTATAAAAATCTTCTAAATTTAGAGAGAAATAAAACTCAGGGGATAGGGAGGGGGGAGAAGATAAAGGAGGGAGCTTTAGAGGGGAGGGAGGTGTAATATGTCAAAGGGGTGTATAAAAGAGTGTTTAGATTTAGGGGAAAGGGGGAATAAGGGAGGGATTGCTGGAGGGGGTAAGTTAAGTAATGGGGGGGAAGGTAGCAGGTAGAAGCAAAGTAGAGGAGTTAGTAGAGATAGGAAAAAGAGATGCATAAACATAAAAACAAGATCAAGAGTGGAATCTCTTAGGGAAAGTATATGCTTATATATGTATGTCTATATGTAGGTATATATAAATACCTGTATATAAATATATCCATGCTCACAGCCTTGGGGTGGCAGGTGGAGGAGGAAGAGGTGAAAACGAACAAAGTAAAAAGTGTGCAGAAGAGAACAAAAGAAAACTTATAAGGTAGCAAAGAAAAGATGGACAGCTTTCAGCATAACACACAGTATTTAACATATAGGCTTTCTTGAAATGATAAGTTATTGCTATATATTCTGAATCCTCCCCTATCTTCTGCTGTGCACATGACATGTTTCTTTTTCTTTTTTCTTTTATATTTAAGTTTATGTATTTAAGTTTTAGTATTTGTCTAAAACTAAAATAAATTTAAAAGGTGCTCTCCCCAAATTGGAGGGTTACAAACACAATACACCACTGATTCCTAGGTTGGCATGGAGTTCAAATGGTGTAATGCACACAAAGCACCATAGAAATGTCACCTAGTATGCCAGATAGCAAGAGGAATTACATGGCACTCCTTGGTCAAGTCACAAATATGTTCACGCATGCAATGTATATGAAGAACTTTTCAACCAAAAAACAAAACAAATAAAGCAGTACAGAAATACAAGTTTTAGTAGCAGCAGAATCCTCTTCCTCAACAGAACCCTCATCACCATCTCGTTGTCCCCTTCTCCCTCCTTTTTTCTCCAAGTACTGGTACATTAGCTCCTAAGCTTCTTGAGGCCAAAAATGGCTTCATTTTTGTTTTTTTCTCCCCAATGTTGTCCCCAAGCACTGAGACAAAGGTTCCTATAAGGAACATTTGGGGACCACAGGGAGGTTGCTGCCTGAGTGCTCGCACCAAAATGAGAATAGAGACCAGGGGGATATATTTGGTGAATTCCCTGCCTCCACATCCTCACCAAAGTGACCTGACCCTCCATCTGATTGCCTATAAAATAGACAAGCATTCCTTCACCTCCCTCCCCCAACCATCTAGAGATAATCTGAGGCATGGGTTAGGTAGGGACCATGTGGTATTCTGGCTGGAAAGGACTTGGAAACTTTGGGTCAGGGGTCACCGTAAATGCCTTGGGGCTGGCTTAGAGTCACGCATCACAGCTGGAAGCTTCCATCTAAGATGGCAAGGTGCAAATCTGGGGTCAGTGGCTGGAAGGTCTTGGATTTGTTGTCCAATACATAGAGGGGGTCAGAGACAACACTCAAGTCAAAACCCTCCTGAACCAGTTGAGACTTAATGAACTTAAATGAGCCTGTGGTCTCTAGGGAGTCCTGGGGAAAGGAAAGAAGTGTCACTGAGGGTGACCCCAAATCTCTGACCCTCAATAGCATCTCCTCTCTTTCTTTCTCCCATCATTTCCCAGTACTAGCCACTCACCTGGATCCGAATGAAGTGTGGGGCAGCATAGACAGGCAGCACCTTCTGAATGAAGCTGTGGAGTTTCTGGCCATCAAATGTTTTTCCAGGTCTCAGCCGCACCGCCGCCATTCCAATTTTCCCCTCACAACCTGTGGGCATGCACTGGGTCATGGGCTGAGGAGATGACGGGGCAGACTTGCTCCCATCTGCTCATCCCTTTGCTGTCCTTCCAACCAGCCCGTGAGCTTCCTGACATGGGCCAGGTCTAAGATTCTCAGGTTTCTGCCTCTCCAGCCTGGTTTTTCACAGAGGAAGAGGACAATATGGCAAGAGAGCTTCTCATTCACTCCCTCTGGGAAGTCCACCAAGGACAACACACCCTCCACCTCCTGTGTAGACACATTCTCTCTGTTTCAGCTGTGGGGACACAAGAGGGTATCCTTCTGGGTCAGCACCATCTTGGTCCTTCAGGAGACCCCTGTTCCCAGACCAGAAACCCCCAGCCACCAATGACCATTCATCAAAAGTGACCTCTTTCCTCAATGCCATAATGGGTCTTGAAAACAAATTTTCTTCTGGCAAAAAAAAAAAAAAAAAGCATTTCAGCGTCCCTGCCTATTCTCCCCTCCCCTTTCAAGGGGCCTAAGGTGAATCCAATGAAAATCATAACCACCCTCCCTCCCCTTCAGTCGGTGTTTTCACCCAGTCCAGACCAGTCCCTGGTGCAGCTGTTTTCTGTCCCTCCTTCTAGAGCAGACAGCTCCTGTAGCAGGTCAGGCTGGAGCCCAAGGACCAACCCCTTGGCTCATAGTCCTCTCTTCCCTTATCCAAGCACCCAGCACCCCTGAGATCTCATGTTTGAGGGGATAGGACTTCTCCCCTCTAGCCCTACTCACCAGGTACAGGAACACCGAAGACATTCACCTCCTCCAGGAAGTCCACCAAGGACAACAAACCCTCCACTTCCCGTGTAGACACATTCTCTCCCTTCCAGCTGTGGGGACACAAGAGGGTGTCTTTCTGGGTCCCTCAGGAAACCTGGATCCCAGACCAGAAACCACCCTGGCCTAACATCCTCCTCGGTGGGCAGCAGCCCACCCCTTCCCATCAAAACCTGGACTCCTTTGTGCCCCAGCCCCAGGTCAGGAGGTCTTTTCCCTGACCGGAAGGTGTCGCCAATACGGTCTTGGAAGTAGAGGAAGCCATCTGAATCCCTGGACAGCAAGTCCCCAGAATTGAAGTAGACATCTCCTGGCCGCAGGACATCCCTCAGCAGCTTCTTCTCCGTGTGTTCCGGTGAGCCAAGATAGCCCAGGAAGGGGGAGAAGCTGGTGACCAGTGACACCAGCAGCCCCGTTTCCCCTGGGGAGAGAGACAGAGCTACTGAGGAGAAACAGAGGCAGGGAGTGCATCTGTGGCAAGTCTCTGGCCCTGGGAAGGGGTGGGGCTGATAAGCCTCTCAGGTAAGAGGCAGCTCTTCTCCGATCTCACACCACCCCATGGCCCGGCCTCCAGCCCTTGTTCTCCTACCAGGCCCCACAGGGATGCAGCGACCCTTCTTGTCCCGGACTGGCTTCTCTGCCTCAGTATCAAATTGGATGAGCTCGAAGGGACTGAGCAGCTGAGGAAAGTGAGGAGAAACGGTGTGGGAGAGGAAGATGGAGAAGGGGGCGGTGGGAGCCTGGTCTGCTGCTGAGTCAGGGGCTCTCAGCATCCCCAGCAGGGGGGCCTCAGGATGGACAAAGTCCCCGGGCAGGGGAGGGGGGAGATGCCACTCACCTGAAGCAGAGGGCTGGTCTTGCCGATAGCCCCCACACGCCCAGTGTAGTTAATGAAGCCAATGTTGCCCTCTGTGGAGCCGTAGAACTCGAAGATCCGAATGGGCCCAAAGCGCTGCAGGAACTGCTTCCAGACCTCTTCCCGAAGACCATTCCCTATGGCCAGTCGTACCTTGTGCTTTTGGTCACAGGGTCGCTGCAGGGAGCAGGCCCGAGGTCACCCAGGGGGTTGAGGCTGGGAAGGCTCCTTACTTGGGAGCCATGTAGGAGAAGGATCACTAGTGGGCTGATTTGGGGAAGGGGCTCCCTCGGGGTAAGCAGGTGCTATCTAGCCTGGATTTGCCCTGGGCTAATGTGTCTTCTCTATATTTCCATGGGTAAGAGTCACCCTAGGTTTTACCTGGGGATGATAGGGGACTTTTGGTCTCCCCTGGGCTAACCTGCAGAGGGAGGATCTCACTCACCTCAGGGGTGTTGCACAGGTATCGAAGGACCTCTCCAACATACTGAATAACTGTCACCTGATACTTGCGGCAGTCATCCCAAAACCTTGAAGCTGAAAACTTTGGGGCCAGGATACAGGTGCAGCCTGGGCCAGAGAAGAGGGCTAGTCAGACTCTCAGCCTCATGTGGGGTCTCTAACTATGGCCAAAGCCTCAACATCCATCCTACCCCTGTACTCCCAGCCTCTACAGCCCATTTCTTTTGTGGGATCTCTGAAAGTTAGGATGTGGGGGGTAAGACATGACTCAGGCACCAGGAGCAGCAACCATAGACACTGGAGTCTGATGAACCCCCTGAGAGCTAAACCTTCTAGGAGGGCCAATGTGTCTCTGCACCTGGAGGATAGCCAAGCTCTCACTGAGAGCAGCCCAGGGCCAAGATTAGCTCCCTAAAGAGTGTGCCATCAAACAGGCAAAAAGACCAAAGGGAACCATCTCCCCAGTGCCCCTTCCACCCAGCTAGGTGGCAGGGGAGGCACCCCTAAAGGTCCCAGGGAAGTGATAGGAAGTGGTCAGTGTCACACAGCAAGAGACTTGTGTGCCTCCCAGTCTTATCTCCCACATAGTCTGGGAAATCTGGTCCTCCTTGGTTTCTTAGGCCTCAGCCCAGGTCATGAGACAGAGCTCCTATCCCCTCCCCCATTCCCAAATGCAAAGGATGAGCCCTAAAGGTCAGTGCTGGGAGTGAGGAAGGGGGCTCTGGTCACTGCTGGTGAACAGGAACAGTTCAGAGGGACAGAAACCTGGAAGCAGGCTGTGGCAGTAGTCCAGGTGACCTGACCCAAGCATAGATAGGAGCATAGGACTGAGAGACCATCCCATCCAGGCTCTTCCTTTGATAAATGGGGAAACTGAGGCCCAGGAAATCCAAGGAAAGGACTCATCCAAGGTAAGTTCCGCCTGAGTAAATAGCTCAGCTAGGATTCCTGCTGGGTCCCACTGCCCCTCAATGGGCCCAGAGGCTGTCATCCCACCTCATAGCCTCCCCAGCAGCCCTCACCTCTCTCTATGCAGCCCATGACGCCGACCAGCAAGGCAGAGACGTGGTAAAGGGGAAGGGCCGTGTAGATGACATCATTCTGCCGGATCCCACAAATTCTTTGGGACAATGACATCATCAGTATTCTATTGTGGGTCAAGATCACTGGCTTGGGGAGCCCTGTTGGGTGAGCACGTGCAAAGAAAGAGGCCAGCTCAGGCAGGTCAGGAGCCCTAAAGAGGTGCCTGGTTTATGCCAGGGACAGGGCTAGGCACCAGGGGTACAGAGAACAGCAGCAAGCCAGCTAAGGGGGCAGCAGCTGGCAAACTGTGGACAGACCAGTTAGAGACAGGATACACTGGAAATAATCAACAGGGGCCAGGCACTAGCATTAAGGAAGATCCCAAGTCAGGAGGACCTGAGTTCAAATCCAGCCTCAGAAACTTAACACTTACTAGCTGTGTGACTTTGGGCAAATCACTTAACCCCAATTGCCCTGCCCCACAAAAAAATAAAAAGCAAAGGAAGATCCTGAGAGTCTTCCTCTAGAAGGTAGAATTTTAATAATCATGGTTATTATTCAATCACCTTCCTGACTCCATTTGAGGTTTTTTTGGAACAGATACTGGAGGGACTTGCTAGTTTCTTCTCCAGCTCATTTTACAAATGAGGAAACTGAGGTGAAAAGGTGTTAAGTGACTTGGCCAGGGTCACACAGCTAGTCAGTGTCCAAGGCCTGATTTGAACTCAAGAGGATGAATCTTCCTGACTCTGGGACTTGCGCTCTATCCTCTGTACCACATGTCCGCCCTTTTAATAATAATAGGTAACACATATTGCATTTACTTTGTACCTGGAGCTGTACTAAGTGCTTACTAGTCATTATTTCATTTGATGCACACAACAACCCTAGGAGGTGGGTACTATATTATCATCCCCATTTTGCATCAAGGTAGGCAGAAGTTAAGTGAATGACCCAGGGTCATACAGCTAGAAAGTATCTGAGGCTTGACTTGAACTCAGGTTTTCCCAACTTCTTGCCCAGAGATTGACTGTGACACCTCCATACTCTGAGACTTAAAGGACGTCAGGAAGAAGAAATGAGGAGGGGGACAGTTCCAGGCACGCAGGGACAGCTGGTGGGGATGCACAAAGTGGCCAGCAGCCGGAGTGTCTTGTGCTGGAGACATGAACATCACTGCTTCGTAGAGGACTCCACAAGACTGAAATCTAGGAAGTCTGCAAAGGCAGGAAGGGGCTGGGCTGTGAAAGCCTTTGTACTGGGTCCTGAGGAAACAGGGAGGCACTGGAGTTTATAGAGCAGGGCGTGGGAGGTGACACGATCAGACTTACTCTTCAGGAAAATCCTTTTGGTGGCTAAATGGAGGGGGGAGAGCCGGGAGGCAGCCAGACAAACCCCCCAGCCCTAATGCTGGGATGAGTGATGGGGTGAGGGTCTGCAGCTTCAGAGGAGAGAAGGGGAAAAGGTGAAGCCTACAGGCCTTGACCACAGCATGGAAATGGTGCTAAGAGACAGAGACAGAAAGACAGAGAGAGAGAGAGACAGAGAGAGAGAGAGAGAGAGAGAGAGAGAGACAGAGAGAGAGAGAGACAGAGAGAGAGAGAGACAGAGAGAAAGAGAGATAGAGACAGAGAGACAGACAGAGAGACAGAGAGAGAGACAGAGAGAAGAGAGAGACAGAGAGATAGACAGAGAGACAGAGAGAGAGAAGAGAGAGACAGAGAGACAGAGACAAAGAGAGAGACAGAGACAGAGAGACAGAAAGACAGAGAGAGAGAGAGAAAGAGAGAGACAGAGAGACAGAGAGAAGAGAGAGACAGAGAGAGAGAGAGACAGACAGAGAGACAGAGACAGACAGAGAGACAGAGAGAGAGAAGAGAGAGACAGAGAGACAGAGACAAAGAGAGAGAGACAGAGACAGAGAGACAGAAAGACAGAGACAGAGAGACAGAGAGTGAGAGACAGAGAGACAGAGACAGAGAGACAGACACAGAGAGAGACAGAGAGAGAGAAGAGACAGAGACAGAGACAGAGAGAGAAAAGAGAGACAGAGACAGAGAGAGACAGAGACAAAGAGACAGAGACAGAGAGACAGAAAGACAGAGAGAGACAGAGACAGAAAGACACAGAGAGAGACTGAGAGAGAGAAGAGACAGAGACAGAGACAGAGAGAGAAAAGAGAGACAGAGACACAGAGAGACAAAGAGAGACAGAGACAGAGAGAGATAGAGAGAGAGGAGAGTGACAGAGAGAAAGAAGAGAGGGAGACAGACAGAGAGAGACAGAGACAGAGAGAGAAACAGAGAGACAGAGAGAGACAGAGACAGAGAGAGAGACACACAGAGAGAGAGAGAGAGACAGAGACAGAGACAGAGACAGAGAGAGGGAGGGAGGGAGAGGGAGAGGAAGAGGAGCGGGATGAGAGACAGAGACAGAGAAGGATCCAGGACTCCTGGCTTTCACTGGCAGGATGGTGACCCCATTGACAGTAATAAGGAAATGAGTAAGAAAGCAGGGCCTGAGAGCCTAGTGTGGCTTAAGGCCACTCGTGGGGGTGCCCCCAATGAAAGACAATGAGAGACTGAAGGGAACGACTGGGTGGTGGGTGCAGAGAGAAGCAAGGGGACAGGATCAGGAATAAGGAGACCTGAACAGAAAGACAGGAGGAATCAACACAGGGCCTTGTCTCTACGCTGAGGATTCTCCCTTCTGCCCATCCTGCCTGACCTCTCTGCTGACCTCTGACATCTCCAAGTGGATGTCCAGGAGATACCTTGAACTCCTCCCTAAGTCCCCACCAACTCCCCTATTAGAATAGCCTGCTAGAGGCAGCTAGATGAATAAAGCACCAGCCCTGAAGTCAGGAGGACCTGAGTTCAAATTCAGCCTCAGACACACACTAGCTGTGTGACCTTGGCGAAGTCACTTAACCCCAATTGTCCTACTTTCCCCCTCCAAAAAAAAAAAAAAAGACTAGCCTGCTGGGGGGGGTCTGCCTGCCTCAAGTGCCTACTCACCCTGACCCGTGCTCCATTCATTTACTAGAGTTATTGCCCTAAAGCACAGGGTTGATCATGTCCCCTGCTCAATAAGCTCCAAGGGCTCCCTATTCCCTCCAGGATCAAATACAAAAATCTTCTGGCATTGAAAGCTCTTCCCAACCTGCCCCTGGCCCCCCACTTTCCAGTCTGCTTGCCCCTTCACCCCTTCACCCCTATATACATTTACACACACTGAAGCACAAAACACTTTCAGGCATTTTCTCTGGCTGTCCCCCGTGCCTGGCATACTCTCCCTCCCCATCTCTGCTTCCTGGCTTCCTTTCAGGGCCAACTACAATCCCTCCTTCAACAGGGAGCATTGGTCAAAGGTCCCCCAAACCGATGGCTGAGGAGAGATGGATAGACCAGAAGGCAGAGAAATGGGTGCTGGAATTCAAGTAACAGGTGTGGGGTCCGAGGAGAAGTGTTGGCTAGTTTCTCACCAGTGGTCCCAGAAGTGTAGATGAACAGAGCCAGGCTGTTAGAGGTGACTCCAGCTCGAATCTGGGGGGGCACTGGATCAGAGGAGGCTGCCTCTATGGGGTCCTTCAGGGGCTCCACACCCTTTGTGGGGGATGTGGAGCTCAAGTAGAAGCACCGGACACCCTTAGCCATCAGCTCTGGAACAACAGATTCCACAGCCTCTTGGAGCTCTAGAAAGGAAGGCAGTGTTACCCAGGGAAACTGAGGCACAGGGTTGCAGAAAGAGCACAAAGAGACTAAGAATGAGAGAGAGGAAGAAGAAGAAGAAGAAGAAGAAGAAGAAGAAGAAGAAGAAGAAGAAGAAGAAGAAGAAGAAGAAGAAGAAGAAGAAGGAAGAGGAGGAGGAGGAGGAGGAGGAGGGGGAGGGGGAGGAGGGGCAAAGAGAACAAGACGTCTGGGGATTGAGAGATCCAAAGACCTCATGAGACCCAGAATCTCTGAGATTGAAAAGACTTTCCTGGCCATCTAATCCAACCTGTGTCTGAGGAAGAGAGCCCTCTCCCACATTCCCTGCTTGAACACCTCCTGGGATGGGGAGCTCAGCACATTCCACTTGGGGACTTCTGCCTGCCAGCTTCAGTGGGCCTCTTTGCCACTGCCCTTCCCCTCACTCTGTGGTGAGCTTCTGGTCCTGCCTTCTGGGGCCAGAGAACATCTGTGTGCCAATGGGGAAATCCTGAAGACAGTGACCCAAGACTGCTTCAGAGGAGCCATGACGGGGTGTGCTGTCCCTCCAGAGAGGCCAGACATCCTCTAGGGCAGAACAAGGGAGAATTTTTTCACTTTTTCCAGTTTCCTTTTTTTCCTGCAGTATCTCTAATGTGGAAATGTGCTTTGAGTGATGTCGTGTGTGGAACTGATATCATGTTAGCTTCTCAAGGTGTGAGGGAGGGGCAGGAGGGAGGGGGAAAATTTGGGACTCAATATTTTTTTTACAATGTGTTAAAAATAAATATCATCTTTTTAAATTGAAGTGAACTCTTAGTTCTCCTGAATATTTTCTTCTGCAGGAACTAGTCACCACCATAGTTTCTCCAACTGAGCTCCAGGCCCTTCACTCCCCAGGAAGCCCTCCCTTGAAGGCTCTCCAGCTCATTACTGTTCTTCTTGGACTATTGTGCCCAGAGCTGAGGACAGTCTGGCAAGGCTGGAGGACAGGCTGGACTCCCTAGTCCTGGAAGCTGCACTCCTCCTGAGGCAGCCCAAGAAAGTGAGATGGACAGAGACAGAACCAGGGACAGGTAGAATGACAGCCAGGCCCAGAAGCAGAGCCGGGGTCAAGAAACCAAGTAGGCAGAAGGGCAGGCTTTCAGAGGGGTGGGCTCTGTCATGAAGTGACCTACCTGGATCAGCCAGTAGGATACAGGACCCAGAACTGAGCACAGCATGGAGAAGGGGAAGCCCTCGGATGTGCGGGTTGATCCAGGCCACCTGACAGCCCAGTTTACTGAGGCCAAACCAGAGACTGAGGGCGGAGATGCCTTGGGGTCCAAGGAAAAACAGGGCAGCCACGTCTCCTTCCTTCAGCCCCACAGAGCCATGCAGAGCTGCGCCCAGGGCCCGGGCCACTTGGCAGCTCTTACGGTCCATTTCCCCCAGGCTCACCTGGCGGCCAGAGGCTGCATCCACCACCATCAAGCGCTGTGGATCAGCCCTGGCCCGGACCTCAAGCAGGTCCACCATGGATCTGTAGGAACGCTTGCTGATCAGGTACAAGTATAGGATGTGGCCTATATATGCCAAGTCTTCTGGCAGCCAGCGGATCCAGGCTGGGAAGCTCTGCACCAGGGGCTTCGGGAGCCATTGAGAAAGCCATGGGAGCCCCAAGACAGGAGGGATCAGCCACAGCCATGGCAGCAGCCACAGCATTACCAAGGGCAGAAGGAGGAGAAAGGCTGGCCCCCTCAGCCCCATCCTTCACAGCAGAGAAGTGAGGAGAGTGCCGGGCGGGCGCAGGGAGGGTGAGCCCAGTCAGCCAGCAATGATTAACCCAGGCCTCGAAGGCCCTCCCCTACCTCTCTCTGTGTCTCTCCCCGTTTGTCTCTCTGTCTCTGCCTCTCTTTTTGTCTCCCTCCCTCTATTTCCTCTCCCTCACTGTTCATGTATCTGTCAATCTCTGCTTCTCTTTGTCACTGTTTCTATCCTGTTCTGTCCCCGCCTCTGCCTCTGTCTCCCTCCCCCTCTCTTTTCCTGGGCCCTCATTATTCCTGTGTCTTTCTGTCAATCCCTGGCTCTCAACATTCCTGTCTGTCTCTATCAATATACATGCCTCCAACCGTCCTCCTCTCTGTGTCTGCTACGCTCAGGCCTTCTTCCCACTTGGGCCCTTTGTGAGTCTATAGAATCTCAAACCTTTGTCCTGTTTCTGACTCAGGCCCTGCCCACTCAGCCTCTGTCCTGCTGTCCCTCCCAGTTCTGATAGTCTCCCTCTTCTCTTTACCTTCTTCTCTGTCTCTCTCTCACTCTCTCTGTCTCTCTCTCTGTTTCTCTCTGTCTCTTTCTGTCTCTCTGTCTCTGTCTGTCTCTTTTTCTTTCTCCCTCAATCAATCTCTTGCTCTCTCCCTCTGTCCCTGACCTGTTCCCTCTGAGGGGACAATGTGTCTATCTCCAGGCAGCCTATGGTTTGGAGGAAATACAGTCTGAGAAGGTTGTTTGAGCTCTATCTATCTCAGGGCATCCAGAGGAGGAGGGGGTGAGGATGGGCTCCAGAGGACAGCCCCAAGTACACTGGAGGAAGCAGACTAGATGTCAGGGAGGATTCCTCAGATCCAGAGCTCTCCCAGAGCAGGGCAGGCCACCCCAGGGGTTGTGGGCTCTCCTCCACATGCAGCTCAGGCAGGGCTGGGCCCAGAGGCCCCTGAGGTTCCTCCAGCTCTGACATTCTAGAAGTCTCTAGCTGAACCCTAGTCCTCAGGAGCCTGAGGGGTCAGGGAAGGAGTCAGACTCCAACCTAAGGCCTGCAGAGGGCTGGTGTGACTGCCAAGTGGGAAGGACAGCTCTTTTTCTTGGAAGGTCCCTGGGTGGGCCAGCTCCATCACACCCTGCCTGCCCAGCCACCCAGTCATCTCTAAGCCCTAAGCTGCACATGAACGGGCAGGTCAAGGAGAGACCTGGCAGGCCCTGCCTGGGGTTCCCTGGCTCAGCTTCTGCCCCAACAGCAGCTACAGGGAATGAGGTAGAGGCTTCTAAAGAAACCATCACAGGAACTGGAGAGAGGACAGTGCAGCTGTCCCAAGCCTGCGGAAGGCCATGTTTGATGTATCTTGGAGCATTTAGATCGGAGGAAGCTCAGACAGCTAGCTCAGATATAGGAGGGAGCACGGTCCCCTCAGATAAACAGCCTGAAACTTTTGCCTCAGATGATTATATAAAGCCGACACCGCAAAAAGTTCTTGTCCTCAGAGATAAACCAGAGGCAAAAAACAAAGCAGTGACAAGCCAACCCCTTCTGAAAAAGTTGTTCCTGAGAAAGTCCATCGGAGCACAAGCCTCCTGAGCAGGAAACAAGATATTCTTTAAACCTGTAAACAAGTACTCTATATAAACTCAAGAGAAAAATCAATAAACTGGCATTGACCTCGTCGTGTCCTCTTAGCCCAACTTTTTTGTTCACCATCTGTCCTACAACATCAGCTGCTGGCACAAGTCACCTCCAGAGACCCCCTTCTAGTCTGGCAGGGGCAAAGATCTGGGTGGCAGGGCCAGGAGACAAGGAACAATAAGACCAAGGGACCTCAGGGGCCTGGCTCCTGACAACTTAGAGAAAGAGAATTAATGTATGCATGGATGAATGGATGAATACAGGAATGAATGCAGGTAGATGGATGGACGGACAAACAGACGGATGAACGAACAAACGAATGAACAAACGAATGAATGAATGAATGAATGAATGAATGAATGAATGAATGAATGAAGAACTGGGCTAAGGAAGCTGTTAGGCCCTAGGTAAGAGCCTCTACCAGTCCTAACTTCTGGCTGGGATACAGGACAAAATCTTTGGAAATGAGCTGTTTGGCCTCAGGGATCTGAAATCCTTCCAGTTCCTTTTGTGGGTGCCTGACAGGGCCAAGAAAAAGAGCGTGAGAAGGCTTCCACCGGAGAGTGGGGGCAGTCTGGGGCCTCCCACATATCTCATTTGAGCCTTATAACTGTTCTGGGAGGGAGATGTTATTATTCCTTGTTTTATAGTGGAGAAGACTGAGGCAGATAGGGCCTCAGTAACTTAACCCAATCATTTAGTCAATCAGTGTTAAAGGTGGAATTCGAACTCACAACTCCCAAAGACCAATGTTTTCTGTGCTACACCCTTAATGTTGGGGGACAGGGGTAGGAGATAAGCAAGGAATCACAGGGGCGTGGCCGCTCAAACACAGCCCCCTCACCCCTGCTCTGAGAGTTCCCCATGTGCCAAACTTCCCAAGTAGTAAAAGCTCACTCTGAGAGAACCCTGAAAAAGGTGTCACTAGGACTACTGCCTCCCCACGCCCCCCCCCCCCCACAGCACTGGGCCCCACCAAGGTTTTTTCCATACTCTCAGGCCAGAGTGCAGTGGGGTCTGGGAAGGGTCACCAGCATCTGGGCTGGTCCCTGGGCTCTAACTAGCAAGACAGTCTAAGGCAGGCCCAGTGGTCACACACTCGCTATCACTACTACAGGGAAGATTACCTCATTTTGGGCCCCCTTGGCTTTGACCCCAACACAACATTTGGCCCCTGTTCCTTCAGCAGACAAAATCTGAGGGCCCCAGTGGCCCCCGGAGTCCTGGAATCTCAGACTCAGAGTTGGAAGGAGGCTTGACAATAAGTGGGACTTGTCCAGCCTCTGCTTGGAGCCTCTGGTGGGGGGGAGGCAGCCCCACCCACTTTGAGGCAGTCTCATCCTTAGTAAACATTTCCTGCCTATAGTGGTCTTTTGGGGATGCTCCCCAGTTGCTCCTTGCACAGTGTGTGTGTAGTGGGGAGCCTTGAGCCAAACCTCTGCCACGGGACAGCCCTTCAAATATTGGTGGCAGCCCTCTCTCAGCATCCCCCGAAACCTCCTCTTCCCTAGGCTAAACATCCCCAGACCCTTTCAGTTTTGCTGGAAGACGGTCGGTTTTCCAGGGGCCCTCCTCCTGCTGCTCCTGTGCTAACACAGCCCCTCCTGGGATCTTGACTTCTACCCTTGGCAGCTGCCAGGGTTTGGGGCAGCTCTGTTGAGTCTGGGGGGTTTAAATCTCTCAGGCCTGGAGGGATGACAGTTTCTGGGCCCAGGCCTCCTCCCTACCTGCCCAAGGTCACTGGCTCTGCTGAGCTTTCCTGCTTATGGTCTCAGATCCTACAGGAGGTCACAAGGTAAGCTGGAGACCAGAGAGAAGTGACTTACCTGACTTGGTCTTGGTAGGTTTTGTTCTTGGATCAGCCTTGTCTCCCTGGGGCTCCAGCTGGTGCCCTGGTGGGCTCTGGACACCAGCGACTGTGCTGTGGGCCTACTATGACCAGAGCAGTTTCTCCCTTCTTTCTATTCTCCAGTCCAGCCTCCATGAGCTGCCAAGTAGACATTCTGTTCAGATCTGGCCACATTCCTCCTCTGCTGAAAGAAACTTTGGGGGCTCCCCCTTGCCTCTAGGGTCCATGGCAAACTCTGCATTTGGCATTTGAAGTCCTCTATGACCAGCTCCAGCTTATAGTCCTTCCCCTTGTGCAGTTTGTGTTCCAGCTAGACTAGCCTCCTGGCTTTGTGCCCAGCTCGTAGCAAACGAAGCACAGGTCCTGTGTTCAAGTCCCAGCTCTCACACTTACCACCTACGTGACTTTGGACACCCTGCTTTGGGCCTCACTCTTCTCATCTAGCTCACGTGTAAGACCCTATAATCTCCCACCTCCAGGTTCTTGCACTAACTTCTCTCCTAGGCCTGGAATACCTTCCCTCCTCACCTCTGCCTTTTGGAATCCTTACATCCCTTCAAGGCCCAGCTCAAGGGCTCATGAAGCCATTTATCTGCGTGCAGCTGATGCTACTCCTTTACCCCAGGACACCTACAGCACAGGCAGCTCTGGCTTTGTCTGTCACCTGAGCACTAGGCCTGAGCCGGAGGTCACCAGCTCCAGGACGACTCTCCTTCCTTCTTCCTCTGGGACACTTCCTTCTAATGCCTTTTCTAAGACAGGGGAGCTCCAGGAACCACTACCCCCAGCCCTGAATTCTCCTCCTATGGCTATGCACCCTACATGAGTGAGGCTGGTGCTGTGGGATGGGCACCGCACCCATAGAGTGGAGTAAATGTTACCAGAACAGATGAGCCCTCACTTTACCAGAGGAAGGCTCGGGGTTTTGTGCTGTATTCACAAATGAATGAACTCCACCAAACTTAAAAAGCATTTTCTAAGCACTCACTATATACAAACAGAAAAGCAAGCTGGTCCCTGCCCTCAAGGAGCTCCCATTCAAAGGTTTCAGAGAGGTTTCAGAACTGTGAGAGGGTAAGGTCCCGTGGTCCTTAGGGTGCATGGCAAGCAAATGGTCCTGCCACTTCTTGGATGGGTTCCATTGATCCAAAGCCTCTCAGCCTTTCTTAGAGGGCACCGTGACATTGCCAAGGAACGTGGTTGCGAGAACTCTCTTGGGCATTGTCTAGTAGCTCTCAGTTCCTGGCACAGGTTCCTCCTGTCTCTCCTTAGGGATCCTCAAGGCCTGCGCTGGTGTGGCAGTTGGTGGGGATGAGCAGCTCCTTCTCCCCTGGAGCCATCTTCCCCTGATGGCAATCAGGGCTGGGCTGAAAGTAGGGCCTGGTGTGATGGGGTGGGGGTAAGGGTCCTGCTGTTATTCTCAAGGCTTTTTCAAACCCCCAACTTGGATAAACATCTAGAGAGTGTGTTCCCAGGTCGAAGGAGATTTAGAAAGCAAACTCAAGGTCTGAACAGTTTGTTCTCTCTCTTAAGCCCCAAAAGGTCAGCCAACTCATGCCCTGCTTCCAGCATGTATTGTTTTTCCTGACTTCCCCAACTCCTCCAGAAATGAGCTCCCCCATCTTGGACCATGCCTGGCCACTCCTTTAGAAGTCTCCAGGCTAGCTGGAGGCTGTGGAACTGGGAAGATCTGGTCTCCTCTGGTTATGTCAAGGACTAGGTCGCTGGGTGCCTCATTATGTGTTTCTGGTCTCCTTGGATACTTATTGTGAAATATGCGTGATTATTGTGAGTTCTCTGGGAGTGTGTGGACTTTCTACTCCCTCAGAGAACCTCCTGGCCACCCCAGGTACATTGGCTGAATGCTTCCTACTGTCAGTGGCCTAACAGTGGCAGCTCTGGCACCACCAAGTTCCATCTTTCTGTGGGTTGTCTGCCCTGATGCCCATGGAATGTGAGCTCTGAGACATCTTTCCTTTCTGGTTCTGGTGCCAGATGTTTGCTGATTAAGGAGACCAGGTTTGACTCTTGCTATGTCTCTTGTCTGAACCTCAGTTTCCTTGATTGTAAAATTTGTCCAACAATGTTTCCACCATCTGTTTTAGGGGCTTCCTGTCAAAACAACATTTTGTATATATCTTGAAGCCCTGGAAGCAAAGGTATTTTTATCATTCACTCACCAGTGCATTCAGTGCGTAGTCATTAAATGCCTGCTAGGTGCTAGAGGAAGCTTTAGGGATCCCAAGGACTTAGAGGGAAACCCTGAAGGGTCTCAGGGCAAGGGGCAGAGCCTTAGGTGTGTTTGCTTTAGCAGGTGAATGGAAGGAAGGCTGAGACTGTTAAAATGAAGGCGCAAGTCTGAGCTAAGCTGGTAGCTGGATGGAGAGAGGCGTCTCCTAAGTGTAGCAGTGATAGGATCCCCCCCAAATTGGGTAAGCTGGATTTCCGGGGTGCACAGAGCAGCATTCAGAGAGGTTGTGAAGCCAAGTGGTCCCTGGGAGGAGAGGGACAGCAGCAACAGCATCAGGGAAATTAAGGAAGAAGGTGGGGGGATAAGTCCTGTTTCTGTTCTGTTGAGTTAGATACATCTACAGAACCCCCTTTGAGGAGCTGAGCAGGCAGCTAGCTGGTGGTATGGCAGGGAGTGGGGGGCAAGGGGAGGGAGGCCACTCCTCTGCTTGGAATGAGGCTATGCTTTTGGCCTCTAGGATAAAATACAAAGTCCTTTTGCCAATTAAAGTCCTCAGTGATCTGGCTTCAGCCCCTTTCCAGGCCGATAACACCCGACCCTCTTGGAACCCACAGCGGCCTTTTACAACTCAGCTCCAGGCTCCTCCTCCCCTCATGTTTGGCATTGTCCTCCACAGTTATTTTTATTTTGTGTCTATCCTTTATTTACTTAGCTGTGATCATGGTGTCTCCTCTGTAGAACAGAAGCTCTCTATGGGCAAGAATCATGTAGCTTTGGTGTCAGGACTGCTACTTACCCCATTAAGATTCTAAACAACAAAGGAGGTGAGGGGGCTGGGCAGGAGGGACAGGGGGAGCAGCCCAGGCTGGCCATGCCAACTAGGGCTGCTGTCTCAGGGACAAGCCTTTGGAGTTAGGCTGCTTCTGTCTGTGAACAGCCCTGACACATCAGCATTGACCATGAGACTAACTTTGGTTGGTTAGGTCTTACATTGCACATGGAGCAGCTCACTGAATGTCTGGCCTGGGATACTTGAGGGGATGCTGGTACCTGGGACAAGAAGAGGGAAGCCAGGACAAGAGGACCAGCTGGGAACTCTGGGGCAGCCTGACTTGGGTACAGCCTTGAGAATGGCTCCCTTCACCTCATTTCCCAGGGGAATGCCCCCTGGACCCCAGGTGATCAGGCAAGAAATTCCCCCAGATTCTTTATTGATTCGCTCCCTCCATAGCTTTAGGGACCCTTAAGGGGCTCTTCCACAGGTCCATCTGTTCTCAATCCTGCATCTTTTTCTGGCTGCTCAGACAAGGAAAGAGTTTTCTTTATTTGCTCTTGTTCTGACCCTCTGTGTCTCCAGACTTCATTCATCAGAGCCCCCAGGATGGCCAGAGATACACCAAGCAATACTAGCCGGAGGCTGCTGAAGTTATAGTATGGAGATGTATACTCTGGGAGAAGGGAAGAGAGGGAATAGAGAAGGAGAAGCCATTACTGGTACAGAAAGCTGGTGGGAGGCCCACATCTGTAGCTTCCTCCCCTGCCGCACCAGCCAGCCAGCTTATGTCCCTAGATGCCCATCAGTGGGGCTGGGAAGTCCTTGGACACTCACCGTAGTTAGGAGTCACATTTACTAAGTTCTTTTCCTTAGATTTTCCTGGTTGGGGAAAAGGATGAGGAAGGCTGAGGAACTGGGGCTCCCTCTCCTCTCTCCTGGCTCTCTGTGGGTCATTGATTGGCCTACCAGAGACTGGGAAAAGGTGGGGGTGGAGGGGGGGGGGACTGAGGACAGATTAATGAATAGCATGGGAAGGAAAAGGCCATGGTTTCTTGTAGTCCTCACACCCCTTGAGTGACAATGTGCCTCGTAGAGACCCTGTCCCTTTACTGGGCAGCCCCCTAGGAGCTCTGCTGGTCTCTGGGAAGGACCCTGGGCAGTAGTCAATCCTCAGGGCCTATGGAACGCAATCACCTAGCGATTCAGAGGACCTGGGGCTGGGCTGGGGGATCCCCTCCTCCACCACCTCCTTACCTGAAATCTTGAGCACCAGGGTATCACTGGGTATTGACCAGAGGTAGGGGAAGTCACTAACAAAGCTGTAGCATAGGTATGTGCCACCATGGGAGCTGGTCACAGCGGGGAATGGGAAGTTGGCATGGTAATCATCAGAGATCAGTGCGTGGGGTGCATTGGCCCCAGCTGTCTTATAGAGAACATATTTGTCGGAGCTGAGCTGCGACTCACAATGCAAGGTCACATCCTGTCCTGCTGCCACTGTGGAGCTTGGGCTGGCCGAGATAGAAGGTTTGGGGTACAGTCCTGGAGGGATGGAAGGGGATCCCTGAATGAAGGGGAGCTCCAGCCTGGTCTTCACATCCCAGCCCAGGGAAATGTCTATGACTCCTCCCTCCTTCCTTGAAATTTGGACTGAGTGCTTCCATTCTGGTCCTACCTCCCGTGGTCAATAGGCTGGGGCAGATTTCCTAGGAGGAATCTCAGGACTGCCCCTAAAGAGCAGGGTGACTTTAAGCCAATCCCCTCCCCTCTCTGGGCCTCGGCTTCCTCATCTCTTGTCAAGGGAGCAGCTTGGATTAGATGTTCCCTAGGGCCCCTCCTGGCTGTCTTTTTCCTGGGATTCCCTAACCTGGGATTCCTTTACTCTCCTTCCAAGAGAAGGGAGGACATGGGAGAGGGGCATGACCAGGCTCATCCCCCTCACCTGTGACCATTAGCTCCAAGGGGTCACTGAGTTCTGACCAGTGACTTTGTCTCTGGTATCGACACCGGTAACTACCGGCTGTCTCTGCTCCTATGTCTGGAATGAAGAATTCTGCTTCCTTCCAGGGTCCAGGGACTTCTAGCATATCTGTTAGCTCTGTGGTCCCATCCTTCTCCAGAAGGAACCTCTGGGCCCCATCTGCACCGTGGCAGCGGACCATGACAGATTTCCCCCAGGGGATCACAGTGCCAGGCACAGCCCACAAGGAAGGTTTGGGGAGTGCTTCTGGAAGGGAAGAAGATAGAGTCTGCCATTCCATGGGAACCTCTCCCTCAGTCTCTCTGGGTCTCCCTCAAAAATAAGGAAGCCAGGATAGGAGGGGTCAACTGGGGCCTAGGGCACAGCCTGATTTGGGTTTGGGATTAAGGAAAGCTCCCCTCAGTTGGTTGCCAAATGGAATGCCCTTTGGGTAAGCTGCACCCCCCCAATCCATCCCAGGAGACAGGCTTCTGATTAATCTATTAGTTCACTCCATCCATCTGCCATCCTCAGGTCTTCAAAGAGCTTAGGTACTGGGTGCCCCAATCCTCAATACCCATGGGCCCCTGGGAGCAGCCATCTCTATGCTAAGCTATGGGGCATAAAAGGGGTTTGAGAGAAAGGACTCACGCTTCTGTGCTGTGACGCTCTGACTCAAACACAGTCCTGTCAGAGAGGACCCAGTGAGAGGAGAGAGGTTCCCCCCACCCACACTCAAACCCTAGCCCCCTACCCATTCTGGAAGAGGATGCAGCAGGAGAGCTGGAAGGGGCTTCAGAAGTCATCTAGCAGATGAGGAAACCAAGGACCAGGAGGTGACATGATTGCCCACGGTCACCCAGGGAAATCATCAAAGGTAGGATTTAAGTGCAGGCTCAGCATATCCTGTCCTGTGTGACCTGTGATTCCACTTCCTGTTCCTGACACTCCTGGAACTTACCGAAGCAGAGCAGGGCTGCCAAGGACCCAGGCATGTTCCAGAAACGAGGTGTTAAGGAACCGTGAGGATTTTGGATGGGGCAGAAGATGGGCTGAGGCCGGTGGTAGGTCTCTCCTTTCCTCCCTGATGGTCAGCTTCAGAGCTCTCCCCTCATAACCTCCTTCCCTCTTGGACCCTGTGTCATCCTCCTAGCAACCCCCTGCCCCCACTACATGTAGGTGCTATTGTGATGACACAGAAGCCCACTGTGCTGGCTGAGGAAAGGCTGGGAGGAGAGACCAGAGGGGGTTGGCCAGAGAGGAAAGATGGCCTTGTCCCCCCATAGGAAAGTGGTTCCACGATCTGGTACCCTGTTGTTCAGCCCTTCAGGCCTTGGCAGAGGATTGCAGAGGGGCTGAGAGCTTGGAAGGCACCCGAGAAGGGGCATCAAGCCTGGGGCTAGCTCCAAGGAGCAAGGGGTCAGTAGTAATTGTCCTGGAGGCCATTCTTCATTTTCAAAGCAGACCAATGACCTCGTGAATAAGTTATGTCTTGTGTGAATCAGATTTAAGGAAAGCAGAGGTGCACATATCAGCAGGCTTTCTCTCTCTTTCAGAGTTGTAGAAGTCCAGAAGCTGGGGTCAAGACAACTAGTTGGTCATGGCCTGGGGATACTGTGGACACCTTGTCATCTTCCATGCCCGACCAAGCTCTAAGCACTCCACAGGCCCTGCTTCAGTTGCCTTCATGGCTGAGAGAAAAAATCATTCTCATCCACCATTCTGTCAGGAGAAGTCTTCACATGCTTGGGTAGGGATGCCCCTAATTAGCAATGGTCTAAGGTCTGCCAGCTGCCCTTCACCTAATTTAAGCTGTCTGCTGGGAGAGTTTAGTGGGGCAGGGCGGGGGGAAGGTGGGGAATGGCCACTGTGCACTCGACAGCTTCTTGGAGCCACAGAAGAATGGAATAAAGGTATACTCATACATTGTGGAGTTATGAACTGATCCAATTATTCTGGAAAAAGCTCTTAGAACTATGCAGGAAAAAAAAAGTGCATCAAATTGCTTGTACCCTTTAACCCAGCAATTGTATGCCCAAAGGGATCAAAAAAAGAAAAACAAATCACATCCATGGTGTTTCCCAACACAAGCCACAAATCCACACCTGCCATCACTCCCACCTTCTGGAAGCATCCTAGGCTCTTGACTGGGAAATTTTTGCCTTCTCTTGACCTGAGTGTGCCTTCACCTCACCTCCTGTCCATGAGCGCCACACCTGGCTTCCTCAGTTCCAGTTCTTTCTAGCTCCCTTTTATAGTCCAGTCTTACTTCCTTGAATTTGTATTCCTACCACTCAGCACAGTGACTGGCACATATCATGTGATTAATCAATATTTTAGCATCTATAGAGACACATAGCTAATAGAAATCAGTAGATATTTGTATGTACAAAAATATTTAGAGCGTCATATTTTGTGGTAGCAAAAAAAAAATTGACCAAAGAATGAATCCCTATCAATTGGTGAATTGTAGAAGATATTATGAACCAGCTTCCCCTCCCCGAAAACCAGCTTGAGCCCCCCTTACCTGAGAAGGTTCTAAAACCTGGATTCAGGAGAAAGACCTTTTTGGCCCACTCAGAGGAGTTTACCCTACCGTAATACCTTGTGTGCTCTGGCATAACAGACATGCTTTGGTTTGTTCTCTGAGTGAACTAGAAATGCCCCTTCCTGTGTCCACCACTTTAGGCCTGGATGAGGTTAAGCAGGAGCATTATTCCTGTTCGTAACTACTGAAGGACGAGATGGCTGGCACCAGACATTGTCCTGAATAGTGGGGCTTCTCGTCTCTTAGTATCCCATGGACACACCCTGTGTAGGGGAAACACAGACACCCTGGGGCTGTCATTTCAATCGACACTTCAGCAATTGTCATCCTACTGTATTTACAGCTTATTTAGCTAAGAAACTTCCCTTCTCACGATATTGTATGGGGGCTACGTGTTCTGAGTGACACAGGCATGCTGAGTCAGCATTGCCCTAACCGTATAAAAGGCTTTTTCATCCTGATTAAGCTCTGAGTCAGAATTAAAGCTTTGACTCCATACTTAAGGGAACAAACAATATGAATTTATATGTCACCTAGTCTGTTTGCATCTTTTAACCAAACCTACATGTTGACCACATGTTAATAATAGAAGAAACACAGACATCCTGGACCTATAATTTCAACTGATACGTTGATGCCTCTCTTATTATTTTACAAATCTATCCTATGAAGAAAATTCCTTTCTCAAATTATGGTTAACACATATGGAGACTAGAATTTTGGCTAAAACAGACAGGCATCCTGAGGTGGGAAAGAAAGGGGAATTGCTCTGTGGATATAAGATCCCCTTTGTCTGTTCTACCTTGAGTTCATTTTCCCAATGAACTCCTACACATATCTAGATATACATAACTCTCCAGCTTTGAGAGAAAGAAATAGGCTCATGCAGCCTAATTTTGTTTGTCTTTCTTAGAATGAACTCTACAAAGGTTGACAGCTGCAATATCATGGTATAAAAATGTAATTATATTACACTAGAAGAAATGATAAATTAGTTTGGAGAAATAAGGGATCTCTTGCACAAAATCATAAAAAATAATTCAAGAAAACACAACCAAGAGAATATGACTATAATAACACAAAAAATACACAAAAAAGCAACTGAACTTTTTAATTGAATTGAATTCGTTGCAATGCCAATGATAGTTCCAGAAAGAATGTGAATAAAATAGCTTTGTCCTCTTGGTAGAGAGGCTGGGGCAAGAAGCAAGGTGCTGAAGGTCACACCCTGGGACAGACTGTCACTTGGATGATGAGTTTTACTTACCTGGTGTTACAAGGAAGGAGGGGGAGGAGCTCAACAATGACCAGTGATCTCAACACTTAGCAGCTAAAGTTTTCTTCATTTTCAGTGAATCTCTGAAGACCATTTACATCTAGTCATTCTCTTCCTGCTTTAACTTCCATGGCACTGCTTTCTTCTGGTGATTCTTCTACTGTCTGACCCCTCAGCTCCCCACCTGTAAGGGGGAGGGGGTTCTACCCCAGAACTCTGTCCCAGCTTCTCTACACTCTCCCTTGTCGATCTGCTCCATGAAGATAACTTCCAAATCTGCAATAACTTCTCTTGAGCACCAGTCTTGCCTGCAGATTTATCCAAATCTGCCTAAATGTCCTATTTGTTGTGTCCAGTCATTTCTGTCACATTTGACTCTTCATGTCCCCATGTGGGGTTTGCTTGGCAAAGATACTAAAGTGTTTTGCCATTCCCTTCTCTGGCTCATTTTACAAATGAGGAAACTGAGGCAAACAGGGTTAAGTGACTTGCCCAGGGTCATATAGCTAGTAAATGTCTGAGGCTAAATTGGAACTGAGGTCTTCCTGACTCCGGGTCCACTGCACCACCTAGCTGCCCCAATCAATGTGTCAGAAGTGTAGCCAATAGGCCACAAAAAATCTAATCTGCTGCAAAAGCACCTGAGGCACAGCTTTGGGCACTTGTCAGTATATTAGGGAAACGGGTGGTCCCTAATCGATTGGATTCAGGACCTTTCTTTCAGCCAGCGACCCCCTGTTCCCCATCTGTGGGGTTTTACTGACTTTCAAAGGTCACTAGTGAGCATTACAAGTTCATGACTGGCCAGCTCCAGGAGAAGGGTCCCCTGTGATTGGTTAAAGGGGAGAAGCAGGAGCCTCCTATTTGGCTAAAGGAAGGAACTCCCATATTTGATCAGAAGAGATGTCCATCAATCAGTAACACTTCGTCAGTAGTATTCAGGGGCTTTCCATAATGCATCTCAGCAGGCACTCTTCTGCTGAGGACAAATATCAGTGACTAATGGTCAGCACTGTCCACCAGCTGTTTGAACCTTACTTCAAGCATGGTGCGCTTAGAAGTATGATTGGGGGGCAAGGGTGGAGAGGGAGGGGTGTCAGTGCTAATGTAGTGCCATAAGCTAAGATAAATCCTTACAACCGGTCTAATACAGCACAAATCTATCCTATAAATCAGTCACAGGTAATATAATCATCAATACATGGCGAGGTCATTAATTATACCATATTCTTACAGCATTCGCTATTGTAAGTAACTCAAACTTAATTCTGTCCTCTTAAATCACTAACACAATCATTGATCCCATTAAATCACAATGAGCTGAGCAAATCCTGATCACTTTGAGTTGTGGTATCCAAATCACCTTCACATCGGAGTAAAGGGGTGGGCCTGGCTTGATCAGAGGGCAGAGAATAGAAGCTAGTCAACAGGACATGCCTGAGAGAATGTTCTGGGTGGAGAATAGGACAAATTCCTAGCAGGAAGGGGTTGAGGGGATGGCTCAAGGCCTAGAGACCATGGGCCTCCCTGGCACCCCAAGGAGCTCCGGCTCTGGCTGGGGGGCTGGTCTGCTTCCTAGCCTTCCCTCAGCCCCCCTTCTCTAATTCACCCTTCCTAAGACATTGATTTTATCCTGTAGCTTCCCTGGCTCAAGAAGGGTCAGTGGCATGACTAATATGAAATACATCTTGCATGACTTCACCTCTATAATGGGTATCACACATCTTGTCTTCTCAGTTTGTGGGAGAGGGGTGGGAGGGAGGGAGAGAATTTGGAACTTGACTTTTTTTTTCAATGTTAGAAATAAATAAATACAATTTTTAAATGGGAAAAAATGTCAGTGACTCCCTGATTATTCCCTTTAGGATTAATTAAACACAGACTCTTCTCTGCTACTTTAACCCCTTCTTTCATAGTCTGACTTCTGCCTACCTTTCCAAATTGATTTTATTTACCCCCTGCTGTGCCCCTCACCCACACACACACTACTCACCAGTAGAACCAGCATTCTTGCTGTGTGCCTTGTAGGTAGAATGACTCTCCTCCCTCCACGTTTTTGCCTAGGCAGGTTTCCCTAGCTAGAATGCTCTGCCAAGGCTCACTTAAGTGCCATTTCCTTAGAGGCGGCCTCCCATGATTGGTCCAGTTTATGGTGCTCTCATCTCCCACTAAAATTAATTTGTGTTAGTTTTCTGTATACATGGGGCACCTCCTCACCATCACCCTGAGAAGGTAAACTTCTTGAAAAGAGGGTCACTTTTGTCTTGGGATTTCTGGCCCCCAACTCTCCATAATAATCTTCCATCTTGCTATCCAATGTACGGAGCAGAGTCATAGGCTGGACCTCCCTCCAAACTTCGATAGCAGGGAAACCTGTCTAGGTGACAGGGACTCCTAACAATCCCACCTGTTGCCATCTGAGGTCACAATGCCTGGTCCCTCTGGGGACCCCAGCTAATAGATGAGCCAGCAGAGATGTTGGGGAAAGTGTCATTCTATCCCTCCATTTTCTGCAGAAGGAAACTGGAGGATGCCCAAAGAATGGAAGGGATTTGGCCATGGTCATACAGGTAGGAAGCAGGGTTCCTTCATATTCATATGGTTTCTACCCACTAAACCAGGATGTCTCTCATAATTCCCATTTTAAAGATGAGGAAACAAGACTCAGAGTTGAAATGAGCCACAGAGATGAACATAGCTCTAGTTAGAGCCAGGCCACCAGAGTACAGGCTCTGACCCCAAGAACAAGGCCTGCTATTCGATATTTCCTACATATGGACGCCTGTGCTTGGGACTAAAGAGGCAGAAAGAAAGGGGCTCGGGGAGGTGGCAGGTAGGTCTTCAGAGGAATCTGGGTGCGGTGTGCCCAGGCTGAGTGGGGGAGTGCCTGAAAGGAGAAATGGAAAACAAGGGTTGAGGCAGGTAGATTCACCCCCTAACACGGGGCTAGATACTGAATGCAGATATAGAACATAACAGAGACCCTGCAAGTTCAGTGAGCAGATTGTCATCTCCCCACCCCAACTCAGTCTCCATGTTCCAAAAGGCCCTTCTGAATTCTATTTCTGTCCTTTGTCTCATCATAGGCTCTCCTCCTCTTCACAGAATGGCCCGGGCCATTGCTAGGAAGTTGATCTCTGCTTGGTGTCCTTGGTTGACAAGGATGTTAAGCTCTGATCTCTGGGAAAAAGGGGAAGTTGGGTGTCAGGATCTCAGCCAGGGCTCTGTGTGTGGCCCAGGCAATCTTCCAGTCCATGGGCATCTGCTTGGTGTCAGGAGGGGGGCAAGAAGATAGACCTAGAGCTGCCTCCCTCTAACAAAGGGCCTTAAGAACAACAGTAGGCATGTTGTGATACTTCTTTAACTTCAGGTCTCTGTCTCCCAGGACATCAGGTCTATAGAATATTCTAGATCCTTCCCAGTCCTGCTTGGTGATCCCTGGGGAAGACTTGCACAGTCAGAGCCTGCCTTATGATGGAGGAGGCCCCTTGACATAGGTGCCTATGGAGCGGGAGTTAGAAAGACCCTGGGGTCAAATTAGCACCTGACACTGATCAGCCTTGTGACTCTGGGTGTTGCCTCATTTAACCTCTCTGGGCCTCAGTTTCTCCAACTCAAAAATGGGGATAGTAATAGCATCTACCTCCCACAGTTGCTGTGAGGACCAAACAAGATATTTGTAAAGCCCTTTGCAAGCCTCACAGTATTATAGAAATTTTAGCTATCATTATCACCATCACTCTTATTTTGGCCATCATGACCCTTTGCAGGCATTAAATCCCTGTATCAGTGTCAGATAAGATCAGTACAGAAGGGCGGCTGAAAGCAAGACCATCATCCTGCTAGTCATGGCAGACCCAGGAAGACCCTTAGCAGCTTCTGGCCCAACTTTTACATGAAGGAATCCTCATAAAATGCCCAATAAGTGGTATCCAGCTTCTTCCTAGAGGCCTCCAAGGCTGAGGACCCTGCCACCTCTCAAAAAGTCCCTCCCTTTAGGAACAGCTCTCATTGTTAGGAAATATTCCCTAACATTGAGCTGACATTGTCACCTTAGCAGCCTTGCATCACTCCTGATTCTTCTGCCATTAAGGATAGCACAGATAAGTCTAACCTCTGTTCCCCAGTACAACCTGTAAACAAAGTTGGAAAACAGCTCTCCTAGCCTCCTGATCCTTCTTTCCTCCAGGCTAAACAGGCCTACCTCCTTCCCCCAGTCATTGTGTTGTAGGGACACCAGCCCCTTCACAATACTGACTGCTTTGCGTCTTGTCAATGTTCTTCTTAAACTTTGGCATCCAGAACTGAATGCGACATTCTGGACGAGGTCTGAGCAAAGCAAAGCACAATGCCTCTGTCACCTCCCTATGCCTTGAAGCTTGGCCTCCATTTGTTACACTAGATTTTTTGGTTGTGACATCATACCATTTTTTCACCTTTTTTTCTTATTTTTATCTTTTAAATTTTCCTTCTCACTTACTTTTATTTATTTTTAGGTTTCAACACTCATTTCCACAAGATATTGAGTTACAAATTTTTCTCCCTGTCTTTCCCCTACTCCCACCCCAAAATAGCAAGCCTAATGAATACTCTTCCACCAATCTCTCTTATATCCTCTACCATCACCCCCCTAACTTTCTAGTAGGGCAAGATGGATTTCTATACCTCAGTGTATATCTTATTTACTAGTTGCATGTAAAAACAATTTTTTTAAACATTTGTTTTTAAAATTTTAAGTTCCAGATTTTTTCCCTTTCTTCCCTCCTTACCTGCCCCCACTGGGAAGATAAGCAATTCAGTACAGGTTGTACATGTGTAGTTACCCAAATCATTTCCATAGTAGTTATATTGTGAAAGACTAACTATATTTCCTATCCCATCCCCCATTTATTCTGTTTTCTCCTTTGACCCTATCCCTTTCCAAAAATGTTTGCTTCTTACTACCCTCTCCCCCAATCTGCCCTCTCTTCAACCATTCCCCCTCATCCCCTACCCCCCTATTGTCCTGTAGGGTAAGATACCCAATTGAGTGTGTATGTTATTCCTTCCTTAAGCCAAATTCAATAAGAATAAGGTTGTCCAATTTCCTTTCACCTTCTTGCTCTTCCCCTCCATTGTAACAGTTTTCTCTTGCCTCTTTTATATAAGATAATTTACCCTAATCTATCTCTCACTTTCTCCTTCTCCCCATAAATTCCTCTCTCACTGCTTAATTTTATTTTTTAGATATCATCCCTTCATATTCAACTCATCCTGTGCCCTCTGTCTATATATACATGAACATACATACGCACACCCTCACATATATATTTATATATATATATATATATACATATATATGTATACATATATATATATATATATATATATTCCCTTCAACTATTCTTATACTGAGAAAAGTTTCAGAAGTTACAATTATCATTTTTCCATGTAGGAATGTAAATAGTTCAACTTTAATAAGTTCCTTATGACTCTTTTTTCCTGTTTACCTTCTCATGCTTCTCTTGCTTCTTTTATTTGAAAGTCAGATTTTTCTGTTCAGCTCTGATTTTTTCATCAAGAATGCTTGAAAATGGGGTGGAGCCAAAATGGTGGAACATAAGCAATAACCTTTCTAAGTTCCTCCATGAATCCAGTCAATGAACATTGGAAAGTGAATCTGAGCAGATTTTGGACTGTCAGAATCCTCTGGGGAGGAGTGTGGCAGAATCCAGCCCAGGAAGGTGCCTATGTGGGTCCAGGAAGGGGGAGTGGGGAGCACGTGGGGGCTGAAGCAGCTTGGACTAGAGAGTGGACTGCAGCAGAGAGAGAAGGAGCCCCAGCAGGTGGACTCACCCACCCCAAGGGCTATTTGCAGTCATCTCACCAGCATCTCACCACGGGATGGGAGTATCCATTGGAGCTGGGTAAAAGAGGGCTCTTGGCCCCCAGCTGAGACAACAGCTTCTCCTGGGGTTATCAGCCCCCAGCCTGGAAATTTAGAAATCACCTGCCTCTTTTTCCAGGGACCAGGATGACAAAGTAAACTCTGGCTGCTCCTATTCCCCTTCCCCGACCAAGAAAACCCAGAGATAAGTGTCCCATCCAGAGTAAAATCCTAAAATAGTGGAAATAGTCCCAGGCTTAGGAGTCATTGAGAAGGGCTATAACTGAGACAGCAAAGAGTCTGAAGATGAGGGGGAGGGGTCCCAACAAGCCCCACCTCACTTGACCAGCAAAAGCCTATCTGAGCAGTAGCCCAGGGGCATAGAGGCAGAAATGTGAAGTGGCCAGACCAAGCCCCCTCCATAGATTATTCTATGTGCCTCAGCATACCTCAGGGGGAACACTGAGACTCCTGGCGTTGGCTTCAATCTAGACACTCAGAGGCTATAGCACACAATGTCAACAACCAGGCCCTTAGCCCCCAGCATGAGAAATTAGGAAATATGAAATCACAATGGGAAGGAAGGAAACTGAGAAGAAGGGGAAGGCAAGAAAATATATTAGAGCTTATTATGCAGATCAAGAACAACCAAATACAGAGGACAACATGGACTCTATGCTCACACCTGAGACCAAAGAAGGAAGTATGAACTGGTCTTGAGCCCAAAAAGCATTCTTGGAGGAGCTCAAGAAAGATTTTAAAGGCCAAATTAGGGAGGTAGAAGACAAATTTAAATCTACAGAGGCCAAATTGGAAAAAAGTCTCACTGAAGAAAACATCCTTAAAAAGTGAAATTAGTGAATTAATTGGAGAAAATACCTCCCTATAAAAGGACCTTCAAAAACTAAGTGAGAGAATAATTCACTAATAATTAGAATCAGTCAAATTGAAGCTCAGGACTCTATGATGCACCAAGAGTCAATCAAACAAAACATGAAGATTGAAAAATTGGAAGAAAGTGTATAATATCTCAGTGGAAAAACAACTGATCTAGAGAACAGATCCAGGAGAGATAACTTAAGAATTATTGGTCTACCAGGAAGCCATGATGAAAAAAGCAGCCTGGACAACATCCTCCAAGAGATTGTCAAAGAAAATTGTCCTGAAGTCCTGGAATCAGAAGGTAAAATAGTTATCAAAAGAATTCACCAGGGGCGGCTAGGTGGCGCAGTGAGTAAGAGCGCTGGCCTCGGAGTTTGGATGACCCGAGATCAGATCCGGCCTCAGAAAATGAGCACCCACGCATAAATAATGACTAGCCGTGTAACCTTGAGCAAGTTATTTAACCCCAATTGCTTTAAAAAAAAAAAAAAAGAATTCACCAGACTCCTCCTGAAAGAGATCCCAAATTGAAAACTCCAAGAAATATAGTAGCTAAATTGCAGAATTACAAGATTAAGGAGAAAATACTGCAAGCAACCAAAAAGAAATAATTCAAATATCATGGAACTACAGTCAGGATCACATAGGACATAGCAGCTTCTACATTAAAAGATCGGAGGGATTGGAATTTGATATTTCGTAGGGCGAAACAGCTGAGGATTAACTACCCAGCAAAACTGAGCATAATCTTTCCAGCAAGAAGATGGCCATTTAAAGAAAAATAAGGGACTTACAGACTTTCTCGATGAAAAAGGCAGAGCTTAATGGAAAATTTGATCTCCAATTACAAGACTCAAGAAAGACATAAAAATGTAAACAAGGAAATCACACACTCACACAAAAATACATACATGCACACACACACCCTCATGCACACATGCACATAACTTGGGATGCAATAAGAGCAAAATGTTCACATCCCTATATGAGAAGCTGATAACTGTCAATAAAGAAATTTATATGACTTATTAAAGGGGGGGGGGGTCAAGAGACTGTAATGGGATAAAAAGAAAGGATGAGACAGAAAAAGGTAAATTATGCCATAGGAAGAGGCAAAAAACACACTATAGTAGAGGGGAAGGAAAGAGGAAAGGGAACATCATTTGAACATTATTCTCACTGGTTCAAAGAGGGATCAACATAATCAGTTAAGTTCAAGAGTCTAACGTGAAAAGACATGAAAACTCATTAAATAGAGGAAAAGGAGGGAGAGGAGCACTGTATGAAATTTATTCTCATTGGTTGGGGGTCAAAGAGGGAATAACATACTTTGATAAGTATAAAGATCTATTGTGTCCTATTGACAGTAGGAGGGTAAGGGGAGGACAAAAAGGGGGGAATTAGAGGGGAGGGAAATAGTAGTAAGGTGAGAGGGAAGGTAAAGAAGGGGGGGTCGATACAAAGGGGGGCGGAGCCAAGATGGCAGAGTAGAAACAGCTCATCCAAGCCACTCTGCCCCCAGATTCCCCCCAAACGATGTAAAAGGGGACTCTGAACAACTTCTGGAGCCCCAGCACCCACAGAACGACACAGAGAAGCTAAACTCCCGCTGAGGACAGCCCAGCAGCCCTGCAGGAAGGACCAGCGCAGTGGTCTGGGACCTGGCAGCATGCATCGCGCAGAGCGCAGGAAGCAGAGACGAGCCCAGGTCCGCATGAGCCGAGGTTTTAGCCCCAGGGCGGCAGGGCCAGCAGCCAGCTGGAGGAACCCCAGAACACCAGGAGCTGTGGCAACTCCGGAATTATCAACATAGACTTGCCTAGGACAAAGTAAGAGGTTAGTGGTCTATGGACTTTGGGACTGGTATTGGGGAATGTGTCGGCTCCCTCCCCTGGGGGCTAGAAGCCGCTGAGGAGACACACCATTTTGTAGTTTTCAGAGGCAGCTCCCGCTCCCAGCATGCAAATTTGTAGGGAGATCCAGCGATCAGTCTTGGGGGGTAATCGCTCTTGCTTTAACCTCCTGGATCTGGATTGTGATCTAGGGTGGAAGTTGTGGGTGGGTTTACAGCTTGCCAGAAACGGAAGTTGCCCCCCACACTTTCGGGACGAAAATTCCTCTATCTGGCCTTAAAGCCATAGTGTGGCAACAAGCCCAAAAGTCAAGCAATTAAGTGGCAACATGCCAAGGCAAAGGAAACAGAAAAATGCAACCCTAGACTCCTATTTTGGGGGCATAGGGCGGGAAAAGGACTGTGAGGTCAGAAGTCCTGCTCCAAAAGCCCCAGGGGAAAACATGAGCGGGTTGCAGGCCATAGAGGACCTTAAGAAGGACTTTAAAAAATCAAATAAGAGAAGTGGAGGAAAAATTAGAAAGAGAAATGAGAAGGATGCAGGAAAGTATGAAATGAGGGTCAACAGCCTGACTGAGGAAAACAACACCTTAAAAAATAGACTAGCTCAAATGGCAAAGGAGGCCCAAAAGGGCATTGAGGAGAAGAATGCCTTAAAAAGTCGAATTTGCCAGATGGAAAAAGAATCTCAAGTTCACTGAGGAGATTCATTCCTTCAGAGTTAGACTGGAGCAAATGGAAGCTAATGACTTTATGAGAAATCAAGATGCTGTTAAGCAGATACAAACAAATGAAAGATTTGAAGGCAATGTGAAATATCTCATGGAAAAAACCACTGACCTGGAGAATAGATCCAGGAGAGACAATTTAAAAATTATTGGACTACCTGAAAGCCATGATCAAAGAAAGAACCTAGAAATCACCCTTCAAGAAATTCTCAAGGAAAATTGCCCTGATGTTTTAGATCCAGAGGGCAAAATAGAGGTTGAAAGAATCCACCTATCACCTCCTGAAAAGATCCCAAAAAGAAAACTCCCAGGAATATTATAGCCAGGTTCCAGAATCCCCAGATCAAGGAGAAAATACTACAAGCAGCCAGGAAGAAACAATTTCAATATTGTGGAAACCCAATCAGAATATCCCAGGACCTGGCAGCTTCTACACTGAGGGATTGAAGGGCATGGAATATGATATTCCAGAGAGCAAAAGAGCTGGGAATGAACCCAAGGGTCACCTACCCAGCAAAACTGAGTATTTTGTTTCAGGGAAAATATGGTCATTCAGTGGAATAGAGGACTTTCAAGCATTCTTGAGGAAAAAACCAGAGTTGAATAGAAAATTTGACATCCAGACGCAAGAAGTAAGAGATGCCTGAGAAGGTAATCAGGGAAAAGAAATCAAAAGGAACTTATCAAAGTTGAACTCTTTACATTCCTATATGGAAAAGCAATATCTGTGACTGATGATATCTTTCTCACTATGAAAATAATGGAAGAAGGGGTGTGGTCATATGAATACATATGTGAATGTGTGTGTATATGGTTACAGTTATATATGGATAGTGGGCATAGGTTGATTTTGTTGGGAAGGGAGAGTACTCAAGGGATGAAATTATGAGGTGAGAGAGGAAAGTGGCAAGAGGAGATGGGGAGAGACAGGGTAGTGTAAACTATCCCATGCAGAAGAAGCAAGGGAAGTGGTTGCAAAAGAGGGGGAGAATAAGGAAGGCTAAAAAGGCAAAACCACATTCACATTGAATTTGGGTCAGGGAGAAAATGACATATATACTAAATGGGATATCTCAGCCTGCAGCAGGATAGGGGGAAGGGGGATGGGAGGAGGGATGATGGATGGGAGGGCATCCTTGGGGTGAGGGGAGGTTGGAAGTACTCACTATAGAAGAGGGACAGGGTCATGTAGGGAATGGACCAGGTGGGGGGTGGGATGAGTGGGAGGGAATTATAAGCAGCCTTGTACAATATATCTACTATGATAATGTTTTACATAGCTAGACATGTACAACATATACTGAATTACTTATCTCCCCAGAAGGAATGGGTGACAAGGGAGGAAGGAAATGGATCTGAAATTCAAGGTCGTAACATTAAATGTTTCAAATATATATATAAATACTAGTATTAATACTCTTTTGCCTATAATTGGGAGATAAGATGTGCAGGCATTGGGACACAAAGATTCATCTTCCTCTAATGGAAAGTCGATGGGGGTATGGGAGAAGGTATGGGAGAGAGCAGATTGGAGGAAGCGATATCTTGTGGGACTGCTATTCAGGGAGGTTGGGTAGGGGAATAATGGGGGGAAAATGATTGTAACTCAAAATCTGGAGGAAATGAATGATGTAAAACAGAAGTTAATAAAGCATTTGTTTAAAAAAAAAAGAAGGGGGGGTCACTGGGAGGGAACACTGAGGGAGGTGGTGGTCAAAAGAAAAACCCTTAAGGAGGGGAAAGGAGAAGGAAGAAACAAAAACATAGACAGGGGAGGGAATAGGATGGAGGGAAAAAGACAGATAGTCATCATTACTGTGAATGTGAATGGGATGAACTCTCCCATAAAACAGAGGCAGTTAGCCTAATGGATTAAAAACCATAATCCTACAATATGCTGTCTACAAGAAACATATTTGAAATAAAGGGATACTAAGGGTTTTGTAAAAGGCTGGGGTAGAATATATTATGCCTCAGCTTAAGTAAAAAAAAGTGGTGGTAGCAATCCTTATCTCATATAAAGCAAAAGCAAAAATTGATCTAATTAAAAAACTATATCCTGCTAAAAGGCACCATCGAGAATGAAACAACATCATTACTTAACATATATGCACCAAGTGGTATAGCGCCAAAATCCTGGAGGAGAAGTTAAGGGAATTAGAGGAAGAAATAAATAGCAAAACCATACTAGTGGGGGACCTTAATCTCTCTGTCTCTTAACTTGATAAATCTAACCTCAAAATAAACAAGAAAGAAGTTAAGGATGGGAATAGAATTTTAGAGGGGCTAGATATGATAGATCTCTGGAGAAAACTGAATGGGGATAAAAAGGAATATAATTTCTTCTCAGCAGTTCATGGCACATACTCAAAAATCGACCATGTACTAGCGCATAAAAACCTCAAAACTGAAGTGCAGAAAGGTAGAAATATTAAATGCATCCTTCTCAGATCATGATGCAATAAAAATTATATGCAATAAAGGGCCATGGAAAGATAGACTAAAAACTAATTGGAAATTAAACAATTTAATCCTAAAGAATGAGTGGGTCACACAAGAAATTATAGAAACAATCAGTAATTTCATTCAAGAGAATGACAATAATGAGACAATATACCAAAATTTGTGGAATGCATTAAAGGTAGTTCTTAGGGGAAGTTTTCTATCCCTGAGTGCATGCTTGAATAAATTAGAGAAAAGGGAAGTCAATGAATTGGCCATGCAATTGAAAAACCTAGAAAAGCTAGAAAAAGAACAAATTGAAAATCCCCAATTAAATACTAAATTAGAAATACTGAAAACCAAAGGAGAGATTAATAACATTGAAATTAAGAAAACTATTGAATTAATTCATAAAACTAAGAGCTGGTTTTATGAAAAAACCAATAAAACAGATAGACCCTTAGTCAATATGATAAAAAAGAAGAAAACCACATTATGAGTATCAAAAATGAAAAGGGTGAATCTACCTGCAATGAAGAGGAAATCAAAACAATAATTAGGAATTATTTTTCCCAATTGTATGCACATAAATTTGACAATCTTAGCAAAATGGGTGAATATTTACAAAAATACAAGTTGCCCAGATTAACTGAAAAAGAAGTAAATTACTTAAATAACCCCATCTCAGAAAAAGAAATCAAACAAGCCATCAAATAAACTCCCTAGGAAAAAATCTCCAGGGCCAGATGGATTTACTAGTGAATTCTAGAAACGTTTGAAGAACAATTGATTCCAATACTCTACAAACTATTTGGGAAAATTAGTGAAGAAAGAATCCTACCATATTCTTTCTATGACACAAATATGGTACTGATACCTAAATCAGGAAGAGCTAAAACAGAGAAAGAAAATTATAGGCCAATTTCTCTCATGAATATAGATGCAAAAATTTTAAATAAAATATATGCTAAAAGACTGCAGCAACTTATCATAAGAATAATACACTTTAATCAGATAGGATTTATTCCAGGGATGCAAGGATGGTTTAATATTAGGAAAACCATTAGTATAATTGATCATTTCAACAATAAAACTAGCAGAAAACACCTGATTGTCTCAATAGATGCAGAAAAGGCTTTTGACAAAATACAACATTCATTCCTATTAAAAACACTAGAAAGTATAGGAATAAATATTCAAAATAATAGGTAGCATCTATTTAAAACCATCAGCAATCATTAAATGTAATGGGGATAAGCTAGAAGCATTTCCAATAAGATCAGGGGTGAAACAAGGCTGTCCAGTATCATCCCTCTTATTCAATCTGGTACTAGAAATGTTAGCAGTAGCAATTAGAGAAGAAAAAGAAATCAAAGGAATCAAATTAGGCAAAGAAGAGACCAAACTATCACTCTTTGCAGATGATATGATGATATACTTAGAGAATCCTAGAGAATCAAGTAGAAAATTACTTGAGATAATAAACAAATTTGGCAAAGTTGCAGGATATAAAATAAACCCACATAAATCCTCAGCATTCCTGTATATTTCTAAAGATATTCAACAGCAAGAGATAGAAAGAGAAATCCCATTTAAAGTTACTGTAGACATTATAAAATATTTGGGAATCTACCCAGAATCTATATAATCACAACTACAAAACATTTTTCACACAAATAAAGTCAGATCTAACCAATTGGAAAAATATCGATTGCTCATGGCTGGATGAAGCTAATATAATAAAAATGACAATTTTACCTAAATTAAATTATATATTTAGTGCCATATCAATCAATTTACCAAAAAAAAAATATTTATAGAGCTAGAAAAAATAGTAACAAAATTCATTTGGAAGAACAAAAGGTCCAGAATACCAAGGGAATTAATGAAAAGAAATGCTAGGGAAGGTGTACTAGCTTTACTAGATTTTAATCTGTATTATAAAGCAGAAGTCATCAAAACTACTTGGAACTGGGTGAGGAATAGAGTAGTGGATCAATGGAATAGATTGGGCACACGAGACTGAGCAGTCAATGACTATAGTAATCTGTTGTTTGATAAACCCAAAGACCCCAGTTTTGGGGATAAGAATAGATGCACTATTTGACAAAAACTGCTGAGAAAACTAGAATATAGTATGGGAGAAACTGGGCATAGACCATTATCTAACACTATAGACCAAAATCAAGTCTAAATGGGTGCATGATCTAGATATAAATGTTGATAATGTAAGCAATCTGGGAAAGCAAGGAATAGTTTACCTGTCAGATTTGTGGAGAGGGAAAGACTTTATGACCAAACAAGATTTAGAGAGCATTATAAAATGCAAAATGGATAATTTTGATTACATTAAATTGAAAAGCTTCTGTACAAACAAAGATAATGTAATCAAGATTAAGAGGGTGGTGGGAAATTGGGAAAGGATTTTTACAAACTATGTCTCTGATAAAGGTCTCATTTATAAAATATACGGAGAATTGAGTCATATCTATATGAATACAAGCCATTCCCCAATTGATAAATGGTCAAAGGATATGAACAGGCAGTTTTCAGAGAAAGAAATTAAAGGTATCTATAAGCATATGAAGAAATGCTCTAAATCACCATCTATTAGAGAAATGCAAATCAAAACAACTCTGAGATACCACATCTCTCCAGTCAGATTGGCTAAGATGACAAAACAGGAAAATGACAAATTCTGGAGAGGACATGGGCAAATTGGAAAACTAATGCATTGCTGTGTACTGATCCAACCTTTATGGAGAACAATCTAGTATTATGCTCAAAGGACTATAAATAATTTCATGCCCTTTGACCCAGCAATACCATTTCTAGGGTTATATCCCAAAGAGATCACAGAAGTGGGAGGAAGACCCATATGTACAAAAATATTTGTAGCAGCTCTTTTTGTGGTGGCAAAGAATTGGAAATTAAAGGGATGCCAATCAATTGGGGAATGGCTGAACAAGTTGTGGTATATGCATGTAATGGAATACTATTGTGCTATAAGAAACAAGGAGCAGATGGACTTCATATTTACCTGGAGAGGCTTATACAAACTGATACTGAATGAGAAGAGTAGAACCAGGAGAAATTTGTACACAATTATAGACACAACATATGTGTGATGACCAACTTTGATAGACTGGACACTTCTCTGCAATGAATTGATATAAGTCAATCCCAAAAGACTCATGATGGAGAGAGATGTCTACATCCAGAGAAAGAACTAGAAAGAACTGAGTGTGAATCCAGATTGAAGCAAACTACCTGCTCTTTTTCTTTTTCTTGTTTGGTTTTGTTTCCTCCTTACCATTTTTCATTCCATCCGATACAATCTGTCTATATAACCTGACTAATCTCTCATGTGAACGTATTTGCAGATCCTATACTTGATTGCATGCCATCATGGTGTGGGGGAGGGGCGGGAGGGAAAGAAAATTTGAAACTCAAGTAATTGTGGAATTGAATCTTGTAAACTAAAAGTAAACAAAGAAATTATTAAAGACAAAACAACAACAACAACAACAACTATATTCCCCAACCCCCCCCCCCCAAAAAAAAAGAATGCTTGAAAATCCTCTATTTCTTTGACCATATTTTCCCCTGTAGCATTATACTCTGTTTTGCTGGGTAGGTGATTCTTGGTTTTAATCCTAGCTCCTTTGACACTGGAATATCATATTCCAAGCCCTCCAATCCCTTAATGTAGAAGCTGCTAGGTCTTGTGTTGTCCTGATTGTGTTTCCACAATACTCAAATTGTTTCTTCCTGACTGCTTGCAGTATTTTCTTCTTGACCTGGGAATTCTGGAATTTGGCTATAATATTCCTAGAAGTTTTCTTTTGGGGATCTTTTTCAAGAGGTGATCAGTGAATTCTTTCAATTTCTATTTCATCCTCTGGTTTTAGAATATCAGGGCACTTTTGCTTGATAATTTCTTGTTGATCATGGCTTTCAGGTAGACCAATAATTTTTAAATTATTTCTCCTGGCTCTATTTTCCAGGTCAGTGGTTTTTCCAATGAGATATTTCACATTGCCTTCTATTTTTTCATTTGTTTGTATCTGTTTTATAGTGTCTTGATTTCTCATAAAGTCAATACCTTCTGATTGCTCCAATCTCATTTTGAAGGAGTTCCTCTCTTCAGTGAGTTTTTGAAATTCCTTTTCCATCTGGCAAACTCGGTTTTTTAAGGCATTTTTCTCCTCACTGCCTTTTTGGGCCTCTTTTGCCATTCGAGTTAGTCTATTTTTAAGGTATTACTTTATTCAGTGTATTTTTGTGTCTCCTTTAGCAGGCAGTTTACTTGCTTTTCATGATTTTCTTGCATCATTCTCATTTCTCTTCCCAAGTTTTCCTCCACTTCTCTTATTTGATTTTCAAAATCCTTCTTGAGCTCCTCCTATAACCTATAACCAATTCTTTTTTTTTTCTTGGAGGCTTTTGATGCAGGAGTTTTGACTTTGTTGTCTTCCTCCCATTCCATGCTTTGATCCTTTTTGTCTCCAAAAAAAGAATCTATGGTCTGATAGTGTTTCCTCTGCTTGCTCATTTTTCCAGTCAATCACTTGACTTCTGAGCTCTTTGCCACAGTAATGGAGAGACCTTTGTCCCAAATTGCTGAGGTTTTCACAACTGCTGGAGCTATTGGGCGGCACCCTCTCTACAACCCCCACAAGCTCTGGCTCACTGGCCACACACCCCAGGACCACTACCCAAGACCATGATCCAGATCCAAGCAGGTTAAAGCAAGAGTGATTACCCTCTGAATGGTCAATTGGTCCCCCTTCAATCTGCAGACCAGGAGAGCCTAAGGCAGCTACATGGCACAGCCTCTGTGCCCCTGCCGCTTCTCATCCTGGGGGCAGGGGCCAGACCACACTCTTCCTCCCCTCCCTGCCCCATTCCAACAGAGTTCTCCACTGACCTTTTATCTTGTCTTTGATGGGTTGAGAAGTCTAGAAATCACCACAGCTGCTGGTGGTTCAATCTCCTGAAATCTGCTCTGGCCACCTCTGGTCAGGGCTGCCCTGGGGCCAGAACCATGCCCTCACTCGGGACTGTACTCAGCTCCCAACTCAATGTTATAGTCTCTTCTTATCTTCCTGCCAGGCTTCCTTCAGCAAGAAATTCATTTCTCTCTGTCACTTTGTCGGTTCCATGACTCTAAAGTTTGTTTAGAGTCATTTTTTTACATGCATTGGAAGTGATTAGAGTGGGAGCTCATGCCAAGTTTATGCTTCTATTCCACCATATTGGTTTCACCCTCACACACCATTTATTTCTACTGAGTTTCTAGCCCACTAATATCTCTATATCTTTCCCCAGAACAACTGCTGTACTTGTGAAGGTGATTTGGGGTTCCCAAATGTGCAGTCAGTAGAAATTTCTACATCGATGAAATCACTGATCCATCTAAGTGTAAATGGAATGTGACTTAATTAGTTGTGTTGATTTTAGATATTTCCTCTTATGTTCAAATGTCCTTCTCTGGCTACCACTCCCCTGGTTATGAGTAAAGCCAAGCACAAGCAGCTTTCCAGAGGACTGTTGCTGTGAATAGCTTCAAGGTTCTGATTACACAGTATAGTGAACTCTCTATCCAGCAATAAATTAAAAGCAAAATATTCACAGAAATCAAAGCACAGCATTCATAATGTTATGGTATAACAACTTATCACTAAAATGGCCACATAGTTTTCACCAAAGTGATCAAGTAGTTTTAAGCAAAAGATAACATTCATTTAGTAACACAATCATTTATTAAGTCCTTAATTCAATCATCCTTAAGAAGGCAAGCCTCCTTAATTGACACAAAGTACAAAGGTCAAAGTTCTCCACCCCTACTTCATATTGTCTTAATCCCTTCAAAGAGTCCTCTTTCTTCTTAACTGGAGAAATCCTTAACTCAATCATCTAACTATAAAGGTCAGAGTTCTCCACCTCTAGGCCACAGTAAATCATAATTTTCTCAGTTTGCAGTAAATACCCAAGGAGAGGTCTTTTCATCTTAACTCGAGGCAGGCTCTCAGCTTCCATGGTCCCAGCTCCTGCCCAAATCTAGCCTATTGCCACCTAGGTTCAAAGGCAGACAGCTCTCAGTTCTTTGTCCACCTTCTTATGCAGTTCCTCATCCAGTTCCCATTCCACACTGAAGTTCACAGTGTCTGGTCCACTTCAAGTCCTTCACAGTTTCTGTTCCTGGGAAGACAAGGCTTAATAAAGCCACAATAACATTTGTGCACATTGCCCTCATCAATTCACTTTCTGCCTGTGAAATCAACATAGACCCAATAATAATGCTCGCTCCCAGAAGTTCTGAAGTTCTCTAGCTTGGGATTTTCCTTATATATGGTTTTAGCTCCTCCCTGGTCAACCCCTTCCTGTTATATTACTATTATAGTGTGTTAACAGTAGGTAGGAATGCCATGGACAGGCACACAAGTCAGGCTGTGGTCGGAACTGAGTATTGACCTAACTTCTGGGCATCAGTTTAAAACTGTTAGAAAATAAAAGTCAATAAAATCTTCACACCATTTGCTGCTGCAGCCCTGCATATATAACAAGGAAGTCAGTAATTGAGACAAAGGTCTAAATTAAATCAGCACTCTTTGTGGTACCAAAACCTGGAAATAGGTGATTATTCATTAGGGCATGGCTGAAAAAAACTATGGCATGTGATGATAATGAAATGTCATTGCTGAGAAGATTAAAATTGATCCTGTATCATTTTCTTATTGTTCTTATTTACAGTTAATTTGATTTTGTCCTATAACTGCCTAAGTGTAGGTTCTTTGTCCCTGAACTTAGTTCAGATTTCAGCTGGCCTATAGTGGGTTAGAAATCAATTCTCTCTATAATCACTGTTCTATTCTTGCCGTAAGGAATTCTGCTAACCTTGGGGGAAGTAGTTTTCCATGAGGGTGTTGGGCCCAATGTGTTTACACCACTAAGCTATCCTTCCAGTATGCCTGGTTTACTGTCCAAAGTCTGGGCCCCTACTTTTGACCTCACATATAGACTTGTACAATGAACACTTCTTAATCACGGGTGGGGGAGAAGGGAATTTTTGTTAGCCTCACATTCCCAACTTCCAACCAATCACCTTGTTTCCCTCACCTCAGCTGTATAATCAATCATATTGTCTTCAACCCCATGATGCAGTTCTGTTCTTTATTCTGTGCTTTCCAAAACTTATAAAAGGGGTGCTATCCTTTGGTTTGAGGTCTTTGAATGGAAATTGAATCTTCTTCACAGGTTACCAGCCCTGATAATAAAATGTTATCTTGCTTAGAGAAATATGCCTTGGTTTACCTTTTTGTTAAATTCACTTGGGACATTCTGTAGTAAAAGATGAGGCTTTCGGTGAAATGGAAAAGTTTGAATGAACTTGTGCAAATGAATCTAAGTGTCACAGGGATAATCAGAGCCTCCTCTCCCGTAATCTATTCTGACTCAGCCCCCTCTCCATCACCATTGCCTTTGTGGAACAGAGTTCCACAAGCAGAGTTCTCTGGCCAATTTCAGGCAAATTTGCTCAGCATTGAGGGACTTTGAGATTTTACTTTGGCTTCATAAGGCCCAATGTTTCATGCTTTACTATACTCCCAAACCATCTCCCAGCTGCCTCGCTACCTAGACCAGAGACCATGCCCTGCCTACTAGACACTTCTGTTCCAGAAGCATCTTCCTTTTCCCTAAAACTACCTTTGAAAGTCTTTTCTCCTACCATGAACTCAGTCTTTCCTGTCACCCTGGTTCAGAGCTTCATTACCATGTTGGACTCCTCACCCTGACCTGTCATCTGCCATGTGTTTCTCTTCTGCCTCCACATTTCCTCCTTTACACTCACCAGCCCCGATCAGACCCTCATCACGTCTTGCCTGGTCTATTACAATAGGCTCCCATTTGACCCCTTTTCTGCTAGCTTCTTCCCACTCTAATCTATCCTTCACTTAGCCACCACGTGTATCACAACCCTGCTCTGCAAACTCCAGCGGCCTCATATTGGTTCCAGAATAAATATCAAATCCTCTGTCCCCTCCACAACTTGACTTTTCCCTACCTTTCCAGTCTTTGTATACGTTACTTACACATTGTCTCCTTGCATTCTGTCATCCAGCTGGCCTAGGCTACCTGCTGCCCCATGCTCCCTCTCTCCTTTGCACTGGCCATTTGCTGTTCCTAGAACCCGGATTCTTTACCTCTGCCTTTCCTTCAAGACTGAGCTTAAACGCCACCTTCTAGTGAAGCCTGCCTGCCACCTGCCTCCTCCACTCTCCCCTAACCCACACTGTGGTCCTTTTGTACAGGTTCTGTTTGGACTTTGCGTGGATTCCTGTCTCCTCTATCAGAAAGTAAGGTCTTAGAGGGCAGGGATTGTCATTTTTGTCCTTGTAAACAAGGCACTTAGCACAGCCTGGCACACAGGCCTTAAGTAATGTGTACTAACTGATTCATCAATTTAATCCTTTCAGCTGTGGAACTCCTAGTTTAGGAATCTGCCGCCCTGATTGGTGAGTGGCTCAGGCTTCCCTTTTCCCTACAGCCTTTCTCACCTGTGTTCGTCTCCAGCCAGATTTCCAACTCTAGAAATATCTAATTAGTGCTGCAATTGCTACTGAAAAGGGGGCTGTGTCAGAGAGGATTGGTCCCTGAACGGGGAAGATCTGACCACTTAGGATTTAAAGGGGGGAACAACTTCTGTCTTCACTCCTCCCCTGTCCTGAGCTCAGGGCTCTGAATGCTCTCTCATACACCTTCTCTCTTCTGCTTAGCACCATGGGTCTGCTTTGCAGATTGAAAGACTCCTTTTCTTCCTTGAAAAAGCATGCACATTTCCCTCTCCATTTCTGAATCTCACTCTCTTTTTCCATAAAGTTCGGATGGCATTACTTGGGTAACCTACCAAGGATGCTGTGAATGCACACTGTGATGTGTTTGTAACAAGACTGATTCGGCCCTTCTCACCATCTTTGTTTGCACTGGGCACTCAGTGCACTGGATCTCCTTGACAAGTGAATGAGTCAACATCAGACAGAAAGTTGCTAGGAAAAGTGGAAAGACCATTTAAAAAAAACTGACCATTTCTCATGAAGTACATCCCATGGAGGGCATCGTGTATTATGGTGCAAAGGGAGTTGGTGGGCATTTGGACTTGGTGGGCCTGGATCTGTTGCTCTGTGACCTGTGGGACTGTTAGCAGGTCCCTTCACCTACATGGGCCTCTGTTTCTTCATCTGTGGAATAAAGAGGATGAATTAAATGAGGTTCTCTGAGGCTTCTTACAGGTGTAAAACCTTTTAAAATCATTTACCTTCTTACAGTCTCAGTTCACCCTCCTCTAGAAAATGTGGAAGTCAGAGGAACTGATTTCTAAAGTCTTTGCCAGGTCCAAATTCACAGTACCAGAGTCTTAGATTACAGACTGTGGGACAGAAATGTGACTGTTCTCTGAGGACACACTCTCACTTCTCTAGTGGGCCCTGGCAGTCAAGAACACCAAGGTCATTACCTGCCTTGGCACAGCCCACTGCCCTAGGGGAAGCATAGAGGCCTGGGAGAACTGGGAAGTAAAGACAAATAGTGGCAGGGGCTGCTGGCCCCAGGGATAAGAACTGCACCCCCCTCCACCCCACTCCCCCCCTTCCTCATTCACTGCATATTATGTACAAAGCACAGTGTCAAATGTTAGATACCAAGACACAAAGATAAACTGTCCCTATTAATATTTCTGTGTGTTCGAGTCAGTAAATACAAAGAAAGTTGAAGGCGAGGGCATTAACAGACCAGGATCACGTCATGCAGAATTTCCTGTGATGCTGGTGTTGGCATGTGCCTAGACCTCCTCACCTGGAGACCCCTGCTCTCCTTGCCTGTGTTCCTGTAGTGCAGGCAGGGGCAGCCTCCTCCAACCAGTAGCATCTTTCAGATTGGCCAGACTGGGACAGCCTCTCCTTCCTGCTGTGTCCAGAGAGAGAAGCCCCCTAGGTCACCCATCATGCCAGGGCCATGTACTGAGTCCCAAACAGCAATCCCCTCCCCCACCTTCCTCTTCCTTTATGCCCCATGGCCTGGGGAGTTTGCTTCCATCATGTTTAATTTGTCCTTCTCAGTGCCAGGTGCCTATGGTGAAACTTGAGCCCAGGAGACTTTGAACTACTGTTGTAGCCAGTTAGCCCATCCAGGAAAAACAAAAGTACCTGGGCATGGATGGGGAGTTTAGACTTAGAACTTGGAACTGAGGTTAGCTGTGAACCTAATTCCCTGCCTCTCCCCAGAAAATATAGTAGTATGGTATGGGGGGTTTGGGATTAAGCCCTGTGAGTTGGGGCAATAAGTTCGTATTTTTGTGATTATACCTTCAAAGTAAATATTACTTTGTACAAGTTATTGATTAAGTAGAAGTGGGGTGAATGGGACCCCACCCCCTACAAATGAGGAAACACCATTGGTGGAGGCTGGAGCTATTGGCAGAGAGCGAAGGGCCTCCTGACCCCTCTGATGGGCACTAGAGAATCCCAGGGGATCGTGAGATGTGACACATCGGGACTTGTGGCACCAAGAGCCAAGGTAACAAGTATCACAACGGCTTTCTGTTCAGTTGGAATTGTCTTGCAAAGACATCTATTAAGATGAATGTTGCCAAAAAATATGGGCCCCTTAAGAGCCAAGACCAGTTTGTCTTTTTGTGCCTAGCACAGTACCCATCATGCAGCAGGTGTCTAATTTTTGGAAGACTTAGAAGCACTGATCAATACAAAGACCAACCATGACTCCAGAGGGCTGAGAGGGCCACTCCTGAGCAGGAGTTGAACACCAGATGGAAAATGGGACCTAGAGCTTTGGACCCAACTAACGAGGGCCCTTATTTTCTTTGATTAAGCATGCTTGTTTGAGTATAGTTCAGTAGTTTCATGTACTGTCCTCCTTGGGATGTGAAAATGTTTGCTTCACTGGATTTGTGAAGTTCCAGGCAAAAAATAAAATTGAGAATGAGAAATGTTTGTTTAATGGGAAAGAAAAGTGGGGAGGGGAGAAGCAGGGAAGGAAATTAGAGAAGGTATGAACTGAGGGTGTAAAGAAACAGAAAGGCAAAGACCCACAAGGGAGTGGAGGGGGCAGTCTTGTGCAAAAATGTATGTGTCCTCAAGGTTGAGGTGGCTAGGAAGAGAAGCTCCTCAATTTGACTTGAAATTCACTGCATGAAGGAAAACAGAATTATGATTAGGGAAGGAAGGGGCCAGGTGGGGTAAGAGTTTCTGCTGTCTCCTTGATTGCTTCTCCCCAGACACAGAGACAAGGAGATCCAACATTACCCACACTGGGGCCAAGGGAGAGGTTCCCAAAAATCATAGTCCAGCTTGGAGTCCTTGGGATGGTGGTGGTTTGTGAAAAGGGACTTGAACCCAGGTCTGCCTGATGCCCCTTAAGTGGATTCTTCCTAGCAATTTTGGTCGCCCTTCCAGAGAAAGAATGTGGTAAGAGATGGTAGCCTTGTGTAATGCCAATGCAATATTTACAGCCCCCACCATCATGGTAAAGACCATGATTATAAATGTTGTATGACATTCAATTGCAAAATAAACCAAACTCTCCATATAGAGGACAGAACTGAAGCATTTATTTAAACACCAAAATACCAAATCCCCAAACCAGTAATCCAATTACATCATAGTACCAAAGATATTCAGAAGCCATAATAACACAGAGAGCCCCAGCATCCTTGAGCCTTCCCACAAACCAATACAAGATCAATATTTACTCACAAATCTCTCCCTCCTTGCTGAGCACTTCTTTCTCCCACCCTCTCTCTGGCTCTGCTTCCCTTCAAACTCCTCCCACCACAGGCTCCATGTGACCACATTCAGCCTATCAGGGGGCAGAGTTTACTTTCAAAGCAGGGAAGGTCTTCAAACTCCCCCCAGGTCTAGGGCAGGGAAGATCTTCAAATTCCCATCCCCATTACACCTTGCTGTCTTGTATGAATGAATAAATGACATGAATTAACCAGTGAATTAATAAATACATGAATGAATGAAATAGCATTTATTAAGTGCTTACCATGAGTCAAAAATTGTGCCAAGTGCTGGGGACAGAAGTACAAAAGCAGAGTCTCTGCCCATCCTTTAAGGAGATTCCACTCTAAAGGGTAGGGCACCCACATAGGGAAGGAGGCAGGAAGAGGTGTCAAGTGAGGGGCCCCTGCATTGTCAACATTGAGTCATGACTCCAGGCCTGGAAAGCAGAGAGGGGGACCTGAGGAGACAGAGAGCCCCTCAGTGGCCTTGGCCTGCCCAGTGAAGTTGGCCAGTGGAGACAGTCACATCTTAGGACAATGGTGCTGTCCATCCCCTCCCCTCTAACCACTCAGCCCATGACACTGTATTTCCCCCCTCCTAAAGGTCTGTGGCCAGGTCCTCCCCTCTCCAGTCATCCTCCCTCCACACAGAATGACAGTCATCTTTGGAAGACACAAATGTAGCCTGCTCAGAACCTTCCACTGGCCTCTCAGACCTCCAACTCTTCTTCACATTCAAAGCCTTCCCCAATCTGGTTCCCACCCAACTCGTTTCTCATTAGTTCACACATAGGACTTTCCAGACACTTTACACAAGCAATCCTCCCATTGCTGGGAAGAAATTTTTATTCAGTCAGTCAACAAGTGTTTATGAAGTGCTGACTTTTTGCCAGGCCCTGGGGATGGGTACAAAGAAGGAAACAACCCTTGATCTCAAGAAGCCTGCGTTCCAGAGGAGGAGACAAAAATACATTCATAAGTATGTTCAGAATAAATAAAAAAAAATAAATACAAATAAATACAAAGCAGTTAAGTACAAGGTTGTTTGGGAGGGAAGGGCTTCCTCTAGAAAGGCAGTGACTGAGATGTGCTTTGAAGGAAATCTTTCAATGGGGAGGGGGTGTCAAGGAGGGAGGGCACTTCAGGCATGGCAGATGGGAGGGGGAGAAAGGCAGAGGCAGAGACAGGGAGAAAGTTCTATGGAAGAAAGGAGAAAAGGTGGGGGGAAGTGGTGGGGATGATGTTGATGGAGAAAGACAAAAGTTTAGGGAAAAGAAAAAATAATAAAGAAAATGAATATATAAGGATACAATGAATATACAGGGCTTCCACTTTCTCACGGCTACCTTCTGTTTAATTACTCTGGCCCTACTTGCCCCTCGACCCATCCGGTCATGGACATTGAAGGGGAAATTAAGGGGTGTCTCTAGACATGCCTTGGTCCCTGCATACTGGAAGAGCTGTTGTTTGAACACTTCTTGCTTATGCTCTCCTCTGCCCCTTTCCCCTTGCTGGGAAGGGACCTGATGGTGAAATTGGGGAGCCAATTTTCTCTAGTTAAGCCTCCAAAGAGCATGTGGGACCAGAAGAATTTAAGAAAAAGTCAGCAGAACCCAATGGCTCCAAAGAACTTATACCAAAGGAATAATGAACTTTAAGGGCAAGAAAAGGGAGACCTCTCAATCCATGGTACCCAGAGCTCGAAGAAATTTGGCAATCCCCATCCCAACTCCTGCTGAACTAAGGAGTCTCAGGGTCAGTGAGCTAGAGCATCCACAGGGTTCTGGGGCTCCTGGAGAGGAAGAGGGGATTCCCTGATCCTGCCTGCAGGGCTAATCCCTTTAGTCTGATAACCTTACGCTAGTAACACTGAGAAAGGGGTCTTGACTAGAGTGACACAACAAAAAATTGGTATGAAACATCCCCTACAAGGACAAGTCCAGCAGAAAATGGGCTCAGCACATGTGACAAATAGGACTTCAGAGAATCAGAGTCCTCTGCTGCAGTGTTCAAGGGCAGGTATGTTGAGCAAGGACACTGATGGGTTTGAGATAGGAAGGGTGAGAAGTGAGAGCTCAAAGTGTCTTCAGTTATCTCTGCAAAAAAGGCAAAAATCCTCAGTGGAGAGGGTGGGAAGAGGTCTGGGAAGTTGGAGAAGAAGACTGGAATACGGTTCTATGCAGCATGAGAGGGAAGCAATTATGGAGGATTAAAGGGCTGCCTTGCTGCAATGAGGGCCCACTTGAAGTTGGTTAACATGGGTTTTTAATGTACTGAGTCAGCAGGGTTGTGTGGCTTGTTCAGCAGCTCATGAGTAGGAGCAGAGGAGGTAGGTGCTGGGAGTAATCCAAGACTGAGGCTTGGCAGGAGATGAGTGGTTATTGGACAAGGGGGTTAAGGATTCGAGAGGAAAGGATGCAGAGCTGAACTGGCTGAATATAAGGTTGGGAGGCCAAGCTAGGAAAATGAAGTCAGAGCCTGACAAAGTCCTGAGGGGCTTGATGCCTCAGTGAAGGTGAACATGTTTAGGAGGAGAGGGACAAGAGAGAAGGAAGCAACAGCAGGTCAGACAGAGGAATGTTGGAGGGTCCTAGTAAGATCTAGGGTGTGACCATCCCTGGCTATGGCTAAAGGGGATTGGAGGAGGAGGTGCTGGGATTTGAGAAGATGGAAAGATTGGGAGATCAGGGTGTTTGAGGATATACACATGGATATTCAGAACGAGGACAAGAAGATCACAAGTGAGTCAGGTGTTCCCTTGAGAAAGAAGGAAGAATGACATGGGGACCAGTAGTCAGCAGCCATTGTGATCGCTACACGGTAGAAAGCATTTTCCCCTCAGCTTGTAGAGTTTCATAATCTGACATCTCTGGATAGATTTCAGGGAGTCCATCAACTTGAATGGGGGGATGGGGGAGGAATCATTTTTATATTCATTGATCTGTACCTGAAATCGAGAATTTTCTTCTCAAAATCATGCTTTTGTTGTAGTTTTAAGGGAGAATCCTGATAGGGCAGCAGGTGGTTACTAGGAAATGGTACTGATGAAAAGATTTAAAGAATCACCCCCCAAAAAAAGTTTTTTTAGCATAGCAAGGAATAAATTACTGGGCCCATTTGTAGCTGTGGCCTTGGAAATGTTTTTAAAATTCAAGACTGTTTTTAACAGGCCAGAAAACTATTCTTGTTGGTCACATTTCTTTTTTGTTTCCATAACACTGGACCATAGATCATTTTTTAAAAGAAATTCAATGACTTTCTTACTCATGCCTTTATCACACTCTTCTACAGGGATTTCTTGATGACTCATGTTCTGGCAAAGAGTGAAGTTACTGCCAGAGCTGAAAGTCTTTCTATATCCACTGCATTAATGGAGTTTCATATCAGCAGCAATTCTGTTATGGGCAACTGGGAATGACCTACAGCTGAAGGTCTTCTCACATTCATCACAATCCTACCCTCAAGAACGGATTTTCTGAGATCAGTCAGTCAACAAACATTTGTTCAGCACTCACTCCGGCCAGACCTTGTGTTAGGTGCTGGAAATGCAGAGAAGAGCAAAAACAGTCCCTGTCCTCAGGAAGCTTACACTCTAAGGAAGAAGACAATGTAAGTGGCATGTTTAAAGGAGGGAGAGCCTTTCAGGTACACACAAAGCCATTGTGCGGAGCATCCTGAATGAGCGTCAGCAGGGAGGCCAGTGAAGTGGATTACAGAAAACATGGCCAGAAGTAAAGTACAAGAAGCAAGGAAAGGCAGAAGGAGACATGTCATGAAGGGCTTTAAAAGTCAAACAGAAGGGGCGGCTAGGTGGCACAGTGAACAGAGCACCAGTCCTGGAGTCAGGAGGACCTGACTTCAAATGCGACCTCAGACACTTAACACTTACTAGCTGTGTGACCTTGGGCAAGTCATTTTAACCCCAATTGCCCTGCCCTTTCCCCTCCAAAAAGCAGAAAAAGGAAAAGGAAAAAAGTCAAATAGAAGATTTTATATTTGCTCTGGAATAACACGGAGCCAGTGGAATTCAGTTGAATATGGGGCAGGCATAGTGAGACCTACACTTCAGGAAAATCCTTCTGGCAGCTATTTGGAGGATGGACTAGATAAGAGTGGGGAGAGACTTGTGACTCCAGGCAGACTCATCAGCAGCTATTGCAATAGTCTAGGTGTGAGGTGATAATGGCCCGAACCAGAGTGGTGGCAGAGTCAGAGGAAAGACGGGGGAATATAGAAGAGATGGTGGGGATGTAGAAAGCGCAAGTCTTACATATGTGAGTAAGAAGCTAAGGATGACCCCAAAACTACACCTAAGCGACGGGGAGGGTAGTATTTTCTTCAGTAGGAATAAAGAAGTTCAGCAGAGAGGCGAATTGGGGAAAAGGGGGCAGTTGGAGAGGAGTTCAGCTTAGGACATACTGAATTTCAGGTACCTACAGGATATCTGGTTTGAGATATCCAACAGGCAGTGGTATTGGGGGACTGCTACTCAGGAAAGAGCCCAGAGCTGGCTATATAAATTCAGGAATCATCTGGGTAGAGATGCTAACTGAACCCATAGAGATCGTCAAGTGACAGGCTGGAGGAGAAAAGGTTCCAGGACAAAGCCTTGGGGGGCATCCAGGTAGTGGGTGCGACCCAGATTGAGGAACCAGCAATGGAGGCTGAAAAAGAACAGTGGACAGTTTAGAGGAGAACCAGAAGACAACATGGTCACACAAACCTAGAAAGGAAAGGGTGTCCAGGAGGAAAAGGTGATCAATAGTGTGAAATAGCAAGAGAGGTCAAGAAGGATGAGGGCTGAGAAAAGGCCTTGAGATTGGGCAAGTAACCCTGGGGAGTTCAGTAACTTCTGTGCTTGGGCAAAATGCCTTCCTACATTCATTAGATTTCCTTCTAGAAAGAATTCTCTCAGTTTATCAGTCTGACGTTGCTTCTCTCTTCAGTGGGAACTGTCCATCATTGAGTAAGGTGCTTTTTCAAGAAAATGTAAGCTTCCTAGGAGAAGTAACCATTACATTTTTGTGTTTGTATTCCTAGCAACTAGCAGAATGTCTGGCACATGATAAAACTCTAAAAATAAATATCTGTTGACTTGAGCTAGAATTCCCTGGCAGAAATCATGACATCTATAAGGCATCGTATTTGGAATCTGTATCCTTAGCATTTGGCACAGGACCTGGAACACAGAAAGTGATTAATAAATGCTCATTGATTGACTGATTAACTGATACGGTTTCTCTGCAGTATGAATTTTCTGATGTCGAATAAGTTCTTCCCTCTGGGGAAAAGCCTTCTGGCATTTGTGACATTCATAGGGTTTCTCTCCAGTATGAATTCTCTGGTGCCGGGTAAGCTTTCCACTCACACAGAAGGCCTTCCCACATTCATTACACTTATAAGGTTTCTCTCCAGTGTGAATTCTCTGATGAACAGTAAGGGTCCCACTCTCACGAAAGGCCTTCCCACACACACGGCATTGGTAAGGTTTCTCTCCAGTGTGAATTCTCTGGTGACGAGTAAGTTCTGTTCGCCAGCAAAAGGCTTTCCCACACTGATGACACTGATAAGGCTTTTCTCCAGTATGAATTCTCTGATGTTGAGTAAGCTGTGACCTCCGGCGGAAGGTCTTTCCACAGTCATCACATTCATAAGGTTTCTCTCCAGTATGGATTCTCTGATGTCGGGAAAACTGTATCTTTAGGCGGAAGACCTTCCCACAGTCATGACATTCATAAGGTTTCTCTCCAGTGTGAATTGTCTGATGTTGGGTGAGAGCTGCCCTCCAGCGGAAGTTCTTCCCACATTCACTGCATTCATAAGGTTTTTCTCCAGTATGGATTGTTTGGTGCCGAGTAAGCTCTGTGCCCCTGCTAAAAGCTTTTCCACAATCAAGACATTCATAAGGCTTTTCTCCAGTATGAATTCTCTGATGACGAGTAAAATCTGTGCTCCGCCTGAAGGCCTTGCCACAGTCATGACACTCATAAGGTTTCTCTCCAGTGTGAATTGTCTGATGTTGGGTGAGAGCTGCTCTCCAGCGGAAGGTTCCTCCACATTCACTACATTCATAAGGTTTCTCTCCAGTGTGGATTCTTTGATGTCGAGTAAGCTCTGTGCTTCGGTAGAAGGCCTTCCCACATTCATGACATCTGTAAGGCTTCTCTCCAGTGTGAAGTATCTGATGCTGAGTGAGATGTTCACTCACATGGAAGGCTTTCCCACACTCACTACATTTATAAGGCTTCTCTCCAGTATGAATCCTCTTATGTACAGTAAGCATGCCACTCACACGGAAGGCCTTCCCACAGTCATGACATTCATAAGGCTTCTCTCCAGTATGAATCCTCAGATGTCGAGTCAATGCTGCCCTCCGAGGGAAGAGAGTGCCACATTCATGACACTCATAATACTTCTGCCCAATACAAGACCTGTGATGAGAAGGAAGAGACAGACAGTGAGTACAAGCTTTACCACATTCATTAGTTCATTAGGTAATCCTGGATGAATGATCTAATGTACAATAGGTTCTATGCTTTGGGGAAAGCCTTCAAACATCCATTATATGGTATTTTGGAGGTCTTCTCTTTATGGGGTATCAAATGACTTATAGTAAGTCTGGGATATACAGGCTCCTTTTGAAGATTTCTCAATATTCTCCATGTGCATAGTATTTTCCTCCAGGATATGATCTGTGAAAGGTAACAAGATTTAACTAAGAACTGAAATGTTAACCACATTCATGACACTCCTCTAAAGCTGTTTGTGTGTAAGCAGCAATTATGGAGATTCTTCCCTCTCCATCTCTTGTTTGGAAAAGAAGACTGGTCCTGGAGTGAAACTTCCTCTAGGTCTACTATCCTCCTGGCCTCTCATTTTATTGGGTGATTTTCACTTACTGGGAATGTTTCTCCTCCTTGCTCTGTTGCTTCCCGAGCCTAGCATCACATTCCCAGGATTCTCCCAAGTTAGAGATGAGTAGATCCTTCCTTCTGAGACTTCTCTGCAATGACAGTTCTGTGGAAACATCCAACTTTGGAGCACAATATGTGATACCAGGCTTAATCTCCCAATCTGAAAAGATACATAAATATAAAATTTTACCCACCTGCTATACACTTAGATGTGACATGGCCTCTCTAGAATGAAAAAAAATATATTGTTAAAACTTAATGGCCACAGGTTCTTAGTCTTAATAACATCTTGTCAACTTCTACTCCCCTACTGGAATCAAGAAATAAACACACAGGCTAAAACACAAGATAAGGTAGAACTCCAAATAGCCCGACTGTACTGACCTCAGAGGAAATGGAGCTGAGGTGGAATGCCTGGTCCTGGGTCACATCTGAACCAAACCTTCTGGAGACATCACTCTACAGAAGTCTATACCAGCTCTCCCCCATGATCCAAAACTCATCTCTGCTGCCAATATGGGACCACTGGATTCCTGCCTGACAAAAGTCTTTTAATGCAATCTACCTGAAATCACTTCACTTAGTTCTGGGCCATGGACCCTCTTGACATTCCAGACTTATTTTTTTCTTTGTGACCAAGTATAGCAATTATATAATAAATCATCTCAATTTTTTTTTGGGGGGGGGGAATAAACATTTATTAAGCACCTACTACATGCCAGGTATTCTGTGTGCTAAGTGCTGGGGATACAAAAAGAGGCAAAAGACACAGTACCTGTCCTCAAGGAGCTTATGATTTAACGAGGGAAACACCATGCAAAAAAAAAAAATATATATATATATATATATATATATATATATATGTATGTATACACACACACACACACACACACACTCTATATATAGCATAGGGAAAAAAATGACACTAGAATTAAGAGGGAAGGTTTCTTGTAGGAGATGGGATGTTAGCTGGTTCTCATCTTCACAAGACGTAGATATTTCTAACATTCTACTTTATAAAACAATAGGGAAAGGGAATAACTATACCACATTCAGAAAAGGATATTGTGTCTTGTTCTTTCTGTTGTTACAATATAAGTTCTGAGCTGTCTCCCTCCCTCCCTCTCAACCCTGGACTAGAGAAGACCAACATCTGATACAGAAACATATGTGGAACCATACAATACATACTTCCATATGTCAGTTCTTTCTCTGCGGGTAGACAGCATTTTCCTTAAGTCCTTCAGAGTTGATTTAAATGTTCGTATTATCCAGAACAGTTTTGGCATTCACAGTTGCTGTTTGAATAATCTTGCTGTTACTGTATACAATGTTCTTTGTTTCACTCTTCATTATTTCATACAAGTCTTTCCATGTTTTTATTTTTAACTATTTATTTACTTATTTTTAACAATTTTTTGCCTATTTTTTTGGAGGGGCAATTGGGGTTAAGTGACTTGCCCAAGGTCACATGACCAGTAAGTGTTAAGTATCTGAGGCTGCATTTGAACTCAGGTCCTCCTGACTCCAGGGCTGGTGCTCTGTTCACTGCGCCACCTAGCCGCCCCTTCCATGTTTTTTTTTTTTTAATTAACCTGCTCATCATTTCTTATAGCACAACAGTACTCCATCACAATCATATACCACAACTTCTTCAGCCATTCCCCAACTGATGGGCATCCCCTTGATTTCCAGTTCTTTGCCCCACAGAGGGAGCTGTTATAAACATTTTAGAACATAGGGGTTCTCTTCCTTTTTCTCTAATCACCTTGGGAAACAGGCCTAATAGTGGGATTGCTGAGTCAAAGAGTACATACACTTTTATAGCACTTTGGGCATAATTCCAGATAGCTCTCCAAAATGGCTGGATCAGTTCCCCATTCCACCAACAGTGACTTAAGTGTCCCAATTTTTCCACATCCTCTCCAACATTTGTCATTTTCTTTTTCTATCATTTTAGCCAATCTGAAATATGTGAGATGATACCTCAAAGGGTTTTAATTTACATTTCTCTAATCAATGATTTAATGTAATCTGCCTGAAATCACTTCACTTAGTTCCATAAATATATATAGCTTTGTCAAACACACACACACACACACACACACACACACACACAGAGTTTTGATTTCTTCTTCCAAAAACTGCCTTTTCATATGCTTTGACCATTTATCAATTAGGGAATGACTCATTTATATTTGAAAGACTCATATTTAACAAAGTTCTCTATATATTTGAGATGTAAGACTTTTATCTGAGAAACTGCCTAAAAAATTTTTTTCTGCCTTCCTTCTAATCTTGGCTACCTTGGTTTTATTTGTACAAAAGCCTTTTAATGCAATCAAAATTATACATTTTATACCTTAACAGTACTCTCTATCTCTTGTTTATTTATAAATTCTTCTCCTACCCATAAATCTGCTAGGTAGTACATCCCATGGTCTTCTAATTTGTGCATATAATATCTCTCTTTATGTCTAGGTCACATATCCATTTTGACCTGATCTTGCTAAATGGTGTAAGATACTGATCTATACCAACTTTGTGCCAGAATGCTTTCCAGTTTTCTCCAGCAACTTTCCCAGCAATTTTTACCAAATAGTAAATTCTTATACCAAAAGCTTAGATCTTTGTGAGATTACTCAGCCTTTACTACTACATGCTATTTGCCTAATCTACTCCAGTGATCCACCTTTCTGTTTCTTAGCCAATACCAGATAGCTTTAATAATTATTCTGATTAATACAGTTCAACCCCTGGTACTGCTAGACCTCCTTCCTTTATATTTTTCCCCATTAATTCCTTTGGTGTTCTTGACCTTTTGTTCTTCAAAATAAATTTTGCTATCACTTTTTTCTAGTTCAATAAAAAAAATCTTGTTCAAGATACAATTTCAAGCTAGTCAAGCTAGTTAATGAGTCAGTACCCTTGGAGACCCCCACAGGTGCTTTTAAGATGATCCATGGAGGTCTCGTGTTGTCTGCTCTCTCAATGATCAAATGCTTGGAGGGCTGTTATTTTTCTTAAACCTGCTTTAACAAGGAGAAAAACAGAGCAAACAGAGCTCTGAGTGCTCCCAGGCTCTCAAGATACAGCAGAAAGAGTCACATGGCGATGTGACCATAAGCAAATCATTTAATGTCAGGCTTTGGTCTGCTCATCCATAAAAGAGGAATAAAGTGACCCAGAACAAGATCTACCTCACAGGGTTTTAAAGAAAGCACTTTGTAAGCCTTAACATACAATATAAATGTGAGCTCTTAAAATCCCTTACATTTAAATCAAATCAACAAATCAAGGCTTACAATGCCTTAAACACTGTGGAAGATCCGTAAGAGAGCTCTTACCTTCCCTCCAAGCAGTGCTAAACTCAGCCACTAGATCAGGATGGCCCCCAAACCACGCATAAGGATCCCTGGAGGCTGCCAACTGGCTTAATGTCAATGTGCACTATTATCTATGCTTTATTATGTTTTTATCCCAGTCTTCTTCCCCTCACCCTCCAACACACACTTCTGTTTCCGGTGACCTGGCCTCCTGGCTGGTCCCTGAACAAGCCCTTCGGCTCTGGGCTCTGGGCATCCTCTCTGGCCATTCCCCCATGCCCAGAGAACTCCCCTCCTCCGCTCTGACTGATGACCTCCCTGTCTGCCTTAAGTCTCAACTCAAACCCTTCTTCTCCAGGAAGCCCTCCCCCAGCCCCCTGGATCCCAGCACCCCGCTGTGAGATGAGATCCAGTTGGGTCTGTCGAGACCCTGAGTATATGCAGCAGTTGGCCTGCTGTGTCCCCTATACAACTCCAAGTGCCCTGAGAGCAAGGTCTGTTACCAGTGTTTAGCATGGTGCCTGGAACACAGGGGGTGCTTAATGCTTTTTGACTGGACTGGCCTTTCCCAGCAGATGATACCCTATCCCCACCCCAATGCTCTGCCCTGCAGCCAGTCTGGCCCATCTGCTCTGCCTGGCACCTCACTTCCACCCTTCCACCTGGACCATCCTCCCTCCTCAGCATCAATGGTGAAGCTAAGCTTCTCTCAAGCAGGGTACAGCTCCCCAGTGCCTCTGTATGAGGCCTTTCCTGCCTGATTCCCCAGCACCTAGGGTCCTGCATACAGCCCACAGGCACACCTCCCTTCCAGGCCTGTAGTGAGGATGGATAACATGATACAGTAACTTGTCAACCACTCTGCAAATTCTGAAACGCTACGTGAATGGCAGTTCTGAATTTACTGGTCTGTGAACCTGCTGTGGCCCCAAATAGAATGGAAGCTTTCTGAGGGCAGGCACTCACTTCTGCATCTGGCACCATCATCAAAGCATGTCATAGAGGCCAACTGAATAACGGATTCTTTGGTACTCATGAAAAATGGAGGAGGTTTTTTTAAAAACAGACCAACTGCAAATGTGCACTGTAGGTTAGTGGGCACAGATCCACATCATGCAAACTCAGGGTGGGGGGCGGCATGGGGAGGGGCTCTATGATTTAAAAACAACTGCTGAAAGCATCTGGGGGGGCAGATCCAAGGCAGGCCTCGGGCTACATCACATAGGGAGCTGCACCAGTAACTGCAAGACTCTGGGAGGCCACTGAGTCAGAAGAGGGCCTGGACAAGGGAAATTGGAGCTGCACCAAAGGTGCTTGGATGAGACCCAACCACAGGCCTCCTCCTCTTCTCCTCCCCCCTCCTTCTGCTCCCCTCTACCACCTCCTCCCCCTGCCCTTCCCCTTCTTCTCCTCCCCCTCCCCCCTTTCTTTTCCCCCTCCTCTCCTGCTTCTTCCTCTCCTCCCCTCTACCTCCTTCCCCTCCCCCCTTGCTCCCAGACCTGAGGGCTCTGATGACAGTCCCCTACCCAACCCAGAGCAGAGGCTGAAGGGCCTCCCAGCAGCCAGGCATCACTCACTCACCTGGACAGCAGCAGCCTGGGGCGTTTCCCTCGGGCACCCACGGTGCTGCCCCTTGCTCCAGCTGACAGATCACAGCAGGTTTGGAAATAGCAAGTCCTGACCAATGAGAATGAAGAAGTGTTAAGGGCCCTAGTGAGAACGGGGCAGAGAGCACCAAGCCTGGTGTCAGGAAGACCCGAGTTCAAATCCAGCCTCAGAAGCTGACCAGCTATGTGACTCTGGACTAGCCTCTAAAAAAGAAAAAATAACCGTCTGCTTGCCTCAGTTTCCCCAGCTGTAAAATGGGGATCACAACAGCACCGGCCTCCCAGGCTTGTTATAAAGCTCTAATGAGACATTTGTAATGTACTTAGCACAGGATTAATATTATGAATTCAACTTGAGTTTTTCTTTTGGGGACAAAATGAGCTCCCAAAGCCTTTAAGGATTCTCTCTATGACATCCTTCAGAAGTGGGGGGATTCAGGAAAAGGAAGGAGGGAGGAATGGCTTTCCTCTGCTGGAAGTGCTACTGAATTATCATTCACTCTGTATAGTACCTCAGAGGGGATGTGAGGAGGCTCCCAAGTCACCCAGGCCCAGGCCCAGACCTAGACCCCAGGCCCAGGCGAGGTGCTGAAGACAGCAAGACAGAGAAGCCCTGCTCTCCAGGAGCTCTTGTTCTAACAGGGAGACAGCAAGAACATATGAAAGTTATTCAAGGAATAAATAAAAGGTGAATCCAAACAAACACAGACAGAGGAGGGAAGTCCAAGGCAGTCTGGGAGGAAGGGAAGCAGCAGAGGTAGGGCTGGGAATCAGGAAAGGCTTCATCTTGAAGGAAACGTGGGACTCTGAGACAGAGATAAGGTAGGAAGGCATGCTCAGCATGGAGGACGGCCAGGACAAAGGCATGGAGATGGGAGGTGGATGGTGTGTGTGAGGCCAGGGAGGCCAAGCTAGTGGGACGGCAGAGCACAGGAAGGGCAGTGGGCACAGGAAGGGGCTAGAAAGCCAGGCTGAGGCCAGCCAGAGGAGCTTTAAAGGCTTTTTCTTGTCAGACCAGGAATCTCCAGTCAATGCATCCCAAACAACATAACCCATGATTTCCTAAAGGAAAAAGAAGAGGCCCTTAAGAAGCCAGACCCATGCCAGAGGGGCGGCCACCCTCACTCACCCAGACAGGCCAGGTTCAGATAGTTCTCCAGCATCACATCCCTGTAGAGCTCCTTCTGAGCCGGGGCCAGGTAGCCCCATTCTTCTGGGGTGAAGTCCACGGCCACATCCCTGAATCTCACCGAGCCCTGAAAAACCCAAAGCACCTATGCTGACCCAGAGACCACAGGTCCCAGCAGCCTCACCAGGTCAGGGCAGGGCAGCCCTCAGCCTCTAGATCCCTGCTGACTACCCAGAGGCCCTGGTCTGGGAGAGATGCTGAGCCAGGTGCCAAACCAACACATCCACACACATGCACACACAGATACTCACACATACACATTCTCTCTCACACACTCATGCATTCTCACACACACACACATTCTCATTCTCTCTGACACACACACACACACACACACACACACACACACACACACACCCATCCCCGGGTTAAAGGCAGCATCTCACTGGGCATCAGAAGGTGAGAAATCCAGCTGTGGCTCTGCCCCCCATAACTGTGGACCTGCTACTCGCTCCCTTGGATCTCAGACTTTGGCTGCACTATCTGATTCACCAAATGCTTCCCTCACAGCAAACCTACTGGCCAGGTAGTGCAAAAATAGGTTAATGTCAAGGAGAGGCCAGGCAGCCTGGGCAGGGCTCCTGCCTTGTAAACCTGCACGTAGCCCCTGGCCCCAGGGTTCTAGTCACCCTCCCAGGCCTTCAGACTCCTGAACTCCAAGGGCAGGTGTATCTGAGATCTGGTCATGAGATGCACACGCTAACATCAGCCACTGAAAGCATTCACCTCCAACTAGAAACGTGAAGGCAATCACTCTCCACGACTAATCAAAGCCCAATCTCTCACAATTTCCCCACAAAGGCCCCATTTCTCAGAAAGGGAAGCGAGCTGACTATGGAGGCCCCAGTGGACGCTCATCCCTCTGCCCCAAGCCAGCGCTCATGCAGACATTCTGGTTGGCCATGGCAGAGCCCACCAAGGGCCTGCCCAAGTCAGCCTGCATGCTGTACCCCCTGCCCAATGCCCCTGCTGGGCTCTAAGGGTCCTGGAGGGCTTGCCCAGCAGATCCTCTCGAGGCCAACAGGGGCTGTCATCCCTGTGGCACAGAATAGCCGAGAGGGCTGCCACCTGCCCAGGGTCCATGGCCAGGATGTTCGACTCATTTGTCATAAAAACCTTCGCAGACCCTAGCGACCTTCTGCCAGTTTTTGTCCTTTTCTTCTCAGTCCTTGGGATGCTCGGCTTCTGCAAGGACAAACCTTTACTTGTTGTTCATGAAGTTGGGTCACCTTTCTTGGAAGTGCCTTCACTCTGAGGTAGCCCTGCTTACAACCCCCCAGCCTCCTCTGTTCTAAGCTTCTACTTGAAGCCAAGGTTGTCTCTGGGAGCCCCTGGACAAGCGGCCATGTCCCACATCTCTCTTCCCGTCTCCCCTCCTTGACTCTCCCATCACTCCCCTGAAGCTCCTCCCTGCAAAGGTAGCAGCGACCTCCCCTCAGCCAGACTCAGTGGCCCTTCCTTGACCCCCACCCCTGACCTCTCTGCAGCCTCTGACACTCTCAGTCCCTCTCTCCTCGCTAGGTTTCGGGACACCCCTGTCTCCCGGCTCTCCTCCTTCCTGTCTGCCCGCACCTTCTCAGTGTGCCTCGCTGGATGGTCATCCATGTCACTCCCCACTAACCATGGCGACCCCCCAAGCCTCCCTCCATTCCCTCTTTATCCACAGGAGCGTCTGATCTCTCCATCACCCTTTCTCCTGACCTCCAGCTGTCTACTGGACCATCTACCCACTGCTGGTAGACATGCCTTTGTCCCCACATGGTAAGCCCAGCAGGATACTGCCAAAGCAAGCACAAGGCATACAGAAGGCACTTAATAAGTACAGCTTGCTCCATGGTTCTATGCAGAGGCTCTGGCTCCATAAACCTGCACACGGGAGGTGACGATGGAAGATCTTTGGCTTTCTTTAGCCAATAAGCACTTATTAAGTACCAACTCCGTCCCAGGTACTGCACTCTGCTGAGCACTGGGGACACAAGGAAAGGCAGCAGATGGTCCCTGCCCCTGCTCATGGTCTGCCTGAGGAGAGTACCCGCTAAGAGCCATGCACACACACACAGCACCCAGACAGGATATGTGGATGCGAAGCTCTAGAACCATGGAGGTCGGAGAAAGTGGTAAAGGTGGGTCTGAGCTCAGAGGAAGCCAGGAGATGGGATGTGGCGGCCACCTGCAGCTGGCAGAAAGGCCTTGTGCAGGGGGCACCTAGGAGTATCTCAGAGTGGGCAGTGGGCAGCAGGGCATGAGGGAACTGGGGAGGGAGGCAGGGGCAGGTGGAGAAGGGCTTTAAGGTCCGGACCGAGGGAGGAGGGTAGTGGAGAGCCACAGGAGTTTGGAGAGTGAGGGCCAGGTTGCAGAGTCAGACCTGAGCCTTCAAAAGATCAGTCTGGCAGCTGAGGGGAGGACAGGCAGAAGGGAGGCAGAGTCACTGACCAACGGGTATGAAGAGACAAGGGTCTGCCCTGGGGCAGGGGCAGTGTGGAATGGAGGATGGACTAGTATGGGGATGGGGGGGGGTGGGGCAGGACGACAGACAGGAAAGACAGCAGTGAGTCAAGAAGCACGTCCTGGTCGGATCCCAGGGCCCAGGATGATGGGGGCGGGAGGTCAGGAAGAGGGCCAGAGAGTGAATTCTATTTTGGATATGATGAGTCCATAGGACGCCCAGTCAGAGAACCATACAGAAGCTCAAGATGTGAGACCCGTGGTCTGGAGAGAGAAGCAGATATGGAAACCCCCAGCTGAGAGATGGCAACGGACTCCGGAGGAGCTCATGAGACCACCTGGGGAGGGGAGAACAAGAGGGCGAGAAACAGGGGACCCCCAGACGGGGATGGAGAGCCAGCAAAAGAGACAAGGAGAAGCAGGAGAGGGAATGGCACAAGAACCTGGGGAAGAGAGTGGCAAGGGGAAGAGGGGCACCAGTCAGTCAGCAAACGTTCCTCACGGTGCCAGACACTGTACTGAGCACCAGAGCTACCACAGGCAAAAAAGGTAAAAAAAAAATGCAGCTTTGTACCAGGCCCACAGTGGCCCTGGATTCCCTGACCAACACTAAGGGTATATCGGGCGGGTCAGAAGAGCTGAGTTCAAATCCTGGCACTCCTGCACACTGCCTGTGTGGCCTCAGATGAGTCATGTGATGTCTCTGGGCCTTAGTTTCTCCCTTTGTAAAATGGTGGACTGGGGGGACCCCTGAGGTCCCTCCCAGCTGTAAATCTATAATCCTCAGAACGTGGTCCTGAGGCCTGTGGTGTCCTCTCCAGCCCCAGCTCTGCAGCTGGGTCCTCATCTTGTGGGTTACCAGACATAGCCCAGAGAGAGCCAATGGAGATGCGCCCTCATCAGCTTCTTTAGGAGGTGCAAGGCCACCTGGCTGGTGCACAGCCCGCTCCTCGTAGGGAAGGACAGAGACCTCAGCAGGCAGGAGAGCTGGGGAGAGGCAGAACGGGAGGACGCCAGCAGCTGGGGCTGGTCACAGGGGCCAGGAGGACCTGGTACTCTTGGGGGGCGCACTGCACCATCCACACTGGGGTCTCAGTAACCCAAGATCCTTAAGAAGCTGTTTCAGATCTGGCCTCAGACACTTACTGACTAGTCACGGAGCCTCAGTTTCCTCATTTGTAAAAGGAAGATGGTAATAACAAGGATGTTGTGAGGATCCAATGAGGGCCTGCTTGCAGAGGGCTTAGTGCTGTGACCGAGGTAAATCTCAGCTAGTTACTATTGTTGTTGTTCTCTGCTGAGACTGTCCTTCCTCCAGGGAAAAGCAAATGAACTGGCATTGCCTGCTGCAAACCACCTCCATGCACATGGACATTTACAGATAGCTACATTAATGACCATGCTGGCCATCAATCACTGTCCCAGCCTGTCCACCAAAGGAGGCGGCATCCCTGACCCTGCCAGAGGTGGCAACTCCCCTGCCTGCAGGGAACAATGAGGACACTGTCTTGGGGGCTGTTGGGCCCCCTTCCCCAGCCTGCTTCCAGGAGCCCACCAGCCACCCCATCCCCAGCCCTCCTGTGGCCTCCTTGGGCGTGGGCTCTCTCCTTGTCCTTCCCCTAGCATGGATGCTGGCTGGACTTACCACATGGTCACTCATCAGCAGAGGCCTCACCACCTAATGCAGGAGCTGACAGACGTAGGAGGAACCAAGCAAACCACTTTCTCAGTTTTTAAGTCTTGAATCCATAGAGACTTGGCTCAAAGTTCTGCAGTAGGTGGCCCTCAATTAGTGCTGTACAAGGCCGTGTTGGACACTAGAGACAGAGACACAGAAGAAGAAAAATTCCTATTATGTGTACAGAGATAAATCAATACAAAGAAGCTTGAAGAACAAAAGCCCTGACCATTCCCAAAATACAACACCCATTCCTGTTAAAAACACTGGAAAATATAGGGATTAATAGGGCTCTCCTTAAGAAGGAATTTAATTAGCAAATGAGTAAACATGTGTAAAGTGCTTTGCAAACCTTGAAGTGCTAAATTAACGTTGTTCATTATGGCCATCATCACACAAACAGCTATCAAAATCCAAGACCTAGTATCACACATCCTAGGGATAAACTAGAGCCCTTCCCAATAAGATCAGGGGCAAAGGAAGGGTGTCCATGCCACTGCCACTACTGGATGCAGGAACTGGACCTTCTGGCTCACTCCACTCTGCATCTGCTGCCCTGCATGGTTTGAACCCCTTCTGCCCTTTTACTGCCTTGTTCTATGTGCTGTTCTAGGGGGTGCAGGAAGGGGAATCAAACTGTAAACTTCTTGAGGGCAGGGACTGGCTTTCTTTTTGTTAACTGTATTCCTGGGGCTTAGCACAGTGCCTGGCACATAGTAGGTGCCTAATAACTGTTTATTGGATTGGCTTGGATTGAATTGGATTACATTGATACAGTGCTAGAAATGCTGGTTATAGGTACAGGATAAGAAAAGGAAATTGAGAGAATAAGCACAGGTAAGGAGAAAACAAATTTATTGCTTTTTGTAGTTCATAAATTAGTTTGCTTGTAAAACCCTATGGAGTGAACTAAAAGATTAACTGAAACAATAGCTTCAGCAAAGTTACAGGATATAAACTAAATCCACAAAAATCATCAACATTTCTGTTCACTAGCAACAAAACGCATCAAAGAGAGATAGAAAGAAAAATTCCATTTAAAATCACTGCAGAAAGCTTAAAGTGCTTTGGAGTCTACCTACCAAGATCAACAGAGAAGCTGTTTGAACACAACTACGAGCCGCTTGAGAGAATTAAAAGCAAACAAATAACTGGACAAATATCAGTTGCTCATGAACAGCCTGAGCCAGTATGATAAAAACAACAATAAGACCTAACCTAATTTATTCATAAAACGCCATACCAAAAAAAAAAACTACCAAAGGTTTAATTTACAGAACTAGGAAAGGCTAGGTGGTACAGTGAATAGAGTGCTGGGCTTAGGGTCAGGAAGACCTGAGTTCAAATCCAGCCACAGACCCTGACTAGCCATGTGACCCTTGGAAAAGACTATTTACCCTGCCTGCCTCAGTTTCCTCAACTGTAGAATATGGATCATAATAGCACCTCACCTGCCTCTTTGGGTTGTTATGAAGATCAAATACAATAATAATTATAAAGTGCTTAGCTCAGTGCCTGGCACAGAGTAAGCATTAGAGAAATGTTAGCTACTGTCATTATGGCTGTTATTATTTTCAAAAGTCATTTGGAGGATCAAAAAGGTAAAGATCCTTGAGGGAAATACTAAAGAAAAAAAATGAGGAGTTATGAGACCTATTTGTACCAGATCTCAAACTATACTACAAAGTACTGATTATCAATATGATTTGGGGTGTGTGTGTATGTGTGTGTGTGTGTGTGTGTGTGTGTGTGTGTGAGAGAGAGAGAGAGAGAGAGAGAGAGAGAGAGAGAGAGAGAGAGAGAGAGGAAAAGAGAGACAGAGAGAGGGGGGGAGGAGAAAAAAGAGAAAGGGGAGAGAGAGGAGAGAGAGAGAAAGAGAAGAGAGGGGCAAAGAGAGACAGAGAGCCAGCACCAGCGCACAGTGCAACAGATTAAGTATAGAACGCTCATAAACACAGCAGCATAGTGTTCAACAAGCTCAAAGACCTCAGATACTGGGGGAAGGACTCACTATTTGGCAAAAAAACTGCTGTGAAAACTGGACAGAAATCTGGCAGAAATCATATTTAGAGCAACACCTCACACCACATACCAAGATTAATTTTAAATGGGTACAAAACTTAGACATAAAAGGTCACATCATTAAAAATTAGAGGCACAAGGAAGAAATTACCTTTCAGATCTATGGATAGGTTATTAGAAAATTATATTACATATGTACATATACCTATAGCCAATTATATATGTATATTATTAGAGATAATATGTTCATGATCTAACAAGGGAGAGGATAGCAGATTATAAAATGGACAACTTTACAAACAATAAAGGGGGGGGGTGTCTCTGAAGCAAGCTTCTCTGATTAAGGTCTCATTTCCAAGACATATAGGGTGTCCCAAAAGTCTTAGTGTAGCAGTCCAGTTTCCAACCTCATCACTCAACTGAAACTCTTCATTCCAAAGCTACCACAGATATAAAGGCTAAAACACTCTTGATTCCTGGATTCTCTCTCCTCGATGAACTCTCTCATTCCCCTCTTGCCATTCCTCAGTCCCGGGTCATTATGCCCGCCCTGCCACGTCTGTGTGGGTGCAGCCCGGGGCTCTGTCCTTGCCTCTCCTCTCTCTACCTGATCTCTCTAGGATGCCTCTCGGGGCTACATCTTCACTCCCATACACTTCCTCTTGGTCTCCCAGCTCCCTTGGGCTCACCCATCACCTCCGTGCGGGTGACTCCCAGATCTCTAGACCCACCCTCAGTCTCTCTCCAGGTCCATCTGTCCAACAGCCACCTGCCACTGGCCGTCCTGGAGACCCGGTTCGCTGCAAACCTCAAACACGGAATTGCAGCTCTGCCTCCATCCTGGCTTTTCTGCCTCAGTCACCCTTAACCCCTCCCTCCCCTGTCACACCTGTACACGGAAATCACCTTTAATTAGCAGTGCTCACAGTAGCATTTCTGTACCACCTACTATGTGCCAGATACTGCGCTTGACACTGTGACCTCATCGGACCCTCACAACCCCCTCTGAGGTGGGGGCTGCTCCTGTCCTGGTTTTACAGCTGGGGAGACTAAGGCAGGCAGCGGGGTGGGGGGGGGGGCGCTAGTCCGGGCTCACCCCCAGACTCTACCTGCTGCCCCCAGGCTCCACAGCGCGAGTCCCCCTCCTCTCCGGTATTGGGGTTCTGCACTGTCTGCTCCCACCCATACCCTGGGCCAGAGGACCCCATGCAAACACTGCCTCGGGCACTCAGTATCTTTGTGAAGAGGAGCTGCAATCAGTCATGATGACCCCATCCCACACCAAAGGGTGGGTGAAGGTCCACTAGGCCCGCGGGTGGGTGCTGCAGGAATGCTAGGGATGGGCCTCATGGGAAAACCTAGACCAGCCCGCCCTAGGAAGAGGGACGGTCCACTTGGGGAGGGGCGGAGGGGGGAGAGGGGGAAGAGGAGAAGGTCTACACCATTGAGGGAGGACTCGCCCCCTTCGGCCCGTCCAGACAGCGGCTGGCCTCTCGGGTCCCCGAGGTTTCCGGGCCGCCGGGGCGGAGGGGAGCAAGGCTGATGCCCGCATGGGCCCGACCAGCCCGCGGTGGCTGTGGAGGAGTGCGGGGAGGACGAAGAATGGGGGACGGGGGGGGGGGGGGGGAGACCCAAGGAGGCAGGACTCGGGGCCTGGGGGCGGGGAAAGGAGGTGCATAGGCACCGCGCGCGGCATCGCACCTGCCCGGAATGGCCTCAGTTCCCTGGCATCTCGCGGGGGTGACAGAAAGGGATTCCCACCTGCCCACCAGGCTTAGAAATTCACCCAGGCCGGGGTGCTGCTGGGCATGCGTACTCACTGGTCCGCGGCATTAAGAACTACATTTCCCAGAGGGCTGCTCACCAGCTTCCTCTTACGGTGGTGGGGCGATGGACCGGAACTCCGTCTTCACCGCCTCCCCACCCCACCCCCGTCCTCCTCCTCTCACCCTTCCGCAGCTACCGGAAGTAGCTGGTCTCGCAGCGACTTCTGGGAGATGTAGGCAGGCGGGGGTGAAGAGATTTGACCGGGACCTCCTAGCTAGTTAGTGCCTAGGGCAACATCTGAACTCGTCTTCCTGACTCTAGGTCCCGCCCTCGACCCCTACCCTAAAGGAGCTTCTATTCAGAGTCCTGAACCAATACGTATCAAACTACCACTAACCCGACTAAGTCCAAACACAGAGCTATCCAGTGCAGGCTGGTGTGGGTGGGGCCAGGAAAGGTCCGGGAGCCTGGAGGATGGGTTCCAGAACAAAGGCTCGGAGGTGGGAGATGAGTTGGTCTTTCATTCTCACAGCCAGGCGGGCGCGGTGCTGACCCGGGGGCCAGAGATCGAGGCAGACAGGGTCCTGCTCCTAGCAGAGCAGAGGCTGAGATGGGGGGGAACGACACTCCAGGCATAGGGGCCTCCATGGAGGGGCTACAGAACCTGCTTCTGTAGGGAGCCCTTCCCAACCCCTCTTGGGTCTGGGGTCTTCCCTCTGCTTATTTTCCCTACCTCCTCATCTATCTAGTTTGCACATTTCTGTTTTCTTGTTTTCTTCCCCATTCCATCGTTAACTTTGTTATGACACCAGAAAACCTGAAGCTTCCGACCCCTCCCCTGGGCAGAGGTAGTGAGCTCTGACAGGAACCATCTTTAGCCCTTTTTTTGCGATCCTGGCTCCCACCCCAGTGCTTGGCACATAGTAGGTGCTTAATAAATGTTATTGTGTGACTATCGATAGGCTTGATGACTGTGAATCATCCAGAGGTCTGCCTGTTCATTCCCGAAACTCTGGACCACAAGGACTAGAAAACCCATAGGGCTAATTCAACCTGATTCTTTGCCAGGCCTCCAGGGCCAGGGCATCGTGGAGCTGCTCCTTCTCTAAACTTCTACTGGATCCTGGTCTTCTGTCTAAATATACCTGGCAACTTATGATTTAATACTAAATTAACAGTAAAAATAAATAACTGCAGAATTACAGACAGTCTGGAAATCGAGCCTTCATTTAGTGATGCTACCTCCTTTGAGAGGAGGCCTCTCTCTGAAGGATATCCAAGGGCTGATCCAGATGGAATGGACATGGAGGGCCATCATGCCTGAAGAGTGCTGGAAGCAATCCTCAGTGTGACCTGATGTTAGTCTGGTGAAGCCTATGAACCTCTCCTCCAAATAATGGTTTTAAAAGCAGAAACGAATTGCAAAAGGAACCATTACAATGAAATACAAATATCAACCTATTTTTGACACCCCAAGGTCAAGGATGCTAGGCTAGGAAGCCTGAGTCTGGGGCATATATAGCTTTGAGCCCCCTCTGAACTATCCTTGAACTCTTGGGATAAGCCTGGGGCTCAAGGATTGGAATACAAGGAGTAACAAAGCCATGCCCTCTTGTCCAGGTCACCAGCTGCCCCAAGCCTGGATCACTCTTCCTCCTCACCTCAGTCGCAGCCTTTGGGCTTCCTTGGGTCTTAGCTAAAATCTCACCTTTCTTGGGCCACCTTCATGCTGTGGTCTTTGCTCAGAGCCAGTCTCAGCTCTCCTGTCTCTGCATTGTTTGTATCTAGGTTTTAGCGTATGGCCTCCCCTTTTAGACTTGAAGGCAGGGTCTGTTTTTCCTTCAACTTGTTTCATTAGTATTACTGAATGCTTGTGGATTTGATTTGGGAAGACAGACAGGGAGACAGAGGGAGGGAGAATTAGAAAAAGAGAGGAAAGGAGAAGGGGGTGGGAATACATAAGAGAAGGGGGACAGAGAGAGACTGAGTCACAAGGACAGCTAGAGACAGCCTGGCCTTGCTATCCTTGGTTTTGGTCCCTAGTCACAGCAGCCCCTCTTTACTCCTCTTAAAACTGGAGCACTGACTCTCTTGCAGGCTTCCCCACAGCTTAGGGACTTCCTGACTCTGCCGAGCTTGGGATTAGTTCGGAAATCTTCATGACCCCTTGGGGAGGCAAGAAACAAAGTGGTCTTGGAGCATGAAGGAGCCGGTGGCCCTGCCAGATTCCGTGGCTATGTTTCTCCTCAGCTTTGTGCTGTCCAAACAATTCTCTGGAGGGGTCTGCTGGCGGGAGCCGGGCTTGGGCCAGTCCTCTTGTGGGTGCTGTTGTCTGGGCTGTAGAAACTTTCCTGGCTGCCCGCCGGCACCCCTCCTCTGCACATGGGTCCCAGGACCCAGAAATCCCAAGCTGGGATCTCCATCCACTGAGGCAGAGCTCGGTTCCTTTCTCAGGAAAGGCAGAAGAGAGGAGAGAAAGGGCGGGGTGGGGGGAAGGGGGGAGTAAGACCACGACACCCTTAGTCTGACAGGTATTTGTTCCAATTTCCCGACCCCAGCCAGGCTTCCCTTAGCCTGGGGAGGGTAGGGACGGAGCGGGGTTCCAGTTCACCTTCTCCCCAGCAATGATAGAGGACCACCAGGACAAAAAATGAGCATCTCTTGGGGAGGGGGATATCTGCCATCAGGGGAGCTACCCACAAGCCAGTCCGCCCCCACTTTCCCTCCTCCACCCACCTCTGACCGGTACCCCTCCCCGTCTCCCCCCCCACCCCCAGATCTCCCAGTCCGGCTCTCATTTCTGCCCCTCCCCCAGGTCTGGGACCCTTGTCTACCCCTCCCCCACTGCTCCTCGGGTCTCCCGTCCTCCCTTCCTTTTCCCCTCCCCACTCCTCGGCCCTCTCCACTCTGGTCCCTTTCCCCTCCTACTGCGCCCACCTCTTCCTGCTCTTTCCCGTCTGCTCCCGTCCTAAGGCGCTACGTCCTCTGGTCTCTGTGCCTCCAGCCAGTCTGGCAGGCGCTCAGGTAAGCTGTCCTTCCAATTGCACACACGCAGGCACACACGGCACAGATCGGGCATGGGTTATCTCCTCCAGCTCATCTTACAGACGAGGAAACTGAGGCAAACGGGGTCCCGCAGCTCTAAGTGTCTGAGGCCGCACTTGGTCTCGGCCCGATGGGTCTCCCTGCCTCCCCATGCACATGCACGCGGACACATGTACGCCATTGACCGAGAAACCTTTATCGGGGCCCGGTGCAGAGGCCGGGAAGTGCGAAGGAGGCGAGGCGAGCCCCGCCCTCAAGGAGCGTGCAGTCTAACGGGGCAGCCCGCAGGGCAGCGGGCAGAAACCGGCTCCGAGGAGGGGCCTCGGCTGAGAGCCGGCCCGGGAGGGCTCGGCCGGGGAGGGGGCTCGGGAGGCTTCGGAGCGGAGGGGCTCGGTGGGCTGGGGCGGAGGCGGGGCCCGGACCCCAGGCCCGGGCGGGGAGGGCCCAAAGTTCTGCCTGGGTGGGGCGGGGGAGGCTTTGAACCCCAAGCACCTGGAGATGACGGGCCACGGGTGGGAGGTGACTTAGGCAGGCCGGGGCCTAGCACTTTAAATCTGCTCTCCCTGCCCCTGCCCCCCGCTCCCTGGCCCCTGCCAGCCGGGGAGGCTTTCCCAGATCATTCCTTTTTCCTCCTAGGTCTGCCCTTCACCCTCCGCTCCGCTTCTCCACTCTTCGCCCCGCCTTCTGCCCATCCGCCCCGCCCCCTCCCCTCCCCTCTTCATCCTCCGCCCCGCCCCCCCACGATGCCGCCCCGCCCCCTCCCCTCTTACCTCTTCACCCTTCGCCCCGCCCCCCTCCTCTTACTCAGTCATTGGCCCCTTCCTTGGCTGTTGTCTAAGCCACCGTCCCCAGGCTCCCCGTTGGCTCGAGCCTGGGAGCTTGGGGGCTGGGGGCCCTTCCTTCTTCCATGTGCCTTTCTTTGGCTCCTCCCTAGGCGGACGCCACAAAGAAACACCTCTGTGCCTAACACACAGAGTGATTGCTGGGGGGCAAAGCAGTGGGGCAGGAGGGATCCCCGGGGAGGGGGGCGCCTCTGAACCAAGGCTGGAAGGAAGGTGAAGTGGGTCACGCTGGGTGTCTAGGAAAACCTGTGCAAAAGCCCTGCGGCTGGAGATGGCTGATTGTGCAGGGAGGTGGCGGCTGGAGCCGTGTGGTGCCCATGGTGCCCAGTGTATCGTGACAGGCTCAGCCCTTGGGCCACCTCCCGGGACCTCTGCCCCGAACATCGGACATGAGCACAAGGAATCTGGGGAGCGCTGGGGGGGAGCACCAGGAGCTACCCAGAGCAGGTGTCCCTGGGAACCAGTGTAGCCAGGGGGTGCGGCCCGGGGGCACAGGCTTCCACTGCTGGCCTCAGCCACCCCGGGGTCCGGAGGTGCTCGGTTGGGGCGGCCTGGCAGGGCGGGGGGCTGGTGAGGTCCAGGAGGAGGAGGTGGACGTTGTGAGGCCACTGGGTGGGGGGGGGGGGTGGGCAGAGGAGCGGCCAGGACGGTCGGGGGGGGGGTGCTGGAGCTGCTATTGCCCACCCCCCACCCCCCCCGCCCCAGCCAGACTGGACTCCTCTGTTCAAACGCTGGGCACCCGTCTCCAGCCAACATGCATTTGCACATTCTGTGCCTGGAATGCCTTCCTTCCTTCTGTGCCCCCGACGGCCCTCCCCAGTCTTCCAGCCTTGGCCCAGCTGCGCCCTCCTACACCCTCACCACCCGGCCTGCCCCGCCACCCTGTCCTTATCTTTAGAGAACTCACCAGACTTTAAGAACGGCTGGGCTGTCCGGCCCCTGCAGCCCCACCCAGCCGGGCCTGAGTCTGAGGGGAGCTAGGGGTGGGTGCAGGACCCACCCCTTCAGAGCCCCTTTTCTCTCCCCAGTTCTGCATCCCCGGCTCCCATCCTCTTCCTTTGGCCAGGCAAGAATGGCCCCCGTGTCCCTGACCTTTGGGGCCCATCAGGTGAGTAGGAGCTTTCCCTCTTTGTCCTCTGAGGATGGACACACTTCTGTCCTTTACCTTATAATCTAAGCAATGGGCTCCATCCCAGAAGCCTGGGCTCATTGAGCTGGAAAGAGCCACAGGAGGCTGGCTCCATTTGACAGAAGAGGAAACTGAGGGCCCTAGTTCTAGGTGAGGGGTGCCTCCTTCCAAGTCGGGTCCCAGGCCAAGCCCCAGAAGAAGTCTGCCACTGGGATGTCCGAGTTGAAGGGGACCCAGGAAAGTGCCAAGTGACTTGCCAGGGTCACCCAGGTAGTGTGAACAGTCACACTGAAGAAAAGATAAAGGGGTCTGAGGTGTCAGGGCAAAGATACTGAAGTGATTTGCCATTTCCTTCTCCAGGGGATTAGGCAAACAGGTTAAGTGACTTGCCCAGGGTCACAAAGCTAGTAAGTGCCTGAGGCCAGATTTGAACTCGGGGCCTGGCTTTCCATCCACTGTGCCCTCCAGCTTCCCACTTAACATATTTTTCCTTCCTTTACAATCAATATAAAAGCATTTTGGAAACCTCAAAATTCAGCCTAAATTCAGTCTGCTTTGCTGCTGGTTCAGCTGTTGGGGCAGAAGATGCACGGTGTTTGTGGTGTTTGTGGATTGACTTGGTGTTGCCTCAGCCAGCAGGGTTCTGTTGCTCTGAACCTTGGGAGGAAACTGTCAAGGATTCTGTGTGTGACCCACTGGAAACACCATCTGGTTCATCATGGAGCTCGATGGCCATAGTGTTTCTCATCGAAAATTAAACATTAGCAGCCTTTGCCTGTGTCTTTGTAAGATGTAACTAGGGCCGATGCATGGTCTGGCCGATGGGCAGTGACGGGCAGGGCCTGGGGGTTCTCTCAGGAAAGGACGTGGGGGAGCGAGGGAGGAGTGTGGTGTGGAGGGGAGTGGGGAGCCATGGGCTGGATTTGAGTCTGCTTCCTGATTGTCCACAGGGGCCTGAAGCAGACCACTTGGGCTCTCCTTGACTCAGTTTCCCTATGCATAAAATGGGAACGACAATAAATCCTGGAATTGCCACAAGGTTTTGCAAACTCCAAGGCCCAGTTTAACTCTGAGAATCGTGTAAGGATCACATGATCTGAGATTTAGACCCAGAAGGAACTTCAGGATTCACCTATACCATAGTTTCATTTTACTCTTGAGTAAACCGAGGCCCAAGAGGTTTGGAGAATCTCAGAGCCAGCCAGCTGGAGGCAGTTAGTGTTCTCAGGACCCCAGGCTCCAAATGCAGCGTTCCTTTGGCTGTACCTGGATTATGAGTCCGGCTCTATTACAGACAGGCATATAGTAGGTGATCAGAGAAATTTTCCTAGAACACTCCAAAGTCTCTGCCTGCAGACCTCTCTTCCAGTGCTCCCTCCTGTGCTGTTGTAGGAATCAGTGACATTCAAGGATGTGGCTGTGGACTTCACACCAGAGGAATGGAGCTACCTGGACCCTTCTGAGAAGGAGTTGTATAGGGATGTGATGCTGGAGAATTATGGGCACCTGGTCCATCTGGGTAAGAACAGCTTCCCTGGGTGTGTCAGATTCTACCTGCTGGATGAACTTTGTTCCCTCTCCTAGGAAATATCCTGGACCAGGGCCAACATGCTCTGGTCTAGTCCTTGGCCAGTGGGCTGCTGCCCTACCTCCTGCCACTATGCCTTTCTGGATCAGGCCTGGACCTGTTACAGATCCATTACGGGCCCTGAATCTGAGAGTGCTAATCCTGCTGTGTCTAAGAGATGCAATACTTACTATCTGTCCCTGTAGGAAAGACCTTGGGGAATTCTACCAGCAGGCACTGTGCTAGGGACACCCAAAGACATAACAGACCGTTTCTCTAGGGAGCTTACATTTTATGGGAGATGTTTGCTTTACAAAACTGAAATGTGGCACCTAATTGGGTCAGCTCTGAGGGTGTACCTTCCCTGGTCTCTCTTCTTAGAAGTCTAAGATTATCCTCCATATTTCAAGTGCTGATACCCAAGGATCTGAAATATTCCCACCCTCTCATACTGCAGTGGGTTCATAACCATTCTTGGACAGATTCTAAAAAGAATACAAGGCACCCTTGAGGGGCCATTTATCCTGTGGTCTGTGAACCTGCTTTAGCTTAACTTTTCCCTAAAAACAGAAGAGTCAAAATTGAAAGCTGAGCTGGCTCGTTCCCTGCCTCTTTGCTTTTTCCTGTGAGCAGGACTCACTGTTTCCAAGCCAGATGTGATCTGCCACTTGGAGAGAGGGGACCCTCCTTGGACACCAGTGACTAAAGTCCCAGGGACCAGCTTTCCAGGTGAGTGAGTGACCATCCAGCAGCCAGGCAGCCCGATCAGCCTTTGGTGCTGATCTTGTTAGGATGACTTGAGTTAGAATCCTGCCACTTAATGGCCCTGGGACCTCAGACATAGCACTGATTCTGTTCCCTCATCTGTTGGTTGTGAATAGTGACTTAGCTGAAGGGTGGCTGTGAGGATCAAATGACAGAACATTTTGAAAGAGCTTTCTAAGTGTCAAAGCGTTCCCTTAAAATATCTGTCAGCATGCTCACCACCGTCAGGCAGAGGAGTCATTGCAGACAGCTCAGCCCTTCCTCTGGGGGTGGGGGGGGGGGGCGGTCATTCTTTTCCAGTGCAGCACGTGACGCTGTCCCAAGGGCCTTGGACCCTTGCCGTTTCAATGCAGACACCTCTACTTTTGTGACCTGTCACTTTCCAGTACGGACCCGTTTGTCATAATAGATCACATGACAAGCTGATCTCAAGCAAGGCTTCTTATCTGGAGATTAGATATCCCTATGGGATCTGTGGATAGAATTCGGGAGTCTGTGGCCTTAGTAACATAAACAACAAATGCCTAGATATTCACTGACCCCTGACTGAAATCAAGCATTTCCTTCATCTATGGGTAATAATAATCCTTTTAAAAAACCCATGCTTTGGGTTACTGCCGGAGCGGCCCCACACACAGAAAGGTGAGGAATACTGAGTCTGAAGGTTTCTTTCTGAATTTGTCAGTTTTTTCAGTCATTTGAATCTTAGTCTACTCTTCTCCCTCTGGTTTTTTAAACCCATATCCACAAGTTTTTATGATCACCTACTCCATTCATCCCTGCTTATTTGCATTTCTTCTTTTAAAATTATCGCCCTATTTATTTATGGAAAAGATTTTTGTTTTGTTTTGTATCCTCTAATGGTGGTTAGACCCTAAGGAGCTTTTCTTGATCTTCTCATTTCTCTGAGCTCCCTCTCCCTAGAGGGGAGGCTCTCCACCTCTCAAGACAACCCTTTCCACTTTGGACTAGCTTTCGTTGTAGGACATTTCTCCTCACATGAACCTAAATTAGCCTCTCAGCAGCCTGTAGCTATGGCAATTTCCAGGCACTGACTTCCTTCTACTGTTCTCCCCATCTGCCTGGATAGTTTTACCTATCTCTGTATTTTCCCATTTAGATGCCCTTATTTTATCTAATCTACAATTTATTTTCTTTTTATAAGATTTCCTTTATCTTTATGACAAGTACAGAAAAAATTCCCTTCCCTGCTTTTGCCTGTGCTGTTTGAAGGCCCCAATCCACTGTCATGGAACGTCATTAGTGAGGAGGTAGGCTCACTTGAGACCTTTCAGTCTGCAATCTTTTGGCAAGCTTTTATGGATTATCCCACTACCCACGGAGAATTTCCATAGGCCCTTGACTGGATCATGGGAAAAACAGATGTGTTCACAACCTTCAGGGTTTTATTATCAAGTTGAAAGAGTGAGGCATAGAGAATGGAAATTGTAATTGATAAGGAACTCCTATCTCTCTTTTTATGGTAGAGATAGTAAATGCTTCTGGACTGAAGAGAACATGGTAGGAAAGAAAGACTGCATTGGCTGAGCAATGACTAAGTCTCTCTGTCAGTCCTTGGTCATTGTGGATTTCCTCCTCTATTGTTTCTCCTCAGTCTTTTCCCCGCTAGGATCCTATCTTCCTTCCTATTCCTTATGTCTATCTAATCCTCTTCCTATAATTTTCCTAGAAAATAAGGACATTTAAGAATAATAATAGCATTTTATGGCTTACCAAGTACTTTACAAATACTATCTCATTGGATTCTTATAGCAATGCTGGGAGGTAGATGCTGATATTATCCCCATCTTTTTTTGCTGTTCAGTTATTTTTTAATCATGTCCAACTATTTGCGATCCCATTTGGGGTTTTCTTGGCAAAGATACCAGAGTTGTTTATCATTTCCTTCTCTAGCTCATTTTTTTACAGATGAGGAAACTGAGGCAAATGGGGTTAAGTGACTTGCCCAGAGTCTCAGAGTTAATAAGTGTCTGGGCTGTACTTGAACCCAATAAGATGAGTCTTCCTGACTCCAGTCCCAGGGCTCTGTCTACTTTGCTATCTGTCTGTTCTATTCCCATCTTACAGATTAGGAAATTTGAGTCAGATGGAAATTACATGACTTGTTCCAGCTCACAAACCTAGTAAGTGTATGACGCTAGATCTGAACCATTTCAGTACCTACTACATGTCAGGCACTATGCTAAGTAAGGACCTAACAGATACCTCATTTGATTTTCAAAACAACCCTATGAGAGAGGTGTTACTTTTCATTTCCATTGTACAGTTGAGAAAACTGAGGCAAAAGTTAAGTGACTTACTACAGTTCACATTTATAGTAAGTGTTTGAGGCTGGATTTGAACTCAGATCTTCCAGACTCTAAGTCCCTTCCTCTGCTCACTAGGTCATTGAGCTTACAAGAGTGTGGACCCCAATTTACAAGGCCTTGCTGTAGACAATGCATGTGGAATTATGTGGTTATCGACAATGAGGCCCTAAGAAAGGCTGCTTTGTTCCCATGTGCTCCCAGAATAAGGTTATAGCTTTGGTGCAGATTAGCAATCAGCAACTCTGTGGCCTTTACCAACTGTAGGATGCACAAAAAAGACAGAGCTTGTGCCCGCAGTTATACCAGGTTGAATGAAGTTCGCTCTCCAGATGGGTAATAATCATATCCATTTTTAATATCTGTGGCTAAGGGGGTCAGACTGTCTCCTGGCCAGCCAGCAGAATCGTGGTACTTTGATGTTCTTAACATCTTTACATTGGACCCCTTTAATGCCAGAGAGCTTTCCTATTTTCATAGCTGATCCACATCTTTCTTAAATTTCCATTCCCAGAAGTGAATGCCTTCCTCCACATATGCCCTGATTAGGGCAGGCATGCCTCTCTTATTGCAGCCCAAGACTGAATTCATTGCTATCTCATACTGAGTGAGTAGTCCCCTGAGACTGCCAGATATTTTACAGAATGATGCTTCTGTACCATCATCCTGTACTTGTGAGGTTGATATTTTGTCCCCAAGTATATGTCTTTTCTATTTGTTCTATGGAATTTCATCTTCTTTTCCTAAATTTCATCTTCCATTCCTAAAATAGAAATGAGGTCACCCTGGCTTGAGTTCGTTTCTATTACTAATTAGTGATATACTAAATATCGTTGAGCCTCATGTGGCAAATGTGAAAACTTACTTTCCTTTCTCTCTAGGCTATTGTGAGAATGAATGTGAAAGGACTCCCCAAGCAAGTGATTCTAGTATTATTTACAGTTTGATGATGATATTCATGAAGGAGACACAAGCTGGGTATAAGTAAAAAGTAGGTGGATACAAGGGGAATATAGGTATTAAAATTTTATTTTCAGAGAAGGAAACTATCTGAAAATAATAACAACAACAAGGGATCTTTTGCAAAGGAAGACCTTTCTCTAGAGACATTTTCTCAAATCTTTCAGGATGCCATCTGCTGGTCTCCAGCTTGAGAAAAACCTGGGAATATGATGTCAGTTTGGGCAGACAACAGAGCAATGAGGAGGAATATTCTCGGTAAGAGCAATCTCACACAAAGGGAAACTTCCAGTCAATTAAGCCATGAGTGTAGTAAATATGGAAAAAGCTTGAATCCAGGTCTAATCTTTTCTCTACTTTAGGAGAGTCTATAAGAAAAAGTCTCCACAAATGTGACAGAGAGACGTTAAGTCTGTTTTTAGACCAAAATAAATCTAATGGGAATCTACTCAAATTATTTTCTAATAATGGATGTGGGAAATTCTTCAGTTCTGGATTTGACCTTATTAAATATCATGGAATGTACCCTGTAGAGAAATCAGATGAATGTCATGAATATAGGAAAGCCTTTAAATGTAGCCCATCCACAAATTATAATAGTGGAGCTTGGAAAGAATCATTCAGATTATATAATTTAGCAAGAACTTATCAGCAAATTCTTACTAGAAAGGAAGTTTATTAATATAATAAATATAGTGAGGTTGATAGTTACCACTCATCTCTTTCTTATCCTCACAGGATTTGTACTGGGGAGAAAACTAAATATCCTAAATGTGGGAAGGGCTTCAAGACAAGCCCAGAGACAACAGAGAATCAGAAAATTTGTATCGGAGAGAAATCCCGTGGACGTGATGTAGGTGGGAAGAACTTCTGTAAAGCAGCTCTCGCTCCACATGTGAAAATACTTTTGGGGGAGAAACGTTATGAATGTGGGAAAGCCTTCCACAGGAAGACAGACCTTAGCCAACATCAGATAAGTCATACTGGAGAGAAATCTTATGAATGTAGAGAATGTGGGAAAGCCTTCCAAAGGAAACAATCCCTTACTCAACATGTGAAAATTCATACTGGAGAGAAACTTTATGAATGTGGTGAATGTAGGAAGGTCTTCCATAGAAAGCCAGCCCTTAGGCAACATCAGATAAGTCATATTGGAGAGAAATCTTATGAATGTGGTGAATGTGGGAAGGCCTTCCAAAGGAAAGGAGTCCTTACTCGGCATATGAAAATCCACACTGGAGAGAAACCTTATGAATGTGGTGCATGTAGAAAGACCTTCCAAAGAAAGACAACCCTTATTCTACATCAGAGAATTCATACTGGTGAGAAACCTTTTGAATGTAGTGAATGTGGCAAGACCTTTAACTATAAACAAGTTCTTACTCAACATCAGAGAATTCATACTGGAGAGAAGCCACATGAATGTGGTGAATGTGGGAAAAGCTTTGCACATAAATCGTATCTTACTCAACATAGAAGAGTTCATAGTGGAAAGAAGCCATATAGATGTCATGAATGTGGGAAGGCTTTCCCATTTAGTTCATATCTCAATCAACATCAGAGAATTCATACTGGAGAGAAGCCTTATGAATGTCGTGAATGTGGGAAGGCCTTTTGCTGGAGACAAGTGCTGAAGGAACATGTCAAAATTCACACTAGAGAAAGTTATAAATGTAACGAATGTGGGAAGGCTTTCCAAAAGAAGACAACTCTTATTAAACATCAGAGAATTCATACTGAATAGAAACCTTATACATGTAATTAATGAATATGAGAAGGCCTTTTACTCCAAGCCAGTGCTTACTCAGCACCAGAAAATACTGAAGACAAAGGTTACAAATGTCATGAATGTGGGAAGGCATCTTATTTCAGTAACACTTACTGATCATCAGAGAATTCATACTGAAGAGAGATCTTATGCATGTCATGAATACTGGAAGGTTTTCAGCCAGAGATGATCCCTGATTTAACATCAGAGAATTCATCCCACATAGAAAGCTTAGGAATGACTTCTGGGTCATATGACTTCAAAACTGAGTGCTAGAGTTTTTTTCTGATCACTGTCATCTCTCAAACCTATTCAAAATAGCAGTTTTGTAAAAGAGAGAAAACAATTTCTTCTTTCTCTGTGGTCTAGGATGCCAAGAACTCAAACCAGGCAAACTTGTATGAGTGTTTAGAATTTAGGAAGGCTGTCTGCCAGAGTGAAGAACTTCTATTCTGCACTAGGAAATTCGTGTTGAAAAGAAACCTTATGAATGATTAACGGTAGGCCTTTTGCTAAGGCATTTGAGCTGAACTCATAAGTACCTGTTGAGTGTCTATTGTGTGTCACGTGGCACAGTGGAGAGCATTGGGCCTTAAGTCAGGAAGACTCATCTTCCTGAGTTCAAATCTGGCCTCAGACACTTCCTAACTGTGTGACCCTGGGCAAGTTACTTAACCGTGTTTGCCTCAGTTTCCTCCTCTATAAAACGAGCTGGAGAAGAAAATGGCAAACCACTCCAGTGTCTTTGCCAAGAAAACCCCAAATGGGGTCATGAAGAGTTGGACATAACTGAAACAACATTGTGTGTCAAGCACTGTATCCAGTAATGGGGTATAAAAACAAAATTGCCCTGCCCTCAAGAAGCTTACATACTCCTGGAAATATACTTTATTCTTTTCGAACTGGTTCATGGATCTTATCAGTATAACTCATAAAGACTGCCCTTCCATCAGGGAACACAGTATTCTAAACTTCAGAGAATCCATGCTAGATAGAAAACTTGTGATAGAAAAAAGCTTTCTGCCCATATACAGGGCATCATGAAAATCAGAACATTTCATACTGCAAAATATGCTGACAATAATGTAGTACGACCTTGAGCTGTTGGTCAATGCTTACTTCCCATCTTGGGCCAGAGACCCCATTAATGCAATGAATGTGGAAAGACTGAGCTGGATCAGAAACCTTGACTCTGAATTCTAAAATACACACCTGGGAAATCTCTCTAAATAAATATGCTAAAACATGAGGCAGCAGTCATACCTTTCTGTTTTGTGTATAGTTGATTAAAGTTTTAGACACAAGAAGAATTGATCTACTTGGGAAGATTGCTTTCTGTCCTGTGATAACAGCCAGGAATTTTGCAACATTACCATATTTAACTTAATTTTATTACACATATTTAATGAGATATCTGGAGTTTCAATCACTAAAACTATTACTATTTCCTTCCTTCCCATCTTTACAGACATCTCTGTCTCTCTACCTCTCTCTTCCCCCTTCTTCCTCTCCATCCATCTGTCTAGTTGTTTCTAATACTCAGCAAGCAGCAATCCTTGGTAAACTTTCTCAAATGTTTCTTGTTTTTGAATCTTCAGATCTTTGTCTCTGGAATTAATTGGGCTTTTTGTCAGTACGTGTGGGATTGTATAAGATCACACAATTCTGACTGTGTTGAGACGTCTAATATTGAGGCTGAGATTTGGCTCTGTGCCCTAATGTTTTTAACTCCTGGCTTCTGTGTTTGAGACCAAACCCAGGTTACAGGAAATGTTCATGTAAAAGAAGCAGGCAGATCCTGTTACTAGAAAAGTATGGGAAGAAGAGTTTGGAGAAAGTGTAGTCCCTCAGTCCTAGAAGAGGTCTAAGTCTCAGCTTGGGTGTGTTTTTTCCAGATCCCTGTAGGAAGCTGATAATCTTTCAAGAGTCCTCTGCCCTAGTCACAGTCTCTCTTCTCTCCCTACCTGTGAGTCATGGGAAGAATCTCATGCCTCCCTGTAGGGGTAGAGACTGGGCCAATCTCTGCCTCACCCAGAGATGGCAGCTAAAACATGTGTATGGAGCTAGCTGAGCCTGAGTCTGGTGATTTTGTCTGCCACGTGTTTTCTTCCAGACTACTAGTGACAGAACAACCATCTGAAGCTGAAGGTGTCCAGCCTTGCAGGCAGGCTTATTAGTTTGAGAAGTGAGATGGTAGGTCCTCAGTCCAGCCCAGAGGGAACCTCTTTAAGGGTGAAGGAGGAGATAATGGTCAACAGTCAGTGGGTGAACCCAAGCCTGTACCTGTTTTGCCAAAAGACATGAGACTACCCCTAGACTTCTTAATTTTTTAAGTGTCATGGACCCCTTTGGCCATCTGATTCAACCTGTGGACCTTTTCTAACATTTGAAAATTTATAAAACTGAAAGATAAAGGATGGTTATGAGGAATACAGGAGTCTCCTGGACCTGCTAAATAATGTAAAGACCCAAATCCCATTTTATCTTTCCATGGAGTTTGACTGTTAACTAGCTTTTCTTTCCCTCCTCACACTAGCATGAATCAGTACCAACCTCAAGTTAAAGGCTTCTTGGTCCTTTCCCTCATTGGTCCTGCTAAATTCAGGTAAGTACTCTCAAAAACCTCACCGGACTTTACTGGTTTGGGAGAGGATGATCCATTCCTTTTGGGGCCCCAGAAATGTGCCCTATTCCTCCTGGGTTAGGGCAGTGGACCTAATTCCATCATTCTCCCTGCCTGCCCCTTATTTTGTATCTCCTCTAAATAGAACCAGCCTGCTTTACTATCTTGTGAACTTTGTGTTTCCTTGTACTAGGTCTGAGGATATAATAAGAATATTAAAATGGAAACCAATTGTATTGAAGTTCAGTTAGCAAAATATTTTTTGAAACAAATTCACAGACCTCAGATTAACTTTTAAGAGTAAATTTTTCAGACAATGCAGATTGAGCTGAATTCATTTTATAATGCCCATTGAGTATCCTATAAAATGTTTCATGTCTGATGTTTAGATCTCAGCCTTCTGGGAGTGTATGGTATAACAGAGTACCTAACATGGCAGCACCCCACTTCTGGGAAGACATCCTGAGTTCCCTTAACAAGAAGGAGGGGAGTCCTTTTATTGACTTCAATTAGCCAGAATGGACTGAGTCTGTAAAACTGCCAGACTAGGACTATCTTGCTCTTTTTCCATTGATAGAGGCCATTCTCATGTTCCCATAGGCACCATGAACTAAATGTGGTGGGGAAGGGTTTCTTTGGAGCCTTGAGGAATGGGCTTGATTTGTCTTCTGTTTTGCTTCTCCACCTCTGCTTTAGGCCCTGGTGGGGAGTGGGGGGAGGGGGGGAGGGGGAGGGGAAGAGGTGGAGGGTGGAATTGTCACTGAACCATGAGAGCCTTGGAGCCCATCAGGGAAGCCTGAAGAAGCCAGGATGCCTGGGATTGAAGACCATTGGCACTGTGGACTTAGAATTGGGGCCTGTGCTAAGAAGAGTCTAGCCATGAACCTAATTCCCTTCTCCCCAAAATGTGACATAGTGGAGGGAAAGGTGGCAGGGATTACACTCCACATATTAGGGAGCGTGTATATTTGTTATATCTTTGAAGTGGATATTCCTCTAATCTGTTAAGTAGTTAGGTGGAAATGGAAGTGGAGGAGATTCTCCTTTAGAATTGAAGGAACAGGGGCGACTAGGTGGTGCAGTGAATAGAGTGCCTGCCTTGGAGTCAGAAGGACCTGAGTTCGGATCCGGCCTCAGACACTTAATACACACAAACAAAACCTAGCCGTGTGACCTTGGGCAAGTTACTTAACCCCAATTGCCCTCCAAAAAAAAAAAAAGGGAAAAAAAAGAATTGAAGGAACACCATCCATGTAAGCTGGAGTCAATGGCAGAGGGCCCAGACAACTCACAACTCCCTTAAGGGTAACAAGAGAACCTGGAGGGAGAGTGAATGTGGCCAACCTGGCCATCAGGTAGTAGAAACTGAGGTACTCACAATTCACATAGCTAAAGTTAGCATACCATTTCAGTCTTTGTCAATGCACAATGTCTAGCTGTGTTTTTGTGTGGAGGAAATAGCTTAAAATTCCATTTAAACATTAGGTATTCTCCTCATAAGATATTGCATGGAGCAGCTCCGATTTTATCTGGGGGGCAGCTTTTCAAATATTGCATAAAGAAATTCCCTGAATGCATCTCAGATCTGTGGATTTGTCAAGGCTAGTGGACTCGACCTCCTTTCAGAGAATTCCCCATTCACGTTGATAGGCCCATTTCCAGACACTTCTGCGTTGCTACATCTTCCAGTTTCTGAAAATGACCAGTTTATCCATTTCTAGTTTATTGTGATATATAATGTGAATTGCTGGTTTAAATCAGGCCTTATTAACCCGAATTTTAGAGACCCTAGAGGGTTCATGGATAGAATTCAAGGGGTTCAGGAAGTTGGATTAAAACTATATATATCCTGATATTCACTAACCTCTAGCTGAAATCCAATGTCTCTTTCAAATACATTTTAAAACAATGCTTCTGGCTTCATGGCCTTGCCAAAGACTGTCCAGGACACAAAAAGGTGGAAAACTCTCAAGGCTAAATGTTTCTTTCAGACTAAGATTGTCAGTTTTCTCAGCAATTGAACCCTAAGCTATTCTACCCCTTTCCTTCTGTTTTTATTTACTTATTTAAAGCACAGCCATTTCTCTTTTTTTTCTAGTTCCAAATTCTTTGCCTCTGCATGCCCCCTCCTCTACCCAATGAGAAAGCATAAATATGTATAGTCAAGCAAAATGTCCATATTAGCCATGTTACACATTAAAAAAAAAACAATAAAGAGGAAAAAAAGTTTCAGTCTGCCCTGTGAGTCTATTAATTCTCTATCTGGATGTGGATGGCATGTTTCTTGAGGAGTTCCTTGAAACCGTGCTGGGTCAGGGTGACTAGGTGGCTCAGTGAGTAAGAGCGCCAGCCCCAGAGTCGGGAGGACCCAGGATCGGTTCTGGCCTCAGTTACTTAGCACCCACACATAAATAACTAGCCATGTAACCTTGAGCAAGTTACTTAACCCTAATTGCTTAAAAAAGAAAGAAAGAAAGGAAGGAAGAAAGAGAGAAAGAAAGAAAGAAAGAAAGGAAGGAAGGAAGGAAGGAAGGAAGGAAGGAAGAAAGAAAGAAAGAAAGAAAGAAAGAAAGAAAGAAAGAAAGAAAGAAAGAAAGAAAGAAAGAAAGAAAGAAAGAAACTATGCTGGGTGGTCACAAAGACTGGAGTTCCCAAGTCGGTCCAAAGTGATCAGTTTTATAATACTGGTGTTTCTGTGTAGACTCATTCCTGTTTTCTTCGCTTTGTATCAGTTTATATAGGTCTTTCTGAAAGCATCATTTCTCATAGCACAACAGTGTTCTATCACAGTCACGCACTATAACCTGTTCAGTCATTCTACAATTGATAGGCATCCCTACAGTTTCCTATTCTTTGCCAAGCTATAAATATTTTTGTACAAATGGGCCCTTTCTTTCTTTGACCTCTTTGGTGTATAGACTTAGTAGCAGTATTGCTGAGTCAAAGTGTATTTGATAGCTTTTTAGGTCTGGCTCTAAACTGCTTTCCTGAATGGTTGATCTAATTCACAGCTTCAGCAACAGTGAACTTTACACATTCCCTCCATCACTTCTCATTTTCCGTTTTTGCCATCTTAAGACATTCTGAAGGTGTAAGGTAGTACCTAAGAGTTGTTTTAATTTGCATTTCTGATTCTTTGTTCATTTTTTATAAACTACTCTTGACTGCTTTGATTTCTTCCTCTGAAAACTGCCTGTTCATATCCTTTGACAATTATTAATTGGGGAATGGTTTTTATTCTTATAAACTTGACTCCATCCCTATATATTTTAGAAATAAGATTATTCTCCTTTGTTTGCTGCAGAGATTTTTTTTTCCAGTTTCTGGTTTTTCTTCTACTTTAGCTACATTGCTTTTGTTTGTGCAAAAATGTTTTAATTTTTTATAATTACATTTAATCATTTTACCTCTCATGAATTTCTCTATCTCCTTTGTTCATGAGCCCTCCCCCTACCCGTAAATCTGATGGGCAATTTCTTCCATTCTTCACTAACTTGCTTATGGTATCACCTTTAATGTCTAAATCATGTGCCCATTTGGAGGTTATCATTATATATAATGTGAGATGTTGCTATGCCTAGTTTTGGGGCACAATTCTTTCCTGTTTTCCTAGTGGATAGACAGACAGATATACACATATATATTTTAATCAAAGAGCTCTTCAAATGCTAGCTTACTACTTTGCTTCTGTATACCACATACTTAATCTATTCACTGATCAGTCTCTCTATTACTTATCCAGTATCACTTTTTTTTCAGTTATTGTAGCTTTGTAGTATAGTTTAAGATCTGATATTATTATGCCCCTTCCCTTTTTTATCTTCTTCATATAGTTGCTATTTTGTTCCTTCAGAAGAATTTTTTTTTAATCATTCTAACTCTACAGTATAATTCTGTGGCAGTTTGATTTTAGGCAGTATTATCATTTTTATTATATTGGTTCAGCACATTCATGAGCAACTTATATTTCTACAATTATTTGAATCTGTCTTTATTTGTGCAAGAGGGTTTTGTAATTATGTTCATTAAGTTCTTATGTGTGTCTTAGAAGGTAGACTCCCAAGTATTTTCTGTCTATAGTTATTTTAAATGAACTTTCCCTCTCTCTTCCTGCTTGGGTTTTGTTGGTAATATACAGAAATTAGGATGATTTGTGTGGGTTTTATATCCCGCAACTTTGCTAAAGTTGTTAATTATTTTGATTAGATTTTTAGTTGACTAGGGTTCTTTAAGTAAACCATCATATCATCTGGGAAAAGTGATAGCTTTATTTCCTCTTTGCCTATGCTTATTTACTTTCTTGTCTTATTTCTGTCACTAGCATTTGTAGCATGATATTGAAGGGTAATGGTGATAATGGATATCCTTGCTCCACCCCTTACTTACTAGCAAGGCTTCTAGCTTATTCCCATTAGAGCAATGCTTGCTTTTGGTTTTGGATAGATATGACTTATTGTTTTGGGTTTTTTTTTAAGCTCCTTTTATTGCTATGATTTCTAGTGTTTTTAAATAGGAATGGGTGTGGCAATTTGTCAAAAGCTTTTTCTGCATTTATTGAAACAATCATGACTTTTGTAATTTTTATTATTGATATGGCCAATTGTGCTTATAGGTATCATAATATTGAAATAGCCCTGCATTGCTGGTTCAGAGTTTATGGTCTTTGTGATACATGGTTTTAATATTCTTGGAAGCATTTTATTTTTTAAAATTTGAATGAATATTCATTAAGTGCATTTGTTTATAATTTTCTTTCTCTTTTTTACATTTTCTTAGTTTAGGTATGAACACTATATTTGTGTTACAGAAAGAATCCATTAGGCCTCCTTTGCCCCACTTTTTTCAAGCAGTTTTGTAATATTGGAATTAATTGTTCTTTGAATGCTTGGTAGAATTTATATGTAAATCCATCTAACTTTGGGTTTCTCTTTTTAGGGAAAACATCTATGGCTTTTTCAATTTCTTTTTCAAAGGTAGAGTTATTTAAGCATCCTAGTTTCTCTACGATTAATCTGGGTAATTTATATTCTTGTAAATATTGATTCACTTCATTAATATTTCAGATTTATTGGCATATAGTTGGGCAAAATATCTCCTAATAATTTATTTTATATCCTCTCCATCGGTTTTAAATCTGTTTTTCATTTTTAATACTGGTCATTTGTTTTCTTTAAAAAAAAAACAACTGAATTAGCTAGTTGTTTATTTGGTGGTGGTTTTGGGGTTTTTTTTTTTACATTTTTTTCCTTCAGAAAGCTAGATCCTACTTTTATTAGTTTTCAGTTTTTCATTTAATTTTTCTTTTTTTTTTTTCTTTTTAAAGCAATTGGGGTTAAGTAACTTGCCCAAGGTTCCACAGCCAGTTATTTTTGCGTGGGTGTTAAGTATCTAAGGGCAAGAACCACCCCGGTCCTCCAGGCCCTCCCAACTCTGAGGCCAGCACTCTTACTCACTCCCTTTCTTTTAACTTTCAGTTTTGTTAACCTCTCTTTTGATTTCTCAGATTTTATTTTGGTGTTAAATTGGGAAGTTTTAATTTGATGTTATTCTAGGCTTTTATTTTCATGCTCAGTTCGTTGATTTGTGCTCTCTCTATTATTGATGTAAAACATTTAGAGACTTAAATTTTCCCCAAATACTTCTCTGACTGCATCCCATAAATTGTGGTATGTTGTTTCATTGTTATTATTATTTTTAATGAAATTGTTGATTGTTTATGTGAATTGGTCTTTGACCCATTCCTTTTTCAGTTTATTTGGTTACCATTTATGATTATACTCAGCTTTGTTGGGTAAATTATTTTTGGTTGCAAGCCCAGCTTCTTTGCTTTTCAGAATGTAGACTTTCAAGCCCTTCAGTCTTTTAATGTAGACGTTGTTAGATTTTGTGTTATCCTGACTATAGCTCCACTTTTTTTTCTTGCTGCTTGTAATATTTTCTCTTTAACTTGGGAGTTTCAAAATTTGGCTATAATACTTCTATAAGTTTTCATCTTGGGATCTCTTTCTTGTGATAATCAATAGATTTTTCCTATTTTTATTTTCCCCTCTTGTTTTAATACGTCAGGGCAATTTTCCTTAATAATTTCTTGTAATATCATATCTAGACTTTTTAAAAATCATAACTTTCAGTTAGTCCAACAATTCTTATACTGTCTCTCTTTGGTCTGTTCTCTAGATCAGTTTTTTCCTAACAAAATGTTTCACATTCTCCTATTTTTTGTTTTGTTGTGTTCTCATGGTATCAGAACACATCATTATATTACTTTACCCAATTCTAGTTTTTAAGAGTTATTTTCTTCCTTAAGTTTTTGGATCTTTTTCCCGGTTGGTTGACTTTCTTTTCATAATTTTATTGATTTTCATGAATTGCTCTTTTCTTCCCCTAATTTTTCCTTAACCTCTCTCATTTGATTAATTAAAGTATTTTTTAAGCTCTTTGAAGAACACTTTTGGGGGCTTTGTGACCATTTGACATTCTTTGAAGCAGAAGTGGTTTAAATCTTGATTTATGTTCTGAGTATGAACCTTGATCTCCATCCCTACAGTAGCTGTCCGTGGTTGGGTTCTTTTTCTATTGCTTACTCATTATTATTTATATTTTTAGCAGCTGATTATAGTCAGATTCTAGTCCTGAGGTGTAGGAGATGATGCCTCAGACTTCCCATTTTGTTTACTGTTGTTTACTAAGCTCTATCTGGGCCTGACCTAGGACACTCCCTTCTGCCCTTGAGCCATGAAGGCCTCAAGCCATGCAGTCCCTACAAACACTCTAGCTCCCTGCGCAGTCCCTGTTGTGGCTGTGAACTTGAGCTCACCCCTCTGCCTTGGAATGGAAAATGAAACCAGATACACTGCTTCCCTGTGAGTGCCCACAGCCAACAGGGTCTCTGTCTGTCTGCCACTATATTCAACCAGGCATGTGCTTGCTCTTTGCCCATAGTTATAGCCTAGGGCTGTGTCTGGTCAACACACCTGTGCCTGGCATCCAACAAATGCCAAGAGTCCTTCAATCTCTCTGACCCTTACAGTATGAGGGGAAAGGTTTTACAAAGGAGGCTACTGCTCCATTGGACCTAGCTTCCTCTAGGCCTGGTTGTTTGTTGACTCAGTAGACTCTGCCTCTAGGTGTTTATACTTTAGCCAGACCTCCACACTAGGAGACTGAGTCTTAAGGTCCTTCCCAGTAGTTTTAGAAGGATAAATGTTTTGTTTTTAATTATTTCTGCAACTCAAAATTCCCTTTGAGGCAATATTTTTATCATGTTTGATAAATCCAGAATCCAAAGAACCAAGTGTTTTCCTTCTTACTCCACCATCTTCCCAGAATTCTCTTCTGATTATCTATTTAAATTAGATCAATTTTTGCTTTTGCATTGTCTGAAATCATGATTGCTACCCCTCACTTTTTTCTTGCATTTTAGCTGAAGCATAATAGTTTCTGCACCAGTCCCTGATTTTAACTTTGTGTGTGTATCTTTCTGTTTCAAGTGTTTTTTTTTAAACAATATATTGTTGTATCCTGATTTCTAATTGATTTTGCTATCATCTTTTATTTTATGGGCGAGATCATTTCCATCCAAATTCATAGTTATGTTTGCTATGTATTTCCCTCCATCCTATTCTTATACTTACTTATCCTTCTTTCTTTTACTCTAGCCTCTCCTCATGAATCTGCTCTGCTTCTGACCGCTGCTTCCCTTAACTTGCCCTCTCTCTTCAACTTTCCTCTTACATCCCTGTTGGGTGAGATAAATTTCTACGCATGACTGGATGTGCATGTTGTTTTCCTTTTTCCTCCTTGAACCAGTTTAGATGAGAGTTAACTTCATGGGTTTTCTGCTACCTCTCACCACCCTCCTCCATTATAGAAACTCTTCCTTATGTACCCCATTTATGTGAGGTGATGATATAATCTCACCTTCACCCCAGGTACTATAAATTTTTTCGGACTCATAGCGCCAAGTTCTGGCTTGGACTCTCTTCTAAAAAGGGACCAATTCAGTCTTCCAACTGATACAGAGAAAGCAAACACAAACTAGATAAACACTGATTGCACAGAAATAACAGAAAACACTATTAAAAACATCATGTGTGTTTCTATCAATTCAATGGCCAAATTGATTCCTGAGAACATATGATAAAACATGTCACCCTACTGGTGGAGAATCAGGCATATATCGTCAAGACACAGTTAAGGCCTTCTTTCCTTTCTTATAAGAAGAAGGTACCTTCAGAGTGATATATTTGCAAAGTAAAAACTAACAATAAAGGATTTAAATTCAAAAGTGATGATAGGACTGTATGAATGTATTTATTTGTCCATGTGGAGCTGGTAATGTTGTAAAAACTCCTTGTTGTAACAGATACTGGACAGAAAATGGATCTTGCCATATGGTTCAGACATTTTTTTTTTACTACTTTCAAAATTACTGTCTTGGCATATTTAGCAATAATAATTTCCCCAGTATGCGTTTAATGATGCAGAGAAAACATTTTTGTTACGGCTCCAAGTCTTCTTATATTTATTGCATTGATGGAGTCTGTGTCTATAATATATTTCAAGATGCGAAGCAAAGGTTGACTTACAGTTGGAGGACAACTAATATTATTGGCACATTCTGTGATATGAATTCTCTGACATTCATGAAGTTCTGTGAATGGACATAAGGCCTTCTCATATCCCTACATTTTCTATCAAATGTGAATTCTCTGAAGTTTCATCAGCTATGTTCACTGATGGAAGGTAATCACTCATGATTTAAACTGACAAAATTTGTGAATCAGCTGGTCTGGAGAATGGTGTTTTCCCCAGGAGAATGTGAGATTCTTGGGGGCAGTGCTATCACTAGGCACAGTAACTTCCATACAGTGCATATTCAATAAATACTTGCTGAATTAATCTGGAATTCTCAGGCAGCAGGCCTCCTGTCAATCATTATATTAATATGGTTTCTCTCCAGCATGTATTTGTTAATGTAGAGTACAGGTTCATCACTCTAAATTCATGACACTCATAATGTTTTATCCTATTAAAGGTTATTATTGGTTCTGGACTATGGGGACAATATAAATGTTTTGTTTTGTTTTCTTTCACATAATTGCTATTTTGGAAGGGTTTGAAAAATCAGAATGATGAAAGAAATGTCTTGTCCCAAACCTTGTTGGTCACATCAACCAGAAGTCATTCCTAAGCTTTCTTTTTTGTATAAATTCTCTGATGTTGAGTCAAGCTTCTCTGCCTGAAGATCTTCTCACAGTCATTACAATTCATGACAAGTGTCTCTCCAGAATGAATTCTCACATACTGGGTAAGATGGTTCTTTTTGGTAAAAGGTCTTCCCACATTCAGGACATTTGTAAAGTTTCTCTTCAGTATGACTTCTCATGTGCTGGTTAAGATGTGCCTTTTTATAGAACGGCTTCCCATATTCGGGACATGCACAAGGTTTATCTCTAGAATGAATTCTCACATGCTGGGTAAGATTTTGTGTTACTACTAAATGCCTTCCCACATTCACAATATTCTTGAGGTTTCTCTCCTAAATGAATTCTCACATGTGAAGAAAAAGCTAACATTGAAAACTCCTTTCCATCCACATGACATTCAAATAGGTTCTTTCCAGTATGAATTTTTTGGTGCTTTATAAACTCTTTGCTTCCTTTGAAGCCCTTCCTACATTCAAGATATTTACAAGCATTCTCCCCTATATCAATCCTGTGATGAGGAGAAAAGGGTTGGTGGTGATTGCACACCTTACTATAATCATCACACTCATACATTTTCTCTACAATAGGAATTCTCTGATATCCACTTATATTCTCGGGAGGGAGAACCTTCTGGCATTTATTAACTTTGTGGGATTTCTCTCCAGGATCTTTTTTCAGATGAGAATTCCTAGATTGGACTTGAAGGCTTTTCTTTATCCATTATACAGACAGTTCTCACTTTACATAAGCAAACTGTTATGCAGACCTCTACATAAAGTGATTTTGGCATAATAAGAATTTGCCTCTCCCCAACCACTTCACTTAACCTATATAAGAAAGGCAGATACAAAAGAATACCTTTAGGCAAGTCTTACAATGTATTAAAATGCTGACACATTAAATTAAGCAGACTTATGAGATGAAAGGCAAAGTTAATGATAAAGTAGCACAGTACTGGGCAGTAAAGTTAACCTAGGAATGCAGTATGTTGCTCCTGCCCCCCCCCCCCACTACACTTAGCCTTTATCCCTTGTGGTTGGTTACATACCTTTTTTTTTATGAAGATATTGAGAAATGTTTACACAGTGGCTCTCTTTCTTTCCTCATATATCTGACGATAGCAAGAAATATTATCCTCAACTAGTCTTTGAACTTTAAAAAATCTTGAAGTATTTGGATCCATCTTTTCAATGGAAGAAAAAAATTCACTCAAGTGATGAAACGCTTCTGCCAGCTGTTCTGCGCTGAACTTTTTTGGTTCGACCTCAGCTTCAGAAGCCTCCCTTTCTTCTTCTTCTTCAATCTTTGTGGCTAGCAGCTCGACCAGATCCTCATTCGACAGTCTCTCTGCATGAGACTTAATCAACTCCTCCACATCGTTCTCATCCGTTTCTATTTCCAACTCTTGCTTTAGCTTTGCAGTCTTGCTACTCGCTTCTCTTAACATTTCATCTCTGTCAGGAACGTCAGGAACAAACCGAGGGCACACCTTTTTCCAAACTCTATTCATACATGCTTCTGTCACATGTTCCCAAGCCTTGGCAATATTCTGGATTGCATGGTAAATGTTATAGGACTTCCAGAAATCTCTCAATGTCAAGTCTTTATCTGCATCCAAAGCTGCAATTGCCTGGGCAAATGTAACACGTAAATAACAGGCCTTGAAATCCACCATCACTCCCTGATCCATAGGTTGTAATAATGAAGTAGTGTTAGGGGGAAGGTAGACCACTTTCACATTTTCATTAAAATCATCCAGATGGAGAGGGTGACCTGGGGCATTATCCAAAATCAGTAGAATTTTGAAAGGAATGCCATTATTATTGCAAAACTTCTCCACTTCAGGAACGAAGCAGTGCCTAAACCATTGTTCAAAGATATCAAGGGTTACCCATGTCTTAGGGTTAGAGAAATAATGCACAGGTAGCGTTGCCTTGCTGATTCCTTTCAGTGCTCTAGGATTTTCTGAATGGTGCACAACAGCAGGTTTTAATTTGCAAGTCCCAGATGCATTCCCTCCAAGCAGAAGAGTAACTCTGTTTTTTGAAGCTTTATGCCCCAGCATGGTTTTCCCCCCCACTGAGATGTAGGTTCGAGATGGCATTTTTTGATAAAAGAGGCTGGTTTTGTTTACGTTAAAGATTTGCTCTGGCAAGTAGGGACCTTGATCTATTATTTCTTGCAGTAATTCTGGGAACTTCCTTGCTGCTTCAATAGCTGCACTAGCAGCCTCTCCTGACACGTGCATATTATGAAATCCTACACGATTTTTAAATCGTGCAAACCAACCGCTGCTTGCTGTGAATACCTGTGTTCCGTCAGGATACTTTACCTTTAAATTTTCAAAGAGGTTTCGAGCTTTGTCTTGAATTGCCATTAAGCTTAAAGGAATATTCTTCTGATTCTGGGCTTCTATCCACACAGTTAATCGTTTTTCCATCTCAAGAATAGCACCTTCTCTGTGTTTTGACAGATAAGTCAACTTCATGCAAGCACTGTCTTCTGCATGCTCCTTTATCCGGGCAGCATCCTTCACTATGGAGTTCACGGTTGAAACCGCAAGGCTAAGTTCACGTGCAATTGATGACAATTTTTGTCCTCCTTCATATTTTCTAATTATGTTCATTTTCATTTCCAAGTCTATTGACTTGCGCTTCCGAGATGGTTCACTTTTCCCCTCGAGAGCACGTTTGCTGCCAGCCATGGTGAAAATATAAGGATTGCTATTGAACACAGGGAGAGGCACAGTATCACTCACTGTCTGTAGATACGCAGGAACTGACTTAGAGATGCTTCTTAGATTCCCCCCACCATTTGAGCTACCTACATCATACAGTGTCTTACTGTACAGATTTTGCTTTGCATAAAGGAATGTTTGTAATTTCTTTTTGGAATGAGGGGATCTTTTAGAATTATTTACATGAAGTTGAATTTGTGTAATGTGAATTTATATAAAGTGAGAGCTGTCTGTATTAATTTGACTGATGTCCAAGACATACTCCATGATCTTTATTAAGGTCAAAGTAAGAATCAAAGAATCTAATGCCTCTGTTACATAGTTAGAAAATATTTTTGTTGGGTAGATTCCCATTATAGTGATTTTGGTCTGATAACAAACTGATCTTCCTGTCACATTTATGGAGACTCTTTCTTATAGATCTGCTCTGCTATGGAAAAAGGACTCAATCTAGGCTCAAGTTTTTACCATATTTGCTGCACTCATGGTCTCAATTTATTTGGATTTTTGTTTCATGTGACATTTCACTTACCAAGAATGTTCCTCCTTAGAATTTCGATGCCTGCCCAAACTGGCACCAGCTTTCCAGTTTTTTCTCCAGCTAGAGGTCACCATACTAGCCCTTTTAAGATTATTCTGAGAAAATGTCTCCAGAGAAATGCTCCCCTTGACAGATGACCTCATGGTTTCCAATCTAGTTTCACCATCTGAAAGTAAATATAAAGTGTTTATATCCCCTCCCCCATATCCACCTACTGTATTCTTATACCTGATTTGAATCTCCTCAATGAAGAAATATTTCACCATCAAAAGTAAATCATACTAGCATCACATCTTTGGGAATTTCTTCCACATTTATCCTCACAACAATCTGCAGAGAAGGGAAAGACAGTTTTTATATTTTCCAAATGTGGCTAAAGAAATTTAGTGGATGATCAATTAGTAAAAGAAACAAACTCAAACCTATGTCTTTTCATTTCTATTCTAGAAAATGGTGAAGATAAAATTCCATAGGAAAAAATGTGAACTCTTACTTGTAGGTACAAAATAATCATTACTGTTAAAACATATAAAACCTAAAAGATATATAAAAGACAAAAATTTCCCAGTACTCAAATGTCCAAAGGATATGATCAAATAGTTCTTAAAAGAATTGCAAAATATTAACAATCATGTAAAAGAATACTCCAGATCACTAATAAGAGAAATTCCAAATCAAAAAACTCTAAGGTATCACTTCATATGCAGCAAATTGTAAACGATGACCAAGGTAAAAATAGTCAATGATAGAGGGACTGTGGGAAGAGAAGCGCACTAAAGCATTATGGTTGGAGCTGTGAATTAGTGCAACTATTTTAGAAAGCAACTTGGAATTATGTAAGTAAAGGGACTAAAACATCCATGCTATTTGACTCAGGGAGTCCATTACTGAAAGGAACTTGGGTCCAAGAGGCTCAGGGGCTTGCCCGGGCCTGCTAAGCATGGAAGACAGTTACTCGTGCTACACATGAAAAAGAGTTAACCCCAGATGCTGGGCAGCTATGTGGCACAGTCGATTGAGTGCTGGGCCTGGAGTCAGGAAGATGTTAGTTCAAATTTAGTGGTGTTACCCTGGGCAAGTCACTTTACCTCTGTTTGCCTCCGTTTCTTCCTTTGTAAAATGAGCTGGAAAAGGAAATGGCAAATATCTGTAAAATCTTTGCAAAGAAAACCCCAGATGGGGTCATGAAGAGTCAGTCACAACTGAACAAAACCTTCAGATGAATCGTTTTGCTGCTAGTATCATCATGTCTAACACCTTAAAATTAACAAGGCACTTTACAAATATCGGGTCATTTTATCCTCAGGACTACTTTGTAAGATAACTGCTATTACGATCTTGAGTAGGCACCAAATCAATGTTTATTAAGTGACTGATGGAGTCTCAAATTCAGTATTGGAGGCAGGGCCCCACACCTAGCAAATGCCACAATTCAAACTGCAGATGCTAAGATCAACACATTAAGTTGACCAGACCACCTAATGGCTGGATGGTCACTCACTCACCTAAAAAGCTGGTCCTTGGGACTTTAATCACTGGCTTCCAAGGAGGGTCCCCTCTCTCCAAGTGGCAGATCACATCTGGCTTGGAAACAGCCAGTCCTGCTCATAGGACAGAACAAAGAGACGGAGAATCAGTTTTCAATCTTGGCTCCTCTCTGTTTGATGAAAAGTGGGAGCCAGGCACATCCATAGACCACAGGTCAAATGACCCCTCATGATGTTCTATATAGCAATTAGTGGAGATTTTGTCCTAGGTTGGATTTGGACTCATTTAAAAAATCCATTTACTAGACTGGACCCATTGTAGCATATGAGGGTGGAATCATGTCAGATCTTTGGGTATCAGTACTTGAACTTTTGGGGCCACTCTTAGGGCTATAGGGACAGAGTGGAAAAGATACAGGGTCAATTGGGGGTCAGTTTTTACTGAGAGTAAAAACCTCCCATAAAACATAAGCTCCACGAAGGTAGGGGTGGTTTTGTTTTGTCTTGAGTCTCCATCCCCTAGCACAGGACCTGGTGGTAGAATTTCTGAAAGGTCTTTTATGTAGGAGCCAATAACACAAGCATTCTCTGTTTCTTACATGTGAAAGGACTAGCAATCTGAGAACTCTGCTTGCCAAACAATAACTGCTCTGCTCTCAGGACATTTCCTAAGGGAAATTCATCCAACAGGTAGAATGTGACGCACCCAGGGAAGCTGTTCTTACCCAGATGGACCAGGTGCCCATGATTCTCCAGCATCACATCCCTGTACAGCTCCTTCTCAGAAGGGCCCAGATATCCCCACTCCTCTGGGGTAAAGTCCACAGCCACATCCTTGAATGTCACTGATTCCTACAACAACAAATCTATTTGTGCTCACCTAGGAGACTACCCCTTAAAAGAGCATAATGTTTCAATGAGAAATAATATGAGAGGTCCTCTCCATGATGAATCACCTGTTATTTCCGTTGGGTATCAAACAGAATTCTTTCCAAGTTCTCAATTTCAGAGTAACTGAATCATACTAACTATGGAACACCAATGGGGGACTTCCCCTTTACTCCCCAAGTCCCACAAACACTATCAGTCCACAAGTACTGAATCAGTCAGTGTAGCCTCTGCCCCTACAGCTGAGCTAGGCAGGAAGGCTAAATTTATACTGAGCTTTCAGGTTCCCAAAGATCTTTTATATCAATTGTAAATGAATGAAAAAATCACATATTAGGCAGTATATGCTGAGTTAAACGAACAGAATAACAACAATCATGATAATTGTAATAACATTTATATCAGACAGTGTTTTAAGCTTTGTAAAACCCACTACAGATATTGATTTATTCTGACTATAATCCTGATAGGTTATATTGTTATTCCATTTTTACAAATAAAGAAACTGAGGCAGACAGAAGTAAAGTGATTTGTGTAGGATCACGCAGCTATGCCAAATCTAATACCATTTGAACTCAGGGCTTCCTGACACCAGCTTCATCACTCTCTCCACTGCACCCCCTAGCTTTCCTAGTACAAACAAAATTTGAAACAGTCCTTGCCCTTACAGAGCAAGGGGATGGAAATGTGACCAGGGAGAGATTTTCTGGTTTGGAAAGTTAGAGAGATGATGAGCAGAGCCACCAGGCATAACCTGCTATGCCCTTTCCAGTGTCCAATAGCAGAGATAGTAGTGATGTGATTATGTCTCCAGAACTGGAAAGGCCACTTGGCGTAGGAGATGGAGAACTAGTCTTTTTTTTTTTGTCTTTTTGAAGTGGGGAAGGTAGTGCAATTGGGGTTAAGTGACTTGCCCAAGCTCACACAGCTAGTAAGTGCTAAGTGTCTAAGGCAGATTTGAACTCAGGTCCTCCTGACTCTATTCACTTCGCCACCTAGTTGCCCCAAGAGCTAGTCTTGAAAGCTGGAAAACCTGGATTCAAGGCCTTCCTGTGACACTAGACAGTTCAATCAACCTCTCAGTACTTTAGGAAATGCCCATACGGTTCAGGGAAGGTGCCCACCTACAGTAGAGGGGGCTTCCTCCCAGGACACTGCCTAACACAAATAACCCAATTTAATTCAATACCCAATAGACAATATATAAGATATAATCTCAAGCAAAAGAAATTGAACTACCTGCAAAAGAAATGCTTTAAAAAAGAGACCCACCCCAGTTCCAGGTGAATATATCAGTCTCTTCTCTCTGCTGGTTGCTGACATTTCAGTTGACTTAGAACACTGTGGGGAATGAGCAGAGAAATCAGGGAAGAAAGTCAACTCCAATAAACAAGGTTTCATTGTCAACCCTTAATATCACCATCTCCCACAAATGCAGCCCTTCCACATTAAAGAACTCAGAAATTCCCTTCTGTTTCCCTCTCTCCCTCTGCCTCCCCACAGAAACCTTATTTTTCATCCTCACTGTGACTTCCATTCAATCCCTCATCTCAGTTCTCTCCCAGGCCATCTCACCTGCACTAGTCGCTTTCTCCTCTTTGTCATACTTGGATATTTGGGGGGGAATTTAGGAATTTACCAGTGGGAGAAGTGGGCAAGCATGGCAGAGGGATGTTCCAAGGTGAGAAAGTCCCAAGAACTGAAGGAAGTTCTTGGGTGAGACTGCAGCTGAGGCACAATGTCAAAGTCCATAAAATCAGAAGCACAGTCAGGAGAGAAAAGAAATGAGAGATAGGTGAGCAAGAACTGGAAACAGATTTAATAGCTTGTCACAAGAAATACAAAACCTCACCCAAGCAACTGAATCTATGAAAGCTTAAATGAACCAAAAAGAAGGTAATGACTCCATGAGACAAGAAAAAAGGCCAAAAGCTGGAGAAGAGAAGAAAAAGTAAGGAATCTTTAATCAACTAATCTGGAAAACAGATCAAGGTGAGATACATGAAAAACAATCAACAGACAACCTGAAAGCAGTGACTTCCCCAAAACTGTCTAAGCAGCATATTTTGAGAAATCATGAAATAAAACTGTCCAGATATATTAAAACAAGAGAAAAAATGAAAATAGAATCTACCTTGTGAAAGAAATCCCCATATCAAAATTCACAAGAATATTACTGCCAGAATCTAAGATTCCAAGTCAAAGAAAAAATACTGCTAAAAGCCAGAAAGAAAGAATTAAAGCAACAAGAATTAAAAAGGGGGGGAAGGGGGGAGAAGAGGGAGTAGGAGAAAATTTGAAACTCAAGGGACTGAGGAACTGAATGCTGTAAACTAAAAGTAAATAAATAAATTAAAATTAAAAAAAAAGTAAAAAAAAAAGGATCACATATAACAATAGCCACCACCATAAAGGAGCAGAGCTTGAAAAGCAATATTCCAGAAGGCAAAAGATATAGGTTTATAACCAAAAATAACTTTGCCAGAAAAACTGAATATAATCAAATAGATGGGGAAATGAATCTTTAATGAAGTAGGGGGACTTTTAAGCATCATGGATGAAAAGATCAGAGCTTCACAGAAAATGTGAAATAAAAATGTAACAGGCAAGTGAAAAAAGGAAATGATAGCAATCAAGAGGGATTTTGGTGAGGGGGGGAGAGAGAGAGAGAGAGAGAGAGAGAGAGAGAGAGAGAGAGAGAGAGAGAGAGAGAGAGAGAGAATGACAGGAGCAACCTAGCTAAAACAGGAGTGGATGGTATCAAAGGTACACAGACATAGGTCTTAGCAAGGGGGAGACTCAGAGACTAGAGTGAAACAGGAATTCATTGGAGATGACATCGAGAAAGTGGGAGATAAAGAGAAAGAAAGAGGGAACTCAGGGCAAATGGCCTATTTTTGTTTGGTCTAATATGAGTCAAGGTCCTCATTTGACATGGTGACAGAATGGACTGCCATGGGAAACTTGAAGAGAGAAGAGTTGGAAAAAGCACAGGGATGAGTAGGACAGAGGGTGGGGTCTAGGGAGGGAGAAGGACTTACGTCCTCTAAGGAAGGGAGGGGAGGACCCACTTGAGGTAAGCTAAGATAACATTCCCTTTGAGTAGATCCAGGCATCACAGTTTGGTGACTTCTCCAGTCCCATTCAGGAGCATGGGAGGAGGTTCAAAGGAGGAGGTGAGGGGAGTACTCTAGGGTTGATCTTTTACAGGACTTGATTGGTGGGAGGACAAGGGAACAAGTAGAGGATAGTATACAGTTGAACTCGCTTACTGAACTGTCAAGACTGGAATGACAATGAATATAACCAAGCAAATGTGAAGGTGGCACAGTGGATAGAATGCTGGGCCTAGAGTCAGGAAGACCTGAGTTTAAATCATGCAGTAGCTAAGTGACCTCAGGCAAGTCATTGACCCTGCTTGACTCAGTTTCCTCATGTGTAAATGAGCTGGAGAAGGTAATGGCAAACCATTCCAGTATCTTTGAAAAAGAAAGAAAGAAAGAAAGAAAGAAAGAAAGAAAGAGAGAGAGAGAGAGAGAGAGAGAGAGAAAGAAAGAAAGAAAGAAAGAAAGAAAGAAAGAAAGAAAGAAAGAAAGAAAAGAAGGAAAGAAAGCAAGGAAGGAAGGAAGAAAAACAACCAAAAACCAACAAAAACAAAATTCAAATGGGGTCACAAAGAGCTGGATACAACTAAAGAACAATGCACAAAGGTGTCAAGATTGGGGTGGAGTATAATCAATCGGGTGAGTAGAGGGGTTAAAGCAAATGAAGAATAGGTTTAGGAGTAGAAAGGCACTGGAGACACCCAATGGTAATAGGTGGAGAGGATAAAGGAATTTTAGAGGTCTTGATCATGGGAGGTAGCAGATAATATAGGGGCAAACGGGAAGTACAATCATTTCTCAACATTCTCATGTGCTGTCACTTAAATCCCCCAACAATCTGGGGACTTAATACTGGAAATCCCCCAACAATTACTGAAGGAGGAATACAATATAACAAAGTATGCAAAGACACAGTAAAATTGTCACCACTGTGACAACCACTAGTTAAAGTGTGGTCTACATAGTTCCCTATTCCTGCATCTCCAGTGATGATGCCCCTCCCAAGTTAAGCTCATTACTTCTAATGTCACCACCCCAAAATTAACTCTAGCTTTAATTGATACCCCCCTTAACCTCTTCCCCCCTTGGACTAGAGGAAGGAGCTCCAAATCCCTCCCACTGCCTTACTGGATAGAGGGCAGAAATTGAACTCTCAGCTCATCCCACTCTGCATATGCCATTGGTGTCCCATTACCCCATTACCCCACCCCAGCCAGCCTTTCCTGGCTCCTTTTGTGTGCTGTCTCCACTTGTAAGTTTCTTAAGGGCAAGGGATGCCTTTTTATTCATTAATTTTTATTCATTTAGCAGTGCCTGGCAAAGTAGGTGCTTAATAAATGTTGATTAGATTGGATGGATTGTCTAAAAGTTCTTCTTTCACAGGTGAAAAACTATTTGATTCCTTGTCCTCCTCTCCTGACCCTGTAAAGGAAATGACTTTTCATTAAGATAACAAACAGCCAGTTATTGCATGATACATATTCCCCATCAACCCCTCTTTTCCCTAAGCTTATTCCTCTTTCCCTACCTCTCCCTCTTTTGTGAAAGAGATTTCTTATCTATACTAAGATGCCACAGTGTTGCTGATTTGCTGTGTACTCTAGGCCAGTATGAAAAGTCATAAAAAACAAATTTGTCCCCTGGGAAGCTATCAACTGAAACAATCTTCCTCAGCATACTTACAAATTTCATTGTTGTCAATGTGGTTGCCTATCATTGACCCACAAACACCAAACCCCAAATGATGGTTATGCCTCTAAGGAGAGAGCCAATTCTCCAGAAATGGTCAGATCAAAGGGATAAGCATTCTTGTGCTTGGCTGAGGCAGAGTGATGAAGGGACCTGAGAGTAGAAGAGACTGAGGAACTAGGAAAGTTGAAGGAACATCAGAATAGAAATTGAATTCTCCTTAAAAGGCTGTCAACTGTTCAGTTGGAGAGGGAGACAGTAAGTCAGTGATCTGAAGGAGGAAAAAAATTACTGAAAAATTTTAGAATAGGGTCAGTGGAGAATTGGTATTTGGAATCTGGAATATTGATTCCCTCTGCTCAGGAGCCAGAAAGTGTTTGGGGCATGGTATGAGAGCAGGGGCCACCAGAAGATTCTTTCTTTGAGCACTGATTTAAGTCGTGGCTTCTAAGGTACCTGCTACTTCTGAGATGTGATTCTGAACCTCAATCCAACTTCAGAGGGGCTAAAGAAAAGCTTGCTGACTCAAAGAGATTAGACAGAAGTAAAGGTCCTATATGTACCAAAATATTCTCAGTAGTCCTTTGGTTGTGGCTGAGAACTGAAAACAGAAATGGGAAACGGGAGGCATTCAGAGAAACCTGGGAGGACTTGTCTGAACAGACACAGAAAGAAGTGACCAAGAACCTTGAGGACAATACCAACAGTGACTTCTTGCAACATTGTATAAGAAAACAGCTAGGAAAGGCTTTAGCTCTGATCTGAGCACATTCAGAAAAGACTGATGTGTGAAGTTTTTTGTTGGTTGGTTGGCTGTTTGTTTTTTCTTTTTTTACTGTAAGTAGTTTCCACAAAGGAAAGAGAATATATGTGTGTTAGGTGGGAGACTGGGGCAGGGGGGCAGAGTGAAGCCACCAAGATCATATGTAAGAGACTTAAGGTTTCACATTCAATTTTCTTTTGATGTTCTGTGTCTTTTGGAAATGTTCATGTTTGCTGATGCATGTCAAGCTTGTGACCTGACTTCACTTAAACTGGTCTGAGGTCCTGGGGGCCATTGCTGATAACTTCCTGTTTTCCTCTTTGTTCAGTCCTGAATCTTCTGCAGGAAGAGCTAGAGAGGCAGAACTGTCTTATCTTTGCAGCCATCCCCACAGGGTCCTACAGACAACCAAGTCCCAAAAAAGTAAGAGCCTGCCCTCAAGGCACTGAATCAACCAAAAAGAGGCCATTAGGGTCAGGCTCTTCTAAGGAAACTTAGAAGGTCTGAACAGAAACAATGCTTGGCATCCTCCCCCCCAGTCAATCTCCCTTTTGAGACTGAAGACGCAGGAAGGTTGCAGGTGTCCTAGAACAACCAGGCTTTCATTGAATCTGACTGAATCAGACATCTCTCCAATACCTTCTATTCCTTTCCCCTCTCTAGGCACTTGACTGCTTGATCTGAGGGGGAAGGAGGCTAAGGAGCCATGGATGGATCCATGGGAATTGAGAGGGTCCTTGAAAGACAAGGGTTTAAGTCAGAGGTGAAGAAAAAGATCTGGAGGGGAGGGGGGGTGTTCATACTACTGGATCTGGGGCAGAAATGGCTGGGGAGAACCAAGGATTAGGAGAGGGTCCAAGATAAAAGAGACTGCTGAGAGAGAAACTCAGAGCTGCTGGGAATACTAGGGGAAGAGAGAAGGTATGGTCAAATGTTGCCAGGTAAGCAGGAGACCCAGAGGAGGGAAGCAGATGGAGGGTCTAGGAAGTAGTTGTGCACTGTAAGAGAACGGGGGGGGGGGGGGGAGGCGGAAGGCAGGGCACAAAAGACTGGGTCCCTTTGGGAGATGGGGTGGCAGGATTTCCTTAGTTGAAGGTGAGGCCACCTGTGGGATTATGGAGTTAAGAGTTCTGTTCTTACAGGGGAGCTGGGGATATTGGGGCTCTGGAGTGGGAGGCAGAATGCCTGGGTTCCTATGAGGACAAGACCTCAGGGTCAAGGGAGGAGAAGTGGGATCAGGGGGACCAGGGAGCCAAGACAGAGGCTGGAGTCTGGGGGAGAGGATTTCTGGGTCCTACAGAAGACCTGAGATTCGGGAAGGAAGGAAACTTTGATCTCTTAAGTAGGGCGATACGGGGCAGGACCCCTTGGTCCTTAAGTAGATGGGGTGTCAGAGACAGGTGGTCAAGATGCCTGGAGTCTACTGGAGAGCTTGCTAAAGACTCTGAAGGATGCTCAGATAAAGGAAGGCTGTACCCCTGACCCTAAGGGGAAGGTAGGCAGGAAAGCAGGGTCCTGGTGGAGGTATGCTTCCGGTCAGCAGTCCTGTAGGAAAGCCCAAGATGAGGCTTCAGAACAATTAGAACGAAGCTTGCGTCTTGCAGGACCTGAAATTTGGGGAAGAAAACCTTGAGGTCTTAAGTGGGGGAGGGGGAAGCAGGATGTCTGGGTCCAGAAGTGAGGCAGGAGCCAGAGACAGGGAGGGTCCAAGATGCCTGGGGTCTGGTGGGGAGCTTGTCCAGGGCTCGGAAGGACCCAGAGCAGACAGAGGATCACCAGTGGGAGGCTGCCTGCCTATCCCCTAGGGCAAGCTGGGGCAGCGAAGCAGGATGCCCCTGCTCCGGGACTAAATGGGGAAGCTAAGGTTGGGGCGCCTGGACAAGAGTCAGGATGCCTGGGTCCGGAAGGCGGATCGCGGCCAGCACCCAGCCGAGGGAGGGGTGCTCCCAGCTGCCCTGGGGGAGACTCACCACGAGGTCAGACCACAGGCGGAAGTAGCAGGAAAGGACCGCAGAAGCGGGTGGGGTCTGAGGCCCGGGCTGGGGGCGGGGTCCTGGCTCAGCTCGGGCCAGACCCACTTCGCCCAGCCCTGGTTTCCTATAAAGCACTTAGTCTTCGATCGCTCCAACAGCCGCCCAGGGGGCTTCCAGGAGGAGGTGGCCGGGGCTGAGTATGAAAAGACGGGACTGCCGGGGAAGGGGAAGAGGAAGAGGAAGCAAGGGACACAGTGGGCCTGGCACCTTTGGGGCGGGCCCTAGCGGGGGGTCCCAAGGACCCCGCCCTCAGCTTTCCGGATTGGCCCTTTCCGCCAAAGCCGTCCTCTCAGCCGGACTAGAGGGAGGCCCCGTGGACACTGGACCGGCCTCCAAGTGCCGAGGTCCAGCTTCCGTGGACCTAAGTCCAGAGTCTGGCCAAGAACCGAGGCAGTAGTCCCGGGCCCTGACCCTCCTGTTGCCCCACCCATCCAAGGGAAGGACCTCCGCCCCCTCTGCCTTCCTCTTTGCCCTAAGCCCTGCCCTCAGACTTGTAGATTTCCAGGGACCCGGGAATGGCTCCTATCACACCTGGACAACCTGGGCCAAGAACCTTAACCCAGGGGCTCCAGCCCCACTCCACCTGGCCTACCACCTCAGGTGCTGGTCAAACATTTGAGCTCCCCCTCCCCCAGAACTGCCCCCCGGTTCCTTACACTGCCCTTCCTGCCTCTGACCAGCTTTCCCTAGGCCTCCCTCCTCCCTCTTCTCCCTCACCAGGAGGACCGCATGTCCCAGCTCTGGTCCTCGTTCTCAACGCCATCCCCACCCTCCCCAAGTAGGTAGCTTCGCATGGTCTGGACCCCCCAACTCTCCGGTCTCCACCCCCCACCCCGCCCCAGCAGGCAGCTGTGCACAGCCTGCACGCCCAACTCTCCAGCCTCTGCAACCCCAATTCTCCAGTCTCCCCCATCCTTGAATCCCCTAACTTATCCCAGCAGTGCAGAATGAGAGGCAGCCAGCCACCTGTCCAGTCTGCAGGGCCAAGGGGGAGGGGAAGGGGCAGAGGCTGGGAACCAGACGTCAGTTACACTCCTTTGTCAGCACCACCAGACTGCAATGGCTCCTTCCTGTGTGGCCAAGATCTCTCCTTTTTAAAATGGAGATCTTTTGTTTTAATGTCACCTTGGTTTCTGAATGTATCTTTTCCCTCCTCTCCCCCAGAAGGGGCAGTTCAGCCTTTCTTGTCTTAGGCATCTAAGTGGCTCTGGAGGAGAGACTTTTGCTGCCTTTGGAGTAAGGAAGACCTCAGAGCCTTACTTAGCTGTGAGACCCTGGGCAAGTCACTTGTCCTCTCATCAGCTTCAGTCCAAAATGGACATCATCCTAGCACCAACATTTGTGAGGCTGACAGGATCCAATGAGCCCCAGCATTTCTCTGTACCTCCTCATTACAGAATCCAACCCACTCTCCTGTGGGCAACAGGTGATTTGGTGCAGGAATGGTGCTGAGAAGGCTCCCTCCATGCTTTGGGGCCATTTTGTAAAAAGGCAAGCTGCCCAGTTCTCAGTGACTTTCCACATAAAGGTGACCTTCCATAGCTCAGCCTCTTGTAGCCCTGGGGTTCTCAAGGGAATAGTCTCCTCATTGAAGGTGTTACTAAAGTGTTCTGGAATCATAAGGGTTTGGTTTCTCTCATGACTCTGAAGACCATGGATTGTTGCTTAGTCAGTCATTCTGTCAACAAATGTTTATTAAACACCAAATATATTCCAGGCACAGGGCTAAGATTTTGGCATTCAAATATCAGCCAAAGAAAGCCAGTCCCTGCCCTCAATGAGTTATATTCTACTGGGTGGGAGGATTTAGTTGGTGGCAATGCCCAGGAGTTTGGAGGGTACAGGGAAGATATGGGAGTATTAGCTTTGGGGGCCTGCACTCTTCTCTTTTCCCAGAATAGTTGTTGTCTAAACAGGCCTCCCCATCACAGTCTTGCCAAGTTGATTTTCTAGACCAAAGTAAAAGACTTTATATTTTCTCTATGGAATTTTACCTTATTAGATGCAGCCCAAGGTCCTCACATGTCCTGACTTGAAATGGAAAAGACCAAATGCACTGACTAGACATGGTCATTAATGAACTTAATAATTCAGTGTTTGAGAAACCTGAAAACACAAATTACCACAGAAAAACAGAACTGCTGGTAAAACTGGAAAAAGTCTGGACAAAATTAGCTTTAGACAAAGATTTATACATCAAATCTCCAAATGGATCTCGAATGGGGATGTGACCCAATTATTAAAGACTTCTCGTGAAAAGTCAGTAGATTATACACCTATCACAGTTATAGTTAGGAACTGAATTAGTAACCAAATATGGGATAGAGGCAATTAAAAAGACAGGAGGTGAACTTCTGAATACAGAAAATAGAAAAACTCTCACATAAACAAAATGAATGGATCTAAGAAAAAGGGGAGTGATGGTCAGTTGAGAAAAATCTTTGTCTTCAATTATTTCCAGAGTTGTAAAGGCAAGAATTAGGTTCTTTCTGCTTGGCAGGGTAGAATAGGGGAAAATAAGCAGCTGGTAGAAACTTCAAGAGTCAAATTTAGGCTTGATGGGGGTGGGGGAAAACCCTTCCTAATAGCCGAAAGTGAAATGGAGGAGCTGTGATGGAAGGCAACTGGGTTTCCCCAACACTGGCTGTCTTAAAGCAAGGACTGGATGAATTGCAAAATGATTAATAAAACAAATAAAAATACAATAAAACAGAGATGATGTTAATTTGTAGTCTTCTAAGTCAACATGTGACCACCGACACTAATCTAAACTATGGACTGTCTCTACTGACTTCAATCTGAAGGCCTCCTCACATTTTTGACATTCATAAGGTCTCTCTTCTGTATGAATTCTTCTATGTTTGGCAAGACCTGTATTTTTTTCCAAAACACCTTTCCACATGCATTACAACTAAAATGCCCTCAAAAATTCCATTCCACCTCCATGATATCAAGAGGGTTTCTTTCCAGTGTGAATTTTCTGATGCTCTGTAGACTCTCTGCTTCCCTCAAAGCCTTTTCCACAGTTAAGACATTGATGAGATTTCTCCGCCATGTGAATCCTGTCATAACAAGGAAAGGACAGGTAGTCGTTGAAAATCTTACCACATGCATTATAGTTCCAAGCTTTCTCTCTAGAAAGAATCCTCAAATGAACAATAGATTCTGGGGAAAACCTTCTGACACTGATTCCCTTCCTGGGATTTCTCTCCAATATCTATTATCAAAGGTGGGAGGTCCAAGGGTATGGTGTAATACATATACTCTGAAGATGGTTTTTGGATGTAGTTGTTGTGTTAGTCAAAACAATGTCTCTCAGAGGAGCAAGGTGGGAAGAGCAGAGATGAGAATGAGTGCTATATTAAGGACTCGCTATGTGCCAGTTACTCTGCGAAGTAATTTTCTCTTGTTTTATTCTCAAAACAATCCAGGAAGTTAGGTGCTACTATTAACCCCATTTTAGAGTTAAGGTAACTCAAGCAGTTAAAGATTAAATGACTTGCCCAGCTAGTAAGTGCCTGTGGATGGATTTGAACTCAGATCCTCCTGACTCCAATCTCAGTGCTGTGTCCACTGTACCACCTAGCTGCCGGGAAAAACTTTGGTGATGTATAACAAACAAAAAGAGATCAATAAATATTTATCTTTAAAATATAGAAAATAGGCCTACGAAGTGTTGGTTAGGGTTTTCCATTTGATGAAATGAACCAATAACAATGTTTATTCTGGAGGCCTTCCCTTATGGAAAATCTGCTCTAAACCAATTACTCCCTCTTTACCCATTCCCTTTAAGGATTCCCCATTCAATCTGGAGCAAGGTGAACCATAATATATTCTTATTGTCTCTGACCCAATTTTAGAAGTTCAGCTTTCCTATAAATTGGGAATGAATTGGGAAATTCATTCAAATTGAATGAATCTCCAGCCCAAATTTTTGTGGTCCCCATCCATGATGCTACCAGCCTTGTAACCAATCATGTTGTTTTCCCAGTCAATGATGTTACCTTTTCCTGTCTATAAAAATGACCTGGAAGCCCCACCTCAGGGTGAGTGATGAGGAAGCTGAGGCCCTATTTATTGGCACATTCATACTATGCTAATAAATCAATTTCCTCAGTTTGCCTTAATTTCAGTCACAACATGTTGACAGCCAATGTGACTCTTTACTCTTTCCTAAGAGGAGGACTGGCATTTCTGAGCCAGATGTGATCTTCCACTTGGAGAGAGGGGACTCTCCTTGGAAGCTAGTGATTAAAGTCCCAGAGACCAGTTTTCCAGGTGAGTGAGTGACCATCTAGCAGCCAGGAAGCCCGCTCAGCCTTTGGTGCTGATCTTAGTCAGGGCAACTTGATTTTGATACTTATTAGCTGTGTGACCCTGGCCAAGTCACTGACCCTCTCTGAGCCTCAGTTTTCTCATCTATCCAATGGAGATAGGAAAAGCATCGACCTCACAGGGTCATGCTGAGGATGATGGTTATTTGTAAAGTGCAAAGTTTAACCTGCCACACAAACGTCCACTATTGTTAGTGGTCTGTTATCCAAGAGACGAGACACTGCATGCAGAACCTCAGCTTTCATCTGAAGGGCACACTTCTCAAATGTGAGATGTAGAATACGTCTGGGGAGAGCATCTGAGGCTCTCGGACCTGGCCCTTTTCAGAGAATGCCTACTTTCCCTGGAGAGGCCCCTTTCCAGACAATCTATCAATCCTGTATCCTTGCCAGTTTCTGATGATCTGACCTTTATCCATTTGGGGCTTATTGTGATATATAATGTAAGATACTGGTTTAAACCAGGGCTCCTTACCCCGAGGCCAGCAATGGCCCCTCCTTCCACCTTGTTGCTTTCTGGTTGTGTCCACCTGCAAGGTGACTTCATGATATGCGGCTAACAGACCAGATTTCCTTGATGAACACATCAAGTGGGCTCAAAATAATAGATTTCTTGGACATAAGAACATACCATTGATTTCACAGAAAAACTGAATTCCTAAAATTTATAGGAGCAATGTATAGGAAAGCTGAACTTCTAAACTTGACTCAGAGACAATAAGAATACACGACTTAGGCAGGTACAAAAATGTCACTGGTAATACAGAATGAAATCAATTATAAAGTAGAGTAAAGATGATTTTTTTCCTGAATCTTAGCTCCTCTCTTTTGTGAAGTGGTAGCGAGGCATGTCCACAGACAGAGGACAAAGGACCCTTCAAAGATGTTCTCTGTTCTGTTCTTAGCAATTACAGATGGGGAGGGGGGTAAGGTGAGGAGATTTGTCTAAGACTAAGTATGAATTCATTATAAAAATCTATTCACTCGATACAGTGCAGTGTGAGAGGGTGGGAATATTTCAGATCTTTGGGTATCACTACTTGAACTTTAGGGGACAATCTTAGACCCGTGGGGACAATAAATAGGGAAGGTACAAGGTCAGACCGGTAAGGGGCCATTTTCCAGGTTTACAAAGCAAAAACCTTTCATAAAAGGTAAGCTCCCTGAAGGCAGAAGTGGTCTTATTTTGTCTTTGGGTCTCTACACCCTAGCACAAGTTCTGGTGGTAGATAGAACTGTTGAAAAGTCTTTCACACAGGAACTAATAATACCCTGTGTCTTAGACATGAGAGGACTAGCAATCTCAAATCTCTTCATGTTAAACATAACAGCTCAATTTCCAGGGCATTTTCCAAACCTGAGAACAAAGTTCATTCAATAGACAGAATCTGGCTCATCCAGGGAAGCTGTTCTTACCCAAATGGACCAGGTGCCCGTAATTCTCCAGCATCACATCCCTATACAGCTCCTTCTCAGAAGGGTGAAGGTATCCCCACTTCTCTGGGGTAAAGTCTACAGCTACATCCTTAAATGTCACTAATTCCTACAACAACAAATGTATTTTAGATTCAACCAGGGACCACTTACCACAGGAATCTTGGTGGAGAGGTGAAGGCAGTCTGTACATCAGGGAGTAATTCTCCTAGACTCAGCCTTTCAGGTGTTTCATAGCAAATATCTGGGCTTCACCTACCACGGTTCAGTCAGGGACAGTTCCTGAGTGACAGTAAAATACAATCTTCCTTTTTGGGGAAATCCCAGTGTGTGGATAAAGACATGGCAGAGCCTCAGGACTACCATGTCCCATTGCTGCCTCTTCTGCCATCTTGTTAATTGTTATAAAATACCCTGTCAGTCCTCACTCAGGCTCTTCGGCCATTAAGAGGGGCCAATGACCAATTCTATTAGTTACTGCTAGTCCAATAGACTGACTGTATTTGGAATTTTGTCTCTCAGTTTTATTCAAACACCCATCACTTGTTATTAGGTTAATAAATGTTATCTTGTATAAAGAATTGCCTCAGTTTAACTTTTTGTTAAATTGTAAATAGAACAGCATAATGTTCAAATGATTAATTTCCAATGAGAAACAATATGGCAATCCCTCTCCATGATGTTATTTCTATTGGATCACATAAAGTATCCTTGACAGTTTCTTCCCAAGTGCTCAGCTTCAGAATAACTGAACCATTAAGAATGTGGCAATACCAATGGGATACATTCCTTTTGCTCTCAAGGTCATGTTGGACTCTCATAATCTACAAGGACTACATCCCCTGGGAGCTGCCTACGAAGCCTGGTTCTAAGAGGGAACACATGAGGAGAGTCTCTTAAGGGGGCCCAGATGTTCCTTGGCTGCCTTGAGGTTGACCAAACCCTTCTCCCCAGCGCTGTACCCACCTAGCAAAGCTCTAGGGTGGTCCTGTTTCCCCAGCCCTCAGAGCCTGGCCACATGCTGACAGCTGTGGCAGCTCAGGACCCAAAGGACTAAATGGCCTTAAGCCAGTTTGGCCTCTTGCCTCTGCTCCACTGACAGGCCAGGAGGTTGGAGACGGACTCAGAAGCTAAGAATCATACAGATTGTAGAGGCTGCATCAGCTTTAGCCTGTCTGATGGCTGTAAGATGGCTGTAAGGAGCAAGAGGGCTTGGGTTTGGGGCAGCCAGTGAGAATGGCCCCAGTGGGAAGGAGGATTGTCTTTGTTATCCCACTCCCTCCCCAGCCATTCTCTTCTCCCAGATGGGGGTAGGTTGGGGGGCAGGGATTCAAAGCAGCCACTTCTCAATACTGGAGCCAATTTTCTAGGGCAAGTCAGAGCTGATTGTTAAGTTTTAATTTACTTTTTAATTAATTGCTTAAATTTAAGGAACTTTTGGGGAAAATGTAAATGATACAGTTTGAACTCAAAAGCCTGGCCTATATACATTTTCCCTCCAGAAGCATGGGGTTGTTAAACATTTCCTAGCACACCAATGGTAGAAATGTACACAGTGTACACTCTAGACTAGGGGCTCTTAAGTTGGTGTCCATGAGTTTGCTTTTTAAAAATTTGTTGCTACTTGTATTTCCACAGAACACTCTGGCCCAAGCTCCCAGCTGTCTCTGCGTCTTCCAGAACTCAGGGCAATTTCTGCTTCTTCTCCAACTTCCTCTCCCCATCCCTGTCCAATAACACCCTATGTCCAAACACATTGCTCTTTTCGAATGGTTGGCTGAATTCTAATTTGACCTCAATAGTAGGTGAATTAGAGATAAACGGAAATGGAAATTAGGACTCAGAACCAAATCCTAACCCTCATTTTAGAAGTCACCAAACAGTCAAGGTTATATGACATTACACAACCTCACATGCACAGACAAAATGCCCAATTGTTCCCAAACAGCCTGCTGGGCAGATTTAAAAACAAGAAACATTTCACAATGTTTATATAAGATAAAGATAAATAACAAAGATTGCTTGCCAAGTATGTACCGGGTACCTCACCAAGTGCTCAAAAGTTCCTTCTCAACCTACAAAGAAAAGAAAAACAAGAGTAGAGAAAATTGTTCCAGGGAAAACATGGCCAAGGCTGAGCTTTCCATACCACATGGCAGGTTCCCCAAGGGGACTGAAGACCTGAGGTCAGACAGAAGAGGCAGCATTTTGTTTGGCCCTATAAGGTCTCTAAAGCACTTTACAAAGAGGATCTCTTTGTATACTCACAATCTTGGGTGGTAGTTGCAATCATTATCCCCATTTTACAGATGAAGAAACTGAGGCTCTGTTGATTTTTTTCAAATTAACCTTTCCCTCCCCAGTCTCTGTTCTGCCCTTCAGACTTCTCAAACTGGATGTCCAGTCAGATACATCGAGAAAACTCAACATATGCAAAATAGAACTCACTCTCTTTCTCCCTAAACCCTCCCACCTCCTACCTTCCCTATTACTGTAGAGGCATGACATCACCTTCCTGATGCCATGGTCCTCTTTGAAAACAAAGGACAAACAACAATAACAAGGAACCATCCTCCCAGTACCTCAGGAATCATCCTGGACTCCTCACTTTTTCTCAATATGGAACAAAGAAAAGAGATTTCACCTTTGCAACATTGCTCAAATACATCCCTTCTCTCCTCTGTCACTGCCCCCACCCAAGTGCAGGTCCTTCTTCACCACCTCTGGCCTGGACTATTATAATGGCTTTCTTGGGGGTGGGGAGGCCAGGGAAAGTCTGCCTGCCTCCAGTCTCTCCCCACTCCATTCCATCCTGCATTCAGTCACTAAAGAGATTTCACTAAAGCATAGGTCTGATTATGTCACACACACACACACACACACACACACACACACACACACACACACACCACTCAATAAACTCCAGGGACTCCCTGTTGCCTCTAGGATCAAACATAGAGTACTCTATTTGGCTTTTATAAACCAGCCCCCTTCTCTCTTTCCAGCCTTCTTACATCTTACTCCTTCACAGGTATTCTTCAGTCCAGTGACACTGGCCTCCTGGCTATTCCACGGACAAGACACACTCCCTCCCAATTCCAGGTCTTTTAACTGGCTTTCCTTCATGAACTGAGTGCTCTGCCTCCTTATCCTGCCTTCCCTGGATTCCTTCAAGGCCCAGATAAAATTCCACCTTCCAAAGGAATCCTTCTTTTGTTGTTGTTGCTCAGTGTCCAACTCTTCTGGCCCCACTTGGGGTTTTTGAAGCAAAGATACTGAAGTGTTTTGCCATTGGAAGCTTTCTCTAACCCATCTTACTTCCAATGCTTTCCCTCTGTTAATTATTTCCTATTTATCCTATGTATGAATTGTTTTGTCTGTTTGTTTGCATATTGTCTAGACAGCTAGGTAGAACAGTAGATAGAGCTCTGGGTCTGGGGTCAGGAAGATCAAACCCAGCCTTACATACCATTTACTAGCTGTGTGACCCTGGGCAAGTCTCTTAACCCTGCTTGTCTTCATTTCCTCATCTATAAAATGAGCCAGAGAAAGGAATGGCAAACCATTCCAGTTACCTTGCAAAAAAAGTCCAAATGGGGTCACAAAAAATCAGATAAGACACATAGCCAATACCAGTGAAACCTGTTTATCCAAGTCAGTGTAAAACAGAAATCAGAGAAATTATATAAAGGAGAATATATACTAGGTAATATAGTGGATAGCTCTCCCATTGGGAGAGCTCTCCCACTGAATTTAGTTCACCCAAGAGATAAAAGCCCAGATTTCATCCAAGGGGAAGTTCCCCAAGTCTCCAGGGCACCATGTTGGGGATAAGGCCATGATGAAGACTGCCAGCACTTCTCATGTCAGCTTCTTCCCAGAGACTTTTTATTCACTAACCTGAAGTGGGGCTGGGACCATCCATCTTCTCTCTTAAATCTAGAAGCCAGAGGGACCCAAAGCAACTGCAAAGCCCCAAGAGACTGAAAAGACAAGAGAGTCTCCTGAGCATGAAAGCGAACCTTTCCTCTCTCCTACTCTCTCCAACACTGCCCTATCGCTCAAGTAGAAAACAGGCATGAATTCCTACTAGTGAGGAGAAAGTCCCATCCTAACAGGCTTTGGGGCTTGGGTTACAGGACTTTTACTTTCAATGATTTTGACTCCCTGAAAACGACTGTCCTCATTGTTCTTCTGGACAGTGGCATCTTAAGTCCTACCTGGACGTGGCGTCCCAAGGCTCCTCTCAATTTGGAGCCCAAGAAATGATTACTTACAAAATTTATAAGAGAGGAAGATTTTATTTTAAAAAATGCTGAGCTTTGGAAATAATTCCTTGGTATTGTGGGAGAAATAGCTCTTTTCTGAGTTCATGTGGTAGGTAACTGCTGCCAAATATGTTTTCACCGAAACACAGAAATTATAGAGGTAAAAATCTAGGTTTTATTGTTATGCTCAAGCATAGGCTCAGGCCTTGAAGAAAACAAAATTATCCAATCCACATGAAAAGCCACTGAAGCAGAGCTCTGAGCCACTAACCATTTATTAAAGGGACTAGATCCCCTCAATGAATGGGACCTCAGATCTTTCTAACAACCTTAGATGCCCATTTCTCCAGGGTTTTACCTTTATAGTACATGATACCCAGATACACAGAGAAGAAAAAGTAAAATATTAAGTCTCATTGGTTGATAGACCTTGATTTTGACCCTCCAGGAGGGCCATCAGCACAGATGGTCACAGGATGGGCAAGGCAAGGGTCACCTCCACTGTCTAAGTGGCCATAAGATGGTTCCCTCTACATGGTGGGCAGGAGAGAGGGGTCCAGAGGTACAGAAATAAGGTGGGGCACTTTCCATATTACATCAAGACATCCCACTCATGCTAGGTTTGGTCAACAGCATTCTTGTGGTTAGGCAAGTGAACTTTACAACTTAAAAATAAATGGTAAATAGCAGATTTGTAGTTTTAAAGTTTGAGGCCTACTATATGAAAGGACCTATCTCATCTAATTATCCATATATAGTATATGTAAAACATGCATTAATACAAGAACCTATACTGATGTTAGATGACCAAAGAGATATTAAAAAATGTCTCATCTCCAGGGTTGTTTTGGAGGGGGCTCCTCCCAGCAGATCCACCTTCTCTGATTCCAAGTCCCTTGCAGAGGTTCCCTAAGTTAAAGCCAATAAGATAAACAAGACCTGACACAGCCTCTTAAACGTGGTCTTTCGGTAATTTGTTCATGTGATGAAAACCAATTCCAACATTATGCATCTAATCTTATTGCCATTCATTTGTTCATTGTTTGTCCTTTGTTTTTGAAGAGGACCATGACACCAGGAAGGTAATGTCATGACTTGTGAGTGAACTGGATTTAAGCCTCACTGTCTTCTCCAGAGCCATCTGGCTGTGGTGGCAGCATATAGATCAGGATGAATGAAGATGGCCCAGGATACACTGGGAGACCCTGGTCATGTTAAGCTAAGGTCCTTCCCAGATCTCATTTTGACTGAGGTGACACCCATCAAGGCTAAGTAAGAAATCAAGTGAAGAAAGTTCTCTTTTACCTAGGAAAAAAAATCAACCTGGGAGGGGAAGACCTTCAGGGTTTTTGGCCAAAACAGAAATAATTGCTATCTATGCTTGCTCTGAGCCATCACAGCCCAAACAATGACCAAGTGAGGCTTGGGCTGGGACCTATTGCTGGCCAATCCCTGAGAGTCACAGTGATTTGGGTTTAAAGTCTAGAGGTCCTGATATGGAAGGAACGGTTAAAAAATTAGAGGATCTTTGCCATTATAAAGATGAGACTCAGGAACGACATAATAGTCCAACCATGTCAATCTCCATTCAATAAATTCCAGAGGTCCCCTATCACCCCCATAAGCAAATACACAGTCCTCTGCATGGCATTCAAAGTCCTTCTTCACACCTTGGCCCTGTTCCTACTTTTCTAGTCTTCTAATACTTTACTCCCTGAAGTACTCTTTGGATCCAGTGACACCAGCTTCCTTTTTGTTCCATGAACAAGATGCTCTATTTCTTGACTCTGGGCACTTTCTCCGGCTATCCTTCATCCCTGGAATACTCTCCTTCATTTCTCTAGATTGGCTTCTCTGAAGTCCCAAATAAAATCTTTTACAGGAAGCCCTTCCCAACCCCTCCTAAATCTCATGCCTGCCTTCTGATTTCCTATCTGTCATATATATATATATATATATATATATATAGTTTGTTTGTACACATTTGCTTGCCTCTTGTCTCTCCTACTAAACTGTAAGCACCTTGAGAGCAAGGACCATCTTTTGCTTCTTTCTGTATCCCCAGCACATAACACTACTCCTGGAACACGGTAGGTGCTTTATAAATGTTTATTGATGACTACTTAAAGAGATGTCATGGGGAAGACTTAAAGACGTTCTGTTCAGCAGTGGTGGGAAAAGGGTCAAGTTAATCACTGAACAATTTCCCACATTAATTTTAGTTAGCAAATAAATTATTTGATTAGATCCTGCTGCAGTTGCTTTGATCTAACTGTAGGTGAACTACATTTATGGAGACTTCCCTACATGTCCTCTCTAAGGACATCAGCTCCATTTTCCTGCCCTCATGGCCTCTCACTTTAGTGGGTGATTTATACTTACTGAAAACGTTTCTCCTCATTGCTCTGCTTCCAAAACTTTTCATCATAGCCCAAGGCTTTCCTCAACTTAGGGGCAAAGGGAAGTTCCCTTGTAATTCTTTTTTGATATAAAGGTCCAACAAGAATGTCTAGCTCTGAAGATGGCACCTTGGTTTCAGGCCTAGACTCCTGATTTGAAAAAAAAAAATTTGAAATGAGAAAACCTCCCCACCCCCATGCTCTCTACTGCAAACATAAGCTGACTTCATTTTCCTCCAGAAAAAAACATTGTCAAGCAATATGAAGAAAAACAAATAACTCCACCATCATATATGTACAGTCATGTATAGGTTATCAGAAAGCTTTCACAGTCGTCTTCATAATACCTTTGGGAGGCAGGAAGGTCGGTTATGAAATTTCCAAATGAGGAAACTGAAGTTCAAAGAGAGTAATAATTTCCCCAAAGTCTCACCAAAAAACAGCAGCACAAACAGAACTCAGTCAATTCTGGGCCGCCTTATCACAGTGGAGCAAAGTCTTCATGTAGAAACAAATAAACAGCAATTAAATGGCCTTCAGATGGTGATTCCAATGAGGACTCACATTGAGTAGAAGGTTTCACTAGAGCCTTTCTTAATGGAGTTCTAAACTGGGAGATTAAGAAAATGTATGTAAAATTTAACTGGGTTTTAGGAAAGGTTTTAATAAAATATCTCATACTATTATTGTGGAGAAGATGCAGAAATGTATACTAGAACATAACACAATTAAATGCAGTCAGACTTGATTGGAAGGGTGAAATTAAAAGAGATTTCAGAAGTTCTACATAACCCTGACAGAACTCTTCAATGACATAACCCCCCACAACACCTGGGCTTGGTCCTGTGCTGTCAAGGCAAAGATGCCTTATTCACCAAATTTGCGGACACTAATAAGTTGGGAGGGATAGCTAGCAAAAAGGATGACAGAATCCAACCTCAAAAATCCTCAGGTTAATTAACAAGAGGACATTTAGCCAGGATAAACGTGAAGCACTATGCCTGGGAACTAAATATCAGTTTCACAAGTACAAGATGAAAGAAGCATGGTTGGCAATTTGTCTGCAGAACATTTGGGAGTTTTCCGTGGATCTCAGACCAAGCAGAATGATCTGACAGCTGAGAAAGCCCAGAGTCTTGAGTTCTGTGATGTGATGAAGAGCATAAGGACGTCAGAATCACTCTGTCCTCTGTGTCAGGGAGGCTACATTTGGAGGACTGTATCTTGTTCTGTGAATGACAGTTTAAGAAGGATGAGGAGCTAGAGAGGACACAAAGGAGGGTACCCAGGATGGAGAAGGGTCTGGAGTTAGTGCCAAACAAGGATTGCATGAAGGAACTGTATTTCTTATGGATGGTTAGCCTCAGAAGAGAACAGGAGACTCAGGGGAATATAAGAACTGTCTTTAAGGAACTGCAGTCATTCAGAAGAGGTATACAAGTGCACAAATGGGTGATTCAAGGACATATCAAAAGAAAAGTTTGGCTTGATGAGGTCAAAGGGATAGATCAAGGCCACACAATGCACACCAGGAGAAGCAGGATTTCTGAGTCCAAATTCCATATACATATGGACACAAAGATGAGATTTTTAGCTGGAAAGGATATTAGACACCACGTCCAACTACTTCATATTAAAAATGAGGAACCGGAACCCTACATAGGTTACATGACTTCCCCCACGTTACAGAGGTCATAAGCCTCAAACTGGAATTTGAACCCAAGACTGCTGACTGTTAATCCTACTGTAAATAATATATTGTAAGAGAGTTCTCTGGGAAGATGGCAGAGTAGGTCAGAAAACTTTTGGCTCTCCAAATTTCCTCCACAAAAACCACAGAACATCAATTATCTCAGGGCAGCAGAAATAAATACAGGGAAAAGCAGTTGTCTTCCTGAGACAATCTGAGAAGATCCCAGGAAAGACCCAACACCAGTGACAGAGAGGTTGGGCCTGCTGAAGTGCAAACACCTCCAGGCCAGCTCTGCAAAACCAACAAACAAGCCCTAGGGGCAGCTGGCTTGAGAGGCAATGGCAGCCTTAGAAACTTTCTTGTCAAAGAGAGCTTTGGGGTCTGAGGGTTGAGTAGTAAAAGACTGAAGGACCTTCTACAATTGAGGGACGCCAGACACAGCTGTGCTGACCACTGTTATGGGTTACACAGGCAGGGACCTTGTTGGCTGTAAGCACTTGTAGGAGAGCAGAGTCTCTGGTCTCATTTCCAGGACAGAGAGGACGGCTGTGGTTTGCAGCCACTAGAGGGACCTGAGGGAACAAGATCATTTATGGGACAGTGTGGCCAAGGGTTCCAGTGGTGGCTTAGGAGTAGAAAAGAGAGCTCATGGTTGGGCCCAGACATAGGCCTCAGAAAATAACAGTAAGATGTGTATGGGTCAGAAGACCACTCACCCAAAATGACTCAGAGACTTCTCAAGGTAGAAGCAAAACTTTATTACTATCTTTCTCGAAAAAGGACGTTTCCAAATCCAACAAGAAAGTCAGAAGGGAGGAGAGCACTACAGAAGGCAAAAGCAACATTATAAAGCCCTAACGTGGGAATTCCACACCTTCTCCACTGTCCCTTATCATTGGTTGGTAAGGAAAGCTCTTCTTATTAATGCCAACCAATCGGCACAAAACTCTCTCCCTTCATTACCATAATTATTACTAATGAGGCTCTAATTTTGTTAGATAACATACATAATACATAAAGTCCACTATGCAAGTGCAGTAACAACCCCAGAATACTGAACCCCCTTCAGTCCAACCTAGATGTGTCCTTCTCCGGGCCTGAGTGTCCCAAGGCCGCTGTCTACTTTCTGATTGGTCAAATCCACCTGCTGCTGTATTATAGGAATGGAATGGAAATATAAGATCTTCCCTGGCCCTAGGCCATTTGATAGGCTTAAGTATACCTGGAGCCTGGGCTGGGAGTCTTGTTTTTCAGTAGATACTTTGTGATTGGGCAGTGGGTCAAGAGGGTTGTTACATTCTCTGACCCAGGAGACCACTATATAAATCCTGATGTGAGGCTTTGTTTTGGGGCTCACTTTGAGAAGTGTTGTGTGATTTGACCAGACCAGACTCTGGGCAGCCATTGAGAGCCCCCCGGCTTTGAAAAACCCAGATGTTGATGCTTCCCTCTCTGGTGACTTACTTGGTATGGATGTAATGGTTGGACAGTTGGAGGCCTGTCTGCTTGAAATGTTTCTCTGTCTCATAATTTCTGCTTGTAACTTCTGTATACTTTGAAGTTCAGGGTGCTGACTTTTTCCCCCTGAACTAGGCAAATGATATGTTTGATTGATTAAAGCAAGCTTGTTAACCCATTTTGAGTTGCTTTCCTTTTGAAAAGCAGATCTAAGAACCTGTGTTGGCAGCCACCCTGGGGATGCTGGGGTGCTTGCTGCAATATGCTGCCAGCTCCTTTTATTCTACATTATTTCATTTTTAGTATTATCTAGAAGTTCTCTGGGAACTGGGAACTCAAACTTCCTCCCAAGGCTATTGTCTGGTACTTTTTATCAGCAGTCTTGTTTCAGCAATTCTTGCAGTTCTATAGAAACTTAACCCTTTTCTACCTCTCACACTACCATTCCTTTCCCCAAACTAAAAACACCTCTAATTTGGTCTCAAATAGTTAATCCAATCAATTGTATTAATACCCAATAACTCTTACATTACTTTGAAATACACATGACATACATATATACATGGAGAAAGGATACTGAACTTAATTACAAAGTATAAGGAAGTAATAAGAATATATACAGGATGTTCAGAATGGGGAAACTTCACTGCAAGTTATCCCTCTCAGAAGGATCTAAGGCTTGGGGCTTCATTCCCCACACCTCAAGACTAGAACTTAATTACACTAATAGCCACTAAAAACAAAAACTAAAACAAAAACAAGAACAAACAAACAAATAACATGAGTGAGCAAAGGAGAAAGAACCCAACCATAGATAGTCACTATGGGGATAGAGAAGATCTGGGTTCATATTCAGAAGAAGATAATGGAGCTAAAAAAAAAAAGAAGTCACTACTTTTTTCAATGAGAAAAGTCAAATGATCCCAAGCACAGAAAGAGTTCTTGGAAGAACTTAAAAAGGACTTTAAAAATCAAATGAGAGAGATGAAGGAAAAAATAAGAGCAATCCAAGAAAATTATGAAAAGAAAGTCAACCAACTTGAAATAGAGAATCAAAAACTTAATGAAGAAAATAATTCCTTGAAATTAGAATCGGGCAAGGGGAAGCTAATTACATTCTCTGAGATACCAAGAAATCATAAAACAAAATCAAAAGAATGAAAAAATAGAAGAGAAAGTGAAACATCTCATCAGAAAAACAACTGATCTGAAGAACAGATTGAGGAGAAGTAATATAATAGTTGGATTACCTGAAAATTATAATTAAAAATGAATCTTGATTCATTGTTACAAGAAATTATCAAGGAAAAAATGCCCTTAAGTTCTAGGACAAGAAAGCACAGCAGAAATAGGAAAAAAAACCCCACCAATTACCACCTGAAAGAGGTCCCAGGAGGAAAACTTACAGGAATATCATAGCCAAGTTTCAAAGCTCCCAGGTTAAGAAAAAAATGTTGGAAGCACAAGAAAAAAATAATTTAAATATCACAGAGCAACCAACAATAAGGATTACATAAGACCTAGCAGCTACTACATTGAAGGACTGTAAGTGTTAAAATACTATATTCCATAGAGCAAAAGTATGGTTACAACCAAGGGCAACTTACCCAGCAAAGTTAAGTATAATCCTGAGTGGAAAAAAAGAATCAACATTTAACAAACTGAAAGACTTTCAGATTTTGTGACAAAAATTCCAGAACTTAAGGGAAAATTCAATATATAACATCTAGACAAATATAAGGTAAACATTAAAGACCAATTATAAAGGACTTAATCAAATGTTTACTTTTTGTATGTGAAAATATTAACAGTAATCTTATGATTATGTATAGATAGATGTATGTGTACATATGTACATATGTATGTGTCATATACACAAAATATACTTTTCATGTGCATTACTGCCAGTCTGTTCACCCATCAATCAATAAGCCTTCATTTTAAGGGCTTGGGCTACAGTAGGCCCTGTGTCAGGTGCTAGAGATTCAAACACGAAGTTGAAACTCTCCTGGCCCTGGAGGGCAGACAGAGCAGACAACATATACATTTGCAAATATATTTAAGATACAGGCTAAATTGATACAAAGTGATTTTGCAAGGCAGACATTAATGTTAAACTAGAAGGATCTGGAAATATTTCATTGAAAAGCAACATTTTGAGTTGAGCCTTGAAGGAAACTAGGGATTCCAAGAGGTGGAAACATGGAGGAAGCACCATCGGGTAAAGACAGCCAGAGCAAGAACACAAGAATGGGAAATGGAGAATGAAATCATCAAGGTGTTGACATGAGATGCTCGAAATACAAGCCTGGCATGACCAAGGTCAGAAGATGGTAGATTTTGAATTAGAAAGGACTTCAGAGGTACTTTCCATCAAGGCTGGGATATGAACCCAGAACCTTGGACTCCAAATCCAGCCCTCTGTACTGTACTCACAGCAGCCTTGGAAGGAGAGGGGGAAGTTGGTCTGTACAGTAGGAGGCTGTCCCAGCTGCAGACTTAGGTGTATTCGAGGGAAAATATCTCTTTAATCACCTGCAATGGCTCAGTCTGCAACAGTTTCTGACTCATGTCAAAATGTAGCCTCTGTGTGTGGAAGGCCCACACCATGGTTGAAAAGCACCAGATTTGGACTCAGAGGACCTGAGATCCAATCTTGGCTCTGTTCTTCCTTACTTGGGTCACTTGGGTATCTCTTGACCTGGATCTGTTTCCTCATGAATAAATTGGGGGTGTCAGTGAAGCGAACCCTGAAGTCCTTTTCGACTAGAAAGCTCAGAAGCAGTTGCCATTAGGAGCCACTAGGGGCCACTACACATTCTTTTCTTCTGTGGCACAATCTGTATGAAGGATCATGTGCAAAGAGCTATGACCCACATTCTGGAGAAGAGGGAAGTGAGCCAAAAGGGCCTTTCTGGTGTGTTTGTGGTCATGCGGTTAATTCATGAGTCTAATCTGTGTCTCCACACAGGCGGCCAGAGTGAGAAATGATTCGTTTGGACCCCACACTACTCCAATCAGCATGAATCAGTTTGATATTTTACAGAAATCCTATGGGAATAATTAGATAATATAGGTTCTTATAGTAGGCCTTTATAATGGGCCTCAAACTTTGATGTAACCTTTGCTACTTGGTTACCAGTTATGAAGCACATTTTCACAACCACAATAATGCTGACAAAGATATCTCCATCCTGTTTTGCTCAAATTCCATGTCCAAACCCAGTATGAGTGGGATGCCTTGATGCTTTGGAAAGTCCCCCAACTTATTTTTGGACCTCTGGGCCTCTTGTTTAACATGAGCAGGTTAACCAAGTCATGGCCACTTTGTCAGTGGAGATGCCCTATGTTTCACTCAACCTGTGACACCCTGGCTGGTATCATTTTTGGCTCTCAACAGCAAGGTCTATAGACCATTGAGATTTTGTGCCTCTTTTCCATATTTGGTTATAAACCCTATATAAAAAAAAAAAACAACAAAACCAAGGTCCTGGAAGCAGGGGATGTCTTAGATTGTGAGGATGATCTGAGGTCTCCTTCATTAGAGGAGACCACGGACCCTTTAATAAAGCGCCACTGGCTCAGAGCTCTACCTCAGTGCTCTTCTTGCAGATTGGGCAATTATCATTTCCATATCAGTCCTTGGCTTTTCCCCCACATTGCTTTGCCCTTCATTTCTGGCTCCAGTTCATTTTTAAGCATCCCTCCCTTCCCCAATGTAGGAACCCGGACCACACCCTTTACTACTCATCTCCTACATCAATCAAGCATTTGACATCACTAAATCGTATCTTATGAAATTGTACAACCCGAACATCAGCTATTATAATCCATTTATGAATTTCCAATTAGATATAGTAACATACAGTTACAATGTATATTATATATAATGTATAAATGTATATTATGTACAATGTATACATTGTATACAATGTAATTTTTACTGGATAAAAAGCATTTATTCAGTGATCCCTAGTGAAAGCACCGTGGCTAAGATCTGGGAGGTGGGGTGGTTTATAATAGTGATTAAAGGGCTGTGTCTTCATGGGGGGGGGGCTCAATTAAGCAATAAAATCCCTGACAAAGTGCTCTTAACTGCACATTTCTAGAGTAACAGAAAAATTCCCATTTATGGCAAACCACAAAGGAGAATTTTTATTTAGAACCCTCAGAGTTTAACTTTAACAATAATAATAATAGCCCACATTTATAGGGGGCGGCTAGGTGGCACACTGGACGCAGTACCGGACCAGGCACCCCAGGCCTGGCACCTCAGGCCTGGCACCGCATGCGTGTCTTGGAGAGAGTGAAAAGACAAAAAACATCCCATGGGGGCGCACGGGTGAAGGTCTCCCAGGGGAAAAACACCTGACACTGGGCTGGGAGGAAAATGAGACTTGAGGCTGAGAAGAGGAAGGACGGATGGCACTGGAGGCAAATGCATGGAGGCTGGAGATGAACCCAGAGGGGGCCCGGCTCCCTCCCCTCGACCCTCCCTTCCCTCCAGGCCGGGGTCTCGAATGAAGAAGTGGGTCCTTCGCCCAGGATGGACTCAGGTTCGACCCACCGCGCCCGGCCCCACTGTCCTAGAACGCAACGAACCCCTGGAACCAGCTCCCGGGGCAGGGGCAGAGTACCAGCAGTGACCTGGCGCGCTGGCGGCCGCTGCGGGGCGCAGCTCCTGGCTGTGCACTGGGCCAGCCAAACGGGTAGAGCCAGCCGCCAGAAGAGGAAGTAGCCCCGCGCGGAGGGTCCTGGGAGCTGTAGTGCAGAGGGGTGTGCCAGAGTGCGCATGCGCTGTAGCAGACCAAGTTGGGAAAGGCGATAAACCAGAGCTCTGTGGCTATTGGTCTGAGTACACCGCGCATAGCCTTCTGGGAATTGTAGGGTTCCTGACAGCGCGCAAGCTCAAAACCTTCTATACTCAAAATTGTTCCTTATGTGAGTAATTAGGGAGCAATCACATTCACCCTCAACTTGTTCAGCCATTCCGCAATTGATTGGCATCCCCTCAATTTCTAATTCTTGACCACCACAAAAAGAGCAGCTATAAATATTCTTGTACAATGGATGCTTTTCCTGTTTCTATGATCTCTTGGGGATACAGCCCTAGAAGCAGTATTGCTGGGTCAGAGGGTATACACAGTTTTATAGTCTTTTGGGCGTGGTTCCAGATTGCTCTCCAGAATGGCTGGATCAGTTCACAACTCCACCAACAATGCATCAGTGTCCCAATTTTCCCCGTCTTTAGCATTTGTCATTTTCCTGTTTTGCCATGTTAGCCAATCTTTACAGCACAATATTATTGTATCTCATTCACATACTGTAACTTGTTCAGCTATTCCCCAATTGATGGGCATCCTCTCAGTTTACAATTCTTCCCTACCACAGAAAGAGATGCTATAAATGTTTTTGTACACATGAACTGTTTTCCTCTCTCTTATCGATATGAGATGTAGAACAAATCACCGTACTTTTAGGTCAAGGGATATACAGAGTTTAATGACTTTCAGGGGCAATACTCTAATACTTAAATGCAGAGGATGAAATAGAAATCGAAAGAATCCACCGTTCGCTTCCTGAAAGAGATCCCAAAATGAAAACTGCCAGGAATATTATAGTCAAATACCAGAGCTCCCAGGTCAAGGAGAAAATACTGTAAGAAGCCATAGTCATGGTCACTCAAGATTTAGTGACTTGCATGACAAAGGAGTCAAGGGCTCAGGGTATGACATTCTCAGTGCAAAAGAGCTAAGATTAAAACCAAGGATAAACTACTCAACAAAACAACATAATCCTTTAGGGGGAAAAGTGAAAATGTAATGAAACAGGATCCCCAAGCATTCTTGATGAAAAGACCAGAGTTAGAATAGGAAATTTGACATTCAAACATGATACTCAAGAGAAGTATAAAAAGGTAAATGTGAAAAATAATCATAAGACACTCAGTAAAATTAAACTGTTGGCACTCCTATACGGGAAGATGATACATTCAATTTCAAGAATGTTATCAATATTAGGGCAGTTAGAGGGAATCTATTTAGAGGTCATGAGTGTGAGTCAATTATTATGGGGTGATCTTTCCACCCTTTTCCCCAACCCAGAAATAAAGGGATAAGAAAAAGAGATGCAGGGAGAGGAAGAAGAAGGGAGAGGTGGAATAGGGGAAATTTTTTTCACATAAAAGAGGAAGGAAAAGTAAAACTTTTATAGTGGGGGGAGCAGAGGTGAACAGTGTCTGAACCTTACTCTCACTGGAAATAATTCAAAGAGGGGTGATCATATACATACTGAGTTGGGTATAGAAATCTATATTACTCAATGGAGAAATAGGAGGGGAAGGGAATAATAAATATGGGGGAGTGACAAAAGGGAGGGCAGATTAAGGGAAGTAGTGGTCAAAATCAAAACAGACTTTTGAAGATAGGAGAGAGAGAGACAGACAGACAGACAAAGAGAGACAGACAGACAGAGAGAGAGGCAGAGAGAGACAGAAAGAGACAGAGAGACAGAGAGAGATGAGAAGAAGAAGAAGAAGAAGAAGAAGAAGAAGAAGAAGAAGAAGAAGAAGAAGAAGAAGAAGAAGGAGGAGGAGGAGGAGGAGGAGGAGGAGGAGGAGGAGAGGAGGAGGAGGAGGAGGAGGAGGAGGAGGAGGAGGAGGAGGAGGAGGAGGAGGAGAAGTGGAAGGCAATAGTATGGAGGATTAGAATCCTACACACAGAATTAAAATAAATAGCTGGTGTAAAATCTATTATGCTTCAGCTGGATTAAAAAAGGCAGGAGTAGCACTCATGATGAAAGCAAAATTGAAAAATTGAAATAATTAAATTAAAAGATAATTAGGGGGACTACATTTTGCTAAAAGATACCACAGACAATGAAGTAATATTTAAAAATATATGGCAAATTTCTTAAATATATAGGAAGCCAAGTCCAATTTATAAAAATAAGAGCCATTTCCCTACTGATAAATGGTCAAAGGATATGAGCAAGCAGTTTTCAGAAGAAGAAATCAAAGCTATCAATAGTCACAAAATGCTCTAAATTACTATTGATTAAAGGAAAGCAAAAAAATGCTGGAGGGGATGAGGGAAAGTAGGTACATTAATAAACTGTTGATAGAGTTGTGAACTGGTCCTGTCATGCTGGAGAATAATTTGTAACTCTGCCCAAAGGACCAGCAACTATGCATACCTTTTGACTGAGCAATATCACTACTATGTTGTATCCCAAAGAGGTCAAAGAAAAATTAAAAGGACCTATATATATGAAAAATATTTGTAGCAGCTCTTTTTGTGGTGGCAAAGAATTGAGAGGATGCTCATTTATTAGGGAATAACTAATTGTGGCATATGATTGTGATGGAGTAGCATTAATGCTATAAGAAATGATAAAGGGGATGGTTTCAGAAGAAGACATGGCAAGACCTATACGAACCAGTGCAAAGTAAAGTGAGAAGAACCAGGAGATCACTGTAGACAGGAACAGCAATATTGTAATGATGATCAGCTCTGGAAGACTTGGCTACTCTGGTCAATGCAATGATCCAAGATAATTCCAAAGGACTCGTGATGAAAACAGAAAGGAAACTGATCAACTCTTGAGTGTATATTGAAGTATAATTTTCTCTCTTGTGATGATGGCTGATATGGAAATGTTTTGCGTGATTTCACATGGATAGTTGATGTCATTTTGTGTGCCTTCTTAGTGGGTGGGGAAGGGGAGGGGTAGGAGGGAGAAAAAGAATTTGTAACTCAGAATCTTAAAAGAAAGGCAAAAATAGATCAATCCCCCCAAATAAAAAGTGCTGGATTAGTGTTCCTACTTTTCCCTGGTCCCCTACATTTGTCTTTTTTTTAAGCATCTGATCTACTCAGGGGTATGAGGTGGGGCCTTAGAGTTGTTTTGATTTTTATTTCTTTGATTGTTGGTGATTTGGAGCATTGTTTTCTTACGGCTACTGATAGTTTGATCGCTTCCTTGGAAAACTGCCTCTTCATATCCTTTTACCATTTATCAGTTACTAAAATCTTCTAAATTTGATTCAGTTCCCTATTCCCTATAGATTTTAGAATTGGGGTCTTTATCAGAAAAGCTTGCTATAAAGATCTTTTTTCTAGGGCCTCCTTGGGAAACAGTTCCAGTTGTGGAATCTCTGAATCAAAAGGCAGACACACACACACACACACACACACACACACACACACACACACACAGACACACACACACAGACACGCACACACAGACACACACACACACGCACACATACACACACACACACACACACACACACACACACACACACACACACACTCCCTGACTCCATATGGACAACTTACCTGTCTTCCATCTGTCAGAACAAATTGCTTTTCTTAATAACCTACTTGACTCTTTAGCTTGATGATTTCATATGTTGGTGCTGATGCTTCCTAGGAATGTGACCTTTGTGCAAGTGCCTTCTTCGGACTTCAGTTTCCTCTTTTGTAAAATGGGAGGGTTAGACGGCATGACTTCTAAAGTCTCTCCCAGCTCCAAATTCTGTGATTTTTGGTATTTTCAAACTTGGGGCTGTGGCTGGACCTCAGCAGGAGGACTGGAGCCTCCCGGACCCCTCTCACAAGGTACTTTACAGGAATGGCATGCTAGAGACTTCCCAGAACCTGCTCTTATTAGGTTGCTTGCCCTCTGACCCAGACCCTGCCCAAGCAGCTATGAATCTGCCATTGCAAGGAGCACCTTGGTCCCCTCCCTTTCCACCTACTACACCGTGTCTCAAGCACTGAGCATTTAAGCATCATGAGAGACCAAAGATTCCTAGCTCCTTCCTATCCAGGTGGCATGGTCCTGCTGCTACCTGTTCTCATTTCAAAGTCTTTGCCTCATCTGATAGGAAGCTGGGTGCTTCATTTGTTGCTCTTCAGGCTGCACCTTCTTAATTATAGGAAGTTTCAAGTGTCCTCAGAAGTTTTTCCCTGATTTGGGGTCATCCAGCATTTCCTTGAAGATGTCTAGTGAGAGGGAATCCCTAGGTTCTGAGGCAGCCTCTTCCTTTGGGATGTGTCTCATCCTTAGGACTTTCTTCTAACATCTAGTTTAAATTTGCAGCCCACAGCTGCTAGTGCTCCTCTTGGGGGCCTACAACAGCAACACTGACTTTTTTCTTCCTTGATACTTCACCCAAATTCCAGTTCAAATGGTGGGTAATATGAAATGTTCCCTTCCTTCTAAGAAGGAAGTTAATAAAACACCAATTTTGTGATTCCAAATTAGCCCCATGATTTTTTTCCCCTCTCGAGTAGCTCCCAGCAGTCTTATAGATCATTTCCAAGAGAACCTGGTTCCCATCCTATGATCCATCTTATACTTTCTTTTTCCTGATGACGACTGAACTCTGAGGTTCTCTGTATCTTTCTCCCCTCCCTATTTATCTTGAGCAGGGATGCCAGCTCCCAGAGCATATCTGATCTACCTGTTGTACCAAAGGGAAGCACCATGGATGTTGGAACAAGAAGACTCAAAGAACTCCTGTCCTGGGGCGGCTAGGTGGCACAGTGAGTAAGAGCGCCGGCCTCGGAGTTGGGATGACCCGAGATTGAAACTGGCCTCAGAAAATGAGCACCCACACATAAATAAAGACTAGCCGTGTAACCTTGAGCAAGTTACTTAACCCCAATTGCTTAAAAAAAAAAAAAAAAGAACTCCTGTCCAGGTAAATGAGTGGTATTAGGCACTGCAATCTCAGAGAATCATCATTTGGAAATATTTCATGTGGGCGATAGAATATTGCAGCCCCCAAAGTCATTTGGAGAGGCCTGGGCCTATCAATTCTGAGATATTTCATAGTGACCTCATCAGCAAGTCACTTTCCTGATCTCTTATCTGATGTTCACCCTCATGCTTAAAGAGTGGTCCTCAGTATGACACAGAGCTTTTTCTTTCCCCATTCTCAGTGGTCCATTTACTCCCAGAAGTCAGTCTTGAATCTCTTGGATTATTCATTGTTTGAATAATCAATTTATTGCCTAGGAGGTCTGAGATATTTCCTGAAGCCCTGAAAGAGACTTAAGGGACAGAAATGTCCACTGCCCCTGAGGATTTGCAAGGCACATTGAAAGTATGGGATCTAGTTGTGGAATAATGCATGCCTCCTTGTGCGACTAGGTCATGTCTCTGGCACACTTAGGAAGGGCTTCAGAAGTATATAAAAGACCAATAAAATAGTAGACACAATATGATAAGACAGGATTGATTTGGGCTACATATAAAGTCCTACACTGAGTTTTGACAAGTCTGCTGAACAACTACAAGCAGAGGGAGATGTGCTAGACCATAGTTCATGCAGAAATAGCCACTGGAGTCTGGAGTGAGACATGGCAGCCAAGAAAGCTGAGCTGAACTTGGGCTCATGGATAGAGGCACAGTGTCCCTACCAGGGTGCTGATTCATTGTACTCTGAAGGGCCCAGACCACACTGGGAGCAATATTTTCATCCCAAGTTATGACACAGACTTGATGAATTCTCGTTATCCTGGGGAAGAGATGAGGGCAAGCAAAAGGGGGGGGGGGCAAAGAAAACGAGTAATCACAGGTCTGGCCAGCCTGGTTGGGCGCTGAATGTCAGGGATAAGGTGGCGAGGAAGCGGGAGGGCAGGAAGCAGAAATGACACTGAGTCAGAACCAGGTTCCTTTTGTAGATAAGATGTAAGAGGATATCTTTCTATCCCTCATGCATAAAGACATATTTCTTTCCCTCAGATGGGGAAAGCAGGCCTCACAACAAGGAGTCTTCAAAGCTGAGCATTTGCTGTGACTTCAATTTGAAAGAATTCTGGTATTATGATATCAAGTGAGAGGGTAAGCAAAAAAACGAGAGAGTCATCCCAGGCAATTAAAAATGATCCTCAGGGAAAACTCCCAGTGAAGGGAGAAGCATTATATTGTACTGTATTATGTTATATCATATCATATCATATCATGTCATGTCATGTCATGTCATGTCATATCATCATATATCACAGTATATATTATTATATTATAACTACAATATAAAATTGAATGGAATAAGCATGGTATGGTCATAGTAACTCTAAAATAAGACCAGATATGAGAGTGTCTGCATGTAGTATAGAACATAATCAAATACATAGGTGAAATAATAGAAGACAAATTTGTATGAGCTTTTTGCGGTTTCCCCAAAACCACAAGGAACAGAGGTGCTACAGTGATAGAAACGTGGCATCTTTTAGGTCGAGATATTGAAGATTGCAACAAAAAAAAACATTCTTCTTAACAATGTACTCACATCAGATGAAAAGCTTCAAGTTTATTTGAGGCCCTCAAAGAGAGTGGAAATAAAGTATGGATAGTGAAGAAACTTTTACTGTGAGTATTGGTTGGTTCAGTCTTTTTAAAAATCAAGTTTAATTGCATGATATTAAAATTGCATGATGTACTGTACAGGTGGTCAAGTGTCCTGATGTTTAACGGAGATCAAACAGGTTTTCTGGAAAAGGATGCCTTCCAGAACCCAGCATTTCTAAGGAAGAAAAAACTCACCCAGAATTAAAGCATCTAAAGATCCCCAAACACTTTTATTGGGAGCTTAGTAGGAAACAGATTTTAAATTAAAACCACCGCTTATTTATCAGTCTCAAAACCCTCCTACTCTCAGAAGCTACATCAACTGCTTTCAGTTCTGTGGCTGTCACATAAGAAACCACAGATCACTTTTGTTTTCAAAGACCAATTTTCAAGTAATTTCAGTAAATCTGTTAAGCAATATCATAAGCCAGAAATATCACATTGAAAGCACTGCAGATGATTTTAGAAAATGCCATCAGTCATCCAGCTATACTTGGCTGATTATATGAGAATGTGAGCATGCACATTTGTCAAAATGGGGATAAAGCTCTCTGCACCTACCAATTCCTGTATAAAGATTTAAAGAAAGAGGAGACAGTTTAGGCTGTGCTCCAAAAATACTGCAAAGGATATTAACGATGTTTTCAAATTATCACTGTGTCTTTAGGTGTGATATTTAGCAAATTTTAATGTTTTACATTTTGCTCTCAATAACTTCTGTATTACTTTGTAATACATGAATCAGAAATACATTTTTCATATTCTTTATTATATTCCATTAATTAACAGATAAAAACTTGTCAAAAATTTTCATTGCATCTTACCAATAAGATAAAACAAATTACCATAGTTTACATAAAGCTGTTAATTGTGAATAGTGCAAATAGTGCAAATGGGATTTAATATTCATACTATTTGGGACCTAGCTGTATTTTTCCTGTATAATTCCTTTGGATTTTTAAAAAATAATATTTTTGTTTTATGTGTGACAAAATACTATCAAATATAAGCATTCTCATAAACAAAGAATAGAAAAACAGGATTGTACATGGCATTGATAATCTTCATTACATACAATTATATACATTACATACATACATTTTTGTGTTTAAATACAATATACAAACAAATATATGTGTGTATGTATATATATATATGTATATATATATATATGATACATATGTAATTTTATCTTTTGTAGAGAATACCTCTCCTGTTTTGGGCTGTGAAAGGTATAGCTTCTTCCAAGCATTTTAGGTATGCTCTTTAACAACATTAAGGTCAAATCCATTGATATTTTAACATGGACTATATTGTAACATTATGTGTTGTTCTACACTTATTTTTTGCCAGACTTATTTACAGGTTCCCACAAGTTGTTTTTTTTAATCAAACATAGAGTTCTTTCCTAAATAATTTATCTTTTAGTGTTTAGTGAATGCAAGGTAAATGAATTCTGTTGTTTCTGAGTTTGCCTTGTCTAGTCTGTTCCATTAATTTATTTCCCATATATATATATATATATATATATATATTTAACCAATGCCTTTTAGGTGTTGACTTGAAAGTCTGGTTAAAGGAGGCAAACAGGCTAGGGGATATATAAATTCATATTGTTTGTTCCCTTAAAGCTAGAAGATACGTGCTGCACAGAGCCAAAAATATAAGTTCTAAGTGTCTGATAAAAGAATGAACAGCATTAAATACATTTCAGGACAATCACAAGTCAGGTTGGTCTCCATATGTGTTTAACTATACCATGAAAAAGGAAGTTTCTTTGTTGAATAAGTTGTAAATACAGATTGACAATGTAGTGTCAGTTGGAAATTATGGTCCCAGGACAGCTGAGTTTCCCCCACATAGGATACGTCCCTGGGAAAGCTAAGACAAGTGCTGCCACTCTGCTTGCAGGTGTCCTGTCTCAAAGAGGAAGAATACTTTGTCAGCCTTATCTGGGTTTGAAGTTGCTGACACAGAAAGAGCATCTTTAGAGCAAAATAAAGCAGTCTGATTGATTAGTTCAGGCTTTGGCCCTTATTGGCGTTCAGATGATCTGAAATGATCATCACGGCCTTCTCTCTTCCCTAGTTTCTCCTTAGTTGTCATGTCTATTCCACTGAACTTTGTAGGAACTGATAAACATGAAATAAGTTGATACAAGCGAACGGCATCCTACCACAACTTTGTGGCTGTGTTCAGGGTGTCCTGCCTCCCACATCTACCTGGGCTCCCCTAAGCCAGACTTCCTCTCCAGGCTTTTCTACCTCAGATCGCCTCCTTCTATATTCCTTAATAGGACCCACATTTTTTTCTCCCTTCCTGTTCTTTTGTCTGAGACTTCTTCATCCTGGGCTCCCTGCCCCAGACCCAGTTATGTGAGATCCTTTCCACCTTAGTCCTTCGTGCCCAGAAAGAATTCTCTCTTGTGGCCTCCTCATTTCCTCCCCATGCTTTCCTCTCCTCCCAGTCCTTATTCTTTTCTGACCTCCTTCCTTTCCTGACCAAAGTCTGGTTCCTAGAGTCTCTGTATGGGAGGGGAGGGTGCAGAAGGTAGTGAAGAAAATTGATTCCATTCCAACTACTGACCTCCCTGGCTTTCTTTAAATCCCAGCTAAAATCGCACCACCAGAAGCCTTCCCTAACTCCAGTGCTTCCTCTCGGCTAATTACTTCATATTTATCCTTTATATAGTTTGTTTTATGTAAATACGCCTCCTCCATTGGACTGCAAACTCCTCGAGGACAAGAATTATCTTTTTCCTTAGTGCGGAGCCAGATCATTTGCCTCTTGGGTCTCCAAAGAAAGAATGGGAGGAGAAGGAGAGGATTTCTATTTTTTTTCTTTCCTTTAGGTGTGGAAACATCCTCAGACCAAGGAGTCTACTCTCAAACTGATCATTTCTTGCAACATCACTTTGAGAGAATTCTGGGATTGTGGCAGCAATTTAGAGAAGAATCAAAGCAACTAAGGAATCAAAAATGATTCTCAGGAAAACTCAGTGAAGAGACAGCTGATAAATGTAATATAAGTTAATACAAGTTTTACTTGAGAGTCAGCCCCATTGGAAATATTCATCATGAATATCATCGAATAGACAATAATATTCTAAATGTTGTTCAGTTGCTTCAGTCATGTCTGACTCTTTGTGACCAGACTCTAGGTTTTCTTGGCACAGGTATCGGAGTGGTTTGCCATTTCCTTCTCCAGCTCATTTTACAGATGAGGAAACTGAGGCAAACAAGGTGAAGTGACTTGCTCAGGGTCACGAAGCTAGTCAGTGTCTGAGAACAGATTAGAACTCAGGAAGCTTAGTCTTCCTGACTTCAGGCCTAGCACTCAAGACATTGCACCCTCCATCTAGCTGCCCGATAGGTTGAATCAATAATAGGGAAACTATAAACATAACAAACCATACTAGCATTAAAGATAATCAAATTTATATGATCACATCAACAGATGCAGAAAATACTTTTGGCCAAAGTCAACAAACATTGCTGTTAAAAACAGGAGAAAACATAGGAATATATGGTTCTTGACTTAACATGGCACCGAGTATAAAACTAAGAGCTTCTTGATAGATATCAACCTGAGGCCTTCCCAAAGAGATCATTCTGATATCTTGTTCTAAGACATATGGACAGTCTTCTTTCTTGATTTTTAAAATATGATGTTTAGACTTTATTTTTTGGTCATTGATTTCAGGTAGTCCTTTCAATTCTTTTTTTGTTTGATTTTTGCCGGGGGGTGGGGGGTGGAGTTAAGTGACTTGACCAGGGTCATAATACAGCTAGTAAGTGTCTGAGACTGGATTTGAACGCAGGTCCTCTGTACTCCTCTATCCCCTGTACCACCTAGCTGCACGCAGTCTATTTGTTCTTGAATTATGTCACTCTGATGTTTTCCAGATCAGCTGTTTTCCAGCTTAGTTGATTTAAATTCCTTACTTTTTTTTCCCTATTTTTTTAGTCTCATAACTTTATTGTATTATTTATCATTTCAAGGAGTCAATAATTTCTTTCGGTCCTTTCAAATTTGCTTGGATAAGGTTTTGTACCACTTGTTTGGGCAAGAACCACACCTGCCTAGGACTTGTATTTTGGTACCTCTGATGAAGTATAGTTCATACTGTGGTTGAAGGAGAAGCTGAGAGATGCTTATTAACCAGCCACTTCTTCAGTTCAGAAAAATGGGACAGAAATGAAAGACATCCTAATCTTGAGTGTGGTGTGAAGACAAGGGAAGAGTGCTGCTGAGAAAAGCTGTCACTCAATTGTTGTCATTAAGGTAGCTGACTGATGGAAAGTTGAGCCATAGAAATTGTAGAGAGAGTGGATAGCATGATGACTGACAAAACAGCTCCACGGAATAGAGTGAATTCTATCAGCAGTGCTCATAACAACATCTATTATCCACAGGAGAATTACTTGTACTTTCTAATGAGCAGGTGAAGAGAATTAATGGACACTCACAAAATCTGAGGAAAAGAACTATCTACCAACTGTGTATGAAGTTTCTTTCTGATCCAGACTTGGGAGCTGAAAGTGATGCATTCTGGGAAGGAAAGTATATACAAAGCAGGAGACTGGAACTCAAAGACAGCTAATTTCCTGCCTCCAGACTGCTACAGAGATTCCCAGGGTACAGATTTAGTCCACAGAGCACAAACATCCCTGATGGTGCTGCCAGCCCCGGTGTAGACAAACAAGTCTATAAAAATCCTATTGGTCAGTCCATACTAATTACTACCTTGGGTATAGGAGCACAGGGATCAGCCAGTGACAAGAGAAGTAGACCCATCAGACCAGTCACTAGGCTAAATTATGATCATATAAGCAACCCTAAAGAAATAGTTACCCATTAGTGATAATGGGGGTAGATAGGTAACAAAATGAATAGAGCGCTGAGCTTAGAGTCAGGAAGACCTGAGTTCAAACCCAACCCCATACATTAGCTATGTGACCCCAGGCAAGTCACTTAACCCTGTTTACCTCAGTTTCCTCATGAGAAGGAAATGGCCAACCACTACAGCATCTTTGCCATGAAAACCCCAAATAAAGTCATTAGGAGTCAGTCATGACTGAAGAATGACAGCAACCTTTTAAAATGTGTCTTGTTTGTTGCATATTTATTGCTGCACTTGTGACTTTATGCATGTTTGAATGTTATTTCTTGTTTTGCTGTTATGTTCATAGGATTATGTTTTATATTATGCTAATGCTACAGCAACATCTATTGTTTTCATATATGTTCATGTTTATAGTTGGGCTGTATTTTTCATATTGGCTTTCTGATTCTATGTTATGTTGCAGCCAGCTAGCTTTGTCTTGCTGGTCATGCTTTGCTGTATAACTGATTGCTGTGTACTGTATGTGCACTTTTGAAATGGGATGTTATGACCAACATGTAGCCTGGCATGTGGTCCCTGTAGTACCCTCTCAGATGATGCTCCATTGAATGCACTGTTAGTTCCCATCTGTTTTTAGTTTCATCAGTATCATAGGTGGACAGGACAATGTGAGTTCCAAGTGTTTCTTGTCCCATGGGAAATCAGGAACTGCCTTGGGGCCTCTTGGTTCCCAGGCTGCTCTGTACTCCTTAGAGATAAGGATGTGCTGAGGGCCACAGTCCAGTTGCCAGCTCACAAGGACATCTCCCACAAGACCGCTTGCTTGATGAGCAGCAGCTGATATGACTGGTTCAGCCCCCCTCCATTGGTTCACACTCTCTGTGCACAAGATCAAGCTTGAATCATGCTCACTTTAAAGGTATATAAGGAGCTTGCTTTCCTCCCCTCCCCCCTTCTGCACCCTGCCATCTTAGAATAAACTACAAGTCATTTCTCTCCCTCATCTCTGGTCTCTTCAATTCCTCCTGAAAACACAACCTAAGGTTGGCCCTTAGGTTAGTAAAGGTAGCAGCCACTTACACATAGGTCCATTACATGAGATGCTAGAAAAATCAACCTTGGAAGGTGCTGGTTCCGTGTTTATACTGTATAATTACAGGTTCAAGTTTTTCCCAGGTGATTTTTGCACGGGACAAAAAAAGTTTTGTCCCAGAGGAGGAATGCAACCAGTGGCTCAAGCTTGTATGCATCAGATTGTACTCACTGGTGGATATTCATTACTCAGTATTCCATGCTTGTAGGCTAGCATTGGAGTGAGCAAGAGCTTGTGAGAGGAGAGATTCTAGTTCTTTTCACTTCCACTTTTGAGAGAGGACACATGAGATGCCGGATCAGGAAGAGATCCCTGGTGTGAAAGATTAGAAAGAAGCCAGCATATATAAGAGCTAATATTTTAATCATGTCCCTCTCTTTAGCTTGCAAAACTAGATTTCTGGGTTTTAAGAATTGAGCTGAAATATCCTGTTCTCAGTGGGTAAGTTCACCCTGCATGTTGGTTAAGTATGTTCTAATCCACACATCTCTTCTGATTTGTTTGCTATTGGCCTGGTTAAATGGGTTTATTTGCCATATGTGATGGTATTTGTGGAACTGATATTTAGTGGGAAGTGAGCCAAGCCTTTGGATATATAGCTTAGAGCCCCCCTTCCCTGTTAAAGGGATAGCAATGAGAAGAGAGGCTTGAATCAAGAAAGTCCCCCTTGACTAGTAATATTTAGGGAGGTAGATATAATTGTAGTTCAAGATCCCCACTCAGTGGGGGCGGACCAATCCCTAAGAGCCATATCTATGTAGACCCATGTGGACACACATACACTACACATTAACTCCAACACGGACAGGGGAAGGTCTGATAAGTCAGGATTGAAGGTAAGGCATCAAGGGATTCCTTTGTGGAAAAGAGTGTAGAGTTAGGGTGGCCATCTTTGGGGTCCTAGTTAGAGCGAGGACAGGAATAATATATGGGAGGGGAGGCAATTGGATGGGAGAACAAGAAGGGGATGGACAGAAAGGAGGTCCTCCTGAAGAAGAAAAGGTTTGGGAGAAATGAGGCAGAGGCCTCATTGGGAGGCCAGGAGATTCTGATCAACAGCAAGAAGGTCTGAATTCCAGGGCAGGGTGAAGGTGGAAGGTGGCAGTTGTAAGGGAAGGGGAATAAGGGGGTGCTGACCCAGGTGAAGTGAGAATGGAGCTCCAGGGTTAGAGGTTTGTGATCTAAGAGACCTCAGGTTTGAGAGAGGCCATTCCCCTGGCCACTGAATTCCAGTGTCAGAAGGCAAGGCTTGGAGCTAAGAGGAAAGCAGGGTCCTCAGCTCCAGCCTTTGAATGGGCCAAGTCAGATGGAGGGGTAGGGCATGGGCACCTGGCTCCTCTGAAGGCAAACAGAGCACTCAGTGGCAGGTTCAGGGCCCTAAGACCCAGGCAGGGTCCTGAGGGTATAGGATGGGAAGACAGACCGGTCCTGGGTACTTGAAATAAGACCTAAAGACAGCTGCTCAAGTCAAAAGATCTCTTCCTTGGGAGGGATAACACTAGGGTCTAGCAGAACCAGCTTACCTGGATTTTTCTTAAGACATTCTCTCTCACCACCGGGGGAAAAAGAAAAACGCAACATCAAAGGAAATGCTCCCCTCCCCAAGCATTGGCCCTAACAAGCCTTTTCCTAACCTGACACAGGCGTTACGGGGGTCTACTGGGGCAGCCCCACCCTTGTCCGTGGCCTCTACTGGATTCCCCCTGTCCCACAGGCTTGGCGGTCCAGGAGAGTTACTGCACTTGTTCTCTGCCTCCTGCCCAGGTAGGTGAAGACGGAGGAAACCCTCTCCAAGGTGACAAGATCATCTTAAACCCATTCCTTTCTTCATCCTCCCCTTACTCTCCCTGGCCCTCAGCCCCGGTGTCGCCCTTCCCCCGCTTCCTCATCCCCAGCTTGCTGCTTCCCTGGGAAGACCTCCTTTCCCTTCTCCCCCCTGCATCCAGGGTAGGCGAGGATCTCAGCTCCCAGTGGGAGCCCAGGCAGATGGGCGCAACACAGCGATCCTAGGGACATTGAAGGAAAGGATAGTCTAGGACCGCAGGCCTGGGTCCGGCCAAGATGGAGCCACGCATGGTCCGGGGGAGGGACACGTTATTTGAGGTCCAATCCCCGGGCCTCAGGGGCGGGGCGGTTGGAGCCGGGAGGACCCCCAAGCCCAGAGCGTGCCGGCCCACTGAGGCCCCGGCCTCCTCTTCCCCTTCATACGCGGCCCCGCCTCGGCGGGTCGGCCCCGGACTCCTCCTCCAGGAAGCCTTTGGGGCTGGCAGCGGGAGCCAGTCGCCCGCCCTCAGATCTTTGGGAGCCCCTCTCTCCTGGCCTCAGGCTCCGCCCCGCCTTTGCTGTCTCGCCCTTCTCTCAAACCTCCGGGTGAGTCTCCCAGGCTCCCTCATCCCGGGGGGGCCCAGGCATCTAGCTTAAAGCCAGACCTCAGCTCCCCCCTTCCTCCCCAATCCGGCCTTTAGCCCATCTCTCCGGACAAAGGGAATCTGCCGGCTCTCCGGCCTCGTCCCCCATCACTGCCCAGCATCCTGCCTTGAGCCACGCCCCCAGGTGTCCGGTCTTTAAGTTCCTCACCACCCAGGTCCCTCCTTCAGTCCTGAGCCCCTAGCCCCACCCCCAGCATGACCCCCGCCCCGACCTTCAGTCAGGCCTTCAGCTCCTCCCCGCCCAGTCTTCCCGCCGACACCCCAAACCCTGCGACCTGTCTGCATGGTCCCGGCCTTCCCACCTCCCCAGTCTCAGTGTCTTGCGGTCCGCCAGCTTCCAACCCGGCGCCCCGCCCCCGCCCTGGCCCCAGGACTGGCCTTCAAACTGCCCTCAACCCCTAACCCTCTTCCAAATCCCAAGGTTAGTTCGCCCCAGGGTTCCCTCCCCTCAACCAATCCTGATGTTTAGCTTTAATATTCCCTCCCAGCCAGCCTTCAGCACCCCATTGCCTCCCATCCTCAACACCGAAGTCCCTACCCATTCTTTCTGACCACAGCCAGACCTCCACCCCCACTGACTAATCCCGGCATCTCCCATGTAGAGGTGCACCCTCGGGACAAAGGAATCCTGTCCCCACCCTAACCCTTCCTCCTCAGCTCTACCACAGGAATGCAGGTGCCCTGTATACCATCATCCCCTCCCCTCCAGCTCCACTATGGGGATCCAGGCACCCTACTTTCATAACTCTTAGGCCCAGCTCTTCTGGCTCCCAGCGCTGCCCACCCGCACTGGACTGTTAGTGCCCAATGTTTTATGTCCCAGACTACCCTCTGCTCCAACTCACTGTCCTCCTGCCCCATTTCTTTTACAGCCTTCAGTCTCCTTGTGAGGACCCAGGGTTTTTTCTCCCAGTGTCCCCCTCATCTTGAATACTCTTCTATCATCTGCCCTCCTTTTCCCAGACCTAGTTGTCTGAGTTCACCCCAACCTCTCCTCAAACCCCACCTCAATCTCCGAATATATTATCTGCTAACCCCAGCGTTGCCCTGGCCCTATTCAGACCTGTCTTTCTCAGGACCCTCCTCATGCTCAGCCTTTTCTCTCCTTCCCTCCCTCATAGATCAAGCAGTTGGGGAGAGGAGGGGGGCTAATCTGTGGTGGAGGAACGGAGAGTTCTGATTCAGCTGGTCTCAGTCTATCTGGGACATTCAGCCTCTTCCTTCCTCTCCAGTTTCCAAAGGAGAAATTGGGAGGGGGAGGAGTGGGAGTAGGAGTATGAAATACTGTTTCTGGTCAGCCCTTCTAATTTTCCAAGGCTGACCCTGAGTGCTGGCCCACTCTTTTTGTTTGACTCTATGTCTTAAGGGCAAGACTAGGGACCCTTGCCATCCTTGGTACCTTGATCTCTATAGGTCCTTGTGGAGATAGCCGACCACCTTCTTGGGAGGGGAAAGGCAAGACTCTTTCCCCTCAGAGATACTTCTCATTCTTCAGCTCAGCTTACCAAGGATTTGAGCCTGGCCCAGGAGGAAAGCATGGAACCCAAGGGAATGGCCTCTGGCACCAGGAGGAAGCCATCTCAGGTAAGTCTTGTCTGTCTACAGACTTGGCAAACATGCTTCCAAAGACACAGGAGAGCCAAAGAGGATTTTATATGAAGTTGACAATATCTATTATTTATAAATGGAAGCTTTAAACCTCTCCCCACATTTGTTTTTGTTTGTTTATTTATTTATTTGCTTTTTGGAGGGGGATGGTAGGGCAATTGGGGTTAAATGACTTGCCCAAGATCACAGGGCTACCAAGTGTTAAGTGTCTAAGGCCAAATTTGAACTCAGGTCCTCCTGACTCCAGGGTTGGTGCTCTATTCACTGTGCCACCTAACTGTAACCTCTCCCCTCCAATTTCTATTTAAAGCTTTCTCTGTAGAGACTACATTTAAATAAAACAACTTCATACATTTGTGTTTGGATGGGCTCTGACCAGAGTGCTGAAACATTTCTCAATTGCTTTTCTTTACTATGTTGCATTCTGTAGGAATTGTCCTCTTGGTCCTGCCCATTTCACTCTGCTTGAGTTCACACAAGTCTTCCCAACTCTTCCCCATTAGGGCACAATGACATTCCTTTTCACTCATAGATCATATTATATTCATCCAGCCCCCAACTAATGGGCTCCCACTTTTCCAGTTCTGTGCTACAAACAAAAGAGAGGCTATGAATATTTTGGTACATATGGGAACTTTGTTTCAGCAACTCTTTGTTCAATCCCTATTAAACTGGATTTAGTTTCAGAATCAGAGCATCTCAGAAATGGCAGGGACCTTAGTAGTCAATACTCAAATCAATGCCTGATCAAGGATCCCCTCTCTGGAGTACTTGCAACACCTTCTCTCATCATGTTCTTTCCCTTACTAGCTGGGTGACCCCAGGCAAGTCACTTAACCCCTGTCTGCCTCAATTTCCTTATCTGTAAAATGTATAATGATAGCACCTATCTCTCAGGGTTGTTTCAAGGATAAAATGAGAAAATAATTATAAAAAAATCTCACTAGTCCTAGTGGGGGGATTGAAATCCTTCATGCTTTCCATTGCCAATTCTAGACTCTCCTTGTTCCAACACCATTCAAGATTCCTTCTGTCCAAATTGATCACCTCATCCTAATGGGTATCTTCTACTGACCTTCAGGATTTTCTGTCTGTTTTCATACTGAGTTGTGTCTGGCTTACTCTTTCCACTACAATCTTAACCATCCTTCTAGGGGAGTTCAGCATGCATACTAAAGTTTCCTTAAGTACCTAGTTCCTAAGTCTCCTCAACTCCCGTATCTGACTCATTCACTCTACTTCAACTACACACAAAGATGTTCACTCCATTATATTGTAAGCTCCTTGAAGGCAGGGACTGTCTTTTGCCTCTTTTTTGTATTCCCAGCACTTAGCACAATGCTAAGTAGGTGCTTAATAAATGTTTATTGATTGATTCATGCCCTTGATCTGGCCATTGCCCACTTCCCATGTTACAGAACTCTGCAAATCTTTTCCTCCCTCCTCTTCCTATGCCTTGCTACTCCTAACACTATTCTTTTTTTTAAAAGAAATTTTTAGTGATGTCTTTTGTTTTTTTACATCATCATTGTTTTCCCCAGTATCCTTGCCCCCTCCCTTCCGCAAGAGCCATTTCATATAATGATAAGTCTTTTTTTAAAGACAAAAAAAGGAAGAAGAGAAAAAGACCAGAACAACCAGTTGATAAACTGAAAGAATTCAAGTACATTTGCAGTGTGTGCCACCTGTGACTTCCTGCCTCTCCAAAGTGGGGGGTTGGGAGCAAACCTTCTCTTTATCTATCCTTTCCAGCCATTCTTGCTCTTTAAAAACTGCTAACATTCACTTTTGATTTTTTTGTCTGTGTGTGTATGTTCTTTCCATTTACACTATTGTAATCATTGTGTATATTTAACTCTACCATTTTTTCTCATTCATTGTATTTTATTTTCAGCTAAAATTATCTCCTTCCTACTTTCTCTTTTCCCCTACTCCACATTGAGAAAAGAAGAAAAATAAAGTCCTTCACAAACATTTAGAGCCAAGTAAAACAAATTCCCTCATTGGTTATGTCCCCCAAAATGCCTCAGTCTGCATTTATCTGGAGGTAATGCTTCATCATAAATATTGCAGATTTGTTAAAGATCATTGTTCCTAAATTTATTTATTTTTTAACTTTTTACAGCTCTGGGTAGGAGAGCATTCTTTTTTTAAAAAATTATATACTTATTTATTTTTGGTTTTCAACATTCATTTCTATAAGATTTTGAGTTCTAAATTTTCCCCTTCCCTTCCTGCCCCCCTGCCCAAGATGACATGCAATCTGATACAGACTATACATGCACAATCATATTAAACATATTTCTACATTAGTCATGTTGTAAAGAAGAATCAGAACAAAAGGAGAAAACTGTGAGAAAGAAAAAAAAGAAAGAAAATAGTCTGCTTCAATCTGCATTCAGACTCCATCGTCTTTTCTCCGGATAGGGATAGCATTTTTCCATTATGAGTCTTTTTAGGAATTGTCTTAGATCGTTGCATTGTTGAGAAAAGCTAAGTCCATCATAGTTGATCATTGTACAATATTGCTATTACTGTGTACAATGTTGTCCTGGTTTGGCTCATTTCACTCAGCATCAGTTCATGCAAGTCTTTCCAGGTTTTTCTGAAGTCTGCCTGCTCATTATTTCTTATGGAACAATAGTACTCCATTACATTCGTATACCACAACTTGTTCAGCCATTCCCCAGTTGAAGGGCACCCCCTCAATTTCCAGTTCTTGACCACCACAAAAAGAACCACTATAAATATTTTTGTACATGTGGGTCCTTTTCCCATTTTTGTGAATTCTTTGGGATACGGACCTAGAAGTGGTATTGCTGGATTAAACGGTATGCACAGACTAAACTTATTCTTTATCCACACCTTAATCCCTGATCTCTATTCCTTGATGCTTTTCTAGTGACCCCCTACCCCCTCCAGTTACACTCACCACCATCCCAGTCTTAACCCTTGGGGAGCCAATTCAACTGTATAGGATATTCTACTTCCAAATCCCTTGTTCCCTTGTCCTGTCACCAATTAAATCCTATACAACTCCAAATCTGGATTACTCCTACCATTGACTTCCTCTTCTCCTACTCCTGTGTTATTGAGTGGAACAGGAAGATATCACAAAAACTGTACTGATTGGTTCGATTCTAATTACAGTTATTCTTTCCACATTATGATTTTCTATATTATTCCTAAATTTATTTATTTATTTATTGCAGTTCAACATAAGAAATTAAATAGGAATTTTGGGGGAAGTTTTGCAGAAGCCACAGATGATATGTGAAGGTCAGCAGACAACACAGAAAAGGTTTACAAACTCAGAAATGCATAAAATATATGTATAGTATTGTATAATGTCAACATTGTTTATATTTTAATGCTGTAAACACCCCAAAAAAGAAAAAGAAGAAGATTTAGACTTCTTCTCTGGTACAAAGGGAGGGTAAAATTTTTTTATGTGGATTTTCCAGTGGGGGCACTGTGCTTCTAACCTCCTCAATGTAGAGGGGGTAACTGTAGGCATCATCTCATCTCAAGTGGCCTTCCCTTCAGTTAGACAATCTTCCTCTTTCCTATCATGATCTTCTGTCCCACTCAGCCCATTGAATCTTGTGTTTCTTTTGTTCTCCCTTCAAGCTTCCTATGACAGTTTCTCCTATCACTTCCTCAGATGAAGATGTTGTCTCCTATTAGACCAAAAAATGGAGGTCATTTGCCTTGAGCTCTCTCTTTCCTTCTGCTCATTTTATACCCCCATGACATCTTTCCTAATAATCTCATGCTTTATTCCAGTCCTTGAGAAAAGTCTGCCCTTCCCCTAGCCAAGAACAACCTATCTTCTGGTGCCCTTAATCTCATCTATTCCTGTTTTCTTCACCAGATTGGTTTCACCATCATTCCCAAACTTCATTCCCAAATTTCTCCATTTCTCCAGATGCCTTTCCTCCTGCTAATAGGAGGATTTCTTGTCATTTGGATTTCTAAGCCATTATTTGCTCTATGGTGAATTTCAGGCTTTTTCTAGAAGGTACCTGTGCGTTGGTGTTGGGGTGTCCACCTCTTTGGGCAGCCATCTTGCCTAGAAGTCCCCAGAAGATGAGTTCTTAACCAAAGGTTAGAGGCAATTACTGAAGATACAATAAGTAATTTGTATGACATAAAATGTAAAAGCCTTACACAAAATTAAAGCATCTAGCATTAGAAGGGAAGTGGTCATCTAGAAAAACATCTTTTTATCAGTTTTCCTAGATAATAATAATGATGTTCAGCTGTTTCAGTTGTGTCCAACTGTTTATGACCCCATTTGAGGTTTTCTTGGCAAAGATACTGGAGTGGTTTGTCATTTCCCTCTCCAGATCATTTTCCAGACTAGGAAACTGAGGCAAACAGGGTGAAGTGACTTGCCCAGGGTCACAGAGCCAGAAGAGTCTGAGGCTGGATTTGAACTCAGGTCTCCCTGACTCCAGGCCCAGTTCTCTATGCACTATGATGCCACCTAGAGGCCCTGATAATGATAACAGCTTGTGCTTATGCTTGTGCTTACTGTTCCAGGCCCTGTGCTAAGTGCTTTGCAATTTTCTCATTTTATCCTCACAACAACTCTGGGAAGTATGTGCTATTATTATCCTCATTTTGCTGATACGGTATGGACACTGAGGCAAACAGGTTAAACCTGAGGCCGCATTGGAACTTCTCGACCTAGCACTCTATCCACCGTTGCCCCTAGCTGCCTAAAGAAGTTTTTGGTATCCAAGATAAATAGAATAGAGATGTGGTCTAGAAGACCAGAAGCCATTCCTCAAAAGCTAGGTGGTCACTGATATGAACATACAGCTCTCAGAAAGACAAGTGCAAACAATAAACCCCCAAAGGAAAAACTGTTCCCAGTCACTGTGATACGGTCACTCTGCCCTAATCTCTCAGGGCTCTTGGACACTCTGAGGGGTCTAAGTGGGGTCTCTCCTCTCTGCTCCTGGTTCAAGCCCTGCCCCGCTGTGTCGTCACATTTGTTACAGGTTTGTAAGTAGGACCCCAGGCCTTTTTAAGCACCTAATATCAATTAGGTCCTTTTTTGAGACAGCTGGTGGTACAGGGGATAGAACACTGAACCTGTATTCAAATCCAGCTCAAACACTTACTAGCTCTGTGACCCTGAGAATTCACTTTGCCTCAGTTTCCTTAACTGTAAAGTGGGAATAATAATATCGCCTATCTCAGAGGGTGCAATGAGATGATATTTATACAAAGGGATGGACAGAACCTGGCACAACTCAGGAACAAGTGACATGCTCTTAAATGCTTATTCCCCTTTCCCTCTTCCAAGGAGACATTTCTTTCCATAATATAGCAGGAACAGAAGTACAAACATTTTCCCCAATACCTTGAGGATATATTCTCCCCTAAACTACCTCAGTCTTTGGGGGAGTAGGTTCAAAACTTCTCTCAGTGGCTATATGTAGTTGATGTCACTAAGTTCATTTCTAGATGATTGATGAATGATGCAATTGCTGGCAGAATCCTTCTGATGGGGTGAATATGTCTCCTTGCTCTTTGGGGCAAGACCACAGCTGGTCTTGATCTTGACTCCTAGATGCCAGTGGCTCATTCTACCATTGTCGAATGTCCCTTCACTTAGAAGGGAAAGGAATGAATGAATAGGACAAGCAGGCCACATTTGGGGGCCTATATGGGCTCAAGACAGGAAGGTCTGTCAATCTGAATATAACAATATTACTGTGATGTAAGACATGAAGAATAGAATGATTAGAGAGAAACATAAGATGTAAATCAACTCATGAAAAATTTAGAAGCAGGGCCTATAAAACAACACACCTGATGAGTACATCATTGTGAATAGAAAGAGCAACAACCACAAAATAATCTGAAATGAATGTGGTAAAGTTCCAAAGAGCAAGCTTGCCATGTGATGTGACATCTCCTTTTTTTTTTTTACAGAGTGTGGGGGCACAAGGGCATGGAATACTGAATATGATGTCAGGATTTTTTAATTTACTGACTGGTTTTCCTGATTTTTTCCCCTTATTTTTCAATTCTTTGTTATCAGAAGTGTCTCTCTGACAGGGGTAGAGTTATATGTAGAAATATAGACAATGTGAAAACCAAATATATTTCTAAAGGAACCCTCTTCCTATTTCTCCACTAGGTTAAGAGTGAAACTTATTGTCTTAGGAAAGAATTTATATTACATCAGTTTTTGTTTTCTCTTTGGTAATCACAGAAAATATTTTGTATCTGCTAGGTCCTCATGAAAAAGTCACAAAATTGTCTTTAGGGAATCTTTATAACATATCACCTATGACAAGTTTGATGGGAGAGACATTTCACATTGCATTCTCTCCCTCTATCTTTAGCAGAAACTTTCATCAATAATGAATAAATCTTACCCATCCTTTTTCACACTCTAGGACACTCTAGTCACAATAAGACATTTCTCTATTGTCTTTCAGCTGCTAGTATAAAATGGTTTTCTTGACATTCCATTTGGTTCTTCAGGTTTATGGTTTCTGATGCTGACTGATGCTTTCTAGGACTGTGATCTTTGGACAAGTCGGTTGCCGTTGCTGGGCTTCACTTTCTTCTTTTTGAAGGAGTTGTTCTAGCTGGCTTAATAAAGTGTCTTGTAGCTCTAAATCTTTGGGTGTTTCTAGGAATCGGTGACCTTCCAGGATGTAGCTGTGGACTTCACCCAGGAGGAGTGGTGTCTCTTGGACACTTCCCAGAAGGCTCTGTACAAAGACGTAATGCTGGAGACTTCCCAGAACCTGCTGTCCTTGGGTAAGGATAGATTGCCTTCTGACCCAGACCCTGCCCAAGGAATTGTGAATCTGCCACTGAAGGGAGGGTGTGTGTCCCTTCCTTTCCTACCTGTTATACAGGTTTCATGCATTAGGCATTTAACTTTTATTAAAGACTGTGATGTCTAAAAAGGTTTGAAAAACATGGTATCTGGGTAATTTAATTGTTTTATTAATATGGCCTGCATGTTATTGATAAAAGGATGATCTTTGACCATAAGATGGTCATCTTAGACCAAAAGACCCCTAGTAGCAGTGGGGGGGGTCACAGTTTATATGTCCTTTGAAGAGGAGGTGTTCTTGAGGAGTGGCTATCAACTCAGACTGGTTAACACAAAAACAGGTGTGGGCTCTATTAAAATAAACATCTTGGGGTATATGATTTAGGTCACTCAGATCTTAGTCAAAGAACCATTAATTTCCATATCACTTGTCTTCATAATAGGGAAAATCAACCTTTCTTCAGGCTTCTCTGGGCAAACTCAGTCAGCAGGAACACACTCATTAGCCCATATGTAGAATTTCTTCTACTGTCTGATTAGATCTTGGCCTAGGTAAATTTCTAAGAGATTTCCCACATTGGTTGGTTTCTAGATGGGGAAGTAGAAAAGGGGGAAAACCTTGGTCCTATTACAATAATTAATCCCCCATTTTATTCTAATTGAGAGATGAAGTATCCTCAATAAATCACTAACTTCTATTACAAACATTTCATCAAGAGTTCTTAACTATAGGCTTACATTGGGTAACAGGGTGAGGGGAAAAGGGGGAGACATTGATTGACACGTTGATAAAACTAAAAGAGGCAGTCCTCTATAGTAAGAAGACCTTACAGATAAAAGGCACAAAAGGAAAAAGTAAACAGTAAAAAAAATAAAATTGTCCATTTAAGATTCAGTAGTTTAATCTTATGCCTGGTTCTCAGACACCATCTGATGTAGCCCTTTGATCTGGATGTGGTCTTTAGAGCAGTTCTTTTCCAGCTCAGGTCACTTGTAAAGATTCTCTTCTCTGCTAAAAACTTCCTACAAAATTGGTCTTAATACAAATTTAAATTTATTTTGCCAATAAACAGGTCAGATAATGAAAGTTAGTTTGAACTTTGTGTCTCTACTATTAGAAAATCAAATTTGGAAAGTTTTAGGCTGGGGAATTTACAATGTTAGGTTGGCTAGTTGTCATATTGACATATCTAAGTAATCCAAATACAAACAGAAAATTAGAAATCAGTTTTTATACTTGGCATTATTCATTCTCCCATTAGGAGGATGATATTCCTCTAAGGAATTAATAACAGAATGCTTTTTAAAAAAATTAATTTATTAGTTTAGTTTCAGTTAACAAGATTCAATTCCATAGTTCCTTGATTTTCAAATTTCCGTTACTTCTCTCCCCCCTCCCCCCATGACAGCATATAGTCCAGTATAGGATCTACAAATACATTCATATTAGACATTATTCCAATTACAAAGGCGTATTGTACTAGGTGGGATGAAAGATGGTAAAGAAGAAATAAAACTAAACAATGAAAAGAAAAAGATCATTTAGTTTGCTTCCATCAGGATTCAGGCTCAGTTCTTTCTAGTTATATCTCTGGATGGTGCATTTCTCTCTTTCTTGAGTCTTTCGGGATTGACTTATATCACTGCTTTGCTGAAAAGAGTCCAGTCTGTCATAATTGGTCATCACAGATATGGTATGTCTGTGATTGTATACAAATTTCTTCTGATTCTACTCTTCTCGCTCAGTATCAGTTTGTATAAGTCTCTCCAGGTAATTATGAAATCCATCACCTCCTCATTTCTTATAGCACAGTAATATTCCATTACATTCATATGCCACAACTTGTTTAGCCATTCCCCAATTGATGAGCACCCCTTTAGTCTCCAATTCTTTGCAACCACAAAAAGGGCTGCTATAAATATTTTTGTACATGTGGGTCTTTCTCCAACTTCTGTGATCACTTTGGGATATAACCCTAGAAGTGGTATTGTTGGGTCAAAGGGTATGAAATTATTTATAATCCTTTGGGCATAATTCCAGATTGCTCTCCAGAATGGTTGGATAAGTTCACAACTCCACCAGCAATGTATTAGTGTTCCAATTTGTCCACATCCTCTCCAGCATTTGTCACTTTCTTGTTTTGTCATCTTAGCCAATCTGACTGGAAAGATGTGGTATCTCAGAGTTGTTTTGATTTGCATTTCTCTAATCAATAGTGATTTAGAGCATTTCTTTATATGTTTGTAGATATCTTTAATTTCTTTCTCTGAAAACTGCCTGTTTATATCCTTTGACCATTTATCAATTGGGGAAACAGAATGCTTTTTATAAGAAGATAGTCTCTAATGCAAAAATGAATTCATTCAAAAGTTGCCAGATCAACCTCAATTGTAGCAAAAGTTTCAGGGATGGTACATATAAATACACTGAGTAATTAATTTTTTTTTTGCTTTTTTTTGGAGGGCAATTGGGGTTAAGTAACTTGCCCAAGGTCACACGGCTAGGTTTTTGTTTGTGTGTATGTTAAGTGTCTGAGGCCGGATCCGAACTCAGGTCCTTCTGATTCCAGGGCTGACGCTCTACTCACTGCGCCACCTAGCCTGAGTAATTAATTTTAAAGCAGTGCATACATCAAGTAAATTATTTATAGTAAAATATTTTCAACCTCTAGCTATGTTCAAATGAATAACTCCCAGTAAAATGGATGTCTCTTTAAGGTATTTACAAGATAGACTACAAGTCACTCTTCTAAGAAAACTACTATACAAATATTCCTTTTCTTAACACAGAACTGAAACAGTTATGATATTAATTAAATAATAGAATCACATCCTGGTTTCACAAGTCTTTGCAATGTTTGCCTAATTATCCCCGTGCCATTATGAGAAATTAAAGGACCTTAACTCACACAGGAATATAGAACTAGTAATAGATGTCAAGGCTAAATACTTAGTTGTTTAAAATATAGGAAGGACTAAAATTCTAGGCCAAATAGCTCAATTTTAGACCTGCATCTTATTGAAGTAACTCAGATGTGCTCCAGTATTAGTCGATGAGATAAAGATTTAATATTGTGTTCATACTGATCATCTGACATGATAAAATTTGCCATAAAAGAATAGCTATATAGTAAGGGAATAAGAATAATAATAAATATATAGTAAGGGAATAATGCTTCCCTAACTTCATCTCAGTTCTAGATAAAGGTTACATAGATGGCTAATTGCATTGCGCCAGGCTTAAGATCAATTAGGTGGGATATTTTTCCATTCAAGAAGTTTCATACCAGGGAAATTGGGTCAGGAGACTCCTACCTCAGCCCATGCCAATAGTCATTCTCCCAAGCCTTTTTCCATGAGAACCCTACCTGCATTTTGTGCATGTAAAACCCCATAGGATTTACTGACATCATTGACTCAATAGCATTCCTTGATGATTATATTTGGAGTCAGACTCAGAATATAATCACTTAACAGTCCCATAAGGTCTTAAATGGCAGATTCCAATAATCAGAGCTTCAGATAGATTCAGCTCTCAAGAATCACATATCCTAGATAATAAGTATTGATTATAATCTCATATTGCTAACAGTAAGAAATTGATCATGAAAGATCACAGCTTATCTTGACATAACCAGTACTCATGGTAAGTAGATGTCTTTTTCTTCCCTAAGTTTAATGTTACACAAAGGATTTTGGTTTAAGATGCCTAACAGCAAACAACAAAAGCCTTGGGATAGGATGAGTAAATATAATAAATATATACAGGGAACAGAGTATGTAGCAAAACCTGTTCAGTTATTAACCATGTTCAAATGTTCATAAACATAGACTTCTCTCTCAGAGTCCCTTTAAACAATGGGAGCATCTTGAAGGTGACTCTTAAGTGATTCGCACACATTTTAGGGCATGCTCTATCCACAGGTTCTAATCCCAGACTAAAGAACAAACATACGTAAAATCAGATTTCTCATTATGGTGACACAAAATAGCTCATAAGTTCCTACTCTTCACTAATATAATTGCATTGAAATTTATTCCTTAAAACTAAGCCAAAAGATATTCTCTACTTTTAACCTTACAACTTAATAGATTTACATTTTTGCTTTACAGACTTGTCTTTACAGACTCTGTCTAATTATACTCTAATTATACAGATTCTGAAAGAATGAAATACTTTAGGAATTGACTCTTACACATATGACAAGTTCAAGCACTAATTTCACTCTTGCTTAGACCATGGAAGGACTATAACTTCAGATTAAAACAGCAATTATTATATGAAATAATTACATATTATTTATATATAATATTACATATTATATATAAAATAAGCTTACAGCTTATTATTACAGTAATTCCGATACTTTAGTATTACTCTAATAACTAATAGATTCAGTATTGCAATGGCAAACTTTTGCTTTGTCTACCCTGATAATAGAAATTTTGCTGTGAGAGCAAGAACATGGTTATAACAACATAAAACTGGTCCTCAAGGCCTACACCACTATAACTAGCCTAGCATATGGAACCAGGTGGACAGATTTCTTATATGGGAATGTCCAACCTTTCCCAAGGTCCCTTCCCTACCTTACTCCCAGGGACAGAAAGTCACTAGCCTTAGATCTCAAATGTTGCTTCCATGGAGCTGCTGATGTTTCTCTTAAAGTGCCCATTTAAGGCCAATCCAAGGACACAACAAACCTAAGAATGAGACTCAGAAGTTCACAGTAGGTTTAGGCATAATTGCTATCAATATCAAATTATTGCAATAAAGTAGCTTACAAAGAAAAATGTAGATCTTTTAAAAATAATATGAAAGATTTTTTTAAATTTTTTTATTTTCTTAAGCAATTGGGGTTAAGTAACTTGCTCAAGGTTACACGGCTAGTCATTATTTATGTGTGGGTGTTCATTTTCTGAGGCCGGATTTGATCTCGGGTCATCCCAACTCCGAGGCCGGCGCTCTTACTCACTGTGCCACCTAGCCACCCCAATGTGAAAGATTTTTTTTTTCTTTTTTTTTTTTTTTTTTTTAAAGCAATTGGGGTTAAGTAACTTGCTCAAGGTTACACGGCTAGTCATTATTTATGTGTGGGTGTTCATTTTCTGAGGCCGGATTTGATCTCGGGTCATCCCAACTCCGAGGCCGGCGCTCTTACTCACTGTGCCACCTAGCCACCCCAATGTGAAAGATTTTTACAAAAGCTTTTTTTCAAACATTCCTTCCTGAAAGTGTCTTAAAAATAGCTTAAAATGTATCCTCATGTTAAAAAAGATAATCACTAAACTTTCATAAAAAAAGTAGTTGGAAACCTCTAAAATGACATACAACTCTTCCTTATTCAAGCCTAAAGCAAAAATAATCTTTAAAATTGCAATTTATCAAAGCTAAATTGGTATAAAATGTCTTTAAGTATAATAAATAAATCTGAAAAATACTATAACAACAAAAAAATTCCTAATCATCACAGATTCTTAAATAACACCCCTTCTCTCATCAAAAGCTGTTTGCAATGGGGAGGAGATTCACTTTTCTAGGAGATATATGTACATACCCGTATGTATGTATATATGTGTATTTTCAATTAAATTAACCTCATCAAAATAACAAAGTTTACCAGGCCTTTAAAATTTTACTCTTTATCTTTTCTTCCCTTGGTCCTTAAATATATCACAAGAAAAATAATTAAATTCAGGAATTTTGCATAGATAGTGACTTAAGCCCCTAGAAAAAACAACACTGGCTAATTGCGATAGACTTTCAAATTAACATATATATGTCATATATACACACACACACACATATATATGTACATGTATATATGTGTGTATATATAATATACATGTATGTGTGTATCTTTAGATGAAACCAGCATGAAAACACACCCTCATTTTGTGCCAAGGATTCCAATTTGCTCAGTAGGAATTCTATAACACAGAAAACCCTTGCACAGAGTTGCTGAGAATTTGTGACTAGATGTCCTTGCAGGTTTACGAAGGATACTTTACAAGGTCTTTTGCTTGTACAATTACCAATTTTCCCTTTTAAAAATATCTGTGTAAGTACTCAATTAAAACAAGAACTCCAAATAATGGTTGACAGTCTCATGATTTTCGTACATGATAGCCAAATGGTTTTAGGTGAAACTTCTTAAATATAGAAAAAGCTGGAAATTTAAGTTCTTCAGTTAGAGCCCTTCAGGATATCATAGCACATGGTCAGCTGGGCTGATAAAATGACTTGACAGCTTCCAAACCCATTCATTCTTTTTTTTTCCTTTTTGAACTCACAGGGCAACAATTCTCAGCTCTGAATAACCTTTTCCTCTGTTTCCCAATTCCTAATCTCTTTTTATCTTTCTTTGAGACTTATCACAAAAGGATCTGCCTTAAGCATTCAGCTTCTCTTTCCCATCCTCCCAGGAATTCCAAGCTACATATACTAGGAGATGCATACTAAGTTTTACTAACTGTTTGAAATCACATTTGTTATCAGCACTGTTAGCTTAAAATGTGCTGGGGTAAAACATCCTAAGACTCCAAGTTGACCTGCTGCTTTTGGCTCATGCAGAGAGATCTGAGGAATTTGATTTAATGCTGTCCAGTTTCCCAAATGGAAATATTCAGAGCTTTCACTGAGTCACTTAATAATCAAACAGTACAAGGAAACATTTAAGGTATTGTATAATAATTACAAATCACAATAACTAATAGCTTTACCATATCCAATATTTATGTAGTGTTAGATTTTAGTGTTAGTTGTTAGGCCTTTCTTTAGATTCATCCTCAAAGTGGACATGCTTAACCAGGTGATTATCTATCCTTACTCTTAGTTAAAAACTGATTTCTAAAAATCTTTTTCTTCACAGTTTCTTGTTCTAAACCAAAGTCAAATCACTACATTTTAACCACCCGAATATTAGAATATTAGATCTTGAAATCTTAAAATACTGACATCCTAATTCAGTTACTAATCTGCTACTGATTAATTTTATTATTTCATATCAGTCTTTTAACAGTTAAATGCATAGCCCAAAAGAATTAAAGAAGAGTTCACATTTCTAATAACAATCTATTTAATATAGGTGTTATCTTTATACACATTACAAATCACATAACTGGGGCAACAGCTTAAAACCACACGGTTAACAAGTTTCCTGATATGTTATAATAATAATAATAATAATAATAATAAATTTTACTTAAAATGGGACCAGAATAAATGCAATTATACCTGGATCTATTTTCCAAGTGATATTATACAGAACCACAATTTATAATTTCTGTTATTTAGTATTATATTTTACACAAGGATTATTTGTTCCAAGCATTTCATATTATCAAATTCACTATTTCCAACTAATCCAAAGCAAAAGACTTTAAAAAGTGGTAGAATATAACTTGATTTTAATTATAACACTTTGTAATACCTTGTTTATCAAATATCTTCTAACTTTATATAATTACCTTATTGACTTTCAAATCAAGTTGCAAAAATTTTTCTTAATTAGTCTTCCAACCATATCCCTGACTATACCTCATTCCACTGATTTCTAATATTTCCCTTATCTTGTTTTATCATCTGCCTCTCCAACTTTGGCCACAGTCAGCAAAGGAGAGGAGAGAGGGAGAGATCCTTCCCCCGCTCAGGTCTTGTCTGTCTATCTCTCTCTTTTCTCCCTTTCTTTCTCTCTGTTTCTCCCTCTCCCTCTTTTTCTCTCCCCTCTCCCTCCCTCCCTCCTGCCCTTCCTCTCTTTTCTTGTCTCTTTCTCTGTTTCTTTCTGTCTCTCCTAATTTCCTTCCCTTCCTTTCTTTTGAATGTTTTCTTAAAAGCATTCCAAGGTCTATGTAGGGAGTTAAACTTCCTAGTGGCTGGGGATGGGGTTGGTTGTTGTTCCCTCATTCTTACATGTTTTTTTCCCTTAAACTCTTCCTCTATACTTTAAATTGTGAGGGTAGTATGCATTTGAAAGCCCTCTCAGAATGTTGATCTATGGATGTAGTTTTAAATACATGTCTGACCAAAATCACCCATGTCCCATTCCTGATCTGGCCCAGATAGATTTTTTTTCTTTCTATAGTTTTTCTAGGCTCTACCTAGCCTCACCTCTCAGTTAAGATTTTACCTAGCTTTGGGTCAGTATTCCCATGCAAATGCATTTAAGTCCATTACTCACCTGCTGTAGCAGCAAGCACCCCACTATCCCCAGGGTGGCTGCCAACACAGGTTCTTAGATCTGCTTTTCTAAAGGAAAACAACTCAAAATGGGTTAACAAGCTTACTTTAATCAATCAAACATATATCACCTAGTTCAGGGGAAAAAGGTCAGCACCCCGAACTTCAAAGTATACAGACAGAAGTTTCAAAACAGAGAAACAAACAGATCAAGCAGACACGCTTCCAAACTGTTCAACCATTATCAATACCAAATCACAATTACCAAAGAGGGAAGCATCAACATCTGGGTTTTCAAAGGTGGGGGACTCTCAATAGCTGCCCAGAGTCTCATCTGGTCAAATCACACAACAACTTCTCAGAGTGAACCCCAAAGCAAAGCCTTACATCAGGACTTATATAGCCTTCTCCTGGCTCAGAGAATGTCACAATCCTCTTGACCCATTGCCCAATCACATGGCATCAAGGTGTGGGCATCCCTGAAAACCAAGCCTCCTGACACAGGCTCCATGTGACCACATTCAGCCTATAAGGAGGCAGAGTATATTTTCAAATCAAGGAAGGTTCTCTAGAGTCTCTTAAACCTATCAAAGGGCCTAGGAGCAGGGAAGATCTTTACATTTGCATTTCCATTACACCTGCCACCCCTGGCATTGGCTTTTCCTTTGGTCTTCCAGCACAGAAAAAAAAAAAATCCCTTTTGTGGCTATTTAGTTTCACTTTAGATGAATCTGAATTTCATTTTGTGAGAAATAATCAGAAATAATCATCTTACCAAGGACTCCAGTGAATTCAGGAAAAAAAAGATTTTAATTTCATGTTCTTTTGGGTGACCTGGCCAACACTCCCCCTCACCCCCTTGTGGTAAAGGGTAGGGGTAACCTGACTGGCACAGGCACACCCTTTAAGACAATTACAAAGCCTTTTATTTCTGTCTTGTTTCGAATTTCCCCCCCCGTTCTCCACTGGCTGGGCATTTCAGGGTTCACAGTCTATCCGAAAATACCAAAGCACCGCCCCCCATTTTCTTTATACTTTCTTTAGTAAAGCAATGGCAAGCCATAAATACTTTTTAGAACAATTCCAACTCAGAATATCTGCATCATTCAGATTTTTTTGATCTCCATAACATGAGAAAGGGATTTTTTCAATTGCTTAAAGAGTTGAAAAAGCGTGAGTTGAAGATTCAGCCCAGGATATCTGTAAGAAAAGTCCCATTATCTGAGATAGCATTGTGGATTAATGAGCCTCATCCTTTATGGGGCTTCTCCTGGCCTGGCAAAAAGGTATTCTCAGAGAACAAGGAAGGGAAGTCTGCTCTTAGAACTCCTGATTAATAGGCAGCTGTATCCTGAAGTGTTTAATCAACATCATTACTGTTTTCTTCTACAATAAATCTCTTACATAAGTATGACTCCTTAGGTTTCGTAAGCTATGTTTATGTGATTTCTGTGGAAACAAAATTCAGTCATTTATTACAACTCTCGATTGCCCATGAAAAAGTCAAAGGTAGTTTTTTCTTATCATCCCTTGCAGGCTACAGCTCTGGGCCCCTTGGTAAAAACTGGGCCTCTTACTTCAAGGAAGTGCTCAGAGAGAAAACCCTTCCCCTGATTGCCCCTCCCAAACTTACAATTACTCTTTTTAAACAGATAGTCTCACACTGCTTTTTCTGTCTTCACTTCCCCTCCTCCCCATCCCAAAGAGAGTGACAGAAACAAAGACAGAAAAGAACAGTGTACTCCCAAAATGGCCTTAGTTCTGATATCGAGCCCTATTAAACAGAACTCTCAGAAGCCCTCTTTGGCAGAACACTTACCTCTCCTGCCAGAAATCTAGGGCTTTTCTGCTACCAGAACTCTCCTGTGAGAGACTTTGGACCATACTTGTTTGACAAGACTGAAATGGTACAGGCCACTATTCCACAGTGTATCCAAACCTTCTAGGGGGTTCTCCAAAAGTCAGTGCACACCATTGCAATGCATATGTCTCTGTACAAGGAACCTGCACAGCCAAGGAGACTGCCCTTTACAGTTGAGAGTAAAAATTCAGAAGGGCTATAGTTCAGACACTTAGGGCAGACATAGGGGTACACATATGCTTACCCAGAGATGACTGAAAGTTAGAATCAGAAGTTTTAGGTTGAGGAGAGTCCAAATCTCAACTTGGAGCTTCTCAGGAAAGGGTCTTTGTCTAGGTGAAGAAATCTCACCATGAGCCCCCAGAGAGTCCATTTCTTGGGAAACCTTAAGCCACACCTGTCTCTTTTCCTCAAGTGTCCCTTTATGGTAGCCATAACTGTGATGTTTAAAAAGGTTTGAGAGATAGAGTTTTAGGGTAATTTAATAATTTTATTAATAAGGCTAGCAGGTTATTAGTAAAAGGGTGGTCATTTGGTGATCCCTCTCAGACCTAAGACCCCTAACATCAGTGGGGTCACAGTTTATATGCCCTTCAAAGAGGAAGTGTTCCTGAGGGGTGGCAATCAACTCAGACTGGTTAACACAGAAACAGGTGTGAGCTATATTAAAATTAAGCCCTCGGGGTACATGACTTAGGTCACTCAACTGTTGGTCAAAGAGGCATCAATTTCTACATCACCTGTCTTGTATCCACCTGAAAGTTTGGTTAGAGGAGGCAAATAGGCTAGGTGATATGTAAATCTGTATTGTTTATTCCCTTAAAGTTAGCAGATATGTGATCTTGGAGCCAGAAGGAAACTATTGAACTGTGTGATACAAGAATAAGAAGGTTTTAATACACTTTAGAACAACCTCAACTCAAACTTATGGTTTCCATATTTTTTTTTCATATAATTTATAAGTTGTAAATACAGTGAGACAATTGATAAGGTAGTGCCAGTTGGAAATTACAATCCCAGGATATCTGTTTTTCCTTGTATAGCATATGTCTCTGGATACCAAGATAAGACAAGTCTCACCACTCTGATTGCAGGAATTCTGTCACAAACAGAAAGAAGACTCCTTGTCAACTTTATCTGGTCTTTGAAGTTGCTGACACAGAAAGGGACATTTTAAGAGTAAAGCAAAGCAGTCTGATTAGTTCAGGCATTGGCTCTTATTGGGGGTTCCAATATTGTCACTTGATAATAGGGAGAGTCAATCTTTCTCCAGGTCTGGTCGAGTAAACACAACGAGCAGGAATATGCCTACTAGCCCATACTAGAATTTCTTTTACTGTCTGATTAGATCTTGGCCTGGATAAATCTCTAAGAGAGATTTCCCACACTGATTGGTTTCTGGATAAGAAAGTAGAAAAGGGGAAAAAAAACTTTGGTTCTAATATAAAAATGAGTTATCAAATATAAGAGAAATAGCAACTTCTCATGTTACTAAAGATTCCTAGTCCTATCCTATCCAAGAAGACAGGAACCCCCTGCTTTCTATTTTCACATTAAAGATCTTTTCATTACCTAATAGGAACTGGGAGCTTCATGTATTTTTCCTCAGACTGTCTCTTCTGATTCTAGGGAACTTTAAGGTTCTAGCTTTTCTTTGCAAACATCCTGTGAGGAGAACTCCCTAAGTTCTAAGGCAGCCCTTTGAGATATCTCATCCTTAGGACCTTCCTCCTGATGTAGTCTAAATATGTAGCCCACTGCTGCTAATCTTGTACTCAAGGGTCTGTCAGGCCAAGTCTATCCTCTTTTGCCCTTGATTCTACTCCCCAGTTCCAATGGCAATGCTGGAAGATATGAAATGTCTCCCCACTTCTAGGAGGGATATGAAAGAGGTACCAATTCTATGATTCCAGATTTGTTCTATGACTTTTCCTCTTTCCCTCCAGTAGGTAGTAGCACTATTGCATAAATGATCCCCAAGGGGCCCTCGAAACCATACTCTGGCCTTTCCTAGCATGCCCCTTTCCCTAAAAAAGAAGACAAATTCTCAAATTCTCTGGTGCTCAGAGCCATTTTATTTATCATGAACAGGGCTTCCAGTTGCCAAAGCAGATCTGATTTCCCATTTGAACCAGGAAGAAGCTTGGATGTTAAAAGAAGACAACCCAAGACATTCTTCTATTGGTAAGTGAATGAAACTGGGCACTATCTCAGGAAATTATCATCTGGCAATATAGTACAAAGAACTCTCTCACGGACAGCACGAGGTCATTTATAGAAGAATAAAGCTGTCTTTTCAGCTTGATCATAAACTCTTTGGGTCAATAAAAGCCACTTTCCTGACCTCTCTTTCTTGATATCTGTCTACACTTGAAGAAACTTTAGTCCCTGGTATGACACAGAGCTTTCTCTTTCCGCATTCTTAGTTGGTCTCTTTTATTCCAGAAATAATTTTTTTTGTCACTTCCCCTGACAGTTCATTGATGGGATGAATGATCCGCTGCCTAATAGGTCTAAATGTACTTCCTAAAGCCCTGAGAGGGTCTCAAACAACAGAGTTGATGTTTTCTACTCTTAAGGGTTTGCAGGTCACCTTGAAAATGTGAGATCTAGCTGTGGAATAAATGTATGCTGCCTTCCGTGGCTAGGTCATATCTCTGGCACATCCACAATGTGCTTTAGGATTAGATAAAAGAGAACTATGGCCTCAATCTGATAAGATGGAATTTAAGTCCTTTGTACACATTCAACAAATCAGTGCACAATTACAGGCTAGCGGAGAAGCGTCTACGCCACCATTCATGCAAAAAAACTAGTGGAGACTATAGTGAGATATGAAAGCCAAGAAGGCAGATGTTCAGTCAAGTTAAGGTTTTTTAGAGCACTTGCTATGTGCCAGACACTGTGTCATGGCCTGAGAATACAAGAAGAAGCATAATAAAGACTTCCCCTTCCTCTATTGGGGGACAGGAAAGACCCTATTAAAAGAAGCTGAAGGAGGGTTGGAGAGGGGGAAGGGATCATTCATCCCATACCTGCCACAAGGACATAGTTGGGAGTCCTTGGGAATAATGAAGTTGGAAACAGAAACAGCAGTAATCACTTATTACTGGAGACTTGTGCATGTCATGACCTTTTCATCACATAAATGCAGTAAAACTTCATAGATGCACCCTTGCAGCAAACATTGCATTCAATAGACTGTGTGATTGTAAGGAGAAGAGATAGACAAGATGTGAGAGTGATGAAGGCAATGTGTAATGCAGAGTGCTGAGATCATAGAATTATCCTCTCCAAGCTAAATATTCACATTCAACAGAAACAATGGACCCTAGGCAATATGACTACCAGAATTAATGTCAACATATTAGAGCTCTTCTCTGAGTAGGAACAGTTTATTGCTAACTTGGAGGGGAAAGTTGAACCAACACACAGGGGGTAACAGTAGAGAAGGAAAGAAGTGAGCCCCTTTCAGAGATCTGGTGTATGGCACTGCATTTGCTCATCTGGGTCAGAACACTTGCAAATATAAAGGCTGTTTGATGAAAATAATGGAGAGATTCAGAAGTTGCTAAATGAAAAATGAGAATTCCACAGGGCTTACCAGCAGGATAGTTCATCCATCTCTAAGAAGGCAGCATTTAACTACATCAAAAATAAAGTACAGGTGAAGCTTAGCGAGATGAAGGATTCTTGGAACAGTAAGAAGGCAGATGAAATTCAGTTTATGTTGAAAGTAACAATCCAAAGTGCTTTTATGATGCCCTGAAGGGTATTTATGGTTCAAAGACCTATGATGCATTACAACTACTTAGGGATGAAGGACCGCTGACTACCTCAGGTTGAAATCAGTCCCTCCCTATCTGAAATTCCAACTGAAAAAGAGGTTTTGAATGCCCTTAGGCCCTTTTGTGTGGCAAAGCCCTTGGTGCTAATTCTATTCCAGTTGAGATTTACAAGGTCATATAAAAGTTGGGTGAAATTTTCTGGGTTATATGGTAAGAAGAGTTTATCCCCCAGGATTTCAATGATTCCTCTATTGTCCATCTCTATAAAGGTAAAGGAAATAGAATGTCCTGTGACAATCACAGGAGGGTCTCCCTCTTAGTCATTGCTGCCAAAATTCTTGCCAAAGTCCTCCTTAATAGGCTGTCCTTCCCTGGAAGATGGTCATCTACCTGAGAGTCAGTGTGGCTTCAGAAAGGGCCCAGAAGCAGTTGATGTGGCATTTGCTGCCTGATAACTTCAGGAAAAATGCCAGGAGCAGAAGAGAGGTCTGTACACAATGTTTGTTGATCTGACCAAGGCCTTTGATACTGTCAGTTGTGAGGGCTTATGGAAAATTATGTCAAAATTTGGTTGCATGGAGAAGTTCATCAGCATTGAACATCAATTTCATGATGGCATGTTTGCCTGGGTTTTGGATAATGAGCAATACTCTCATGCTTTCCCAGTCACCAGTGGAGTGAAACAAGGCCGTGTCCTGGCTCCCATACTTTTAATCATGATGTTTTCAGCCATGTTGTCAAACACCTTCAATGAGGATGAACATGGCATCAAGGTCAGCTACCTCACCTATAGTAAATTCTTCAACTTGAAAAGTCTACAAGTCAAGACCAAAGTGGAGGGAATGTTGGTGCATGATTTTCTGTTTGCAGATGATTGTGCACTCAGTGCAGCCTCTGAAGCTGAGATGCAACAAAGTATGGATCAATTCTCTGCTGCTTGTGCTAATTTTGGCCTAACAATGAGCACCAAGAAAACACAGGTGCTCCATCAGTCAGCACCACAGCATTCATATGTGGAACCAATGGTTGCAGCAAATGGAGAAGTTTTGACTACTGTGGATAAGTTCACTTTCCTTGGCAGTGTACTTTCCATAGATGTACACACTGATAATGATTTGATGCACATATTGCCAGAGCTAGCTCAGTGTTTGGGAGGCTTTGAAGGAAGGTGTGGGAGAGAAGAGGTATTAGACTGAAGACCAAACTGAAGGTTTACAGAGCCATGGTTGTTGGCTGCCCTCATTGTTGTATATCTGTGAAACCTGGACCATACAACAGCACCATGCCAGGAAACTGAATCACTTCCATTTGAATTGTCTTAGGAAGATTTTGAAGATCACTTGACAGGACAATGTACCAGATACTGAGGTCATTTCTAGAGCTGAACTGCCAAGCATTCAAACTCTATTGCAGAGAGCACAGCTCTAATGGGCTGGTCATGTTGTTCAAATGCCAAACATATGCTTGCCAAAAATACTTTTTTATGGAGAACTCACACAGGACAAGCATTCACATGGTGGTCAGAAAAAGTGATACAAGGACACTCTCAAGGTCTCTCTTAAAAACTGGAATTGATTTGTGACACTTCCTGGGCATAGGGATACAGTGAAGGTTAAGATCTGGAGTGTGCTAGGAGGAAGTGACTTTGTAGGGTATAGGGTCATAAGGTCCTTTATCTCCCTTTAAGGAATAGATTTGGTGACTCTACTGTCATTGAAGCAATGTAAAAAAATAATCCTTATGGGTTTTGGATGACATTGGGAGGGGGCAATAAGAAGAGAGGGAAGGGCACCATAGGATGGGGAGAGAGGGAGAAAACAGAAGAAAGAAGGGCAGAGAATGTAAGTATAAATCTATTTTTTCTGCCAATGGAAATAAACAAATATATTTCTTTCTTTTTATTTCTTCAGGTGGGGAAATCAGGACCCAAACCAAGGAGTCTACTCCAAAATTGAGTATTTCCTGTGATTTCGGTTTTAGAAAAATCTGGGATTATGAAAGCAATTTAGAGAAGAAGCAAGGAAACTGGGAGAGTCATTCCAGACCATTCAGAATTAACCTCAGGAAGACTCCCAATAAAGAGAGAGATGAGGAATATGATAAATTTCAGAGGAATTTTAATCAAGAATTAGATCTAACCCTTTCTGTCCACCAGACAGTCCCCACTGGAAAGATTCACCATGAATATGATGAAAATGGAAGAAGCTTCGGGCAATATTCAGACCTAATTCAATTTAAGAAAATTACCTCAGGGATTAGATTTCCCAAATACAGTGAATATAGAGGCCATTTGACTGAGGAGAATGAGCTTATTCATCATCAAGTGAAGCAAACTGCAGTAAAAGTTTTTCAAGATAATCATGGTCACACAGCTCTTGCTTTAATCCCAGACCTTATTAGTCATCAGAAAAGCCATACTGGTGAAATGTCTTCTAAAGGTGATGTGTGTGGTACAGGCCCCATCCATCCATCGTCTCTTAGTTTACATCAGAGAGTTCATACTAAAGAGACATTGCATGGATGTGATCAATGTTGGAAGGTCTTTTTTCAGAGCACAGATCTTATTAAACATCAGAAAATTCACAGACCAGAAAAGCCTCAGAACTTATCCCTTATTTCACATCAGAGGATTAATTCTGGGGAGAAACTTTATAAATGTAATCATTGTGGAAAGGCTTTCAGACAGTCCTCCAATCTTGTTGTACATGTGAGGATTCATACTGGAGAAAAGCCCTACAAATGTAATGAATGTGGGAAGGCATTCACCCAAAGCTCATCTCTTATGACACATCACAGGATTCATTCTGGGGAAAAACCTAACAGGTGTAATGAATGTGGGAAAGCCTTCAGTCAGAGTTCATCCCTTATTGCACATCAAAGGATTCATACTGGAGAGAAGCCCTACAAATGTAATGAGTGTGGGAAAGCCTTCAGTCATAGTTCATCCCTTATTGCACATCGAAGGATTCATTCCAGAGAAAAACCTTACAAATATAATCAATGTGCAAAAACTTTCATAAAGCCTTCCAAACTTACAGGAATACACCAGAGAATTCACACTGGAGAAAAGCCCTATAAATGTAATGAATGTGATAAGGTCTTTAGGTGGAAGGAAAAGCTTATTGTACATGAGAGAATTCATACTGGAGAGAAACCTTATGAATGTAATCAGTGTGGAAAAGCTTTCAGACAATCCTCCAGACTTGAAGTACATCAGAAGATTCATACAGAGAACAAGCTATATCCATGTAATGAGTGTGGGAAGGCCTTTCCCCAGAACTCGTCCCTTATCATGCACCAAAGGATTCATTCTGGAGAAAAATCTCATAAATGTAATGAATGTGGAAAGACTTTTAGAAATCCTTCCAAACTTGTAATACATCAGGGGATTCATACTGGAGAAAAGTCCTATAAATGTAATGACTGTGGAAAGACCTTCAGTGACAACTCATCCCTTATTGTACATAAGGTTATTCATACTGCAGACAAACCTTACAAATGTAGTCAATGTGGAAAGGCTTTCAGACAGTCCTGCAACCTTGCTGTACATCAGAGGATACATACTAGGGAGAAGCGTTATAAATGTAAGGAGTGTGGGAAAGTCTTCAGTGAAAGGTCATCTCTTATTGGACATCAGAAGATTCATTCCGGAGAGAAACCTTATAAATGTAATGAATGTGGGAATGCCTTCAGGCAGAACTCATCCCTTATTGCCCATCAACGAATTCATACTGGCGAAAAGCCCTATAAATGCCGTGAATGTGGGAAGGCCTTCAGCCGGAGCTCATCCTTTATTGCCCATCAAAGGATTCATACTGGAGAGAAGCCCTATAAATGTAATGAATGTGGAAATGCTTTCAGCCACAGCTCATCTCTTATTGCACATCAGAGGATTCATACTGGAGAGAGACCCTTTAAATGCAATGAATGTGGGAAGTCTTTCAGCCATATTTCATCCCTTGTTGCACATCAGAGGATTCATACTGGAGAGAAACCCTTTAAATGCAATGAATGTGGAAGGTGTTTTAGCCAGAAGTCATCCCTCATTGTACATCAGAGAATTCATTCTGGAGAGAAACCTTACAAATGTGATCAATGTGTAAAGGCTTTCATAAATGCCTCCAAACTTTCTGTACATAAGAGGATTCATACTGGCGAGAGGCCCTATAAATGTAATGAATGTGGGAAGGCATTCAGCCGTAGTGCAAACCTTAATGTACATCATAGGACTCATACCAGAGATAAATCTTATAAATATAATCGTCAAAAGTCTTTTGGACAGCCCTCCACCCTTATACAGAAGAGAATTAATGCTGGAGAGAAGTTCTACAAAGATAACGAAGGTGGGAAAGCCTTCGCTCTGAACTCATATCTTACCGGCCATGAAAGAATTCATACCGGAGCAAAACCTTCTAAATCTATTTAAGGTGGGAATGCCCTTAGCTAGAGAGTAGAACTTATCATAGAGCAGAAAATTAATATTGTTCGTGAATCTCTAGCATTTAGTATTTTTAAAAACTTTCTTATATCCATCATGTGTTACTACACACTGCCATTCCAGAACATTCATGGACCATAATTTCTTTAGCCACTCCATAAATGATTGGCAACAGCTTTGTTTCTAATTTGCTGCTATCAGAAAAAATTGCTGCTATGAATATTCTGGTGTATGGTCAGTCTTTAAAGGGCAGCTAGGTGGTATAGTGGATAGAGTGCCAGGCCTGAAATCAGAAAGACTTGAGTTCACATCTGGTCTCAGACATTTACTAGCTATGTGACCCTGGGCAAATCCCTTAACCCTGTTTGCCTCAGTTTCCTCATCCATAAAATGAGTTGGAGAAGGAAATGGCAAACCATTCCAGTATCTCTGCTAAGAAAACCCCAAATAAGGTCACAAAGAGTTGGACATAACTGAAAAAGAAAGAACAGCAGCAACGATCACTTTCTACATTTAGTATGAGATCTGGACCAGAAGTGATGGATAGTTTAATAATCTTTTTTGGATAAATCCTTCTTTAAAATATTTTTTTTACAGTTGATTGAATACTAAGTCAGAAGTTATTTTGCACAAAGTGACCAATGATCAATTGCCCAATCCAATGACTTTTTATCAAACCTCATCTTTCTTGACCACTCTGCAACCTTTGATACTATCATCTTCTTAGTAGTCTCTTCTCTCTAGGTTTTAGGACACTATTATCTCCTAATTCTCCTACTTTGAGTTGACTACTTAGTCTCTGCTGAATACAAGCCCACTTGTATACAAGCCTTAGGTGTCCCTCAGAGTTGTGTCCTGGGCCCTATTCTGTTTTCCCCTCTATGCTACCTCAGTTGGTGATTTCATTAGTTCCCATGGAATTAATTACCATCTCTTTCCTAACGATTCTCAAATCCAACAATCCTGCCCTAAGCTCTCTTCTGATCTCTAGTCTTGTATCTCCAACTACCAATTAAACATCTTGAACTGAATATCCAGTAGACACGTTAAACTCAACATGTCCAAAGCCAAACTCATCCCACTCCTTTGCAGAGGTGGGAGGTTCATTGATATTGAAAATTTCACATAGTCAGATTTTTTTTAATATACTGATCAGTTTGCTGTTTTCCTCCCTTTTTTTCTTTAAAAATACTATTGGGGGAGGCCTCGTGAGCTTTGAGCAAGAGTTAGCTCTATAAGCTCGTGAGAAGCACCGCGGAAGACCCTTTCCCCCCAGATGGCGCTGAAGATGAAGAAGGAAGCCATTGTCCCCCCCAAGACAGAAGCCAAGTCCAAGGCTTTGAAGGCCAAGAAGGCAGTGTTGAAGGGTGTCCACAGCCACAAAAAGAAGAAGATCAGAACATCCCCCACCTTCAGGAGACCCAAGACCCTGAGGCTCCGAAGGCAGCCCAAATACCCTCGGAAGAGCACCCCTCGCCGGAACAAGCTCGATCATTATGCCATCATTAAGTTTTCTTTGACGACTGAGTCTGCTATGAAGAAGATTGAGGACAACAACACCCTAGTCTTCATTGTGGATGTCAAGGCCAATAAGCATCAGATCAAACAGGCTGTAAAGAAGCTGTATGACATCGATGTGGCCAAGGTCAACACACTGATCCGGCCTGATGGAGAGAAGAAGGCCTATGTCCATCTTGCTCCAGACTACGATGCTTTAGATGTTGCCAACAAAATTGGAATCATCTAACTTCTTGTGTTCAGCTGTGTCCTGTTCCACCTACAATAAAAAGTTTTCCAGAAAAAAAAATACTATTGGGAATGGAGAGATATAGGAACACTGGGAGAAATTTTAACAATATATGTCTTAAAATAAAATTACTTTTAGATAATAACTTAGTCCCAAAACATGTATAGGTCAAAGAACAAATCATAAACAAAATTAATAAAAAAACAAATAACAGTCAAGAGATAAAACAATAGCACTTTTGGCATTCAGACAAAGCAGACCTGAGAGGAAGATTTGTATCTTCAAATACCCTCTTCCCTAAAGAGCAAGAAAAAAATCAGGAATTGAGTACTGAATAGAAGAACAAATCATGAGAAATATGAGAAAATTCTAATTAAAGTCCAAACTAAAAGTTCTCAAAATCAAAGAAGAGTAACAATTGAAAGAAAAAAAAATAACACTTTATTAAATTCATAAGTAAAATAAGATGTAGATTTTGTAGGGAGAAGCAATATTATAGAGAAACAATTAGCCTGATTTTAAAAAGAGAAAATAAAACCAAATTGTCAATATTACAAAAAGAAATAGGAGACATCACAACATAGTGGATAGAATACTGAGCCTGGAAGTAATCCAGTCTCAGGCACTCACTAGCTGTATAATGCTGGGCAAGTAACTTAGTCTTTCTTGGCTTCTGTTTCTTCATCTGAAAAATGAGGATAATAATAGCACCCAGCTCTAAGGCTTGCAGTGAGGATACAATGTAATAATGTGTGTAAAGGTCTTTATAAACATTAATTAGCTGTGTAATTGTTAGCTCTTTGAGTTATTGATTCATTATTTTCTTGCAATTATATGCCAACATTTAAATGTAATGGATGAATATCTACAAAAATATGAAATGTACATTAACATAAGAGAGAATTTAAGGAAACAAATCTCCAAAAAATGATTTGAATTATACATCAGCAGAGGAAGTTGGATAGTTAAAATTTATCCAACATTCCAGGAGCAATTAATAACAACTGTATTTATATAAGGACTGATCTCTTGGAGTATGCAGATACTGATGAATCTGCTTCTGGAGAGGTGTGACTGTGTAATGGAGAACCTATACCTCCATTCAGAACACAGGAAGATACTTTGACTGTTGGTTTTCCACATAGTGATGTAAAGGCATTTATTTGGCAATGGAATTAGAAATGAGGATACATATAGAGTGTCAAAGGAACTAGAACTAATTCTTTTGCCTGGGGCCCTTCAAGTGAGAAGGAAGAACTGCATGGGCATGCTTAAAGTAGAGAAGGCCCTATGTAGCCATGAACACTTGGCTCTAGTTCTTTGCTTCTTTGTGTTATTCTTTCCTGATATTAAGGGAAGGAAAATCAAGGACAGAATGGACCAGGTTGCATATCCTTATAAGGCTTGGAATGTTGGAAGAATCAACATTATGGAAGAACCATAAAGTCTATAACAATATGCTGGGAGCTTTTGAGACCCACCTAGTGAAGAAGTAGACCAAAAGAATGCCCAGCTTGGTCAGCTGAGATACTGTGTAATGGAAGCAAGAGAGCCTTCTTTTGGGTATACTGCACCCAGAAGAGAACAGCCTCTACAAAATTGAACCTATTCTCACCATGGATGCTAGCTGTAGAGGACAATGTACTCCCAGTTTCAAAGGTTTTGTGCCTTGTCTTGACATATCTTCTCAGTAAATATGCTTTTGTAAAAGCTCACCAATGGCAACTGGTTATTGTTGATGACAAAAGATTAATATGTATATTTTTGGCACCTGCCTTCCAGAAACTAAGTGAGAAGTATATTAGCCCAACTCTCAAGATATGGCCCGTTAGTGGAAGTTGAGAGAAAGCCTCAGAGCTCTATATGGCCTACCCATAAATCGTTTGCAAAAATAAAAATGGGATCCTACCAAATTCCTTCTATGTTACAAATATGGTATTAATACCTCAGCCAGGGAGAGACATTAGAAGATGAGTATTGTAGACCAACATCCATAATGAAGCTGAATACAATGATTTTAAACTGGGCAAGTATGTCTAAAAGATTGTATTGTGAGGTAGGACTTCTACAAGGAATTCATGGTTGGATCAATAACAGGAACACTTATAAACACAGGAGATCATATTAATAAGAAAAATAATCAAAGTGACATAATTACATCAATAGTTTAAAAAAAGGATAGCTGGAAGAGAGAGTGAGGCTTATGATTGGTGAAGTTCTACCTCACTTAAATCTAATTCACATGCAAAGTGTTGTGAGTTAAACCTTTGTCACACATTTCTTACATGTGTGCCTCACTATTATTATGGTATAAGTTTAAGCTTACTCCTATGGTTGCTGTGTGTATTTATGGGAAAGATTGAACCAGATTTTAGGAGAATATTTTGTACTAACTGTCTTTATCATATTATCTGAGCATTGTATTAGCTCCCCTCTGGGAATGCAATCTGCCAATTTGAGCAGAAGTTGGAGAATGCTGGTCTTCTTTTTCCCTTTTCTCTTTTTCTTCTTCCCTCACCAAATGTGGTCCCCCTCTTTACATGTAGATGTTTGGTCAATAGGAATATAATTTTTGGTCACATAGTTTTGTAAGATATTTAGGGGTTTGGGGCCTAGATTTTAAGTTTTTTAAAATTTCCATTATCATTATTATAATCTTTTTAAAAAAAGCTGAGGCAATTTACTTTTTTTGCCTTATGCAGGTTTCACTTATAATTTCTTTAAATATAGCTCTGAAAAAAAAGGCTTTAAAAAAACCCATTTTGTTTCATATGGAGATACTTGACTAGTCTTTGAACTCAGATCACTCTGGCTCTCTACTGAATGATCAATAGTAGCCCTCAAACCAAACCTTTGTTTAGATTTTGATGTGTAAATCACAATTGTTTTCTGTTCTGGCTAAAACCTCTAAGGGTCTTCCACTCCCAAACTGATGGTTTTGTGATGGTAATCTTTTGTTTCAGTTCTTACCCATCCTTTTGTCATTGAATGGACATTACCTCAGACAAACTGAGACCTGAGAAAGACATTAATTTAGGAAGGCCAAGGTCACCTACTACATCTGGGCCATTGCCAATCATCTTGACTTTTTTTTTGCCAATGGACTTCAATGACTCTAGAGGAGAGAGTGAGGCTGGTGACTTAGTGCAGATCTGCCATTGGTCTTCTTTGAGAATGAAGAATGAACAACAAGATGCAGAAAATACTTGTGACCAATGTCAATAAATTTTTCTGTTAAAAGCTTGAGATTGCATAGTAATAAATGGACATTTCCTCTATATGGTATCTAAAATCAAGGGTCAGCATTATATATAATGGAAACTAACTCGCAACCTTTCCAATAATAGTAGAGGTAAGGTAGGGAAACCTGTTATTATCATTATTTCAAAAAATATATTCTAGACATGCTAGCTGTAGCAAATAAATAAGAAAAATAAATCAAAGGAATAAATTTGGCAAAAAAGAAATAAAGTAATAACTTTGTAGATGATAAGATGGTCAACAGAGAATTCTAAAGGGTCAACTAAAATTTAATTAAAACAATATCTTCTAAAAAATTTGTTCAGTAATGTCTGACCCTTTGTGACCCCATTTGGGGTTTTCTTGGCAAAGGCACTGGTGTGGTTTGCCCTTTCATTATCCAGCTCATTTTAAAGATGAGGAAACTGAGGCAAACAGGGTGAAGTGACTTGCCACACAAATATTAAGTGTCTGAGATCAGATTTAAACCTAGGAAGATTAGTTTTCTTTACCCCAAGCACAGCACTATACTACCTACCTCTCCCTTCTGAAACATAGTAAAATATAAAATAAACCATTCAAATCATCAGATATTCAGTATATGACTAACAAAACCATCAGAAAGAAACAGAAAGGGGTAGCTAGGTGGTGCAGTGAATAGAGCGTTGGCCCTGGAGTCAGAAGGACCTGAGTTCAGATCCAGCCTCAGACACTTAATGCACACACAAACAAAAACCTAGCCGTGTGACCTTGGGCAAGTTACCCTCCAAATTGCCCTCCAAAATGCAAAAAAAAAAAAAAAAAAGAAACAGAAAGATTCCATTCAGAAAAACTAGAAAATCTATAAAATAGTTAAGAACTCATTTAACAAGACACATGGAGAAACTATATGAATACATCTACAAAATATGTCTTATAAAAATCAAGACAAATCTCAATAATTGGAGAAAAATCTATTGTTAATTGTTGGGATATGCCAATATAGCATATAAAAATGAACAGAACATGGTAGAGTAAAGGTAGGGTCTCCTTGAACTGTCCCAAATTCCACTTTAAACAATGTTAAAATAATGCCTCAAGGGGCGGCTAGGTGGTGCAGTGAATAGAGCGTTGGCCCTGGAGTCAGAAGGACCTGAGTTCGGATCCAGCCTCAGACACAATGCACACACAAACAAAAACCTAGCTGTGTGACCTTGGGCAAGTTACTTAACCCCAATTGCCCTCCAAAATGCAACAACAACAACAACAACAATAATAATAATGCCTCAAAACAAATTCTGAAGCAGCAGAACCAACAAAAGGACAGGGTGAAACAATTTTCCATCCCAAAAAGGCTGACAGGAAAGATGTCTCACTGGGGAGAAAGTGGAGCACAGGCCCTGCCAGAGCAGGCCATACCTGGCAAGCCAGAAATAGGCCTTGTGGGCAACTGAGTCCATTTGGTAAACTTCTGGAGCTCTCAGCCCACAGACAAGAGGGGTCAGTCAAGTGGTCAGAAGGAGAATATAGGGGACCCTTTGCTGCCACTGGATGTAGGATTCTGTTGTATTACTCATACACTATTCTAGCTCACAGTCCCAGGTTGAAGAGGAGCACTAGAAGGAGTGACCCTGGTCACAGTTCCAAGGTGGGAAAGTGATTTTGTGGTCACTCACAGATCAGAGCACATGCCAGGACATCAGTGAGGACACCTCTCTTTAGATCATAGCATCTTGGAAGAATTGGAAACTTACAGATCCAGAGAACTAGCTCTGAAAACAGCAGCATTAAAAACCTGAAGCTGAGGATAGTACCCCCTCCATCATGGCAACAGAGCCCAACTTCAACATAAAGTTAAAAGTCAAGAAATAGACTGGAAAATGAGCAAACAATAACAAAGAATCTGGTTATTTAGAACACAAACTCAGAAGACAACAATGTTAAAACAGTTGCACACAAAGCCTCAAAGAAAAATGTGAATTGGTCTCAGGCCTAAAAAAAAAAAAAGAGCTCAAAAAGGATTATAAAAATCAAATAAGAGAGGTAAATGAAAAATTGGGGAAAGAAGTGAGAGTAATGCAAGAAAATCATGAAATAAAAAGAGTTAACAGCTTGGTAAAGGAGGCACAAAAATATTGAATAAAATATCACCTTAAAATAGAATAGAAAAATTGTAAGAGGCACAAAAATGCACTGAAGAAAACTACTTTCTAAAAACAGAATTGGCCAAATGGAAGAAGATATACAAAAATTCACTGAAGAAAATTACTCCTTAAAAAGTATAATTGGCCAAATAGAAAAGGAGGTACAAAAGGTCCCTGAAGGAAATGATTCCTTAAAAATTAGAATTGGACAAGTGGAAGCTAATGACTTCATAAAACATAAAGAGACAATAAAACAAAAACAAAAGGATGAAAAATGTAATCACAAAATATGTCATTGGAAGTACAACTGACCTGGAAAATAGAAGCAGGAGAGAGAAATTTAAGATTTATCGGTCTATCTGAAAGTTATGATTAAAAGAAAAGAAAGGAAAAAAGATCCTAGGCATCATATTTCAAGAAATTATCAAGGCAAACTGCCCTGATACCTTAAAACCAGAGGGTGAAATTGAAAAAATTCACCAATCACCTTCTGAAGTAGACCTCCCAGGAATATCATAGTTGAAAATTCCATAGCTCCCAAGTCAATTAGAAAACATTCCAAGCATTCAGAAAGAAATAATGCAAATATCATGGAACCACAGTCAGGATAATACAAGAGCTTCTCCACTAAAGGATCAGAAGGCTTAGAATATGATATTCTGGAGGGCAAAGGAGCTAGGATCACAACCAAGAATCTACCCAGCAAAACTGAATATAATTCTTTTTTTTCTTTTTTGGAGGGCAACTGGGGTTAAGTGACCTGCCTAAAGTAACATGGCTAGTAAGTGTGTCAAGTGTCTGAGGCCAGACTGGTCCTGGAATCAGGAGGACCTGAGTTCAAATCCGGCCTCAGACACTTAACACAAAAAGTAGCTTGTGACCTTGGGCAAGTTGCTTAACCCCAATTGCCCCCCCCCCCAAAAAAGCAAAAAAAAATATATGAAGGAAACTACATCTTGCTAAGAAATAATAAGGGAAAAGGACTTTTATGTACAAAAGTATTTATAGCAGCTCTTTTTTGTGGTGGCAAAATATTGGAAAATGAGGCAATGTATGTCAGTTGAGAAATGGCTGAACAAGTAATACTATATGATTGTGATGGAATACTATCATCCTATAAGACATGATGAGCAGTGTGCTTTCATAAAAACCTAGGAAATCTTATGTAAACTGATGGCAAATGAAGTGAACATAACCAGGAAAACAATATACAAAGTAACAGCAATGTTGTTCGATGATTGTGAATGACTTAGCTATTTTTTTGAAGAGGGGAAAGCAAGGAAATTGGTGTTAAGTGACTTATCCAAGGTCACGCAGCTGGTAAGTGTGTCTAGGGTCTGAGGCTGGATTTGAACTAAGGTCCTCCTGACTCCAGGGCTGGTATTATATTCACTGCTTCACCTAGCTGCCCTGACTTAGCTTTTCTTAGCAATATAATGATCTAAGACAATTTCAAATGACTCATGATGAAAAATGCTATTGACCTCTAGAGAAAGAACTGATGGAGACTTAATGTAGATTGAAGAATACTTTTTAAAAATTTTATTTTTCTTGTCTTTTGTTTTCTTGTGTTTTCTTTTGTGGAATGAAACACAGAAATATGTTTTGCATGACTATACATGTACAACCTATATCAAATTGCTTTCCTTCTCAGTGAGGGGGAGAAGAGGAAGGGAGGGAGGAAAATTTGGAACTCAAATTTAAAAAAAATGTTAAAATTGTCTTTCATTAAATTGGAAAAAAATAAAATATTTAAAAATAACAACATTACTTCAATGATTTGTTTATTCAATCCCATGCCATGCCAACTAAATTACTAAAGAATTACTTTATAAAGCTATAATGAAATTCACCTGGAGCAAAAAAACCAGTCATGATTCTCAAGGAAAATAATGGGGAGAAATAGGAAGGAAAGGGTATTATATAAATATGTATTCCTTTCCCATCCTCCCTTGCAATCTTCAGACTGGGTCATCAGCTGGATCAGAATAACACTCAGAGCCACACAACTACTGTTTGTTTCTCTATTTGCTCCTCACTCAATACCTTGGGCCCATAATCATTTCTTCAGACTGTCACTCTTAAATGCAGGTTTCCTTCTTCATACCCACTGGATCTGTGACCCAATAGTTGGAGTGAACAACGTAGGTGCCAATTGACATTTGTTCTATTCCCTGTACAAGGTCAGGCCTCTCTCTACTGGTTCTGGGAATGCTTCTTGCCATGGTGCACAGTTAGGGAACAGGTCCTATGCTAGAAGACTCCATGAAACCTTTTCCCAGCTATACTATGTTCCTAGTATACATAGACCTTCTTGTCGTCCTATGTCATCCTGTTAGAAACAATGACACTGATGTTTTTCTTGGATTTCCAACCATTACTTGATCTGACTCATTTTTCATGTCTTTCTATAGAGTTGGGAATGAATCACCTATGCTACCTTTTGCTACTCTGGCATTTTAACTGTTTTCTAATGGTACAGCTTTGGATATGGGCATATTACAATAATACATCACCTGTTGTTCATCAGCTCAGTTAAATAATACAGGACAGGCTTTATTTGAATAGACAGATAAACTTGATACACAAAGAACTCCAACCTGAGGCCCTCAATAGTGAAATCCTGCTCCCTTCACTCTGTAATAGAGCCCCACCCTCTCCTAAGACCTGTACAATCAGGGGTGTACTGGTAAATGTTTAATAACGAGGCTCTTTGAGTGATAAGAATATATGCAGTATACTTTTTTATCAAATGTTTTATTCACTTCTAGTTTATATCACTCATTTCTGCAAGATTTTGAGTTTCAAATTTTCTCCCCATTTTCCCCTACCCCCACCCCAAAATAGCGATCCCACTGGATATCCCCTCCTCTGATCTGCTCTCTCCCTTATCTTCCCCCATACTCCTTCCAACTTTCCAGTAGGGCATGGTGGATCTCTATGCCCCAGTGCCTGTATATCTTATTTCCCATTTACATGTACAATAATATTGATAATTGTATATATATGTATGTATATATACATATATTTTAAACATTTGATTATAAAGCTTTGAATTCCAGATTCATTCCCTTCCTCCCTTGTCACCCACCCTTACTGGGAAGATAAGCAATTCAATATAGGTTGTACACGTGTAGCTATGCAAAACATTTCCATAGTGGATTTATTATAAAAGACTGACTATAATTCCCTCCCTCCTATCCCACCTCCCACTTGTTCTATTCTCTACTTTGGTCCTGTCCTTTTTCAAAAGTGATTGCTTCCAACTTCCCTCTCCCCCAGCCTGCCCTCCCTCCTATTATTTCCCTCTCATCCCCTCCCCCCGCCACTCTCCTGTAGGGTGAGATACCCTATTTAGTGTGTATGTAATTCCCTCCCTAAGCTAAACTCAATGAGAATAAGGTTGACCCATTCCCTTTTGACTTCCTGTTCTCCCCCTCCATTGTAACCATTTTCCCTTACCTCTTCTATATGAGATAGTTCTTCTCTCACCTCTTAATTTCACCTTTTAAGTATCATCCCTTCCCATTAAACTGGTCCTGTGCCCTCTATCTATGTATACCTGTACACATATATGCACACATTCACATATGAATACATATTCACATATGTATTCATACGCCCATATACCCTCCTATATAGACATATGTATGTATGTGTGTATATGTATACATATATAATATATTATTACATACACACACACACACACACACACACACACACACACACACACATATATATATATATATATATACATTTCTATTCTCTTCAATTATTCTCATACTGAGAAAAGTTTCATGTTACAATGATCATTTTTCCATGTAGGAATATAAATAGTTCAACTTTGATAATTTCCTTTTGATTTCCCTGTTTACCTCCTCATGCTTCTTGTATCTGAATGTCAGATTTTCTATTCAATTCTGTTTTTTTTTTATCAAAAATGCTTGAAAGTCCTCTATTCCACTGAATGACCATATTTTCCCCTGAAACATGATACTCAGTTTTCCTGGGTAGGTGATTCTTGGTTTTAATCCCAGCTCCTTTGCCTTCTGGAATATCATATTCCAAGCCCTTCCATCCCTCAGTATAGAAGCTGCCAGATTCTGTGTTATCCTGATTGTGTTTCCACAGTATTGAAATTGTTTCTTCCTGGCTGCTTGTAGTATTTTCTCCTTGATCTGGGAATTCTAGAACCTGCCTATAATATTCCTAGGAGTTTTCTTTTTGGGATCTTTTTTAGGAGGTGATAGGTGGATTCTTTCAACCTCTATTTTGCCCTCTGGTTCTAAAACATCTATATTAACAATGCAATATTCACAGTGCCTATGGCAATTATAAATAGGCTTATGTGGTTATTAATCACAAAATATACCAGGATTTCTATATGGGGGATAAAGCCAGAACATTTATTAAAACACCAAATAACTGAGTCCCAAAACCAGAAAGTCAAAGCCATCAGAGTAGTTATGAAATTGGCACATGTAATTAACGTTGTAAACAACCACATTTTTAAGCCTTCAAGACAGAACAGGCTACCTCAGGCAAAGGTCCTTCTCTCCCCACTCACAGCAACTGCTCAGCAACCAGGAAGCATGCTCCCAACAGCTCTGGGCCCCCACAGTTCCGGTCCCTGCCAGTCCCCAATAAGAGTCCTTAGCAGAAATTCTGGCTGGCTCAAAAAGGGGTTTGCGCCTCCACCTCTACCAGGACTCTACTTTTGCTTCTGCTTCCTTTTGCCCCACCCCTTCCTGCTATGTCAGCAAGTCCAGTAGGGCATGGAAGATCTTTAAATCCCATAATCCTTATATGAGGGCAAGTTTCCTTGAGAATTTCTTGAAGGATGATTTCTAGGTTTTTCCTTTGATCATGGCTTTCAGGTAGTCCAATAATTTTTAAAATTATCTCTCCTGGATCTATTTTCCAGGTCAGTGGTTTTTCCAATGAGATATTTCACATTGTCTTCTACTTTTTCATTTGTTTGGATCTATCTAATAGTATCTTGATTTCTCATAAAGTCATTAGCTTCCATTTGCTCCAATCTAATTCTGAAGGAATGATTTTCTTCAGTGAGCTTTTGAGATTCTTTTTCCATATGCAAATTTGGCCTTTTAAGGCATTCTTCTCCTCATTGCCTTTTTGAACCTCTTTTGCCATTTGAGTTAGTCGATTTTTTTAAGGTGTTATTTTCTTCAGTCAGGCTGTTGACCCTCATTTCATAATTTTCTTGCATTGTTCTCATTTCTCTTCCCAATTTTTCCTCCACTTCTCTTATTTGATTTTCAAAATCCTTCTTACAGTCCTCTCTGCTTGTAACCAGCTTGTATTTTTCTTGGAAGCTTTTGGTGTAGGAGTGACTTTGCTGTCTTCCTCCTGTTCCATGCCTTGATCCTTTTTGTCCCTAAAATAGGAGTCTAATATTGGATTCCTCTGTTTGCTTTGCTTCCCTCATGTACTCATGTTGCCACTCAATTACTTGACTTTTGGGCTTGTTGCCACAGTAGGACTCTGCTACCAGACAGGGGAGCTTCATCCCAAACGCTGGGGTTTTCTCAGCTGCCAAAGGTATTAGTTGGGTGCCCTCTCAGAAGCCTCCACATGCTCTGGCAAGTTGGTCACAGACCCCAGGATCTCCTTCCTAGACAGCAATCCAGATCCAAGCAGGTTAAAGCAAGAGGGATTACTCCTCAGACTGGTTGCTTGGTCCCTATACAGTTTGCAGGCCAGGAGCTGAAGCTGCCACATGCTGGTGGCTGCATGGCTGCAGTGCCTCAGCGAATTTTCCTTCCAGGGGATAAAGACCAACTGCACTCCCAAACTACTGGATCCTAAAGTCCACATTGCACTGACCTCTCACTTTTTCCTTGGCATCTATGGGTTGATAATTCTGGAAATCACCACAGCTGCTGGTGATCTGAAGTCCCTCCAGCTGGCAGCTGGTCAGGTCTGCCCTGGGGCTAAAACCTCCCCCTCAGCTGCAGGGCTGGGGTCAGCTCTCAGAAGGCTGAGCTGGCCACTTGCTGCTGGCCTGCTTCCGGGCTGTCCTCAGTAGGAGGTTAGCTTCTCTGTGTCATTTTGTAGGTTCTGTAGCTCCAAAGTTTGTTCAGAGTCACCTTTTACATGAATTGGAGGAAGTGAGAGCCAAAGCCCCGTGGAAGCCCTGTTTCTACTCTGCCATCTTGACTCTGCCCCCTTCAATATACTTTTAAGCTTAACCTGAATCACTCACATTTTTTTCATTCACATTTTCTAAAGAATAGAAATCAACAAAATCACAAATCAAGCCCTAATTTGTATCAATTGCTAATTCCCATATTGAAAATTTAACAATGAGCTCTCAAAAGACATTTAGAGCTGCCTCAACATATGCCTGTACAGTATACCTTTCTGAACAATAACCTCTAGGTTTGAGACTTACTGAGTAAAGGAAAAATAGTGAGGATTGCTCTTCTAAGTCTCATCTCCTTAAGGGAAACATATAGTCCTTCATAATGCTATAGTATTACCCTGGGTAGACCTTCAGAAAAGAAGAATGTAGTCAAGTCCCTAGGAAACTGGCCACATTTAACCTATACAATTGACTTGACCTTAAGGATGAGTCAATCAGTTAATCAATAAGCATTTATTAAGCACCTACTATATGCCAGGAACTGTCCTAAGCACTGGGAATACAAAGAAAGGCGAAATAGAGTCATTGCTTTCCAGGAGTTCACAGTCTAAGGAGGGGGGTGGGGAGACAACATGCGAACAAATATATACAAGCTAACTATATACAGGATAAATGGGAAATAATTATCAGTTAAGAATTAAGAGGGACTCAGAAAGGGGGGGATTTTATCTGGGACTTAAAGGAAGCCAGGAGGTGGAGATGAGAAAGGAAGCATTCCAGACATGAATGATGGTCAGTGACAATGCCTAGAGCCAAGACATGGAGTGTCTTGTTCATGGAACAACAATGAAGCCATTGTCAGTGGGTTCCAGAATATGTGGTGTGGTATAAGGTATAAGAAGACAGAAAATATATTTTTTGGTGATAGGGGGAGAGGAGTATAGATTATGAAGGACTTTGTCAGGTGAAGGATATTGTATTTTATTGTTAAGGTGATAGGGAGCCACTGGACTTTATTGAGCAAAGGCGTGACTTGTTTGGACTTCTGCTTTAGAAATTATCATTCAAAGGCATGACCAAATGACTCCTGTCCATTGACAGTCTTTCCTTTGCTCTCCCTTGGTTGAGTCTCCTGCTTTGCTCTCGTTGTCTCCTCCCCAGCAGGCCTGCCTTTTTTCTTTTCCCTTATGTTTTATTACTGTATCTTGAATTATACATAATAACTCCCTGATATTCTCCCATGATGCCCACATTATAACATACACAGAGAATTGAGCCAAACTACTCAATACAGAGATGATGACTAAGAATATGTGACATTTTAAATGCATATCTAGAGGACTGATGACAAAACATCCTACTTACTTCCTCTAAGAGGGATGATAGACATGATACAGAATTATGGATGTGTGTGTATATATACTCATATCATATTGTATTGCACTATATTGCATTGTATGGCATTGTATCAAGTCATATCATATCATATATTATATATCATATTATATTATGTCATATTATATTTGTTTTGCTTGATTATTGCATATTTGTTATAGGGATCTGATTTTCTTGGGAGTTATAAGAGGTAGAAAATGCTTAATAATTATATATATATAAAATACTGAAAAAACAAAATGTACCATATCCATAGTCAGGCACATGCCTAAGAGGAGATTGTCATTTGTAATCCATATGGGTCCAAATTAAAAAAAATATTGTTATCATTTTAACTATTGTATAAATGTTGCTTCTGGTTCAGCTTTCTCTACTTTGCATTAGTTCATAGAAGTCTTTTCATTTTTCTCTGAATTATCCCTATTTGCCATTACTTAAAGCAAAAAGCTTTCCATTACATTCATATATCATAATTTAAAAGCTATTCTCTATTCAATGGACCCTATAATTTGATTCCATATTTTCTACTATAAAAAGAATTTGAATATGTTAGAGGATCTTTCTTTTTATCATTGACCTCTTTGGGACAAGAGGTCAATGGCAGAACATTCTCATATACTAGAATATTCTCAGCAATACTATATAAGTATATATGTACATATGTATATATGTGTGATATATATACATATGCTATCTCTATCATCCATTTATCTATCTTATCTATCTATCTATCTCATTATGAAATTTCCAGATCACAAAGTATAAATAGAATACTTTGATATTTTTTGCCTATGTAATTTGAAATTGATTTCCCAAATGGTTAGACCAACTAACAGTTCCATCAACAATGAATTGGTGTGTCTATCATCTCATAATTCCTCCAACATTAACTTTATCTATTATTTTTGCAATTTTAAAATAAATTTTACTCATATTTTTATCTCATCCAAATTTCTATCTATATTCCTTTCTTTTTCCCTCCCAGAGTGTCACCTAATGTAATAAAGAAATTTTAATAAGAGAAAAAAAAAACAATCACTACATTGCTAAAAATCTGGATCTCTCTCTCTGTCTCTCTCTCCCTCTATCTATCTGTGTCTCTGTCTCTCTGTCTCTCTCTCCCTGTCTCTCTCTCTCTGTCTTTCTCTCCCTCTCTCTCTCTCTCTCTCTCTCTCTCTCTCTCTCTCTCTCTCTCTAATGAGCCCTAATCCCCCACCTCTTCAAAGGAGTGAGGGAAGATGTCTTCTCATATCTCTTCTTTTGAGCCAAGTTTATTCTTTTTAATTTTTCAACATTCACAATTTTGTGTGGTTCTTTCCATTTACTTTGTTGTAGTCATTGTGTATTGTTTTTATTGGTCTGTTTTTTTTCATTTTACATTAATTAAAATGAGTCTTTTCATGCTTTGCTGTGTACATTATATTAATGCTTTTTACAAGACAGTAACAATCCATTTATGTATCATAATTTGTTTTGCCATTTCCCAAACAATGGACATCTTTGTTTCCAGTTCCTTGCTACTACAAAAAGTGCTACAATATGTATTTTGTTATTTTTAGCTTCCCCTTCTTTTATACATGACCTCCTTGGGTTATGTGCTGATTAATGGAATTTCTGTATCAAAAGGCATAGGTATTTTAGCAGCTTTATTCGAATAATTCCAAATTGCTTTCCAAAATGTTTGTTTTAATTCACATCTCAACTCATAGTGAATTAGAGTTCCTTTCTTTCAATAGTGTCACTAACACTGACTATTAGCATCTTTTGACATCTTTATCAATTTGTTGGGTGTGATGTGAAGCCTTAAGGTTATTTTGATGTGCATTTCTCTTATCATTAGTTATTTTGAGAGCATTTTTTCATGCAACTGATAATATAATATAAATATAATACTTTCAGTTCTTCTTTTGAAAACTTCTTTTTCATCTTCTTTGACTTATCTCTTGGAGAATGACTTTGGTCTTAAGTATCTCTGTTAATTATTTATGTATGTTGTATACCAAACCCTTATCCAAGAAATTTCATTGAAACAAAACTGTTTCCAGTCAACTGCTTACTGTCCTATTCTAGATATATTAATTTTGTTTGTGCCGCAGCTTTTTGATTTCATATGAATATGAAATAAAATAATCAAAATTATTCATATTTTCAATAATCAAAATTATTTTTCTTCTTCAAAATCCTCTATCTCTTGTTTTATTGGGAATACATCTGCCATGTCTACCCATAATTGTAAAAGACATATAAGCTACTTCTCTTCTAATTTTTTTTAATGGCATGATGTTTAATATTCAGGTCACATATCCATTTAGAATTTATTGTAGGAGGGGCCACTAGGTGGCGCAGTAATATCCAGCCCTGGAGTCAGGAGGATCTGAGTTCAAATTCTACCTCAGACACTTAACACTTATTAGCCGTGTGACCTTAGGCAAGTCACTTAAGCCCAATTGCTCTGACTTCCCCCCTCCAAAAAGTAAGAAGAAAAGAAAAACAAAACCCACTACAAATATCTATATCTATCTAATCTCTCTTTATATATGTCTATATATACACATACATATATATTGTCTACATATATACACACAACCTATTATATATGTATATATATACATATACATACATACATACAGATATAACTATACAAAACAAATTTTATTAGCTATGGTCCACAAAAATAGAACAAAACAAAAGGGAAGAAAATATGCTCCAATCTGCACTAGATCTCTATCCAGAGGTGGATAAGACATTTCATAATGAGTCCTTTGGGACTGTGGTTGATCATTGTGTTGATCAGATTACTAAGTCTTTCAAAGTTGATTATCTCTACAATATTGCTATTACTATCTAAATTTTTTTTCCTGTTCTTTGTTTACTTAATTTTGTTTGTACAGTTTGTACAAGTCTTGTACAAGTCTTCCCAGGTTTTTCTAGAACTACCCCCTTGTTAGTTTCTTTTCTAGATCTTTATGGAGAAGTTTTTTTTGGGGGGGGGAGATCATTATTTTTTCCTGTTAAATTTGTCATTTTGGCTCTCTGTGATTTGTTCTTTAGCCCATTGTTATTGGGATCTTACCATTATGCCTCCATCTAGACCTGTATATTTTGTTTGTGCTCCTTGAATTTACTACTATTTTGCTGCAATGTGGTCTAAAAAAGATATACTATTTCTGCTTTTTAACACTTGTCTGAAATATCCTCAATACACGGTCAATTTATGTAAATGTCCCATAACAAATTAAAAAATATATTTATACAGATAAAGAATCTGGATTGTATAAGCAGTCCTATTCAGAAACCACATGTCTTTTAGCTTTAATATCTTCAGCAATTCGTTCAATTCCATACTTTCTCTTTAGTTTATCTTTCTATTACATTAGTCCACTGCTGAGAGAGTAATATTATAATCTACTATTTTTATTATGCTATTATTTGTGTCTTTTGGTAATTTAGTTAATTTTTCCTTTATGAATTTAGATGCTATGGCATTTGGATAATATGAGCTTAGTACTGATATTGATTTTGATACTGATATTTGTGGTCTATGGTTACTTTCAGCATTAATATATTTTCCTTGTTTATTAATTGGTATTGTGAATTTTAGTTTTGCTTTGCATGTTTTTGCATTATTGAAACTTATGCTTTTTAATATTCACCTCACACATAGTAAATTATGTTCCAGCTTCTCATTTTTACTCTGTTCATGTCTTTGCTTTTTAGATGTGTTCCTTGTAAGCAACAGATTATAGGATTTTGTTTTCTTTTCCAATCTGTCACTTTTATTTTGATTGTTTAATCCATTCACATACATACCACCATCTTTTGGTTGTCAATTTCCCAGCTCTAGAGTTTTATTAAATTTATTTTTTTCTTTATTCTTGTTATTTAGTCACCATAATTCTTTTTGTTTTTTTCCTCTTTTTTTTCCTTCTCATAAATGGTTAGTTCAAAATCTCCCCCTCCTCACCTACAATTATTTTGTCTGCTTTGTTTTATGCCTCTCATTAAAAAAGTCACCTTGTTCTCTTCATTTTCTTTCCTGTCTATTCTAAACTTTGATCCATAAACTTCTTTGATCCATAAACTTTGATCCATAAACTTCTTTGATCCATAAACTTCTTTGATCCATAAACTTCTTTGATCCATAAACTTCATATTTATTTATTCTTTCTTTAGTCTCTTTGTGTTTCTCAAACTCCAAACAGTCCATGATGTCTTTGACCACCTCTCCATCACTACCCTGGCAGGCTTCTTCTCATGCTAGTAATGGCTCCATCTCTCTGGCCTCCTCTGATTTGTAAGTTTTTTCCTAACCTCCACTTGAAAAAGCACCCACACCAGCCATCATACTCTCTTCAAACACTGAGCAACTCATGATGCCTCAGAATACCTTCCCTACTGTGCTTCCCCCCATCTACTTTTCAGGTCCCTTTATGTGCTTAGAATATAAACTCCTTGTGAGCAGCTCTGTATTTCTTTTTGCCTGTACTATATTCCTGACCTAACATAATGCCTGATACATAGTAAGAATTTAATAAATATATACCTTTCTTTGTATATCTTATGTAGTAAAAGCTTCTAAAATACCCAGGGTGAATCACTTCTTCCAAGCCATCTCCATGTTATTGTTTTGTAGATCTTGTTCCTTCAACCCCTTCCTTCTTTAACCTCACTCTTAGAAGTACCAATTCCCAAGGGAACCTCACAGCAAAAATCTCCTTGTTCAAAATTGTTTTACCTCTTGCCCTCATCACAGTAATTTTCTTACCCATTTGCCTTGCAATTTCCTCCATAGGTCTGTGCCTTCCAACCCTTCTGGATGGTAGGTGCCATCAATGAGTTCTGATTTCCCTTTTTCTGAGGCAGTTTATCTTCCAAGGAGGCACAATACTCTCGCAGAGAAAACTATCTTTCTGGGTACCAAACTAGGAGAACATTTTAGAGAGTAGCAGCAATGTTGTAACAATAATCAATTGTGAAAGACTTCGATACTCTGATCAATACAATAATTCATGATAATCCCAAAAGGCTCATGATGATGAAAAAAGGCTATCCACCTCCAGGGAGAACTGATGAACTTATTGTGCAGACTGAAAGTTTTAGGTTTTATGACTATAACTAGTCTTTTAAATGTCTTAATAGTCATCTTGCCCTCTAATTTTAATCTTTCCCATTAATTTAAAAGCTTGTGTTCTGGGTTTAGTTTAAAAAAATCTGCCGTTCTCTCTCATTGAGAAAGCAAGAAAAACAAAACCCCTGTTACAAACATAGATAGTTAACACAACATGCTATCCAACATAAACTAGGCCCTCACCACAGCAAGATAGCCTTTTTATTATTCCTCCCTGATTTCCTATTCTATTCCCCAGAAAAATTATTCCAAACACTATCTTCCCTTTTCAAGTCTCTCTTACCTTCCCCTCCTCCCTCTCTCAGCTAAGGGATTAACATTTTACTTGAGTGATAACGTTGAGACCACTCCACGTGAACTCCTTCCTCTCTTATTTTCTTAGTTTCATCTCTATTTTTTCTCCTTTTCTTCAGGTGCTGACAATGAGGGGCCCCTTCTCTTTGCTAAGGCCAATCACTCTATATGTACACTTGATCCTTTCTTCTCCAACAGATTGTAATCTCACTCTTATCTTTCTTGAATCCTCAACCTTTTCCTTTCTACTGGGAATTTCCATCTGGTCATCCCAAAGACATCTCAAACTCAATTTGTCTAAAACAGCTTATGCTCTCTCCCCCAAAACTATCCTTTCCTCAATTTTGCCTATTTTTCTCAAAGGCACTATTCTCCCAGTCTTCCAGGTTTATAAATGCATCCTCATCCTCCATTCTTCACTCCACATATCCAATTGTTACATCTTGCCATTTCTTCTTCCACATTACTTTCATCTGACCACCTCTCCCCCACTCACATACCTGCCATTTTAGTTCAGGCCCTCCTCTTCTTTTGCCTGGAGTATTGCAACAACCCAGTTGGTTTCCCTTCCTCAGGTGTCTCCTTATTTAACCCATCTACTGGATTGCAGCAAAAAAATATTTCCCTGAAGCACAAATCTGACCGTGTCACTCCCCTATTTGACAAAGCTCAGTGGCTCCCTATTGCCTCTGAGATAAAATATAAAGTCCTCTATTTAGTTTTTAAAACCCTTTACCCTGCTCACAGACAACCTCTCTGAAATATACCTCCTCTTACACTCTGCAGCCAAACTGGCCTCCTCCATACATGACATTCCACCTGTCCTCTTCATGTTTTGCACTGTGCATCCCAATGCTTTTCTTTACTTCTGCTCAGAAAATGCTTCTCTTCCTTCAAGCTCCAGCTGAAGCATCATCTTCTGTATGATCTCCCCCCCACAACTGCTAGGACCCTTCCTCCCCATTTACCTTATATTAAAATATTTTGTATTTATTTCTTAGATTTGTATACATTTATTTATGCATTTGTCGTCTTTTCCATTAGAATGTAACCTCCTTGAGCATAGAGATTGTTCAATTCTTTGCATTGTTATTCTCAGTGCTAATATTAAGTCTAGCACATAGCAGGTACCTAGTACCTGCTTCTTGATTGATAGACATAGACTTCTATTCTTGACTCCCTTGCCCTTTCACTGATCATACATTTTCCAAACTCAAAGTCTGGATTGTTCCAGACATTTACGTCCTCCATTCCTACCTCCATGCTGCTGGATAAAGTCATGCAATTGAATCAACTGGGACCATGATAAATGTATCTAATCTCCACAGGATTCTCATTGCTGCAAAGCAAATGCTTATCATACTCCATCGTACTCCTCATAGACGTGATTACAAAGCTGCTTTTCAGTCATCAAGCCTCTAATAGCACTTTCCCCTCCTCAACTGAGGATTTCACTTCATACTTCACTGAGAAAATAAAGGCTATTCTATGTGCTCTTTTCTCCACTTTTCTACATCTCAAATTACTTTGAAATTATCTTTCATTTTCTCTTCCTTGACTCCAAACTCTAATAAAGAGGTGTCATTTCTTCTCACTCTTCTACATTTGCCCTTGCTCCTACCTTTCCTCCTCTCCAGTGAATTGCCCTTACTCTGATATTCTATCTTCAATTTCTTCCTATCTACTGGTTCTTTCCCTCCTGCCTAAAAACAGATCCAAATCTCCCTCCTCCTTAAAAAAAACCCACATCACTAGACCACATTGTATTTTCAAATTCTCACCTTCTATCTCTCCTCCCTTTCCCAGCCAAACCCCTAGAAAAATCAGTCTACGATGGTTGCCACCACTTCCTCTTCTGTTCCTCACTCATCAACACTTTGCCTTCTGCCTTCTAACTTCACCATTCAGCTGAAACATCAGTTAAGTTATAATGATTTCTTAATTGCCAAAGCCAAAGCTGATGGTTTTTTCTCAGTTCTAGTCCTTCTTGACTTTGCTGCTTCTGATGCTGTCAACTTCCTTCTTCTGGACACTCTCTCTTCTCTCTTGCTCTCTTTTTGGGTTCTCACCCCTCCTTTATGACCTCTTTCTCTGTCTCCTTTGCTGGTTCTTCATCCACAATACATTTCATATTGTGGTGGTTCCTCAAGGTTCTGTCCTGGGCTTTCTTCTCTTATTTCTCTATACTCTCACATGGTGACTAGAGCAGTTCCCTCGAGTCTATTTCTCATCTCTATGCAGAAGACTCCCAAGTATACATATTCAGCTGTAGTCTTTCTCCTGAATTATAGTTTCACATTCCCAAATAATTACTGAACATTTCATGATAGAGATCCTGCAGGCATCTCAAAATCAACAGGTCCAAAACAGAACTTAAGATCTTTGCACTCAAATACACCCCTCTTCTGAATTTCCCGATGTCTATGGGAAACATTTATCCAGTCACTCATGATAACAACCTTGGCATTTTTCTTACCTCCTCATTCTCTCTCATCTCACATATCTAATCAGTTACCAAATTTCTACCTTCACATCTTTCACAGCTATCTCCTCCAATCAACTCACATGGCCACAACCCTAATTTACATTCTCATCACCTTTCACCTGGACTAACATAGTGTGGTCTTTCAACTTTGTCCCTCTGCTCTCAAATCCATCCATCTTATAGCTGCCAAAGTAATTTTCCTAAAACACAATGTCCGATCAATGTCATTGCCCTGTAGCTCCCTATTGTCTCTAGGAGCAAATATAAACCAGTATGTTTGGCCCTAACCTACATTCTCTGAATTATTATTCTCATCAATACATTCTGTAGTCTAGGCAAACTGACCCTCTTTCTGTTTCCTACACACATCATCCCATCTCATTTCCTGTTTTGACATTGGCCATTTCCCATGGCTGGAAAGTACTCTCTCCACCTCTTTAGACCTCTTAGAATTCCTTATTTCCTTCACAACTCAATTCACACATTTCCTTGTTCATGATCTCTTTCCTAATCCCCCTAGCAATTAGTGCTCTCCCCTCTAACTACCTTGTATTTATCTAGCATATAATTTGTATATGCTTAGTTAAATACATGTCTTCACTGAGCGAATGTAAGGTCCTTGAAGGCTGGTATTGTTTCTTGCTTGTCTCTGTACTCCTAGTACTTTGTACAACAAGCACACATAGTATATATTCAATAAATGCTTGTTGCTGGATTTTTAGGGGAAAAAGTCCACATAATTGTCATTTCCCAATGACCCCCTTCACCCCAACCCTTTCTTATAACAAGGAATCATATTGAACAAAACAAAATCAACACATTGGTCTTATCTGAAAATGTCAACCTACCTCTTGTTCACCATGTCTTTGCTTATGGTTGGGAGGCTTATTTCATCAAAAAGTTCTCTGAAAGTAAGCTTGGTCACTGCCTTGATCAGATTTCTTAAGTTTTTTCCTATCTATCTATGTGTGTGTGTGTGTGTATATATATATATATATATATATATATATATATATATATATATATATATGAGAGAGAGAGAGAGAGAGAGAGAGATACCTATACATTATTGCAGTCATTCTGTAAATTGCCATTGTCCTGCTTACTTGGCTCTGCCTGTTTGTCTTCTCAAATCTCTCTGAATTATTCATAAATTCTTGAAGTGTAATAATATTCCAGTATTATCATATACCAGAATTTGTTCAGCCATTCCTCAATAAGTGGGTATCCACTTTCTTTTGCATTTCTACTTTTGAAAATTTTTCATATCCTTTGATCACTTATCAATCAAAAAGTGACTTTTAGTCTTACAAATGCATCGATTTCCTGCCTTGGATAACAGGTTATTATCATACATTTTTGATGCAAGAATTTCCCCCCTCCCCCGCCTAATCACTATTATTCTTATTCTACTTACTATTGATTTTATTTGTGCCAGACCTCGAGTTTATACAATTTAAATGGTCTATTTCATCCTTTGAAATCACTTCTATTTCTTTTCTGGTTACTAAGTCCCCCTCAAACCATGATTATCAGGTACTTTCTTCCATTCTCTTCCAATTTAAAAATCAGGTACCTCTTTATATTTACTGCTTATGTATCCAGAGGTTATTGTGGTACAAAGGCCAGTTCAGATGCTGGTCTAAAGCTATTTTACCCCAAACTGTTTATGAGTTCCCCACCCAATAGAGAATTCTTTTCTTAGTACATCATATTCTTAGGTTTATTTAATACTATACTAGCTATTGTGTTGTCTTATTTATCTAGTCTGTTCCACTGACCTACTTTATTTTTAACCAGCACAAAAACTTTTGATGATCACTGCTTTATAATATAATTTGAGATCTGGTGATCCATCATTACTATTTTTTTTATTATTTCCTTTGAAATTCTTGACTGTTAAGTTTTTCTGAATGAATTTTGTTATTATGTAGTTCTATGAAATAACCCAGTTGGTAGTTTGATTCATGTAGCTTTCCCCTAGTAGGTTATTTTGGGCAGTATTTTCATTTTTATGATATTGACATAGCCTAAATATGAACAATGATTTCAATTATTTACAGCTTCTTATAGCTTCATGGTGGCTTTTTTCATTTCTACATTTCCTTCTCTTTTTTCTTTCCCCTTACCCTGCCTGAAAGTGTGTGAGAATTAACATAGGTCTGATTTCTGTTACTGATCAACAAAGGGAGTTTTGGCCTACTTTTTTTGACCTAGGCTGGATCACCCCTCCTCAGGCAACCTGTAGGACCCCTGCCCTCTGGAGGGGGCGGGGGTCACCATATTGTTGCTGGACTAAATCTGGCACCTGATTTCTGGCACCTAAATTGCACCTGCAATTTAGTCCATTGCAGTTCAGAACTCCTAGGCTTAAGAAATTCACTATTCCCAGCCTCCCTGGTAGCTAGGATTACAGGCAAAGGCTGCCACAACAAGGGGCAGTTGTATTGCTACAAATCTTGCAAGTCTTGGCAGAATGCCTGCTTCCTCTCAGTCCTAACAATGTTTAATTATACCATTTGAAGCTTTAAAAATTTTATAGGTATATGGTGATGTCTTATATCTTAGAGATATAAGGTGGTATCTCAAAAGGCAACATGGAATTATGTCATGGTCCTTAACCTGGGGTCCATATACTTGTTTTTGATAACTGCATTTAATCAGTTTCCCTGGTAATCCCATGAATTTTATTTTATGCACTTAAAAATATTATTCTGAAGAGAGGCTAGAGGTTTCATCAGATCAACAGAGGTATCCATAAAAAGATTTGTTGGAGTTAGCACAAACCAGCTTAAGAGCTGATTGTTAAATTTTCAGTGACTACTGATGAGAAACATGCAGACTAAGAGAACACCAAGAGAATGACAAATGTTGGAGGAGATGTGGGAAATTTGGAACACTAATGCACTGTTGGTAAAGCTGTGAACTAGTCCAACCATTTTGGAGAATAATTTGCAACTATGCCCAAAGGGCTATAAAACCGTGCATATCCTTTGATTTAGCAATACCACTACTAGGTGTGTTTCCCAAAGAGATAAAAGAAAAAGGGAAAAGACCTCCATGTATAAAAATATTTATGGCAGTTTTTTTTTGTGGCAGCAGAGAATTAGAAATAGAAGGTATGTTCATCAATTGCAGAATAGCTGAATAAGATTTTGTATATGATTGTGATGGAAAAATATTGTTCCTTAAGAAACAGTGAGCATCATACTATCAGAAAACCTGGAAAGACATGAACTGATGCAAAGTGAGGTGAGAAGAATCAGAAGAATATTATACACAGTAACAGCAATATAAAAAAAATCAAAGATCAACTGTGAATGACTTTGCTTTTCTCAGTAATAAAATGATCCTAAACTATTTTGAAGAATTTATGATGAAAAATGCTGTTTACTTTTAGAGAAAGTACTGATGGAGGCTGAATGTAAATCAAAGCATACTTAAAAAAAACACTTTATTATTCTTGGCTTTTTTTTGGAGGGTGTTTTCTTTTGCAACATGGATAATATGGAAATGTATTTTGCATGACTGTATCAAATTTCTTGTTTTCTCAAGGAGGAAGGGATGGAGAGAATTTGGAACTTGAAATTAAAAAAAAAGAATGTTAAAATTTTTTGTTTACATGTAATTGAGAAAAGTAAAAATTAAATGGAAAAAGAAAAAATTCAGTGTGAGCATTTATACCTCTGAAATCACTACAAATCAAGAGTTGGTTTGTTTTGCTGATTGTCTAGATTTAATAAAATGGAGAAAATGTTAATAATGCATATTAAACTTAAATCTGTCATGCACATAAATTTTGTTTTGGAAGGCTGGTTGTTAAACACTCACCAGTATATCTCTGGGATCAGAGGTATATAACAAAGAAGGTTAACAGCCCCTGGCATCATGGATGGAAAGCTGACCTCAAAGTCAAGATGACCTGAGTTCAACTTCTACCTTTGACAGGTAGTGACTACGTGATCCTCCCTAAGTCATTTAACTACTAAGTGCTCCAGGCAGCTCTATGAGATTGAGTTGGACCAAAGGTTCTGATCTGTGCTGCAAGAGGAAGCTGCTTTTTGTTGTTGTTCACTCATTCAGTTGTGTCCAACTCTTTGTGAACCCATTGCGACACCAGTAGAGTCCGAGGTCTGGTGGTTTAAAGGATCTCTTGTATGCTACCTTTTGGAGGCAGCTCATGTTTATGTAGGGTTTCTACTCTCATATTCTTCTATATCCCTTTGGATTTTGGGAAAATGGGGCATATGAGAAATGAGGGAGAGGTCTTCCCTCTCATGATGGAAATGGAGGGCAAAGAACACAAATGTGAAGATAATACAGGCTGACTGGAGATGACAATGCCAAGTCACAAAGGTGCAGCTCCTCAAGAAGAAATGAGGACCTGGTTATGGGCCCAAAGGACCATTTTAGAGCAAGGATCACCATTACAGACCATTTGGAATGTCACATGTAGAACGTAATACCAAAGGTTAAACCTGTTAATACTGAGGAACTTGACAACTGGATGGAATGATGTCTGTTACCTGCTTTTACCCAGGATCAAGGGGATGTGAAATGACATTTGATATTATAGCATCACCCACTCAGTTACAGTGTTAGGTATCACTATGTGATCATGAACGGTAACTCTTCCCTTAACATCCATCTTCCTTCCCACTATTTAGGCCTTCCTGTAATCAGGCAGGCTCTGTAATCATCAGCAATACTCTCGATCAGTGGTTTTTCACTCCAAGGCCTCTCAATAGTCATCTGATCATGAAAAGGCTTCAAATCAATTTGACTTTTCTGATGGTGAGGAGCATCCCCTAGTCTAATGCCTTTCCAAATGCATCATTTTTATGATATTTCACTCAAGTAGGATTTCTCCAGGGACAAGAGATGAAAGCATTTTTTTTCATAGTGTCATATTTATAGAATTTCCTTCAACTAAAAAAGTAGAATCTTTGAGAGCAGGGATTACTTAATTTTTGTCTTTCTATACCCAGTGATTAGCACAATGACTTACATAAATAGAACACTTAATGTCTGTGGAATTTTAACTCCATTTCATCCATTCCATAGATGGAACAATGGACCTGGAGTCAGGAAGTCCTGGGTTCAAATTCAGCCTCAGACACTTCCTAGCTTTGTGCCCTGGGGAAATGACTAATTTCTCTTAGTCTCATCCTCTGCATCTGAAAAACAGGGATGATAATAGCACCAACTTCCCAGGTTTGTTGTGAGGACCAAATGGTATGATATTTGTAAAGCACTTTACCATCCTTAAAGCGCTATACAAATGTTGGCAAATATTATTTCTAAGGCTTCTTCTCCAGAGGGAATTTTCTTATGTCTAACAAATACTGAGCCCTTGGTACAGGTCTTCCCACATATTAATCTTATTCATAAGGTTTCTCTCTGTTATGAATTCTCTGATGTACTGTAAGGGATGAGCTCTGGAAGAAAGCCTTCCCACATTCATTACATTTACAAGGCTTCATTCCATTCTGAAGATAGACATCTGATAAGGTCTCTGCTATATCTAAAAGTCTGCACATGCTAATTACATTTATAAAGTTCTTATCTAGTTTAAATTATCAGAAGAACTATAAGAAATGAGCTCCAGATGAAGGCCTTCCCATATTCATTACATGTATAAAAGCGTCTCTCCAGGATGGATTTTCTGATGGTTAATAATTTCTGTGTCCTGACTGAAGACCTTTCCAAATTCATTGCATTCATAAACTTTCTCACCAGTGTGAATTCTCTGATGGTAAATAAGAGGGGAGTGTTGGATGAAGGCTTTACCACATCCATTCCACTCATGGGACTTTTCTCTACTGTGAATTCTCTTATGTACAGTAAGGTGTCCACTCTGACTGAAAGCCTTCCAACATTCATTACATTTATAAGGCTTCTCTCCAGTGTGGATTCTCCGATGGCAAATAAGGGCTGTATGTTGGATGAAGGCCTTACCACATTCGTTACATTCATGAGGTTTTTCTCTGCTATGAATTCGTTTATGTAAAACAAGGGATGAGTTCTGGGTGAAGGCTTTCCCACATTCATCACATTTATAAGGCTTCTCTCCAGTATGAATTATTTGGTGTCTAAGAAGTTCTGAGTTCCAGCTAAAAGTCTTCCCACACTGATTACACTCATAAGGTTTCTCTCTAGTATGAGTACTGTGATGTACAGTAAGAGATGAACTACGGGTGAAAGCCTTCCCACATTCATCACATTTATAAGGCTTCTCTCCAGTATGAATCCTCTGATGTAAAGTAAGAGATGAACTCTGGGTGAAAGCCTTCCCACATTCATTACATATATAAGGTTTCTCTCCAGTGTGAATTATTTGATGCCTAATAAGTTCTGAGTTCCAGACGAAGGCTTTCCCACACTCACTACACTCGTAAGGTTTCTCTCCAGTATGAATTTTTTGATGTCTAATAAGTTCTGAGCTCTGGCTAAAGGCTTTCCCACATTCATTACATTCATAGGGTTTCTCTCTGATATGAATTTTCTGATGAGCAGTAAGTGATAAGTGATCTGTGGAGGTTTTTATATATTCATTACTTGCATAATGTTTATCTTCATTATGAATTTTCTGATGATAAATAAGTTTTGCATTCTGGCTGAAGGTCTTCCCACATTGGCTATGTTCATAAGAGTTGTCACCAGTATGAAGTTGGGGGTGTCCAGTAAGGGCTGTGCCCCAGCTGAAGGCTATCTCACATTGATTATATTCATATGTTTTAATGCCTGTATGTTTGCCAAAATATTGAGTATGATCTGGCTGATAATTAAAGTGTTCCCCATGTTCATCACACCTGGCATGTTCTTTCCTGGATGTCCCTTTATTATGCTGAGTTAGGTCTGCATATGGTGGGAAGATCTGGCCATGTGTATCACTTCCATCATGACTGTCACCTGCAAGAGTGCTCTCTTGGAGAGAAAGGCCTGATCCTGGATTGAAGTTTCTTCCAAATCTATTACATTGCTGGCCTCTTGCTCTGCTTAGGGCCTTCCTGTGTGTAACTGCTAATTTCCTGGAAGGACTCTCCTGGCTGTCTTGCTTCTTGCCTGACTTGACATCACAAGCCCAGCCTTCTCCCAATTCAAAATTCCAAGGCCTGTTGCTGATGACATTCTTCCAGGATGATTCTTCTGGAGAGATGTACTGCTCTGGAGTAGATCCTTTGATTTTTGTTCTCAGCTCCCAATCTGAAGGAAAAAAAAAAACCAACATAAATATATCTTTTTCCTGCTATCAGGGAATGGAAGTGACTTTAAGTTTAGTTTCACCTCTTATTTCCTCAAAGAGAATAACCTTCATCCTTGAAAGGGCAGAATCAATGCTAACACAATCTCACAACCACACTTTCAAAGAGAGATCTACTCTACAAAGGACATTCAAGTATGATAACCCCGAGGCCTCCCAGCTCCTCTGAAACATAACCAGGGCAGAGACTATTATTGTGTTTTACAGGTGAGGCAACTGGGGCACAGAATGGTTAAAGAGAGAACCAATGTCACATTGTGCCCAAGGGCTCTGCTGGGATACAAGAACTGAGATCTCATGTGATGATTTGTGTAGTGTTGACCCTCAGCACAAGGAGAAGCCAAAGGTGTTCGAGGTGTAGATGATGTAGGTGTAGCCAGATCTTCATAAACCTAAGAAGGCCATATCATTGTCACCCTCAGGAAGTCCAAACATAAATACCACCTTTCAGTATTCAAAGAACTTGCAAAGACAACAGAGAGAACTCTGTTATAAATATTGGAAAAATCATGGGGACCAAGAAAGGCAGCCGAAGGATAGTGTGAGGGAAGAGGATGATTTTGGAAAGGAGGATTCAGGAAACCACAAATGGCCAAATCTGGCACAGAAGCCCAACTGAATTCCAAAGTAGATTCCAAAGCATATGGCTGTACACAATGGAAAAGTGAGGGTGAAAATCAGCCAAGTTGCACTAACAACATTGTTTTTGCTGAAGGGCCTTTCAGCCTCTTCCATTACACTCAGTGGCCGTGATGCACTTGGACTTTTGCTACCTACCTGACAAAATTTTTCATTAGAGAAGATATGTATACACAGTGGACATGCCACAAGGCTGGCTCTCAGGGCTTTTTCTGAAGACCTGCTGAATGAACTGTTGTTGTCTGGACATGGCTCCTCCACACAGTTAATTTGTTTTTAACCCAATGAAGAAGTGAATATGCATCCCAACTATTTTTTATTCTATTCTTTTTAGTCCAATGTTCTAGCTTATTGGTCCCTTTTGTCCCCTCCTGAAGAACTTGCCATATGATGACCATGTCACACAAAGAGGCCTGTTTTGAGGCACTGAGAGAACTTTACCTCATCCTTTTACCTCTACCATAACACTCAGAGGCAGTGAAAATCTCCTCTCTGTCTTGTAAACCTCTCAGGGATTGGGATGGTGCCACAGACCTATTAAGCAATGGAAAAGGAGGTAGAAATATGGCTTCTGGCCAAAGAGACTCCCAAAGAATGGTGAAGTAGAAAGCTAGGCATTACTGAAGACCACTCTTTCTCCAAGGATAAAGTTAAATATTAGGAAAAAATATTTTCAGGAATTAGATGGTAACCTCAGGTTAGCTACCCCTAGTAGAGTCAGAGCCCCTACACTCTTACATGACTTTGGCAAAAGAATCTTGGGATGCCGGTTAAATATCATGTGGGGAGGAGTCTGTGTGAGGCACTGAGAGGACCAACAGCATCATTCCTGAGACCTAGATAAGTAATAGATAATTAACTGTCATGAGAGAGCAAGGCAATGAGCAATTCAAATAGTTAACTGTTATCTTTTAAAGATGCTAACTGTCATAGGGTGGAGAGGACAGAGGAGAATTCACGAGAAGAAAGAGTTTAACATTCTTTTAACATTCTTTGGCTTCTGATGAGAAGACGGAGTTAAGTCTTATCCTATGGAGAAAGCAGCTTAGTTGACATTTCTGAGAGGAACTGAGTCAAATATTCTGAGGAGAACTGACTGGTCACCCAGGTGTTCATTCCAGTGTTTGAGGAGTCGGCAGTTGACAGGTGAGAGGACAATGACTTTTTCCTTCATCCACTTTGCTAGAACATAGGAGTGACTTTGGCCATGATTGTCATCAACATTTAAAACATACTCTTTTATGATTTTTTTTTACTGGCAACTTAATATAATTAATATATTTGACAATATTAATATATTGTTAATGCATAATACTGTTAATAAATTATAAAGCCAGGAACAGTGATGCACGTTAAATCTATCAGATTGGGGTTTGAGAGTGAAAGAGGAGAAATAACCTAAGGGAGGAGTTTTTCTTTCTCAGTTCTTCTGAGGAAGGGCTCAAGTTAATTTGTTGATTAACTAATTAAAGAGATTTTACATTTTAGTAATTTTAATGGCATTATCAGAATGCACACTTCAATTGCCTTTGAACCTGGTGAGAGAAAGAATAAGGTAACGAGTTAGTATCAGAATGACAAAAGGGGTTCAGAGTGTTTGTCCTCCAGAGTACGTGACAGGCATTGGATGATAGTCCCACCCCTCCCAGCAGGAGCTGCTACATTTAGGGTCTTGTTTATGGGATCTCTACATGTTGAGTACAGATGCTTGTTATAGAGATAAAGAGGATCTAGGAAAGACCACATGTTGGACAACAACTAGACTGGTTGGGAAGGTACTTTAAGGAAAGTTTCCTGTCCAACAGTTCCAGAAAATGATTACTTGAGCTAATGGTAACAGCGGGCTGGTTTTACTCACTCACCTGCAAAGGAAGCTCTTGGATCTTCTCTCTCTAGCATCCATGGGGCTGCCCCCTGTTCCAAGTGGGAGATCACATCTGGTTTGCAGACTGGAAACCCTGCTCATGGTAAATAAGGAACTGCTGAGGAGAGAGGAACCTCAGAATTCAGACCTTTTCAGGGAAGGCAGCCCATGCTAAGTAGTACCAGGGTACTGTCCACAGGGCCCCTGAAGCATAACTGGTATGGTGTCCCTGGGAAGGGGGTAGAGAAATGCAGAGGTACAGATCATTCATCCAATTTAGAATCAGAAAGAAAATTAGGCCATTTGTCCGTCTCCCTGATGAGAAGCATGCACATGAATAGGTCCCATCTTCCAGTATTTGCACTGAGATCTGGGGAAACTGGGCCAGATGATAAGACCCTAAGACTGAGAGCCGGCTGGACCTCAGCAGCTGCTATTCTCATTTTACAGACTGGAAAGCTGAGGCCATGGAGAGAAAGTGTCTGCCCAAGGCCACACGGGAGGTCAATGTTAGAGGCAAGATCAGACGTGAGGATCGATCCTGAAAAGGACTGGGCTGCCCCAGGAGGGGACAGCTTGGTCACCAGGTGGCACAGCAGAGAGTGCTATCCACTTGGAGTCAGGAAAGCACGAGTTCAAATTATGATTCAGATTCTTAGCTGTGTGAGCTGAGCAAGTCATCAACTTCTATTAGCCTCAGGTTCCTCATCTGCAAAATGGGGACAACAAGAGCACCTGCCTCACAGGGTTATTGTGAAGATAAAATGAGATATCCTGTAAAGTGCTTTGGAAACCCTAAGGTGCTACAGAAATGTTTTCATCGTTGTCCTCAACAACAGGCTCCCTTCGCTGGGGGACTGCAAGCCAAGCCACTCATCAGCCCAGGCAGGAGCCTCCTAGATGGCCTCTGAGGCCACTTCTGCCTCGGACGTTGCATGATCCTAATTCTATCCTTCATCCTAAATGACACAGAACACGTATGGGAAAGACTGCACGATTCTGCACTGAAAAGCAACAGTGAGGCTGGTGACCTCGCACAGCCTCCCTCCCTCCAATCCAAGTCACATCACCATCCCCAATGTCATGGTCGTCGAATGAAGGACAAACCACAACAACCTGTGAGCAAAGAAATGTCAGAGGAGAACAGGAAGCACAAGTGTGGTGCTCTGTCTTTCAGCTCCCCAAGGATCAGGAATCTCTGGTCTCGGACAACTGCTAAACATCTAAAATCTTGTATAACATGTAGGAAGGGAAAGGGATGAAGAAGCTCCATCCTGGAGCTGATGCAGGGTCTCAGGGTCAGGCTGCAGAAGGGGAAGGTGGCAGGATGGAGTGGGGGGTCCTTACCAAGGGAGACCAGGTTCCTATAGTTCTCCAGCATCACCTCCTTGTAGAGTTTCTTCTGAGAGGCATCCAGGAAGCACCACTCCTCCTGGCTGAAATCCACAGCCACATCCTTGAAGGACACAGATTCCTGAAACTCCCAAGATGCAGGAGTGAGAGACAGAAGGGACTCTGGAGGTCATCTGTCCAACTCCTTTTCCTGAGACACTGCCCAAAGGCCACAGGACAACTAAGAGGCAGGGTCAGGAGGGGAACCCAGATGATCCAATTCCCAGGCCCAGCTCTTTCTGCTCCTCCATGCTGCCTTCTATCGTCAGCTCTGAATACTGTCTCCTTATGGGAGACCCAACCAAGCCCTGCGCCTCACTCTAACTGACAAATCACATAACTGGTGACACCCTGCTGGCCTGCACTTTATCGTTACATAAACAACAGTCACACCTGAGAAGCAATCACACCAAATATGAATTTCTAGGCAGAGATAATACAGCAAACACTCTCCATTCCTAACTGGTGCTATTTCTTTTTATATATATAAAATTTTCCCCACTTAATATTTTATTTTTTCCAACTACAGGTAAACATGATTGTTAATACTTGACTTTTATAAGATTCTGAGCTCCAAATTCTTTCCTTCCTCCTTCCCTTCCCTTCTCTCTCCCAAGACAGCAAGCAATCTGATACAGATGTACAATCATATCAAACATATTTCTGCATTAGTCGTGTTGTGAAAGAATCAGAACAAAAAGAAAAAAAAACGACGAGAAAGAAAAAAACCAGAAGAATGAAAACAGTAGGCTTCAATCTTCATTGAGATTCCTTAGTTCTTTCTCTGGATGTGGATGGCATTTACTGTCATGAGTCTTTTCGAACTGTCTTAGATACTGTATTTCTAAGCAGAGATAGGTCTATCAAGTTGGTCATTACACAATGTTGCTGTTACTTTGTACAACACTCTCCTGGTTTAGCTCATGTCACTTAGCAGCAGTTCACATAGGTCTTTCCAGGTTTTTTGGAAATCTGCCTGCTCATCATTTCTTAAAAAAACAATAGTATTCCATTATATTCATATACCACAACTTGTTCAGCCATTCCCCAATTGATGAGCATCCCCTCAATTTCTAATTCTTTGCCACCACAAAAAGGATTGCTATAAATATTTTTTGTACATGTGGGTACTTTCACCTTTTTTTAAATGAACTCTTTGAGATACAGACCTAGTAGTGGTATTGTTGGGTCATAGATCTGGATTGCTCTCCAGAATGGTTAGTTCTAACTGGTGCTATTTCTACTGGATCAGAAGGAGTCCCCACTGAAATTGAGGTTAAGACCGGAATTAAAATCCTTCCCCAGGCCCTTGCTAGATGTGTGACCTTGGGCAAGTCATTTCATCTCTATCTGCCTTACTTTTCTCATCTATGAAAATGGTGTGATGATAGCCCCTAACACCCAGGCTTGTCCTGAGGTTCAAATGAGATCATATTTGTAAAGTGTTTTGCAAACCTTTAAGTGCTTTCTAAATATTAGCTGTAGGGGATATTTTAGCTGATCTCACGACTTCACACAAAATAATTTAAACCATCTGACTGAGGGTGGAATGTAGCCTCATGGGGTTCCTGCATTTATCATGTTAAGACTTTACATTTATCCCTGTTCCCTTTCTTCTCATTTAATTTAGTCTAAGTCCAGGCCAGGCATCCTGAAGATGTCATTCAATCCATTAGCCCTCCTTTGTGTCTTCACATTTGAGAAGTGTGCCACTGATTTCTTGGTCCAAGCCATTGACTGTAAGGTCCCATGGCAAAGCAGGGAGCCTGGGGCAGTCCAATAAAGACCTTCTTTCCAATCTGATGCTGAATTACCAAGGGCTACTCTTTCCTTCTGGATATTCAACCAATTCCAAATCCTCCTTACTAGGCCATCATCTAAGCCACATCTTTCCACCTTTTCTCCATGAAAAACACAAAGACCAAATAGCTCATTACAAAAGCTAGTCAAGTCCTATCTAGTGTACTTACTGATTCCATTCTAGTAATAGGCCCCAAAAGAAAATAAGGGTAGCCTGGCATGACCCATTCCCAATGACTCCATGACTCGTTGGGATCACTGCTGCCCCGTCTGGATATTTTAGGGGAACACTGCATATGGTGTCTATGAATTAGACAATAATACAATGAGACATTCAAAATTGGTTGGCCAAACTCAAAGAGTAACTGTTAATAGGTCATCGGCAACATGGCAAGTTTCCAGTAAAGGACGCCTCCCCTCCCCAGGGATCTGTGCTTGAACTTATTTTAAGTTGCTTGAATAAAGGCATACATGGCATGCTCATAGCATTGGCAAATCACACCAAAGTGGGAGGCATAGTTAACATGGCAGGCTCAGGACATAAAAGGAGCTTGACAGATGTGGGCATTGGGCTGAATCCATTCAGATGAGATTCAAGAGGAATAACTGTAAACTCATATACTTGAGTGCAAAAAATCCACTTCATAAGTGCAATATGGGGAAGGCAGAGTCAGAGTGCAGTTATTATGAAAAAAGAGTGTAAGCTCTTTGAGTAAGCTGTGTGAGAGGGTAGCCAAAAACCCCTAATTTTACTGTGTACCACATTAAAAGGGGCAGAGCTTCCAGGGCTAGGGAGGTGATAACCCCATCAGACCTCATTTGTGCTCTATTCTGGGTGCCACAGTTTAAGAAGGACAATCATAAGTTGGAGACTTTCCAGAAAAGGGCAACCATGGCAGCCTGGAATCCATGACAAAGGAGGACCAGCTGAAGGTGCTAGTCTTGTTTAGCATAGAAAATTAGAAGACTGGGGTGGGAGGGGGATATGATATCTGTATTCAAACATTTATTTGAAAGACTGTCACATGCAGAAAGAATTAGACATCCTCTTTGGCTGTAGAAGGTAGAAACAGCAGAGATGGGGGCATGTTAGAGAGAGACCCATTTAAACTTAATGTAAAAAAACCTTCCTGACAATTGAGAGAGTTGTCCAAAAGTGGAATGATCTGCCCAGAGATGTGATGGGTCCCCCTCCAAGGGGGTCTAAAGCAGGTATGTTACACTGGGGATTCTTTCTGGGTAAGGGTTGGACTAGATGGCCAATGAAATCCCTTCTAACTCTCAAATTATGTGAGTCTGTGAGACTTTGGCAATGTGGTTAGAGGATGCCACATTTAGGTGGGTTTGGCAGTGATTAAAAAACTTCACCTAAAGAGGAGTCATCGTGGTGTCATGTTACTTTGGAAGGCCTCTAGTGAGAGTGGTCCAGGGTGTTTGGTCCTCGGCTGTTCAACTTGTACCTTGAAAATCTGTGATTCTATGAACTTTTTCTTTTTTGTAATAACAGGTAATATAATCTCTGCCCTAATGGAGCTTACATTCTAATAGGGGAAGACAACATATGTAGGAGAGTGGTGTTTGGATAAAGGAAGTCACAGTGATGGTACTAGACTAATTGGGCAATTAAGTGATGATGGAAGTATCTTTTCCAGGAATGGTAGTATTGACTAGTTACTTTTTCAGAGTTAGAGTTGGAAGGGGATGGAGGGATGGGTACATGAAGATTGATGTAGCATGAAGATATGGCAGGTCTGGGTCAGGAATGCTCACCAACTAGAAGCCTGGAGCCTTGATGAAGAAGGCAGTGTGCCAAGTTGGACAGGGAGACTGGAGAGCAAGAGTCTGGTGCAATGAAAGTGGTCACTTTGAAACAACCTGATATTCTTTCAAGGCTCAGTTCATGTTACTATATTAAAAAAAATGTTTTTCTCCCTGATGCCCTCCAGTTCTCAGTGCTTACTTGCCAAATTCTGTTGTATTTACTTGGCATACATCTTTTATTGACTTACCTTGTTTAGGTTATTTCCTCTGATTAGAATATAATCTTGAAGCCAGGGACTGTTAGATTTTTGCTTTTGCATCCCCAGCACCCAACACAGTGCCTTATACACAATGGACATTTAATAGTGCAAATAAGGAATATCATTAAGTGGTTGTATTGTTTTAATTCATACTGTATATTTCCCTTGGGCTGGAAGCAATCACTCTAACTTTGAAGAATGTGAATTTGAATATATGTGACCACTTCATGGGATTCATTATTTGCACTAATTGGGACCTGGCTGTACTTGGGACCTTCCCTTTTTTGGGTGTAAGGATAAAGGAGAGAGGATTATATAGCCAGGTCTCACAAAAGGAATTTAATAAGACACCTTCTTTTCTACCATGACCCAGGAAACTCATCAGTCTTGGGAATCCATCTCATCAGGCTCTGACCTCTCTCACCCTCTGCCTCTGATTGGAGGGTGGGGTCATGAGCTCCAAACCTCCATTTAAGGAGACAGCTCAGCTCAGACACCTCCTTACCTCTCGGCTTGCTGTACTACTCTGGGGCTTCTTTGACCTCTCTACTATGCCCCAGGAAGATTATTTTTGGGATAACCTCCCCTGCCCGTAACACACACACACACACACACACACACACACACACACACACACACACACACACACACACTTTGCAATTTCCTTTTGGGTTCTGTCTTCTCCATTAGAGGGTAAGCTCCTTGAGGGTGCGGACTATCTCTTTCCCACATCTAGATCCCCAGTGTAGCACTGTGCCTGAATATAGCAGATGCTTGAGTATTGTTCATGGACTACTGACTATTTTTTTGTAGCTCTTGAATCAATTGCTCTTCAAAAGGTTCATACAGTTGTCTTGTAAATTCAACATCAGTCAAGGATTTATTTCTTTAGCTCCTCAAATTTCTTTCTGAGATAGGGTTATTTAGGAGTGCCTGTATTTTGAAAAATTGGTTATTTTCCATTTTTTCATCTATCTCCTTACATGCTGTTTTGTGGCTATAGGCTTCTGTAGTATGTAAATCTTCCCTTCCCCCGCCATTATGAATTCACCCTATTCTTTTTTTTTTTTTTGGAGGGCAGTTGGGGTTAAGTAATTTGCCCAAGGTCACACGGCTAGGTTTTTGTTTGTGTTTGCATTGTGTCTGAGGCCGGATCCAAACTCAGGTCCTTCTGACTCCAGGGCCGACGCTCTACTCACTGCACCACCTAGCCACCCCGAATTCACCCTATTCTTGATACTTGGCATAGCACAATGGCACACAGCAAGCACTTATGACATGCTGATTGATTCTTTTAAAAACTTTATTAATCTGATTTTGTTGTTTTTGTGATACATTTTTTTTAAAGCAATTTAAAGTTACTTTTTTAAAGTAACTTGCTCAAGGTTACACGGCTAGTCATTATTTATGCGTGGGCGCTCATTTTCTGAGGCCGGATCTGATCTCGGGTCATCCAAACTCCGAGGCCAGCGCTCTTACTCACTGCGCCACCTAGCCGCCCCTTTAGGGCAATTGGGGTTAAGTAACTTGCCCAAGGTTACATGGCTAGGTTTTTGTTTGTATGGATTAAGTGTTGGAGGCCGGCTCTGAACTCAGGTCCTTCTGATTCCAGAGCCGGCGCTCTATTCACTGCGCCACCTAGCCGCCCCTTTGTGATACATTTTAACATTATTATCCATTTAATCTCAGCAATTTTGGATATTTTTAAAAGATTAACTCTTAACCTTTCTATATTTTTTTCTATTTATTCTATTTTCTCTCTTCTTCATTTTCAAGATTTCTTCACTGGTACTTGTTTGGGGGTTATTTGATTTTTCTACTTTATTTCTAGGTCACTTCATGAATGTTCTTTTTCTATTTTGTTAATGTCTTTAGAAATTTATTTTCCCTCTCAATTAGCTTCATCCCCCAAATGTTGTCTCTTTATCATTCTCTTTAACATTCTGATTGATTTTTTGAGTCACTCATAACCATTTGAGAGGTCACTCCTTCCTTGGAGGCCTTTAAGCTTATATCAGGTCATGTAAGTTGTAGGGGGAATTTCTTTTGTGCAGGGATTGGATTAGATGCACACTGAGATCCTTTTCAAAATTCTGAAATTCATTAATCAGAATTTCATTGTCTAAATTTAAATTTATATTTTGTTTCTTGCCTTAACCACCATACTGATGTTTGTAAAGGCCTTTAATATTGTGACCTTTTCAGATTTATTTATGAGTTCTTTTCACCCTAGCACACATGTTTTTCTTAAGTTACCATATGATGCTAAGATTAGGTATATTCTTGAATATTCCCATTCAAAAGTCTTTTAAATCTAATTTTCCCAACAGTCTGTTTGGTCTATGTTTTCTTTCTTGTTGGATTTATCTGGTTCTTAAAAAGAAAAAAAAAGGATATTAAAGTCTCTAGTTATCATATTAACCCTAACTCTTTTTCCTTAAACAATCTGGAGGATTTGCCATTTGGTCCAGACATATTTATTGATGACACAGTTTCACTGTTTATTGTAACTTTTAAGAGTTGTGTCTTCCGGTTAGTTTCTTGATGTTGTGAACTGTTGCCTTATTTGAAATTATGACCACAACTCAGGCTTCTCTGCAAAGAACTCAGGGAAAGAACATTTAATGCCAGGCCCTCATTTCTCCTGTGTCTCTAATTTTCACATCTTTGCTCTTTATAAATTCTCCTGCCATTGTCTTGCTTTGCGTTAGGAAATTTAGTTCCTTCCATGGCCCCCTATGTATTGGTTGCCATTCAAAGCCCTTTACAACCTGGTTCTAACCTGTCTTTGGGGACCTATACATTACTCCCCACCATGCACTGCAGTCTCTCATCTCAGTGTGGTCAATCTCATCCACTGACTCTGTATCTTGGAACATGCTGTCCTTATCTTCCACAGCCCCTGGGATGCCCCCTCCCCGCCTCCCCCCCCCGCCCCCCCAGGGTTCTTTAGAGCCCAGCTTAAATAGCACTGCCTGCAGATAGTCATTCAGAGTTTCCTGACCTCTCCTCCCAGCTGAACAAATGGGAGGGAGGGAGGAAGGAAGGAAGGAAGGAAGGAAGGAAGGAAGGAAGGAAGGAAGGAAGGAAGGAAGGAAAGGGAAGGGAAGGGAAGGAGGGAGGAAAGAAGGAAGACAGATTTTTGCCTTTTGTGACATAGTATCCCAAATTCTCTTCTGTTTTTTAGTAGAAACTACCAGGTCATATGACACCCTTACTGCCTTTTACTACCCCATACTTAACTGGTTGCCAAGCTCTTTTCAACCTTAAAGTCCTCTCTCAATGCTAGTTATAATAATGAGGCCTAGGAGGATGCAATGGGGCCTTCTGTCTGACAGCACCTCCCATTTTTTTGTCTATATCTTTTTGGTACATGGTAGTTTGTATATTGTCTCCCCCATTTGTCTGGAAGTTCCTTGAAGGCAGGGGCTGTGTTTTTACCTTTCTTTGTAGCCCCAGTGTTTAGTACAGTGCCTGGGCCATAGTAGACACTTTACAAATGCTTGTTAAAAGCTAGGATAACTCTTTGGAGGGCAGTTGAGGTGTGAGGGAGGCTGATGGGCACGATATTTTGAGTGATAGTGGCCTGCCAAGCAGCCATGACTTTCTGCTTCCCCCTGCCCTATAGCAGGAACCCAGGACAAAGCTAAGATATCACATTTCCCTTTGGAGGAAGCTGGGGTCAGGGGAGGCCCCTGGACCTGGAGAATGAGGCAGCACATGGAGCTGGGTTATCCTGCAGACATGTAACATGGGGCTTCTACACAGGTGTGATTTAACCCACATGTCATGTGGGGCCCAGGGCTCAGGCAGGTGCAATTCACAGGGAGCAGGGGTGACAGGACTTGCTCCTTAGGGACCTGGTTGGAGTAAGGGAACTTTGCCCCAGAGAAGGTGAATGGCCCCCATGAGCCCAGCCCTCATGCCAACAGCAGCTTTCCACAGCTGTTTTCCTCATGGTTCTCTTTTACATTTAGGAGATAATGGATGTCCTCTCTCCTTGGTCCTAGGGGCGTCCTCACCACCCCAGCTTCCACTGAAAGGGAAAATTTGGTAAGGCTGGGTTTTTTAATATTCGTTGTATTAAGGATTCCTTTTCAGAATCATGTTTTTAACTGCACAAAATGAATGATGAAGTATTACAAAGGACACTGATTATGTTGAAATAGTTATCCGAATGTTTAAAAACAACAACAACATTTTGGGCATCTAGGTGGCACAGTGGATAGAGTGCTGGTCCTGGAGTCAGGAAGACCTGAGTTCAAATCTGGCCTCACACTTACTAGCTGTGTGACCCTGGGAAAGTTGCTTAACCCTGTTTGCCTCAGTTTCCAAATCTGTAAAGGGAGCTGGAGAAGGAAATGGCAAATCACTCCGGTATCTGCCAAGAGACCCCAAATGCAGTCACAGAGAGTCAAACGCGACTGAAAAGAGTGAACAATAACGATGCAGCCCTGCTTTAACAGGGAAAAAACTTCAACCATTTTCCTCCTAATATCTCGCCATGACAGAAATAACCATATTAATTGTGTTGGCAGCCTCTGGTTCTGCCAAGCAATTGAGACAGCGGAAGCGGTGATGTGAAGAGGATAATGTGGCATCACTATGGTGGGGCCAACTGTGGCTGACCAGACCAAGGCAAGCTTGGAGGCAGTCTGCCTGGACCTCTGGAGTGGGGATGTGTCTCAGTTGGCACACTTCATGTTTCTTTGGAGCGGCTAGGAGGTTAAAGGTCAAACTGGACCAAAGCCAAGATGTTGGACACTTCTGGCTGGCAGTGAAGAACACCAAAGAAAGGCAAAAACACAACCCTGCCCTCAAGGAGCTTCTGGATAAATGGGGGAGACCATATACAAACAATATGTTTCTTTAACCCCTTCCCCCATGGGGTGGAAGGGAATCAGGAAGTCGATCATCTATTTACTAGTTAAATGCTCTTCCATGTAGTTAGCCAAGAAGGGTCCAAGTGCCCTGCCTCTCTCTTGGCCTCCCCTACTACTGCCAACCTCAACACCAGAGGTCTTTGGGAACTCTGGGGAAAAGCCATCTCCTAGAATGTCAGGTCCTGCATCTTAAGTCACCATGGCAACTCGACCTGAAAAGGAAGTCAGCCTAAGGTGCAAATATCAGATGGCCCCAAGGTCCCTTCCAGGACTGTGATTCTTAGACTCAACCTAACTTAATGGGAACAGATAAATGTTTGTTGAAAAAACTCACCTGGGCCACAACTCTCTGGATCCCAGTGGAGACCCCCTCCTGTTCCATGCTCCCCTCTTAGGCAAGGCCGGAATTTTTGCCAGCTGTGCGGGAAAGAGAGAATGAGTCAATAGGGAGCATGGCTTTCCTTGAACCTCTCAGATGGACCACCAGCAATCCTGCCCAGAACCTTGGGAGGCAAGGAAGGCCTCACACTATTATTTTCATCTTACTGTGTTTGCCAGCCCAGGCTTGGTGGGCAGGACTGACCCAGAGTAGCCTGACTGGTCCATGTGGGAGCCTGCCTTGAAATCCCAATCTCCTTCCTTACATGTTGGCCAGCCAGCCCAGTTTCTGCACCTTCTCTTCTCTGGAAGCTGAGCCTATAGACCTGTGTGATGCTGAGGGCAGGGCCCTCCTTGGGACTTCACTCTGCTGGTACTTGAGTGGGAAGTTCAAAGGAGATGATAGTATCCCCCAAAATTCCTCAGAAATCAAAAAGGTAAGATACCCAGACCACCGAAGGGAAGCAGCCCTGATCAGGCTTGGAAACTAAGAAATCCTGAAAATAAACACCTTCAACCATCCTCTACCTTTTCCCTCACCTTGGGAGATTCTGGGGCTCGGAGGGGGCCTGGCCCTCCTCCAGCTGGCTCTGAATCTCACCTCCCCCTGCTGCTCACCCCCCAGGCCGCAGCCCACCAGAGAAGAGGACCTTGGGAGAGGGTCTAGCAGGAGAGGGGTCTCTGCGGAAGACTGCTGGGGAGGGGGCCGGAGGTAAGAAGTGGGGATCTAGCCCAAGTGAGCGGGTAATGGCAGAACATGGGTCATCGCAGGGACCTTGGGCAGAAGGAGCAGGGAATGTGAGGCTCTTGATTCCAGACTTGGTTAACCTAGATCCCAGTGGGGCCCAGAGAAGGGGGTAGGGCAAGCAACCCCTGGGCCCCTGGAGAGAGCAAGTCAGAGTCTTGGTGAAACCTGGCGACATGGCGGCAGGACACACCTGGGTCCTGTGGGCAGGGGTGAAAGGAAGGAGATGCCCGAGTCCAAATGAGGAGGTGGGGGATGGCTGAGCCCCGGGGGTGGAGGGGGGTTATAGGATGAGGTATGCGTGTGCGTATCTAAAGGGACAGGGGATGCCTGGGATGGGGGTGGGGGGCACGGGGCGTCTGGGTCTCTGGGGTGGCAGAGATGCTGGGGGGGATGGGTCCCGGGAATGCCTGGGTCCCGGGGGCGGATGGGGGTGGGGGGTCCGCCTGAGTCTGGGGGCGTGTGAAGGTGGCCAAGGGATGCCTGGGTCCCAGGGAGGGGCACAGGGGTCGCGGGCCGCCCGGGTCCGAAGCAGGCGGACCATTGCGGGACTCACCTGGCGCTACCAAGAGATGGATGAGAAAAAGGAAATGGAAGAAAAGTCCATGGCGGGGGATTGTGGGAAATGTAGTCCGAGGAGCAGAAGCGGCTTCTGCGCATGCCCAGGAGCACCCCTCTCTCCCTCTCCCCAAGGGATATTGGATATTGACGAGCCTCTGGCTCTCTGTCACTGGGGTGCTCGGTTCTAATAAAGGCCCCCCCTCACCCCCGGGGAGAGGGCAGCTAGTCTAAAAGAAGATCTAGGGGTGCCAGTGGCCCCTCTGCACCCTCCCCATCTGACCTCCTCAGGAGAACCGTCCTTGGTTCTGGACGCAAAGACGACCTCTGGGTTAAAGGGGAGGGCCTGGGTTCAAATCCACTCTTCTTCCCAAGGTTTCCTACTTGAGTGACCTTGGGTCACTCTCGGGCCCTCAGCTTCCTCATCTATAAAGTGGGGCCCTTGGGAAGGGGCTGGGGGTGGCAGGGAGGTAAGGGGGATACCCGAAGCTGGGGTGCTTCTGGGCACTGGAGGGCAGCCGGCGGCCCCAGGTATCTTGGGGCTGTGGGAAGGGGCTGGGGGTGTGAAGCCTGGCGGGGGCCGCCCTGGCTCATCGCGTCACCTGTATGGATGAACACCGCTCCCTAGTACCTCCAAGATCAGATATGAAACCCCCGAACACGCGAACTAGCGCGAAGCTAGTGCCCCGGGGCCCAGCGCGGAGCGGGCGCTTTCCGAGGGCTGCTTCCCTTCTCCTTCTCCCCAGTCTCCTTATACAGCCCCTCTTCGTACAGATGGCGTTGTCCTGGGTCCCGGCAGAGACCCTCTGGCCAGTCCGTCCCCGATGGCCACCCCCCAGGCCCGGGACCCCCTGCTGGCTTCCCTCGAGTCCTCCTCCAGCACCTAAAACCACGCGTGTTCAAGAAGGAGGGCTCCACGCTCCTGCCTTCCCTCCGAGACCACCTTCAGTCTACCCCGTGTCTGTCTCGTACGTCCCGGACATCCTCCTGTTTGTGGGACGCCCCCATCAGACAAAAGCTCCCCTCCTTTAAGGCAGGAGTTGTCCTTTTTCTTCTGCATCCTCAGTGCTCAGTTTGGTGCCTGACGCAAGTAGGCACCTCAAAAATGCTCAGTGCGGTCAGGTCACCATAGCTGTCTTCAAGGAGCTGAGGAGATGCCACAGGAAAGGGGGATTAAATTGGTTCTTTGGCCCCAGGAGGCAAAACCAGGAATAATTGGTGGTGGTGGTGGTGGGGAGATGGGGGCGGGGGGGATTACAAAGAGGCAAATTTAAGCATGGTATTAGGACAGGAATAAACGTTTATTAAGCACCTACTATGTACCAAGCACTTTACAAATTCCTCGTCCCAACCCTGGGATGTAGGCACTATTATTACCCCCACTTCACAGTTGAAGAAACTGAGGCAAACAAGGCGACCTGCCCAGGGTCCTATAGCTAGTGGCTGAAGCTGGATTGAACTCAGATCTTCCTGACTCCCAGCGAAGTGCTCTATCCACTGTGTTGTTGTCTGGTCATGTCTTTCTCTCCATGACCCATCCGGGGTTTTCTTGGCAGAGATGCTGAAGTGGTTTGCCATCTCCTTCTCCAGCTCATTTTACAGATGAGGAAACTGAGGCCAACAGGGTTCAGTGACTTGATGAAGATCACATAGCCAGTAAATGTCTGAGTCTTCCTGACTTCAGGCTCGGCATTCTGTGAACTGGGCCATGGGGCTGCCCCCAGAGACCAAATGGGAGACAAAGAAGAAAAGACAGCAAGTCCAGACCTCTGCCTGAGCCTTCTCCCCGATTTCCTCTCTACTCCCTCTCTGTGATCACATCAGCTCCACAGGGTTCATCGATCAGGTCTATGCAGGTAACTCCCAGCTCTGGTTCCAGTTCCACAGGACTGGCTAGTGGCCACAGCCATCAGGATGACCCATCAACATGCCTAAGGCGGCACTGGCTGTTTCTTCATCTACTCCTCTTCCTAACGCTGTGTCTGCAGGGGGCACTGCCAGGTGTTCACACTTCAGTGCCGGGACTCTTGGACCTCTCCCTCCCTCCCTTCCCCATCCGGCAAGCCACCAGGTCTCTTATCACATCTCTGATACATCTCTCCCATCCCTCTCCTCTGCACCCCCATCACAGCCACCCTCATTCAGGTCCTCCTGATCTCTTTACTCAGTGATGCGGTGGCCTCCGATTGGCTTGTGGGCCTCCATTCCCCACTCAGCTGCCGTGCTGCCATGCCTAAAGTACAGGTCTGTCATTTTTCTACTCTAGAAGCATCATGGGCTCCGGTGGGAGGTGGGGATGGGGAATAAGCATTTACCTAAGTACCTTCAATATGCCAGGCACTGTGCTGGGTGTTTCTGGAAACAGGATCTCATTTGATCCTCACCTTGGGAGTGGGGTGCTGTTAACCCAATTTCTAGAACCTTCTGTAGGCTGTGACTGTTGAACTGAGGCTGGAAGGGACCTGGGGGTTACAGGTGAGGAGGGGGAGTCTTCCAGGCATGGGGGATAGCCTCTGCAGATAGCATTTTGCCTATTGGGAAGGGCACAGAGGCAGGGAGGCCAGGGCACAAGGTATCATGAGCTAATCAGCCTAGAAAGGCAGCTTGTGATGGGCTGGAATGCCGAGCAGAGTCTGGAATTTATTCTAGATGTAATCGGAAGCCCCTGAAGCTTCTTGGCAGGAGTGAGTGACAGGGTCAGATGTATGCTTCTGGACTATGGGCTTGGCCCTATGGGAAGGAGGGATCAGAGGGAGGAGAGCTGGATTCCATAAGGCCAGCTAGGAAACTGCTGCAAGAGTCTGGAGCTGCTGAGGGTAGATGTGGTATGAGTAAGAACTAGTCATCAGGCTGTCAGACTCTGAGGGTAGCCTCAGAGAGGAGGGGGTAGAGGTCCTTGATGTCAACTCTTTTCATAGTAACAGAAAGAAAGACATTTTCATTTATCATGTAGGAAATGCATATAGACAGGACCCACACAAACCAGAGCTCTTGGTGGGGCGGGGGTCCTCAAGAACTTAGAAGGGTGTAAAGGGGTCCAGAGATCCCACGTTTGAGGCACCGGCAGAGGGACAGCCCGGACTGCGTATCCTCCAGCAAACGTCTTGGACAAATACCACAAACAGCTGGCTCACATCTTCTTTTAATGACCCTGAGTTTCTCCAGGAAACATCTACCTTTTTAATGGCAATATTCCTGAGGCAACTGGGCAGTGTAGTACATAGTGCTGTGCCTGAAACTGGAAATGCCTGAGTTCCAATCCAGCTTTAAACACTTTTGTGTGATCCTGAAAAAGTCATTCAACCTCTCTGTGCTGATTTGCTCACCCATAAAATGAGGATACTCCCCCATGCCCCCAGGGTTGCTGTGAGAACCAAATGCAATTATACTTGCTGGAGCTCTGCAAACCTGGAGAGTGGTACATAAGGGTACATCATTACACCATCATCATCAATCAGTCTGCCAATGTCTGGCTCCAAGGCAGAGAACACGAACAGCTTCAAGGGGCCACGCTGCTGCTCATGCAAAGAGTAGACTTCAGAAAACAGGGACCTGAGGAGCGGACATCAGGTAAGACAGTCGGGTCTGAGCACGAGTGCTGATCTTGTAGGTCATGGCTCAAAACATGGACACAAGGTGAACCTGGCCATGGCTACAGTGAACTTTTAAAAGGGAAGGTAAAAACTTGTGCAAACTAAGACCAAAGTGAAGAGGGAGCGGGGACTACCTAAGGAGAATGACTAGGCCAGAGACAATGGGAGGGTCACTGCAGGGCAGGAACAGGGAAAAAATCATGAGAGTGAAAATCCCAGTGAGGAGCCAGTAGTCACAGCCACAGTTTCAGATGTGTGTGTGTGTGTGTGTGTGTGTGTGTGAAACATCACTGAATATTCCATAGGACCCCTCCCACAGAGAAATCTGGTGAGCAGAGGGCAGGAGAGTATTTGGGTGAAGGTTAATGGAGGTAGAAACAGAGGGAAACTCTCACTGAAACATAGACTTGATAGCATTTGGACAGAAATAGGCAATTGATGATTACAGGAAATGAGCCATGAGCCTGGATGAAGGTCCAGCAGCAATGGGAGGCTTCCTGTCTGTCACCAAAGGCAGAACTGCTAAAATTTCCTTGACTTGTCTGGATGACAAGTTTTACTTTAATTTATATTAAAAGGTAAAGGAATTTAATTTAATTTACATGAAAAGGTAAGGGAATCGACAAGAGGAACTGCTCATTTCCCCCACACTTGATTCTACCCCAAAAGAACGGACTGCTGGGGTGGAAATGACAGGGACCTTGGTAGATATGCCCATGTCCAGATTGTAGAGTCTGTCAACAGAGATGAGGACAGGCGAACCAGTGTGAATGCACCCCAGCAGCAGGACCAACAAGCCCCAGCAGATTTCACAGAGTTTAGAGAAAGGAGAGGCAGGAGACAAGGACCTTAAATTTTGTTGGGGAAGTCAGCCCACAATGGATGGGAAATTCTTAGGAATGAATGATTCTGAAGACACAGAGAAACAATATTGCTCAGATGTTCCAAAAAAGGAAGAAAGTGTGCAAATGATCAGACAATAGCCTCGTGGTCAGAGCCCTGGGCCCAGAATCAGGAAGACCCAGGTTCAAATTCAGCCTCAGACATTTACTAGCTGTGTGAGACTGGCCAAGTCACTTACCTTATTTACCTTACTTTCCTCGACTCTAGCAGCATATAATTTCTAGGGTTGTTGTGAGGATGAAAGAATATTTATAAAGAATTCAGCACGGTGCCTGACACACAGGAGGCCCATTTAAATGCTTACCAGGCTACTAAGTACCTACTATCTGCAGGGTATGCTAAAGTAGGGAGAAGCTCACTGCAGAACACTGGACAGGAGGCAAATGGCTTTTTTTTCATCTTTTGGTCACAGCAACTTGTGAATCCATCTGTCAGGGGAAAGGCTGATCTCTGTGGTGATGGGAGTACTCAGACCAGTACAACACAGGTTCAGATAAATTTTTAAAAAAATAGTTTATTTTAAACACACTTAATACAAACGGGCACACAGAATACAGAAGTGATCTCAAAATTAAAGTGTAAACTCCAAACTATTTATATGTTGCTTTTAAAAAGCAAAATACCATAGAAACAATATTAACAATTTGTTCATTATGCTTTCACAATTTCTTTTCAGTCTCTGCATATATACCTTGTCTATGGTAGTCCTTGACTTAAAAAAAAAAATGCAGTCAAAGGCCGTAAAGAGAATAAGGAATAACAAAGAGAGAGCTGAGGGCTGCAACTGCTATCTCAGTGTTAGAAGACCCTGAAGGAGGCCTTCAGCACACTACTCCCCTCTCCTATATTGTTTTTCTACAATTTCAACTGTAATTTCCATATTTGTTTTAAAACTTGGGAGTCCATCGTGTTCCATAACTTCTGATAATTATATTGATTTTTCTTTCCCACAAGAATTCTCTTTCACCTCTAGAAAATACTGATTTTTTGGAAAGTCTGAAAGAATTAATCAAGGAATGGCCAGTCCTGGAACTTTATATGGGGGAGCTCATTAACTACCTCATTTATCCTTCTGAGACTAATCTGTCACTAACCACTTCTTGTCTGGCCAGCTTGGACATTGTAGAAGTCAATTCATTTAAGCTCTCATATAATAGTTTCAGATAATTGTAAATTTTTTTTTTTACTTTTCTACATGTATAATTTTCTCTATATTTTCTAATTTGGTAATTTGATTTTCATCAACTTTTTAAACATTTTCTTGACATCTTTGTTTTTATAACAATCATTTGTCAATATATGCTTCACATATACGTGTAAGCATTTCCACACACCATCTGTCATAATAAAGAAAACCCATCAAGTTAAAGAGGCCAATATAGTAACCTTATCTGTCTGTGTATGCCACATTTGGGATCCATAGTCTACCGCCTTCTCTGCTGAGTGAAGAGAGTGCTTCTTCATCTGAACTCTGGAATCTGTATTGATCCTTTCATGTGTTCAACAGCCTTTGCGTTTCACTTGAAAGAACTGTAGTCACTGTATATTTCTTCTTCTCCTTTCTTCACTCTCTAATTTCATTCATCTTATCTTCCCACACTCCTTAGAATTATTCCCATTTGCCATTACATACACTATGGTAAAATTTCATTAAATCAGCATTTTGCAATGTGTACAGCCATGTCCATCTACTTTATTTGCAAAATTTTTACTACCGCAAACTTTCTGATTTTTTTTTTTCGCTTTCTGGAGGGGGAAAGGTAGGGCAATTGGGGTTAAGTAACTTGCCCAAGGTCACATGGCTAGTTTTTGTGTTAAGTGTCTGAGGCCAGATTTGAATTCAGGTTGTCCTGATTCCAGGGCCTGTGGCACTCTCTATTCACTGCACCACCTAGCCATTCCTGTTTCTGATATTTTGATATATATGGGACCTTTCCTTCTTCACAGTATTGGATTTACTGGGGTCAAAGGGAATGAACAATTTAGTAACTTGTTTGGAATACATCAGATTGTTTTCCAGTACAGTGATACCAATTCCTAACACCACCAAGAGTTTGTTTAATGTGCCTGATTTCCCCCAAGGATGATTTTCACCTTTGATAATTTGCTGGGTGTGAGGTAAAATTTCAGAGATCAGTTAATTTGCATTAAAAAAATTAGTAGTAGTTTAGAAATCTTCTCTTTTGTTTTAGTGATAAGTTTTCTCCTTCACTCAATTCCTTTGCTCACTTATCAACTGGAGGATGGCCCTGCATTTATGTTTGAATCAACTCCCTATATAATTTGGAAATTAAATTATCAGATGTTTGAGAATGATGGTTTTCCATAGTTTCACCTATTTTATTTTGTTCATGAACAGTTGGGATAGAATTCTTTATGAAGTTCTCAGTGAAATGACTGGCTTATCAAATGCCATAGTATCAAGGGTTTGAGATGACTGTTTTTTACTGGACACAGATAATGGAAGAACTGCAGTCTTTTCCTACTCTCATTTGGGGATGGGAAGTCAGAAGGCTTTTGGGCCCACAGAATATCAAGATGGTATGCAGACTTGTAAAAAATTAAATTGTGGTTAAGAATATAAGCTTAGGTTGCATATCAGGGCACATACTGGGTTTGGATGTGTATTGGGTGTTGGCAATCTTGATCCTCACATATCTAAAAAACTTTGAATTTTAGAGTTGTTCTAGGATTTTTTTTTTTTTTGTGGGTTAATTGTTTTTTGGAGCTAACTGAAATATTAATTTTGAATTCTGGTATTCTAAGTCCTTGCAACTGTTAAATAACAGGATATATAAGAGGGTCAAGAATTCTCTCTCACTTTGGCTTTAAAGGATCAAAACCCAAATGTGAAGGTAACCCACAAATGTTAAAGGACAGCAATACCCAGAGAATCCTAAAGATGCAGATGCCAGAGATCAGAGAACTCAGATACTTAAAGGAGCATTTTAGAGTTGTGACTACTGTAACACGTAATTCAGAACATAATGTTTAGGAGATTGCCAATACTGAGGGTTACAAAACATTAAAAATGTAATCATGAATTTAACTTTTAATTTTTTTTATCCTATTGCCTGCCACATGTGAAATTTTCCCTTGTGTATTTCCCCAAATGTGTGTGTGACTGTCATGGGGAATATTAACTATGTATTTTTCCTATGGATGATTTTAATAAAATGCCCAATGTTTATACCATGCTTTACATTTTTGCAAAAGATCTTGTCATACATGATCTCTTGGAGCCTCACAACAACCCTGTGAGATGTGGGTGCTACTGGGGTTATTAAACCCAATTTACAGATGAGGAAACTGAGGCTCTGGAAGATTAAGTAATTTGCTAATGGCACCCATGTTTAGAAAGCATCATATGAATTCAGGTCTTCCTGACCCCAGTCCAGCTCTCTATATCACAGAGCACTGCTTCTCTCAGTACAAGTCTTCCCATTATTAGGATGTCTGTGTAACTGGACAGTGACTATCCATGATTCTTCAATAGAGAGTCCTTAGTCTAGCACTGAGAGTTCTCTGGTACGGCTCCTGCTTACCTTTCAAATCTCATTTATGCTCCTCATCACACATTCTCTGCCCCAGACCAATGGGCCTGCAATGTGTTGTCCATGCACAATGTTCTCTGTTCTGAATGCATGTATTTGCACAAGTGGGGTCTCCCCTCTAAAATACACTCTACCCTCACTCCCTCTTAGAAAATTCTTAGCTTCTTTCAAACTATGGTCCATCTACCACTTCCTCTAAGAGGTCTTACCAGATTCCCTCCATTATTAGCTTCCTTTCCATCTTGAAATGAGTTTCTGTATCTTTTGTACCTCCTTCTATCTGCATGTAGAGGCCCTTCCCTAGTAGATGGTAAGCTCCTTGGAAGGCAGGACCAGTTAGTTTTCCTTATAACTCCAGCCTCTAGCATAAAGTTTGGTGCATAAACAACATGTATTTAACAAATGTTTGTTCAACTGAAAAATGTTGTTTCAAAAAGGCAAAGGCTTTCCCACAATCAGCAGAATCATGAAACTACTCTCTGGGATGAGTTTTTTGATGGTAAATGAGGGAGTACTGATTAATGACATTCCACACAACTGTGAATCCTCTCTCACCCAGTAAGATTTGTGCTGTGTAGACCTTTCCAAATTGAAAACCTTCAATTCCCTGTCTCTGTGCCTGGCAAGCTCTCCCTTTTCACTGATACCTCTCAAGAAGCCCAGCTCTCTGGAAAGCTCAGCTCAAGGACCACATGCTGTGGGAGGCCTTTCTTGATCTCTCCAGTAGTTAAGTTTGCTTCCAGCCCCAGAAATTATACCATATTTAGTTATCTGTGTACATATTGTTCCTTCCAATAGAATGTAAGCTCACTGAGGCCAGGGATTGCATCATTTCTGTTTTTGTATTCCCAGTGTCTAGCATAGTGCCTTGCATAAAGTAGGCTAATAAATGTTCATTAAACTGAATTGGATTGAATTCATTACATTTATAAGGCTTCTCTCCAGTATGGATTTTCTGATGTCTTATAAGGTCTGTGCTCCAGCTGAAGGCCTTCCCACACTGATTACATTTATAAGGCTTCTCTCCAGTATGAATTTTCTGATGTCTAATTAGTTCTGTGCTCCTGCTGAAGCCCTTCCCACACTGATTACATTCATAAGGTTTCTCTCCAGTATGATTTCTCTGATGTACAGTAAGGGAAGAGCTTCGGGTAAAGGCCTTCCCACATTCATTACATTTAAATGGCTTTTCTCCAGTATGAATATTCTGATGTCTGATAAGGTCTCTACTCCAGCTGAAGGCCTGCCCACAATGACTACATTCATAAGGTTTCTCTCCAGTATGAATTCTCTGATGTACAGAAAGAGAGGAACTCCGGATGAAGGCCTTCCCACATTCACTACATTTATAAGGCTTCTCTCCAGTATGAATTTTTTGATGTCTAATAAGGTCAGTGCTCCGTCTGAAGGCCTTTCCACATTCACTGCATTCATAAGATTTCTCTCCAGTGTGAATTCTCTGATGATAAATAAGAGATGAATGTTGGATGAAGGTTTTACCACATTCATTACATTCATGAGGTTTCTCTCCAGTATGAATTCTCTGATGTACAGTAAGGTTTGCACTCTGCCTGAAGGCCTTCCCACATTGACTGCATTCATAAGATTTCTCTCCAGTATGAATTCTCTGATGGCAAATAAGGGATGAGTGTTCACTAAAAGCCTTGCCACATTCATTACATTTGTGGGGTTTTTCTCCAGTATGAATTCTCTGGTGTACAGTAAGGGATGAGCTCTGAGTGAAATCCTTCCCACATACATTACATTTATAAGGCTTTTCTCCAGTATGAATTTTCTGATGTCTAATCAGGTCTGTGCTGCGCCTAAAGGCCTTCCCACATTGATTACATTCATAAGGTTTCTCTCCAGTATGAACTCTCTGGTGGTAGGTAAGAGATGAGTGATGGATGAAGGCTGTACCACATTCATTACATTTATGGGGTTTCTCTCCAGTATGAATTTTCTGATGATAAATAAGCTTTGTATTCTGGATAAAGGCCTTCCCACATTCATTACACTTATAAGGCTTTTCTCCTGTGTGAATTCTCTGATGTCTAATAAGATCTGTGCTCCAACTGAAAGCCTTCCCACACTGATTACACTCATATGCTTTCTCTCCAGTATGAAATCTCTGATGGTAAGTAAGGGATGAGTGATGCATGAAGGAGATGCCACATTCATTACATTTATGGGGTTTCTCACCAGTATGAATTTTCTGATGGTAAATAAGTTTTGTGCTCTGGCTGAAGGCCTTCCCACACTCATTACACTTATAAGGCTTTTCTCTAGTATGAGTCTTCTGGTGTTCAGTAAAGTCTGTGCTCCAGCTAATGACTTTCTCACACTGATTATTTTCATAAGCTTTCTCTCCACTAGGCTTTCTATGGAAATGAATAACGTTTGACTGATAACTGAAGCATTTTCCCCATTCATTACAATTAGAAAATGTATTCCCTGAGTTGATTTCTGCATGTTTAACTAGGTTTGAATATTGCCTGAAGTTCTTTTCATCAGTATTACATTCATGCTGATTTTCTCTGACAGGACCCTTCTGCTGTAGAGAAATGAATGACTCCAGACTGAAGCTTCTCCCAAATTTATGACATTCTTCACTTTGTCCTTCAGGAAGAGTTTTCTGGGAGATAACTTTCAAGTGCCCTGAATGACTTTCCTGGTTTCTTGGCTTCATTTCTAACTTGACATCATATTCCCAGTCTTCTCCCAATTTGAAATCCTGGGGGCTGTTGCATGTGTGTCTCTCCTGCGATGATTCATCCATAGAAATGGCTATCTCTTGAAGAGACTTACTGGTTTCAGGCCTAGTCTCCCAATCTGAAGGAAATAAAAAATATAAATACATCATTTTCCCCTTACTGGCAGAAAGTAAATTGCTTTACACTTTGTCTCACTTTTCCTTTTCTTAATCAAGAGTAATCTCTAAACATGACATTAGCTCACATTTGTAGTTATTTACTTTCCAAAGAACTTTCTTATATATTACAATATTGGATTGTAATGAGACTGGGATCTAAGTAGGGTAGGTATTATTACCTTATAAATATGAGGAAACTGAGGCTCAGTGTAGTTAAGTAGCTGTTAAAAATAAAGTTTTTAGACATCATATTAAGAGAGACAAATTGAGTTCAAGTATCCAAGCTAAAAGTTTTACTTCCCACTGAACTACTGAAAAAGATCAGTGATTGATGAGATAGTTAAGCTTTAAGAAATCAACATCAAAAAACAGGAACATTAAGATCAAAGAGAGGCATGTCATAATTCGGAAAGAGAAAATTCTGAAAACTACCAATAACAAGTTTCAATAGAGATGACTGATAAATTTCTAAAAACAGGTTATGAAACAGATGGTTTACAAATAACTGAAAAGAACTGGCACAAACCATACCACATTTAGTTATTTGTCCCTAATGATAGACCTTTTAGCCTGTTACATAAGAATAAAGTAGTTATAACATAAACAGACTATGGCACCATATCTGACAAGACCTTTCATGCTGTTTTGTCAAATTAAGAAAGTAGAAGTGGTTTGGATATAGCAAGCTAAAACAAATTTATGAACTATTTAAGCTATAATGCCCAAAGAGTTTTGATTAATGGGTTGATGCCAATTTTGAATGAGGTCTCTACTATCACATGGACTTGGCTGTGTCCTATTTGACAGTTATCAATAACTTTAAAGATATTCTTTTGATATTTGCAGATGGCACACAAGGCTGGATATCTAATACAACAACAATATAACAACAATAAAAAGATTTCAAAGAGAATTTGAGACAGGTATGGTTCATAGATGTTATGGGAATGGGAATCTAAGATCTTCCCTGCCCCTAGGCCCTCTGATAGGCTTAAGTGCCTCTGAGAACCTTCCTTGATTTGAAAGTATACTCTGCCCCATAATAGGCTTAATGTGGTCACATGGAGCCTGTGGTGGGAGGCTTTTCAGGAATGCCCACACCTTGGTGCTCTGTGATTGGGCAGTGGGTCAAGAGGGCTGTGACATTATCTGATCCAGGAGAAGGCTATGTATACCCTGATAAACCTGATGTGAGGTTTTGTTTAGGAGCTCACTTTGAGAAGACTTGTGTGATTGACTAAATGAGACTCTGGGCAGCTGTTGAGCCGCCGGGGCTTTGAAAACCCAGATGTTGGTGCTTCCCTCTCTGGTAACTGACTAGGTATGGATTTAATGGTCACAGGCTGGATGCATGATTGCTGATCTGTTTCTCTGTATTTGTTGTCTGCTTGTAACCTGTTTGTATTCTCTGAAGTTCAGGGTGCTGACATTTTCCCCTGAACTAGGTAAACGATATATGTTTGATTGATTAAAGTAAGACTGCTAACCCATTTTGAGTTGCTTTCCTTTAGAAAAGCAGATCTAAGAACCTGTGCTGGCAGCCACCCTGGGTATGATGGAATGCTTGCTGCTACAATAGATGAAAAAGAGATAATATTAACAGAGATAAACCAAAGGTAGTGACTTCCAGTATGAATTCTCTGATGCACAGTAAGATTTGCACTCTGCCTGAAGGCCTTCCCACATTGATTGCATGGGGTAGATGGGGTAGAAGTGGTTTAAGAACCAGACACATGAGAGGGAAGGTCTGGCAATTTTAGTTAAAACTCAATATAAGGTAAAATATTTGGTGAATTTAGAAAACTGCAAGCTCAACATGAGGTTTTAAGAAAAAGAACCAATTACAAAAGCACCACTTTCATGACAGTTTAGCACTTTCAGATGACAAATCACCTGCTGCACCAGGAGAGCTAGAAAGGCTAGAGATGTGGAAACAAAGGCTGATGAGAAAGAACCCACAGTAGGAAGGACAGCCGGTTAGTGGGGCAGAGAACACAAAAGGGGGACACATCATTGTCATCTTTAAATACAAGAACCACAGTCACGTGTCCTTAAAAACAGCTTGCAAATAAACTGCGTTGACCACTCCACAAAGCTTTTCTTCAATAAACTTTTATTAATAAAGTACCTGCTGTGGGCACTACTACAGCTCTGGGTTACAAAGATAAAACCAAAACTGCGCTTGCCTTCAGGGAGCTTGCACTGCTACCCCAAATTATGGCCAACTGGAGACCCCTGGATCTGTAAAAGGGACCCCTACTAAGAATGGGGAAGTGCCTTTGCTCTTTTTTATGTCAATAGGATTATCCCTTTTTCAGGTGTGAGGCAAAAGTTCTCTTGTAAACCATCAGACCAGGAGGCTGACTGGTTGTTGGTTTGGTTCTTCCCCGCCCCGCCCCCCCTGGAAGTTTCTTTATGGATTACTCAATTTCTATTTCTGAGATCCAGTTTTTCAGAATCTCTACTACCTGTTTTTATTAATCTGAGCAATTAGCATTTTTAAGGTTAATTCAATCATTTCATCTAATTATATATATATATATATTTTTTTTTTTTTTTCCCTAGAATATTGTTCTCTTGTCCTGCTATTTCTCCAGTCTAGGGAAAACAAGGTGAATATACTCCTCTTAGTACACATTTGTGGGCTTTTAAGTGACTTGCCCCAGGCCATAAAAACACTAATCAGACCACAGGTATAGTCTCTAAAGCCAACTTCCTATTTGTTAGTCAGGGCTCTCTCTGCTTTTTTGAAATATGATTAGTTGATGGTTCTGATAATTTACTTCCACTCCATTCACTATGAATTTTTCAGTTTTGATTCTGTTCATTTGGCTTTTTTCTCTCATCTTTGGGTCAAATTAGTTGTCTGTCAATTGTATTGATCTTTTAAAAACAACTTTACTAATTATTTTTATTTTTAATTCTTCTCTTCTGATTTTCCAAAATTTTATATGTATTGGCAATTTTCTAATTTTCCAGCTGAATAATCAAATTTATTTCATGTTTTTGAATGCATTAATAAAATATTTTCCTCTAAGGCCTATTTTAGTAGCAAAACATTAATTTATCTATGTAAGAACCACTGCTATAATTTCCGTTACTGTTTCCAAAGTCTGTTCTTTGACCCTATCATTTTTAGCATAACATTATTTAACCTCCACTGAAGTCTGGACCTTTATTCATATCTCCCTATCTGATTATGGCCTTGAAAGGATGCATTTTATACTTCTTCCATTCAGCCATTTATTAAATTTTTTGCCATGGTGCCATCCAATGCTGAAAAATAGGCAAACTTCTTAAAATTCTCATTTAGTAATAATGCACTTCTATTACATCTCGGGTTCTTAATATTTTGTTCAAGTATGTACTTTTAAATCTTTCTATCAGGCTTATTTAAGGCTATTAGATATATTTTAATCACTTAAAATTATTGCCTATTTAGAAATCTCCTTTAGATACTTAGGTGCTATGATAATTTGGTACATATCATTAAGTATAATAGTTTCCCTTTCTCTTATGACATCATCATTTTGTTTCTTGTTCCCTTGTCCAATATCATTTCATAAATACACTTTTTTCATGCCTTTTATATTTACGTCAGTTTCATGATATGCCCTCCCTTGTAGCAAAGAATAACAGTTAAGCAAAACCAACCCCCAGAGTCTTTCAATCTGACAATATACACAATATTACATAGTATAAAGTCCTCTATTTGTCTGCCAACAGGAGGGAGGGTGGTATCATCAATTATTTCCCTGAGACATTTCAGTCCCAGGTTATTACAATAATCCATGCTTGGTCTCTCTCTCTTCTAACAGGCTATTTTTGCTCTAGACATGCTCTTCCCTCTTCCCACTTGTACTTACCAGCATGCCCTTTCTCCTAACGGGGATGTCCTATGCATGGAATTGTAAGCTCTTCCAACTTGGAGCCTCTGTCAATGACAGAGGTAGGAAATCCAGCTGAACCATCTACTAGAAACTGTGGCTATCCCTCTCACACACCTAGCTCTTCTCTATACCAGAAGATCATACTGTGTGGGACAGAGTCCTGGTGGAACCACTGTGAACTGAGAGGAGGAGCAAGAGCCAAGAAGAACCTGGCACTTGGTCTGGCAGGTGCCTCTTGCAGACTCACCATTTTTCTTCTACTTCATGTCATATACCTGGGTTCCTCTTTTCTGGCTGTTTTCTAACCCTCTGGAGAGCACTCTACTTGCTTCTTTGTCTTTTTTTGGTTGACAACAATACTTATATATCCTTGTTCCATCTCCTCAAGTCCAAAAGTGTCTCAAATTAAGCTACAAATGTCTTCTCTTGAGTGAAGTTGAAATGTACCAACTGAAAACCTGGGGCTTTCTGCATTCATTGGTCCTAATGTTTTGTGCAGAAATGTCAAGTCTCCCCAAAGCAGCTGTGGCATATTGAGAGCACCTCACCTTCAAGATACACTATTTTTTAGATACACTTTCTCTAGGGTACTTAAAAAGGGTAAGGTCTCCCACTGCATCTGGGGTCATCTCCAGTTGTCCTGATCTATGTCTGTTGGACTCAGATGAGCACGGAGGAGGGTGAACCTGACGACTTTGCACAGTTCTGCCTCACTTAAATCCAATCCACTTGCAAGATATCACCCTCCTGATGTCATTGGTCCTCTTTGAGAAGGAAAGACAAACAACAACAATCTTTCTGAATACCCAATGCCTGGGCTTGGCTCTCTTGGTTTCTTGGGAAAACACTTAAAGAAGGTAGGGCTCACAAAATATAATACTCTACCATCACTAGACACCATCTCTCTTTCAAGCTCAGTAGACTTATTTACTTTCCTTTTTTTTTTTTTGTTCTATCACTGAATTTGCATAAAAATGTCCCTCTTCAGAAGCTATCTATAGTTAGATGAAATATGGTCTAAATCACTACTGATCAGAGAAATGCAAATTAAAATAACTCTTGGGGTACCACTTCACACCTATCAGAGTGGCTAATATGACAAAAAATGAAAATGTTTGATGTTGGAGGTGATGCAGGAAAACTGGAACACTAATGCACTGTTGGTAGAGTTGTAGACTGATCCAAACATTCTGTAGAGCAATTTGGAACTATGCCCAAAGGGCTATAAAACTATGCATAACCTTCAATCCAGCAACCACTGCCAGGTTTTATGATCCCAAAGAGATCATAAAAAAGGGGAAAGGACTCACACATACAAAAATATAGCAGCTCTTTTTGTGGTGGCCAAGAATTGGAAATCAATGGGGCAGCTAGGTGGCGCAGTGAGTAGAGCATCGGCCCTGGAGTCAGAGGGACCTGGGTTCGGATCTGGCCTCAGACACTTAATGCACACATAAACAAAAACCTAGCCGTGTGACCTTAGGCAAGTTACTTAAACCCAATTGCCCTCCAAAAAGCAAAAAAAAAAAAAAAATTGGAAATCAAAGGGATGGTCATCAACTAGGGAATGGCTAAAAAAGCTATGGTATATGACTGTAATGGAATATTACTGTGCTATAAGAAATAAAGAGCAGGATGATTTCAGAAAAACCTGGAAAGACTTAAATGAACTGATGCAAAGTGAACAAAACCTGGAGAACAATTTACATATCAACAGCAATACTGTTTGATGAAGAACTGTGAATGACTTAGCTTGTCTCAGCAATACAATGATCCAAGACAATCTCAAAGGACTATGATGAAACATACTCATACTATCAGTCTTCAGAGAAAGAACTGATATTGATTGAATACAGACTGTAGCATGCTATTTTTCACTTTCTTTCATTTTTGTCTTTTATCTGAATCTTGTTATACAAAATGACTAATATGGAAATGTTTTACATGATTGCACATCTATAACCTCTATCTGATAGCTTACCATCTCAGGGAGGGGGAAGGGGAAGAAGGAAAGAATAGAATTTGGAACTCAAAACTTTAAATAAAAGTACCCGTCCAACTCTGCCTGTAAGCAAGAAAAAGAATGCTTTGAACTCACTGATTCTTTTAGATGTCCTTCTTACTACCAAGATGAGGGAGGAGGGTTTCACCATTTATTTCCCTGGGACTTAGATTGGTCATTCCAATAGTCCCCAAGTTTGGCTCTCCCTCCCCGGCCCTGACCTCGGTGATTATGCTCATGTTTGGAGGAGGCTATCTTGCTTTTCAAGGCATCATTTGGTTTTGGTAGATCATGTCCCAAACTCATTTTCATTTATTGCTTTTGATTACAAATAATCCTGAGTGATTTATACTTGGTATGTGAGAGCTCTCCTAGCCACTAGGAGACATTCTATCCCAGAAGTTATTCTCAGTTATTCTATTTCTGAGCAGGGGACTCTTTGCAAGTATCTTGTGGGGCCCACTGATGTCTGCCCTCTAGTTCAAACACTTTGGGGTAAATTTTATCACTTAGCCCTTTTTTTATACTGCTTTTCTGGAAGAAAAATGTTTTGTAGATTGGACAGGACAATGTGAGTTCCAAGCGCTTCTTGTCCCACAGGAAATCAGGAACTGCCTTGGGGCCTCTTGGTTCCAAAGCTGCTCTGTACTCCTTAGAGGTAAGGATGTGCTGAGGGCCACAGTCCAGTTGCCAGCTCACAAGGACATCTCCCACGAGACCGCTTGCTTGATGAGCAGCAGCTGATGTGACTGATTCAGCCCCCCTCCATTGGTTCATACTCCCTGTGCACAAGATCAAGCTTGAATCATGATCACTTTAAAGGTATATAAGGAGCCAGCTTTTCCCCTCCCCCGCACCCCATCATCTTAGAATAAACTATAAGTCATTTCTCTCTCTTGTCTCTGGTCTCTTCAATCCATCCTGAGAATACAGCGTCAGGCTGGCCCTTAGGTTAGTAAAGTTAGTGGCTGCTTACAGTAGATTGTGTTGTGAAGCTCTGTCTTCAAGGTCAGCTGTCTTGTTCTCAGTTGTTCTTCCAATCTTGCTTTCTTTTGACTTGGCTCTAACTTGTTATCCACTACCAGAACCTTTTTTCATTTTCTTTTTCTGAGTATCCTCTATGTTATTAAAATTTGCAACAGTTTTCATTAAGTTCCTTAAACCACCCTTCAATTCCTTTAGTAGTTTTTTTCAACCACTCTAGGGCTTCTTATAACCAACCGTTTGGTTTTCTCTGGGGTTTTAGGTATTCCTTCTACAGAATCAGTCTCTTCTGAAGCTCTCCTTACACTATGTTATCTCATAGTAATTCTTAACTTAACTTTATTAGTTACAAGTGCTTTGTTTGCTTTGTACACTCAGTTCTCAATTGTTTTCCCCAAGGCAATTTTTTTTTTACAAAAATGTCTTTTTTTCATCTTTTAGTTGGTTTTTAATTGTATGTGGTGTTTTTTTTTCCACTGTTTTGAGGTAAGCAGGGAGATCAGAGCCTTAGATGTGATCTCTTGATCAAGTAACATTACTGAAAATCTCATGATTTGTTTGTTCTCTCTGCATTATTTTCTATCTTGCTTCCCTGTTTATTTAAATTCTTCCTACTTGTCCTGAACAACTGTCTTGTGAACACAAAATTCTACAGAATAATACAGTCAAAACCAAACAAAAACCTAAACAAAAAACACTGACAGCCTATGCACCAACTCAAGTGTCCAAAGTGAAAATGAATGATACAAAGATTGTTTTTATCTAGACTTTGTCTACTTTTTAGGAAAGCAAAACTAAATCATCTTTCTGTTGCCTAAGGATAATAATTAATAATGAAAATATTATTTAGACTGGATTCCCTTGGAAAATGAGCTGTTTCTTCCTGGGAACTTGTAAGATTTTTCTCTTTAACTTGAAAGTTAGTGCTGATAATGGTAACAATAATATTAACAATAAGACATTAACATTAATATTATACTTCTTGACATTTTATATGCCTAGAAAATATAGTTTTAAGATGCACATGTCTGGATCATGGTTTAAACTACAGTAATGGCGGGCTCCTAGGAGAAGATAAGAATAGATTTGCTTAATGTCTTACAAATCTAATAAAAAGGAATTTAGAATGAAAAACAGTGGAAAAGAAAACTGCTCATGGACATTCACCAATTTAGATAGCATAAAGAATAGCTACGATATAGAAAGAGAAGCAGTTGTGACATATAGACATTCACAAGATAGAAAATACAAGAAAACAAGTTTAATAAAACCCAAATCAGATTCCTACACAAAAATGTAAAATATAGGTAACAGGCAGAACGAACTAGAGAGCTAAGCCAAGGAGGCAAACCTGACTTCTTCAGAATCACTGAGACTTAATGAGATGAGATCCATGACCAGAGACGATGGCTCTGAAACAGTGTAACTTATAACAAACTTGAGAAATAAAAGATGGGGTTGAAGTGCTAATTAAGATATGCTACAAGCAAAAAACTCAAGAATTATGAGAGGAGAGTATGGTAGAGAGTATTCAGGTGAAGATCAATGGAGCAACATTGTCATGAGAGCATATGACAGAATGAATAGACTCTGGAGCAGAAGAAGGAATAAATTATCAGAAAAGAGATGCCCAAAACTTGTGTAAAGTCTTAATCTGGAATTAATTGGGGACTTCACTTGCCTGGCTGTCTAGGGGAGTTCTCCATTACATGCAGAACAGCAAATGTTTGAGTGACTTGTTTTAATGATAAGTACACCCTATCAAAGGTGGGGGACGGGGGAAGGACCAGAAGGGGAATTCTTCTCTGTATCTGTGGAAGAAATTCTATGTCATTGTGGAAGAACAGACTGTTGGAGTGGAAATGATGAGCATGTGGGGGGGTTTGTGAAATGACCGTTTGATATTTGAGGTTGTGATTGTGAAAGACAGAAAATCCAGCAGTAGTCTGATACGCCTCCTAGCTTTTGGCAGAGAATTTCAAGTATGAAAGGATACACATAGTAGCTTAGAGTTCAAGAAGATGGATGTGCACAGAAGATGGAAACAAGGTCAACTATTCAATTCTCTGATGTACATCACAATGTGTCATTATCTTGACATTTCAGGAGGGCTAAAGTTTGATTAGCTAAGGTTGGTAAGAAAAGAAAAGAAATGGTTTAGTTGTATCAGAGAGAAGAGGATAACCATTTTCTCTGCCAAGGACCAAAATCTTTGGATTGGAAAAAAAAGAATAAATATGCCCCACTGGGAATTGATACCCAGGATAAGAGATGAGATAATGAGAGAAATAAGTGCCCTTAATGATTTGGTCCAGATGAACTACCTATTTGGGTATTAAAAGCTGTAGATATAAGTTGGTATCAATAATTCTCCAAAAGTTATTTTTTTAAATGTTCACATCAATTATGTTAGAATACAGGCTGCTCCTCAATGAGCTTTCCCTTTCTAAGTAAGAGGGGAAAGCATTTAAACAATACTTGACAATCTTTGGAAAATCACGAATTAATGGAGAAATACTGCAGGACTGGAGAACAAATACCTCCTCCCCCTTTTTTTCAAGGAGGAGACTAGAGTCTAAAAATTAAAGACTGATCTTAATTTTGGGAAAATTCTAGAAGAGATCATTAAAAGGACAGATAACACCTAGGAAGGAGGAATGCTAAGAAAGTGTTGGGGGACAGCTAGGTGGTGCAATGAATAGAGTACCGACCCTGGAGTCAGGAGGACCTGAGTGCAAATCCGGCCTCAGACACTTAACACCAAAAACTAACCATGGGCAAGTCACTTAACCCCAATTGCCCTCCAAAAGCAAACAAAACAAAACAAAACAAAAAAACCCCAAAAAACAAACAACAAAAAAAAGAAAGTGTTGGCCACAATGTGGTCTCTGCCAGGAAATCCTATCAAACTATCCATACCTCCTTTTTTGACAAAGTTACTAGACTGGCACATTAGGGGAATGCTTGATAGAATTTACCTAGATATTAGCAAAGAATGTGAGAAAGAGTCCTTCACTATTTTTGGAGAAAAGATGAAAATACAGGCTGGACAACTTGATGGATATGGAACTAGCTGAATGAAGAGACACAGGCTATTTGTAAAATGGATCAGTGTCAACTTGTGAAGTCTCCAAGGATCAGGATTTGTCTGGGTGTCATTTAACATTTTTATCAAGGTCTCAGATAAAATCACAGATGGGTTGCTTACCAAATCTGTCAGTGACACAAATGGAGAGTTAGCATGGGAAGATAGATTCCAAAGTCAGAGGATAAAAATTTAGTAGGGATAAATGTAAGGAATCTGTTAAAGTCTTCTCACATTGATTACATTCTGATAGTTTCTCTGAAGTATGAAGACTCTGGGACAAACTAGGAATAAATGCTGATTGGAAACTTATCCACATTCATTAACTTACAAAGTTTTGGTCAACTATTCAATTCTCTGATGTACATCACAAGTTCGTGCTCTAGCTGATTACATTCCCACATTCATTATAAGACTTCATCACCAGTGTGAATTTTCTGATGTCTAATAAGTTCTGTACTCCTGCTGAAGGTTTTCCCACACTGAACACACACATAAGGCTTCTCACCAATATGAACTTTCTGATGTTTAATAAGATCTATGCTACACCTGAAGGCTTTCCCACACTGGCTACATTCATATGGTTTCTCTCCTGTATGAATTCTTTGATGCACAGTAAGGGATGACCTACGAGTGAAGGCCTTCCCACATTCATCACATTTATAAGGCTTCTCTCCTGTATGAATTTTCTGATGTCTAATAAGGTCTCGATTCCAACTGAAGGCTTGACCACAGTGATGACATTCATAGGGTTTTTCGCCAGTATGAATCCTCCTATGTACAGTAAGGCATGAACTCTGGCTGAAGGCCTTCCCACATTCACTGCATTTATAAGGTTTTTCTCCAGTGTGAATTTTCTGATGTCTAATGAGGTCTGTACTCCGGCTGAAGGCCTTGCCACACTGACTACATTCGTAAGATTTCTCTCCATTGTGAATTCTCTGATGGTAAGTAAGGGATGAATAATGTACGAATGCTTTGTCACATTCACTACACTTATGGGGTTTTTCACCAGTATGAATTTTCTGATGATAAGTTAGCTTTGCATTTTGGCTAAAGGCCTTCCCACACTCATTACATTCATAAGGCTTCTCTCCAGTATGACTCCTCTGATGGTAACTGAGCTTTGTCTTCTGGCTAAAGGACCTGCCACATTCATTACACTTAAAAGGTTTCTTTCCAGTATGAAGTTTTTGATGGTAATTAAGTGATGAGTGATATGTGAAGGCTCTGCCACATTCACTGCATTCATAAGGCTTCTCCCCAGTATGACTTCTTTGATGGGCAATGAGTTTTGTGCTCTGGCTGAAGGCCTTCCCACATTCATTACATTTATAAGGCTTCTCTCCAGTGTGAATTTTCTGATGTCTGTTAAGATCTGTGTTCCAGTTAAAGGTCTTCCCACATTCACTACATTCATAAAATTTTTCTCTGGTATGGTTTTTATGATACTGAGCAAGGTTTGACTGATGATTCACAGATTTATCATCTTCTTGATACTTAGAACATCTCTTCCCTGAGGCAATTTCCATACCTTTAATTAGGTCTGAATATTTTCTGAAGTATACGCCAATTGTATCACATTTATGGTGACTCTGTCCCAGAGGAACTCTCTGCTGAAGAGACAGCACTGATCTCTCTCTCCCAAATACTTGATGCTCATGGCCTCTCCCTTTGTTGGGAGTTCTGTTGGATGTAATTACTAATTGTCTAGAAGTAATCCTTTGGTTCCCCTGCTTCTTCTCTAATTTGAAGTCCCAGAAACTGTAGCTGGTGAGTCTCTCCTGGGATGATTCTTCCATAGACATGCCCAGCTTTGGAGGAGACTCTTTGGCTTCAGGCCTAGTCTCCCAATCTGAAGGAAATAAAAAATATAAATATATCTTCTTCCTCTTGTGGGACCAAGAACACTGATTTACATCTAGCCTCAATTTCTGTCTCCTCAAGGAGAATCTTCCAACTTGAAAGGGCAAAATTAGCAATAGTAAAATACCATTCCCTCATATTCACAAGGTGATTTACCTTACAAAGAGATTTCACAAAAATTGTGACTTTGGAACCTCACCCCCTGCTGGTGATTCAGGGAGTGTGGAAGCATGATTCCATTTTACAGACGAGGAAACTGAGTTGGAGAATAGTTAAGCAACACAACTAAAGTCACACTGTTGGGAAGGCTGAGCTAGGCCTAGAACTCTGATCCAGCACTCTTTCCATGAGACAACGCACATCACAGAGAGGGAAGTAAAGTCCAAGAAGCACCTCATCCATCTGAATGAATTCAAGCATCCAGGTCCCAATTAATGAAATCCTAAGGGACTAAAAGGACACCAAAGCATGACGAGAGGAAATCCCTCAGGAATCAGGGTACACATGCGAGGTACCAGAAGATAGATTCTCTGTTTTGCAGATGACCCAAGGCCATCCAGCTAACATGTCCAGCTAACACGCTGGACAAGAGATCAGCCACCAACACTACCCCAAAACATTTCCTGCTTATTCCTGAGGAAGTAAATGTGAACAGCAATACACATCCTACAGACGGGGTTGAAGAATCCTGTGCTTGTATGTCTCAGTGTTTCCCAACTGACCTGGAGTTAGAACACAGATGCCACTGACATCTCAGGCCTTTCCCTGTCTGTGTTTAATCAATCTTTTTAGCCTTATTACACTTTCCTCCTCCTTCTACCCTTGTGCCCTCCATGGTCCGGCCAAAGAACTGTTCCTTTGCTGTTTCCTGGGTTTCTTCATCTCCCAGTGTGGAATGGTGTCCAGCCTCCATTTCGACCTCTTCGAAGCCTCCATTTCCTACAGGCTTTCCTTTCCTCAGGGGTCACATGCTATAAAAGGCCATTTCTGACTGTTCCAGCCAGTGGTTAGGACTGTCCCCCTTCATCCCATTAGCCTGCATTTACTTGTCAGTAAACCACCTACTTCCAACCAGTTAGCAAACCACCCAACCACTTGTAAGTAAACCAGTCAGTAAACCACCCACTTCCAGGGAGAATGTGAGGAGATCTTCGAAGGCCAGGTGAGTGCTTGCCAAATGCTTAGAGCATGGATGAATGGATCAAGGGAATAAATCTGACAATTTCCATTAAAATCTTATTATGTCAAAGTGTGACTCTAGTTGAAGGAGCTCTCAAAGAGGCCAAAGATACAGAGCACACACTTGGAGAGGCCCTGGTCCTCACTTGCTCTGGCCAAGGTCAGACCAGACTGACTGCCTCCTGAACACAGTGCCCAGCACCACTTCTGAAGGCCCTGACACCCTCCTTGACAGGATAAAATTGGATAATGGGCACAGTCAAGGATCTGAATGAATGAATGGCTGAAAACTCAGGGGACAGTGAACCCAGAAAGGGGAAGAAAGAACACCTCTCAACATCTGAAAGGCATCAGATGGAATAAAGACAGCAGGCCCCTACTTGTGGTGTGCCCTCTGACTGATAAAGGACTTCCACAAACTTGGCCTTCTCTGACCCTAATAATAAAAAATACCAAGAGTGCTGCTAATAGGCACTGACCCCCAGGGCGCTCGAAGGTTTGGCAAGTGGTTGACCTGACTTTCCGCTGCTGGGATGGCTGCTCCCACTCTATAACTGAGACAAACCGTTCTCCCAGTCAGCAATGCCCAGAGATGGGTGTGAGCTCACGAAGGTGTGTACCGATGCTCACAGACCTCAGTGAGGGGGGCAGGGCAGAAGCACCTACCCCAAAGTTAGAGATGAGACAAAGACATCGTTAACTCCTACCTCCAGGCCTTCTCCTTCCTTTAGCTCTGTATGGATCTTGTCTGTTGGCTCTATGTTATCTCTCCCTGTTCTACTGTGAGCTCCTTGGTGGCAGTCTGAGGATCTGAGCTTAAACAGTCTGCCCGAGTCCCCCCGGGGAGTCAGGAGTGAGACTGATGCTGAAGATGATAAAAGCAGCATTTTGTTAAGCATTTTACAATTATCATCTCCTTTGATCCTCACAGCTCTGGGAGTGAGGTGCTATTGTGGTCCTCATTTTACAAGGCCTACAGAGGGGAAGTGACTTGCCCAGGGCCAGCTAGCAGGTCTAAGGATGGATTTGGACTCAGATCTTCCTGACTCCGGCCCAGTGCTCTACCCATGGTACCACTAGCTGCACCATGACAGAAGCCTATGTCCAAGTCAAGTCTGGTACTCTTGTATGGACAGTGAGCTCCCTCTTTACAAAGAGTATGCGCACCCCTGGGGTAGGTGGGGGTGAGGCAGGCTTGAGACCAACAAGTTGTAGCTCCATGAAAAAACTCCCACCAGAACTGTCCAGACTCTCGGGCTGCCCCTAAAAGGCTGAACTTGACACCCTGCAAACACTGGCTGCTCATTACTGTCCACCAGAGAACTTCCTTGGACAAAGCCCCTCATGGGTCATCCCACCTGCCCATACGCTCCTTCTTCCCAGAGGCACTGTTAGGGAAAACGAGACCAAGGGGTGGGGGAGGTGCCTGTCCCTCCTCCTGTCAGTGCCCTGCCTGCCCTCAGGTCAGGCGCCTGGCACCTCTCTGGCCTGGGCCACAGAATCCTCAGCTCCCTGCCAGGTTTCCTTGTCCTCCTGTCAGGGCCCTGCCTGCCCTCAGGTCAGGCGCCTGGCGCCTCTCTGGCCTGGGCCACAGAATCCTCAGCTTTCTGCCAGGTTTCCCCGTGCTGCCTCTTACACAAGGTTTTCTTTTATCCTCCTGCTGATTTCTCCTGTTCTCACTTCTCTTTACATGTCTATCTTCCCACCTGAACATGAGCTCTGGTCTTGGTACCTTCCACACACAAACATGGGGCCTGGCACTTGGCAGTCACTCACTAAATGTTTATTGGAGGGAGGAGCTCTGTGATGGTATTATTAGTGAGACACCAACAATCCCAGCCCCTCCCTTGGGAGCACTTGGGTCGGGGTAGGGTGGGCTGGGTACTGCCAAGTATGATCATACCTCTTTTACAGACAAGGAAACAGGTTAAGAAAGGCCAAGGGATGAACCCAAGGATGTGACTCACTTAAATACTCATCCAAATCACTAAAATCGTCCCCTTAGCCACAGGCCCCAAAGAGGTCCTTGAAGCCTTCCTTGGGACCCCTCCTTCACAGGGACTCCATCATCATGGCCCTCAGAGGTGTCCGACGCCCAGGCACACCTGGACCCACATCCGTCCACTACCAGGAGTTCCATCCCCATTCACAACAGCCACAGTAACGAGTCAGCATTTCCATGACATGGCAAATCGCTTTACACATGTTATCTCACTGGATTCTCACAACTCCCTTGGAAGGGAGGTGCTATTATCTCCATTTTACAGATAAGGAAACTGAGGCAGACAGTGGTGAAGGGGGTTACACAGCTAGTAAGGGCCTGAGGCTAGACTTGAACGCAGGCCTTCCCAACTCCCACTACACCACCCTTCTGCCTTTGCTGCCTGGAGAGTGCTTTCCTCATTGAAATCCTAGGATGTAGGGAATGAATTCATCACTCCCACTTTACAGATGAAGGAGCTGTGGCTGAGAGGGGTTAGGTGATGGGCCCACAGTCATGCTGCACACAACCCCAAATCTAACCATCTTTCCCTCACATTCCCTGACTCTTATCCACCATAATAGCAGGGAGATGGGTTCAGATACCCCCCAGAAATGCCTGGCTGGGGCAGTGCCCCCCAGAGAGAGCAGAGAAAGGGAAGAACCCCTCCCAGGAGGAGGGGGACGCGAGGGACCAGACTTCAGGCTCCTGAACCCCCTTCCAACTACCCAAAAGAGGATGAATCTTCCTGAGACATCACTGGGTCATGATTCTGCTTTGACAAGTAGCCAGGATCCCCAGGACTGACCCCACTAGGCCCTGTGGCCAGGCTGTTTTATTACTGGGAAGGCTTTGTCCTCTCTTCTCAACAGCTCAAAGTTCAGCAGGGCTGTGGCCTGGCCAGGGGGTGGGCGACTCTCTCTACACCTCCCTGGCTGTGGGGGCCCCCATGAGCTTTCCTCTACTCCCCAAGCACTGGTGCACTGGGCCCCTCATTTAGACATGATCACATGTGTGGGGTGGGGGTGTCATCAGGCCCTGCTGTTTCAATGGCTTTTCTCATGTATAACCGGGGAACAACAAATGCTTCCTCTTCCCCTCTAACCCTTGTAGTGTCTTGTGAAGAATCAAACACCTGGGTAAGGAATGATGGAGGGGAGGCCTGTGGTGGTGAAGAGGAGTGCCTGTGGGTTGGTGGGTGAAGAAGGGGAAAGGAGGAGGAGGAGGAGGAAGAGAAGCTTTTCCTCATGCAGCCTCCTCTGATAAGGAGCCCAAAGACAGAGAGAGGTCAGGAAAGAGATCTGCTGAGAACAAGGTGCTTGTCTACCCCAGAGATTACTCTAGACCAGCGGGGCTAGCGTGGACAAGAGCTCCAGGCCCAACACGTCTGAGGGCCTTTCTTGCAATAGTCCCTCCTGAAGGGTCTGCTTTCAGCTCACTCACCTGGACAGGAACCTTGTGGGTCTTCTCTCCTCAGCATCCCTGGGGCTGCTCCTCCCTCCAGCTGGGAGATCACATCTGGTTTGGGAACTGGAAACCCTGCTCACGGAAAATGGGAAAGTGTTGAGGAGAGACAGGCATGTTCAAAGTCCCTTCTGGCATCTGTCTCTTGAGGACAGGTGGCCACATTTTGTGGAAGGCCCCAGAGCAAAGTCCCATGGATGGCTGCAGGATGCTCTTGTGGGGCCTTCTAGAGACTGGGGGAGGAGAGATGGTGACTGAGTGGATTTGGAATCAGAAATAAAATCAGGTCATTGCTCCATCTCCTTAGTGGGAAAATGAGAACATTTCACATTGTCAAGTGAATACCTGAACTGGGACTCAGGGTGGGGGGAGACAGGACAGGGAAAGAAGAGCTCAGGAGCAGGGCATCCTGATGCAGCTGCCAGAGAAGAGGGAGAAGGGCCCTGACCTTTGGACACAAAGGGCTTGGGCATCTCTGGGCTCTGCACACTAAGCAGGAATGCTTAGCAACGGAAAGACCCTGGAGCATTCAGCAGGTGGGAAGTAAACCACTCCCACCCCCCGCACCCCACCCCAAGAGATGGGGGCTGCAGCCAAGCATTCTCACCCAGGGACAGCAGGTTCTTGTAGTTCTCCAGCATGACCTCCTTGTACAGCTCCCTCTGAGAAGGGTCCAGCTGCCCCCACTCCTCCTGGGTGAAGTCCACGGCCACATCCTTGAAAGTCACTGACTCCTGCAACACCAGAGAGGCATCTGCTCACCCAAGGGCCAGCCCACATGTGGCACAGAAGGCCAGGAAGGGTCAGACAGAGTTCGTGTGGTTCTCCCACCCCTCAGGACAGGACAGGGTCTAAGTGCTCCAGGTCCTCAAGCCTCTCTTGGGCCTGGGCACTGAGTTGTGACACAGATACAGTGAACCCCATCTCCTAGCATTTGAGGACTCCCAAGTACCACTTTCTTTAGCCTAATTTTACAAAAAAGGAAACAGAGTCCTGGGGAGTCAAATGACTAAGCGCCTGAACAGAGCTGAACTTGGGTGTCTGAACAGTCCACTGCTCCTTCTCTGTATCCCCTGCCCGATGCTGAGCACCCCCCACAGGATGGCTAGCTAATTCCTGTCCCTCACTGCTTGGAAGTGAACTAAGTGGAATACCCTACCGGCAACTGAGAGATCCCCAAGGCTAATGTCACTCTTCAAACAGTCATTCCCCGTGAGGTCAGACTTCCAGAGTCTTCCTTGGAGGCTTCTGGGCAGTGTACACCAAGACTGTCTGTTTTCTGAAGGCCGTCTCCCTGAGCACCAGTGGAAAGGCTCCATGCCAGGAGGTGGGCCACTGGGGGAGGTGTCCTCAGGCCAAGGTAACCACTAGCATGAACTATGTGTTGTGAACTGTGACCCTGGCCTGGCCCCTTCTGCCAAGTGGCAGAAAAGGGGGGTGGTTGAGGAAAACTGAGAGCAGCTGGGGGCACCACAATGGACAGGGCATTGGGTCTGGAGTCAGGAAAACCAGAGTACAAATGCTATCCCAGACACTGTCTGGGTGAACCTGGACAAGTCACTTCACCTCTGAGAAGGTGTTAACCTATATTGGTAGTGAGTTTCCTCACTTGGGAGTTCCCTATACCAATGAAATCACAGGGCCAACTGCTATCCCCATCCTTTCATGATCCAATGTAGTCCTTCCTCCCCTTCTCCCCCCACCCCTTATCACAAAGCATAAAAAACCAAAAGATATCACTAAAAAAGCCTTTTTTAAATGTGGAAGAGAATGGCTCATTTATATGGTGCCTCAAGATTTCCAAAGTATTTTTACAGACACAATCTCACCTGAATCTCCCAACAACCCTGTGAAGTAGGTGCTAGTACTCCTGTTTTACAGACTGGAAACTGAAGTGATTTGCCCAGGGTCACACAGGCACTGTGTGTGCCTGATGTAGGACTGGAATCAAGTCTCCTGACTCCAGGTCTATGTTAAGGTATTCTAAGACACTGACATGAGAAGTATGGGCACTTCAGGCATAGGGAACAGGGTGGGCAAAGATGCAGAGATGGGAGATAGAAGACTGAGTCTGGCCAAGAGGCCAGTTTGGCTGGAATGTATCACAGGTGAAGAAGAGTGAAGTGGGAAAAAAAAAAGTCTGGAAAAGGCAGTGAGATTCTGGCCGTGGAGAATGTGAAATGTAGCCCAGAGGTGACAGACAAGGCAGCAGCATGACTTGACCTGGGCCTTAGGAGGGCCACTGTAATGGGCTGGCACCAGGAGCAGGGCACCTACCAAATGGGCAAAGGTCTGGATGGGAAGGGTGAGACTATAGAGGGACCTGAGACTGAAGGGCAAGGCAACTGAAGGGAGGGAGAGCTGTAAGGGAAGCAGGTCCCACCCAGGACACACTGAGATCAGCCAGGGGAGATGGCAGGGAGGGGGTGACTACAGGTCTGCAGCTTGTAGACAGGTGAGGCCTGTACTGAGCTCAGCAATCCCCTGCCATGTGAACGAGTGAAGAGAAGGACAGGACAGATGCTAGGAGTCCAGACCCACCCCAATGGCCTGTCACCTTGCTTTGCAGGGTCCTCCAGTCAGAGCTGGAAGGGGCCTTGGAGGCAAGTGCAAACCCCTCATTTGGCAGATGAGATACAGAGGCCCTGAGAGGCTGACCAGAGGCAGTCAGCTACTAAGCACTGAAAGCATGATGTGAACTGAGACCTTCCTGACTCCCAATTCACTATGGAAAGAGTCCCATCCAAGCTGAGAACCCAGGTGCTCATGACCACGGGAGTGGGTCCAACTCACCAGGGCCTCCGTTCTCAGGCCCCCGGGGGCCATTCCCTCTCAGGCCAGGGTAGAAGCCTCAGAAGGCGGAGCTGGGGAAGAGAAGAGAGCAGTGAGCTGGGGGTTCTTGCACCTTGCCAGGCGGGCTTTGCAGCCTGGGGATGGGCACCACTCCTGGGGAGGCAGCGCAGGGGAGCCCTAGTTACTGGCTGGATGACTGCACCTCAGCTCTCCACTGCAGAACTGGCCAACTCCCCGGGCGGTCCCTGCTCCAGGTCCTCCCCAGCCCCATGCCAGGCTGCGCCCCAGGGCGTGCACGGACTGAAGCCAGGAGCCCAGGCTTGGGGGGAAACTGAGTCACTGATGGAGGCAGGGCTGGCCTTGGCTTAAATCCATGATTCCAGGAAAGGCTCCGCTGCTTGCCCAGGGTCTTCGACCCCAGAGGGCGGAGAACCCCGCTCCACAGACGGGCTGGCACCCTGGGACCGGACCCCCAGCTAGGATTCGCATCCAGATCCCCGGCTCCAAAGCCTTCCCCTGCCCTCTCCACCTTGCTCCCTCATCTCCCTGAGGGGCTTCATGTGCCCCGCTCCGAGCTGTGGGGTCGCGGGGGCCACCGGGGGAGTGGGGAGTGGGAAGCCCCGAGGGATGACCCCACTTTAAGGAGAAGCCGGACCTCACAGGCATGGGAGACAGGAGACCCCACGAACTAGGGGGGTAGGGGGGCATGGCGCTCCTGGGTCTAGATGAGAGGGGGAGGTGGGGGGCAGAGATGTCTGGGTCAGAGGGTCCAATGGAGGGGAGGGGTGGGGGCGGGGCATGGGACTCCCCCCCCCCAACCATGGATGGGCGGGGATCTGGGGATGGGGCCCGCTGGGTCTGATGCGGATCGGGAGGGAGGGAGACGCCCACCGGACGCTTGGGTCCAATGACTCCGGGGGGGCCCACGGGACGCCGAGCTCCCGCCAACTCAGGCCGGACCTTAGGGGAGACTCACCCCGAGAAGCTGCGGCCACGAGGTCAAAGGGAGGGGGGCGGAGAGGAAAATGGAGGAAGCGGAAGTGGCTCACGGAGCGGGCATTCTGGGAGATGTAGTCCGGAGTCCTGAGGAGATTTGTGAGCATGCTCAGGAGGAGAGACCTCCCCTCCCTCCCCATCCTCATCCCCTCCCCAAAGAAGCCTGAGGAGCGAGGCGGGGCACAGTTGGGGGAAGAGCCAGAATGGACGGAGCTGAAAGGAGGGGGGCGGGATCGGCCTGGGATGAGCCAGGGACAGGGAGGGGGCAGAGGCAGAATGGATTGGCTGGAGTGGGGCGGAGCCAAACCAGAGGTAGGCGGGGCCAAGAAGTGCTTTCTCCGCCCTTCCCTTCCGGCAACAGGATCTTTCTTGGATTTTCCTCCAGTTCCCTGAAGGGAGGAGGCGCTTAAACTGGCCCGCCCCGTGCTTCCCTTTGGGTTCTTTGATCCGCCCCCAGGGTTCCTTCTTTGCTCCTCTCCTCCCTACAACACTACATATATGTGTAATTTATGTATATATGTGTATGTATGTACACACACACACACACACACAAAATAACTTGTTCAATCATTTACTTATCTATTCATCCCTCTTTCTCCCCTCATCTCTTTCCTTGCTCCTCTCCCTCCTTCCTTCCCTCTCTCCATCCCTCCCTCCCTCCCTTCTCCATTCCATCTTTTCCTCCCTCCTTCCCCCTCCATCCATCCCATCCCTCCCCTCCCTTCTCCTATCTCTCTTTCCTTCCCTCTATCCCGCTATCTCTCCTTCCCTCGATCCTCCAGTATGGCCTCCTCTGTTCTTATCTCTGGGGAAGAGGGATCTCTTCTCCAGGCTTGCTGCTCTCATGCCCTTCCTCTCCTCCTAAAGCTTAGCTCTTTGAACATGTCTCTTCTGTTATTTGCAGTCTCTTCCTTCTGGGCCTGTGAGTGCCTGGTGTATTACCACCCTGGGTGGGGTGGGTGGGTAGAAAGGAAAAGATAGCAGATGGGAGGGAAAGAAGGAAGGATTAGAGATCGGAAATATTGCTCCTACCACTGGAATCCTGAAAATTCTCTGTAGGAAGAGGTCTTCAGCGTCTCTCTGCATGAGGGCCTGCATATAGAGATTCCTAATGCTTAGGGGTATGGGGGAGCTCATTCCTCTCACCCTGAAGGCAGAGTGCTCAACTCACCAGGAGGAATCAGAAGTGCTCACAATTAGAAGTAGGGAGACCAAAGCTAAAAGGCAGAATGGAGGCTGGAGAGTGGGACTGAAGATTGGTGTGGTGGATTTGATTGAATAGAGAGATGTGGATGGTCCTGCAAAACCTCTCTGGCAGCAGATGAACTGAAGTGGGGAGACTTGAGGCCAGAAGATAAGAAGGCTGTTGCTTTCTTGTAAACCAGTTGATGAGGGTCTGCAATGGGGGCAGAATGAAGAGGTTGGTGATGAAATGTGATGGAAGAATGATTCCCTTCTCAATTCCCGTGGCAAACTTGGCCATCACTTAACCTTTCTGTGCTTTTTTCAGTACACTGAGGATGTTTAACTAGAAGACCTCTAAGGTCCCTTAGATTCCACTGTGTTTAATTGTTGACTATAAAGCCTTTGAGTTGAGCAAAATGAAACTAAACACGCTCTGCCTGGTTATTCCTATTGGAGGAAAACAATATTGAAAATACACAAAGTAATTTTGGGCAAGTGAAATTACCAACTAAGGGTTCAGGATAGGCTTCATTTTAGGAAGCATTTCTCAAGCCAAGACTTGATAGAAACCCCAAGTCCGAATATATATAGATGAACAGTGAATTCCAGACACAGTGAGCAGCCAATGCAATGGGAAAGAGTCTATCATGTACAAGAAGCAAGTTGAAGTTTGGTTGGAATTGTATGCGAAAAAGAGGAGGGGGGAATGTGCCATTAATCTAGAAAGGTAAGCTGAGGGGTGGAGCCAAGATGGCGGAGTAGAAACAGCTCATCCAAGCCACTCTGCCCCCAGATTCCCCCCAAACTATGTAAAAGGGGACTCTGAACAACTTCTGGAACCCCAGCACCCACAGAACGACACAGAGAAGCTAACCTCCTGCTGAGGACAGCCCAGCAGCCCTGCAGGAAGGACCAGCGCATCAGGGAGCCGGCAGCGCTCAGTGCGCAGAGCATGGGGAGCCAAGCCGAGCCGAGCCCAGGTCCCCGTGAGCTGAGGTTTTAGCCCCAGGGTGGCAGGGCCAGCAGCCGGCTGGAAAGACCCCAGAACACCAGCAGCTGTGGCAACTCCAGAATTATCAACATAGACATGCCTAGGACAAAGTAAGAGGTTAGTGCCCTATGGACTTTGGGACCAGTATTTGGGGAATGTGTCGGCTTCCTCCCCTGGGGGCTAGAAGCCGCTGAGGAGACACGCCATTTTGTAGTTTTCAGAGGCAGCTCCAGCTCCTGGCCTGCGAACTGTAGGGAGATCCAGTGATCAGTCTTGGGGGGTAATCGCTCTTGCTTTAACCTCCCTGGATCTGGATTGTGATCTGGGGTGGAGGTCGTGGGTGGGTTTACAGCTTGCCAGAAACAGAAGTTGGCCCCCTCACACATTTGGGGCGAAAGGTCCTGTCTGGCGCCAGGTCATACAGTGGCAACAAGCCCCAAAGTCAAATAATTAAGTGGCAACAAGCCAAGGCAAAGGAAACAGAAAAATGCAACCCCAGACTCCTATTTTGGGGGCATAGAGTGGGAAAAGGACTGTGAGGTCAGAAGTCCCGCTCCAAAAGCCCCAGGGGAAAACATGAGCAGGTTGCAGGCCACAGAGGACCTTAAGAAGGACTTTAAAAATCAATAAGAGAAGTGGAGGAAAAATTGGAAAGAGAAATGAGAAGGATGCAGGAAAAGTATGAAATGAGGGTCAACAGCCTGATTGAGGAAAACAACACCTTAAAAAATAGACTAACTCAAATGGCAAAGGAGACCCAAAAGGGCAATGAGGAGAAGAATGCCTTAAAAAGTCGAATTTGCCAGATGGAAAAAGAATCTCAAAAGTTCACTGAGGAGATTCATTCCTTCAGAGTTAGACTGGAGCAAATGGAAGCTAATGACTTTATGAGAAATCAAGATGCTGTTAAGCAGATCCAAACAAATGAAAGATTAGAAGGCAATGTGAAATATCTCATGGGAAAAACCACTGACCTGGAAAATAGATCCAGGAGAGACAATTTAAAAATTATTGGACTACCTGAAAGCCATGATCAAAGAAAGAACCTAGAAATCACCCTTCAAGAAATGCTCAAGGAAAACTGCCCTGATGTTTTAGATCCAGAGGGCAAAATAGAGGTTGAAAGAATCCACCGATCACCTCCTGAAAAAGATCCCAAAAAGAAAACTCCCAGGAATATTATAGCCAGGTTCCAGAATCCCCAGATCAAGGAGAAAATACTACAAGCAGCCAGGAAGAAACAATTTCAATATTGTGGAAACACAATCAGAATAGCCCAGGACCTGGCAGCTTCTACACTGAGGGATCAAAGGGCATGGAATATGATATTCCAGAGGGCAAAAGAGCTGGGAATGAACCCAAGGGTCACCTACCCAGCAAAACTGAGTATTTTGTTTCAGGGGAAAATATGGTCATTCAGTGGAATAGAGGACTTTCAAGCATTCTTGAGGAAAAAACCAGAATTGAATAGAAAATTTGACATCCAGACACAAGAAGCAAGAGATGCCTGAGAAGGTAATCAGGGAAAAGAAATCAAAAGGAACTTATCAAAGTTGAACTATTTACATTCCTATATGGAAAAACAATAACTGTAACTGATGATATCTTTCTCACTATGAAAATAATGAAGGTGTGTGGTCATATGAATACACATGTGAATGTGTGTGTATATGGTTACAGTTATATATGGATAGAGGGCATAGGTTGAATTTGTTGGGAAGGGAGAATACTCAAGGAATGAAATTATGAGGTGAGAGAGGAAAGTGGCAAGAGGAGATGGGGAGAGACAGGGTAGGGTAAACTATCTCATGTAGAAGAAGCAAGGGGAAGTGGTTGCAAGGGAGGGGGAGAATAGGAAGGCAAAAAAGGCAAAACCACATTCTCATTGAATTTGGTTCAGGGAGAGAATGACATACATACTAAATGGGATATCTCAACCTGCAGCAGAATAGGGGGAAGGGGGATGAGAGGAAGGATGATGGATGGGAGGGCATCCTTGGGGGGAGGGGAGGCTGGAAATACCCACTATAGAAGAGGGACAGGATCAAATAGGGAATGGATCAGGTGGGGGGTGGGATGAGTGGGAGGGAATTATAAGCAGCCTTGTACAATATATCTACTATGATAATGTTTTGCATAGCTAGACATGTACAACATATACTGAATTACTTATCTTCCCAGAGGGAATGGGTGACAAGGGAAGAAAGAAATGGATCTGAAATTCGAGGTCTTAACATTAAATGTTTCAAATATATATAAATATTAATACTCTTTTGCTTGTAATTGGGAGATAAGATTTGCAGGCATTGGGGCACAAAGATTCACCTTCCTCTAATGGAAAAGTCGAAGGGGGTATGGGAGAAGGTATGGGAGACAGCAGATTGGAGGAAGCGATATCTTGTGGGACTGCTATTCTGGGAGGCTGGGTAGGGGAATAACGGGGGGAAAATGACTGTAACTCAAAATCTGGTGGAAATGAATGATGTAAAACAGAAGTTAATAAAGCATTTGATTAAAAAAAAAAAAGGTAAGCTGAACAGTGTGTCAAAGGCTTTGCATGCCAAAAGGAAATTTGTATTTTATCCTAAGGGCAAGAAGGAGCCACCAGAACTTCCAGAATAGGAGAGTGATATAGGCACAGATTTTAGGAATATAAATTTGGCAATAATGTAGAATATGGATCTACAGGCGAGATTGGAGGCAGTTGTACAGTTAGGAGGGTTTGAGAATTCCTGGCAACAGATGATGATCTGAAGTAGGGCAGGAGCCAAGTAAGTGAAAAGGAGAGCTGCAAGAAACTTGTGAGTAAAACCACGGAGATTCTAATGGGATGTGGGAGAGAGAGGATAGAGTGGAGAGTGATTCTGAGGCCACAAACCTGAGGGAACGGCAGGATGGGGGTAGCTTTAGCAGAAATCAGCTAATTAGAAAAAGACAAGTTTGGGGGAAGATAAATTCTGTTTTTAACATGCCAGGTCTGAGATGTCTATGGGACATCCCATTTATGATTCAGTAACTCTCTGATGATATCAGGCAAGGCATAAAATAGCAAGACAGTAACACTAAGTCCTCAGATACCTGGGAAATGGATGTATTAACCACTGGGAAAAGCCTGTTTCTTGTTTCTTCCCACAGATAGACTCTTACTCACTGTGCCACCTAGCTGCCCCAACATTTATTTCTATATAACTTGTTTCTTGCTATTTGTTTTTCCACTTTAAGATGATGCAGAATTAGGCAGTCTCTGTAACCCCAATTTGTTCTTTCCACTTCAACCCAAACATGATACCCATTTACTAAGGAAAGGGAATCCTTGCTCTCAAGAAATTTGCATTCTATAGAGGATATATAATATTTTATTTACATAGGAAGTTAAAGGTAATTTGAAGAGGAAAACAGCACAACTTAGAAGGATTATGAAAAGTATCCTGAAAAGGACAATATCAGAACTGAGTTTAAAGGAGAATTATAAGGAGCTTATAAGGAACTGGAAGGTTCTAAAAGCTGGGATGAAGAGGAGTATATATTTCAAGCAAGCCGAATAGCAGATACAAACATAGGGAAAAAAGAGGAAAACGTGGTTGAGGAAATAGCAAATAGCCATTACCTTCTGTGTAGACTGCATAAAGGAATATGAAACCAGTGTAGAATGGTAAACAGGAGACACTGTGTGAAAGACTTGAAATGTCAGGAAAGGGAGTTTGTATTTTTTCATAGAGGTAATAAGTCATTGAATATGGTCTTCCAATATTCATCAGATTTATTAGGAACTTTCTGATGGTTAGAAATCTATTTGGGTCAAAACATTTCCCACATTACATTGCAGGGTTTCTGTACAATAAAGTTCTCAGATGGTAAATAAGGGATGAATGTTGTTTGAAAGCTTTCCCACTTTTATTACATTTGAAGGGGTTGCTTTCAGCTTTGAGTTCTGGTGTACTGGCTAAAGGCCCTTCCACATCTATTTACAAGTTCTTCAAATATGAATTTTCTGATGTCTAATAAGGTGTGTGCTCCTGCTGAAGGCCTTACCACACTTGTCACATTCATAAGGTTTCTCTCCAGTATGAATTCTTTGATGGTAGATAAGTAGTGTATTTCTACTGAAGGCCTTGCCACATTCATTACATTTATAAGGTTTCTCTCCAGTATGAATTTTCTGGTGTCTAACAAGGTCTGGTGTACGGTTAAAGGCTTTCCCACACTGACTGCATTCATAAGGTTTTTCTCCACTGTGAATTCTCCGATGTATAGTAAGGGATGAGCTATCATTGAAGCCCTTGCCACATTCATTACATTTATGTGGTTTCTCTCCAGTATGAATTCTCTGATGGCAAACAAGCTTTGCATTCTGGCTATAAGCCTTCCCACACTGATCACATATATAAGGCTTTTCTCCAGTATGAGTTTTTTGGTGTTTAATAAGATCTGTGCTTCGATAAAAGGCCTTCCCACACTGACCACATACATAGGGTTTTTCTCCAGTATGAATTCTCTGATGATAAGTAAGAGATGAGCTATCAATGAAGGCTTTTCCACATTCATTGCATTTATGGGGTTTCTCACCAGTGTGAATTCTCTGATGATAAGTAAGGGATGAATGTTGGTTGAAAGCTTTCCCACATTCATTACATTTATGAGGCTTATCTCTATTGTGAATTCTCTGATGTACAGTAAGGTTTGTGCTCTGGCTAAAAGCCTTCCCACATTCATTACATTCATAAGGCTTCTCTCCAGTATGAATCTTCTGATGTCTAATAAGATCTGTGCTTCGGCTAAAGGCCTTCTCACACTGATTACATTCAAATGGCTTTATTCCACTATGAATTCGCTGATGCATATTAAGGGATGAACTATCGATAAAGGCTTTACCACATTCATTACATATGTGGGGTTTCTCTCCAGTATGAATTCGCTGATGGTAAATAAGTCTTGTGTTCTGACTATAGGCCTTGCCACATTCATTACACTTAAAAGGCTTCTCTCCACTATGAGTTTTCTGGTGTTTAATAAGATCTGTGCTACGGCTGAAAGCCTTTCCACAATGATTACATGCATAAGGTTTCTCTCCAGTATGAATTCTCTGATGGTAATTAAGGGATGATTGTTGGTTGAAGGCTTTTCCACATACATTACATTTATGGGGTTTATCTCCATTATGAATTCTCTGATGTACAGTCAGATATGTGCTTTGGCTAAAGGCCTTCCCACATTCAGTACATTTAAAAGGCTTTTCCCCAGTATGGATTTTCCGATGTCGAATAAGGTCTGGTGTCCGGCTGAAATGTTTTCCACATTCAGCACACTCATATGGTTTTTCTCCAGTGTGTATTCTCTGATGGTAACTAAGGGATGAGTGTTGTTTGAAGGCTTTACCACATTCATTACATTTATAGGGTTTTTCTGCAGTATGAATTTTCTGATGATAGATAAACTTTGTGCTCTGGGTAAAGGTCTTTCCACAGTCATCACATTTATAATTATTCTTTCTAGTATGAGTTTTCTGATGTCTAATAAGGTTTGTGCTGAGGTTGAAGGCCTTTCCACATTCATTACACTCATAATGTTTCTCTTCAGCAGTCTTACTATGACACTGAATGAGGTCTGTCTGATAACTGAAAAGTTGTCCACATTCATCATACTTAGACTGTACCTTTCCTGAAGCAAATGTCTTAATTAGGCTTGAATGCTGTTGGAAACTTTCCCTAAATGTATCCCATTTATCTTGACTCTTTGTTCTAGGAACTCTCTGTTGTTTTTCAGAAAAGATCAGCCTCAGGCTGATGCTTTCCCCAAATTTATTACATTCAAGGCCTCTGACATCCCTGGGAATTCTCCTGGAATGAAATGATGATTCCTTGGAATAATTCTCCTGCTTGCTCTTCTTTCCTAATTGGACATCACTTTTCCAGGTTTCTCCCACCTTCAAGTCCCAGGAACTGTTGTTTGTGAATCTCTCCTGGGATGATTCTTGCATAGTGATGCCCAGCTTTACAGTAAGCTCTTTGGTTTCAGGCTTAGACTCCCATTCTGAAAGAAATTTAAAAAGTAAATGTTCTCCTTTTACTGTTTACATTTCATCTTCTATCTCCTCAAAGATAGTAATCTACCCACTGAAGGGCAGAATAAATAATAACAAGATGCCATGATTTCAAATTCACAGAGTGATTTACTTTGCAAAGAGTTTTTATATGACTCATACCATTGGATGCTTACATAGCCTTGTGAAATAGACAGGGCAGGTATTATTATTCCACTCCACAGAAGAAACTGTGGCTCAGAATGGTTAAATGATTTGACCACTGACACTGCTCTTCATGGGAACTCTAAGAGGAACACTTCACCGTACTGACTACTGATTCAGTGATCCTGCCAAAGCCCTCACTATGCCCCCTGAACATCCTTAAGAGGTACAACCTGAATGATTTCCAAATCTTCAGGAACAGAACAACTACATCCAATGATAACAAAAGGAAATGCAGGTATGGATGTGTGTGGGAAGCCCTGGATGGTGAAGCAGCATGTTCTACATGGCCTAGGTGGTTTCTCTTGGGGAGTGAGCATGCTGTCCTCAGTATTTAGACACTAGGGTACAAAATATGGGTAGCTTCCTGTACTCCCAAGGCATAAAAAGCCAAGTCTAAAAGGAGCTGGGGCCTCTAAGATTTATGAAATTCCCAAGACATCTCCCTGACCAGATGCTGTCATGTTGGTAAATGGGGAGGGAAGCAGCCTTCACTCAAATCTGTGATTGTATCCCTTTAAAATCTTGTATTCCTAAGTAAATCTCTTTTTATTGAATTCTACATAGTCCACAAGTGTTTAACTGTGTTCCAGTCCCAAGACTGAATCATGGGCCTGATCTCAATTAAGCCCAGTCTACAGCACCTGGTATTAATTTCTGAGAAATGCTGGAGAACAAGAGTGTCATCCAAAGAAGTATTTGAAACTTCATGATTTGGCAAGGGGAAAGTCAAAGAGATACACATGGATGAGTAGAACACAAAGGCCTAACAAAAGGCTAAAACACATAATCTGCAAAACTGGAAAGAGCAAACAAAAGCCCAGTTAAACTTACTTCATCTTTTTTATCAACGGGTCTTTCGCCTGACAGGTCAGAACACAAAAGCACCAACATTTACCTAGACCTCTGTGACCTATTTGTAACAGTCTTTTTGAGGAGCACTCACTGACAGACAAACAGCAAGGCACAGACTAGACCAGGATGTGCAGGTGGGTGAAGGGCTCTGTTGCTCTAAGGCAGGCACTTAGCTTTCTCCAAATCACCATTTTAAATGACTTCGCCCCACCACTGGTGCTGTATAGGCCCTCATCACTTCAGGCCTGGGCTGCAGGAAGAGCTGCTGCAGGCTCTGCCTGTCTCCAGTCTCTCCCACTTCCAATCCATCCTCTAGTCAGCCAATAAAGTAAGATGCAGCTCTGACCATATCACTCCTACTCAATAAACTCCAGTGGCTCCCTATAGCCCCCAGGATCCAGTACAAAGTCCTGTGCTTGGCATTTGAAGCCCTCCCAAGTCTTCGTACACCTGATTTTCTACATGGAGTCCATGAGTAGCTATACTGACTTATGCTGCTTTGCTTCCAGGCCTTTGCGCTGGCTGTGGCACCTGCCTGGGATGCTCTTCCTCCTTATCTCCACCTCTTGGCCTCAACAATCAGCTACAATTTTACCCTCTGTCAGAGACCCTTTCTAGTCCTCCCCTTCCCAGTCCTGCTTTCCTCTCCAAGGAAAGGCTAAGGCCTTTCTTGGAGACAACCAGGGTACCCTCTGGATATCCTGTATGTACATAGTTGTTTGCAGGTTGTCTGCTCCTTCACGAGAGCTCCTGGAGGGCAGGGCCAAGTTTTTGCCCCTTCTTGTATCCTTAGCACTTAGCATAGGAGCACATATTGGCCCATAGGAGCCCTTAATAAATACTTGCTGACTGACTGATATGGTAGAGAAAATAGCCTGCTCACACTGATAGATGAGACAAAGTTAGGTTGGAAACTAACACATTGGATGACAAAAACAAGTTTCAAAGAGACCCTGGGGCGGTCTGGATTAATAAGCAAAAAAGAAGTACTATTTTCAGGGATAAATGTCAAGCCCTACACACAGATTCAACTAACCACATGCAGAAACAAAGCATGGGACAGAACTGGCCTGTTAAGGTGGAACAAAAACATGGCACCCACTATGAAGGCAATGTGGCACACTGGGAGGAGCAGTGGCTCTGAAGTCTGAGGCTCTGGGTTTGAATGCAAACCATTTAACCTATCTAGGGCTGCTTCCTCACCTGTAAAATGGGAAGGAGGGCTTGACTGAGCAGCCTGGGAAGGCCCTTCCAGTTCTAAAGCTTCACTCTTCCAGCTGGAGAAGCAAAGGTCATATACTGTGACTCTGTCCTGGTATGGAAGCATCTGGAGCAGTGTCTTCCAACTGCAAAACTCCCAAGTTCCTGTTCATCATGGAGTCACTACTGCTGAGGTTAAGCAGAAGCATGCTAGGAGACCTAAAGATAACTGCATTGGGCTCTCTGGCCATGCTCAGGACTGTCTGAGGATGATCAGCTGCTGCCTTACTTTGTAGGGAGCCAGTCAGCCCACAAATGGAGAAACAGAACATTCTTTAAAGGGACACACTTCATAGACTTGCTTATATCCAAATGAAACAAAGCAAGCTTTAAAGAGGCTGAAGCATCTTACCAGAGAAGTGAGGAGACACCATTGAGGATATAGAAGACTAGGGAAGGGAGTGAGCCCCAGAGAGGCAATGGTGATGGACCAACAGGCTGTGTGCTGCCCTGGTAGCCGCCAAGTATTAGAAGGCATGGGGTTCTCTGGGTATTCAGTATAAAACCCTGGGGGTTTGGTACAAGGTCAGAGCAGCACCTCAATGCTCCATGTCTGAAAGGTTGAAACAGAACTCAGTGGCCATCACATCTGACCTGGACCTGGGTATTAATACCCTCTGCAACATCAGAGTAGAGGGCTGCTGTAACCTAGCTTAAAGACCCTGCCCCAGAATGACAGGGAACTGACCACCATTTAAAGATTCTTCCTCAAATTCTGAACTTCCTATTGTAGAAACAGGTGACTTCTAGCCAGGGAGGCTATGTCTGCAAGTGGGGCCAAGCAGTCAAGTCAGCCAGCATTTATGAAACACCTCCTATGTGACAGGGCCTATACAGAGCACGGCACTCTGACAGTCCTGCGTGTCTGGCGGCAGCCCTCACGTCTCGCTGGGGCCTTTTCTTCTTTAGCCCCGGTTCCTCTAATTGTTCCTCCCATGGCATAATCTACAATCTCCTCAGTGTCCTTATCATCCTCTGAAGGACATACTCCTTCAGAGTCTGTCCAGACTTCAGTCTTGACCTCAGTGGCTGCATCAATGTGGGGCTTCTCCCCTCTGAAGAAGTAGATCAAAGCCCACTGAGACCTCCTCATCCCATGGCTTCTGCCCACATCTGCCAATAGTCTTCCGCAAACTGAGCACAGCGTTCCTCAGGTGGCCAGACCCGGGACGAGAGGCTGCACCTTGATTCACACAGCTCCAGAACGCTCCGCTCTGTCTGCTGTGCCAGGCAGCTGGGATGGAACTATTTTAACGCCCTCCACCCCTCCTGGCTCCTGTGCAGAATGAGCTGCTGTAGAGCCTCACTGCCTGAACAGAAGCTGGGCAGCTCTTTCCAGGCTGAGGGTGGACTTTGTGTGCATCAGGTTTGGTCCAGAGGTCTCACCCGCCATCCCCTCCCATCTGTTCTTATAACGCTCATCATCTTCACCCATCATGGAGACACAATCATCCTTACTTGCTGCTTCTATCAGTACGTCATCATTCTGATTCTACTCTAAAACCAGAGGGCACAGGGAGCATTGTCTCTTTCTCTTATATTGCTCTCAGGGATAGGATGGTTTCCTAACTACTAGGAAATGTGAAAAGTGCCCCAGGGAGGAGTGAGTTAATGGAAGAATGACTTTTTTGGGGGGTCCCAAAGAATGTGGATGGAGGAAGAGCTCTCTCATTCTGGGAACAACTGTTTCTGAGAATAAAGTCAAAGAGGAATTGAGAAAAGTAATTTGTTCCCATAAGGGTATCTATGACAGTGCCTGTACCAGACAGCCTCACCTTTCCCTGTACTCTCGGGGCACTTTAGGGGCATTCTTTGGGCAACACTTCAAAATGTGTCCTACATTTATAGAAAATGTCTTCACAGTAAGCACCAGTGCATGGCTCCCCTCACTCACCTAGACAGGAACCTCTTGAGCCTTCTTTCTCCAGCATCCATGGGGCTTCCCCTTGCTCCAACTGGGAGACCACGTCTCTTTGGGGAACTGGAAGCCCTGGGCATCATAAATAGAGAAGTGCTGAAGAAAGAGAGATTCTCCAAATTCAGTCCTCTTTAAGAAATGAGGGCCTGGGGCAGCTAGGTGGTGCAGTGAATGGAGCACCTGCTCTGCAGTCAGAAGGACCTGAGTTCAAATCCAGCCTCAGACACTTGACATGCTTACTAGCTGTGTGACTTTGGGCAAGTCACTTAATCCCAAATGACTTGCCTTCCACCCTCAAAAAAAAAAAACGAGGGCCTTCTAGGCAGGTCCAGAAGACTGTCCAAAGGACCCCTGGAAGAAGCTCCATGTGGTATTTCCAGGAAGGAGAGACACTGTGATATGGGGCAATAATATGACTTTGAACTGGGTAGAAAATTAGCTCATTTTGTCCAGTTCATTTCCTGCCCAGGCTCTCCTACCAACCCCCAGGATCTACCCTGGTATTAGGGGAAGTTATCAAGAAGGGACTTTGTGTGTCTACCCCGGAGAAGCTGCCAAGAGACAAATTTAGGCTGAAGGAAGGACTGCTCCTAATAATTAGCTCCCTTCATAAACAGAATAGGCCAGCTTGGGAAATGGCACCAAGCGGGAGGTCAAGGATCAGTCTTCCTCAGGGACAGGTGGACCACACGGCCTTTGAGGCCAGCCCACTTTTCAGCTTCTGTGATTCTGATTCTATCTTGAGTCCCCAACAACAAAGGAAGGTGGCAGGGACAGCTCAGGGCACCCTGATGGAGCTCTCAGTTGTCAGTTTCACTGGGCAGAGACCTTTGGCGTCAGACCAGGAAACAAGTGTGTGCTGTCTTTCAGGCCTGAGAAACTCTGGTCTTTAAGAACTGCTAACCCCTTAAAACACCATCAGCCATCTAGCAATGGAAGAAGCCAAGAGAGCTCAGGGCAATTCCACTCCACAAAGGCAGGGCCAGGGCACAGGCAAGCCATCCTCACCCAGGAATACAAGGTTCCTGTAGTTTTCCAGCGTCACCTCCTTGTAGAGCTCCTTCTGAGAGGGATCCAGGTGTCTCCACTCTTCCCCAGAGAAGTCCACAGTCACATCCTTGAAGGACAGAGACTCCTGAAATAGCAAAGAACAAAAACATTTAGGGATGGAAGGAACTTTCAGTATCCTTCAGTCAAACCTTTCTGTTTTGCGGAGAATGAAATGGAGACTCAGGGAGGGCAAGCCGCTTGAGTACAGGTCACCAGGATGGTGACTGTCTGAGTTGTGAGAACAGGCTTTCCACATGGCACCTCCACCCCTTCACACTCTCCTCCAGGGAATGCTGAGTTCTTCATGCCAGCTGAAATGCCAATACACACAGCTGACAGGCATCTCAGTGCCATGTGGTACTGAATGATCATCATTGCATTAAAGCAGCTGGAACAACTCAATGTCCAAGAGGCAGCAGACTTGGAAAGGCCTAAAACTGTCTGTGTCTATGCCCATCACAATCCAGAAGAAGAAATAGGCTAATGAGGAAAAATTACTGGGGCAAAGTCTCATGTTCAATCCAGGTCTCCTGACTGCAGCCTAAAACCCTTCCCAGTGCTCAGGTCTGAGGAGTCTCCCTGCAGGTTGGGAAGGGAGAACAGAGGATGGCAACAAGAGGGGAAGAAGATGTAGAGACAAAGCATCCCCAAGGAGGAAAGTGGCTTGACTTCTCGAGGCAGCAGCACACGATGACAGGGAATCATGAAATCTGAGATCTGGAAGAGAGCTCAGAGAAAGTGCAGACCACAATGGGACCTGGACAGGCAAAGTCCCCACCAAGCTGCTCCTCCTCTGCCAGAAGGGAGCCGCCTCCCAACCGAGGCATCCCCGCTCGGCCCATTTCACTCCCGCATGGCTTTATTCCTGGCAAGAAGCCTGTCATTCCCTGATGTCTGGCTCAAATCTAACTGTTGGGACTCCTGGCAAGGTCTACCTTCCAGATAAAGCAGATAAAGGTGCACCCTCCGTTATGTGACAAATCCTCAAATACCTGATATTGCTATGGAGATGGACTGTGGGGCCTGGAGTCAAGAAGACCCGAGTTCAAATCTGGCCTCTGATACTTACTAGCCTTGTGACCCTGGGTGAGTCACTTAAATCTTTGTGTGTTTCAGTTTCCTCAACTGCAAAGTGGAGAAAATAAAGCACATGCCTCTCTGGATTGTTCTATTAGATGAGACACAGTGCCCATCACAGAGCCTGGCCCAGGTCAGGTGCCCAACAGATGCTTTTTCTTTCCTTTCTTCTCCCACCCCAGGTTAAGTCTCCAGCTCTTTAAACCATTCCTCATAGCCCAAGGGGATTACCAAGTGCACAGGACAGCTGGATGATTTGGTGAAGAAAGCATTGGATGCTGGGAGCAGAGGAGACAGACACCAGAGAAGGAGGAAGCTTCCAGGGGAAGTCCGCTGCCCGTTAGGAGGCTCCCACCTCACCTGGGTTCCAGAATGCAGCAAAGTGGGAGCCTCTGAGGATTACTTCAAAAGGAAGAAATATGTATGAGAGTCTACTTAGCAAAGCACTAACCCTCAGAGAAGGAAGCAAGTGTAATTACTAACCATCACTCTATGTACAGGGGTCCTTGTGTGACTCCATTCTGTTCTACATTGATCATTCTGCTGTGTAGGACCCCTGCAAGTTCTCCTCTTTAACACCTTCTTTTCTCTCTGATACAAAAAGACTTAACAGCTAAAAAAAGAAGGGCTTCGTCTCTGAAATGTCTCTCTTCCTTATCTTTCTTTTTTTCCTTTCTTTTAGAGGGGGAAGGCAAAGCAATTGGGGTTAAGTGACTTGCCCAAGGTCACATAGCTAATGCCTCAAGTGTCTGAGGCTGTCTCTCTTCCTTATCTGACATGGAGTTCCCTTTGATTTAATACAACTAGCTACATTAAGAAGGACACATCCATTCTCTATCCTCTATAGTTAATCACAGATTCTTCCTAACAAATATACTTTTTTTCTCCGGATAACCAGCCTCAACATAATGAGCAGTCATCTTTTTTTTTTTGTTTCACGTAATGCATAAATTCCATTGACAGCTGGTGGAGTGTGTCGATCTCTGAGTGGAATAAAGCCTATCTCTCTGATTGTGCATGTTTATTGGCAGTAGCCACCAATAAGAAAGTTCACGTAACTGTCTGGACATGTGATTTCACTGGTGTAAGGAAGTTAAGGAAGGTAAAGAAGCTCTATCTTCCCAATACATGTCAACAAGGTGGGTGAAAGCCCTCCTTCAACAACATGGGTCTGGAAATCTGTCTCTTAGCCAAGAAAAGCCTTAAGTTTACCAGGGGATGCCTACTAAAGGCAGACTGATTATCCTGGAGCAGGCTCTTCCTCTCGGTCTCTGTCTCTCTGCCAAAAGCAGAGGAGCCAATGATTTCCTGATATGTCTAATGATGATATCATTTGTCAAAAGGTGGAGAAGCCAACATGGGGAAATTCCACTGTGAATTTATTTGAACACCAGAAAACTGGACAAAAATAGATGTAGGGGTAGAAATGATAGAAAGCCAGTAGAGAAGGGATCTCTCCCTCTGAGGGTCTGTGACAGAGTAGAGAAAAGTGGGCATTTCTGACACATCCCCTAAAAACCAACAGCATACATTTATGGAGCACTTTGTCCCTTTCCATTTTGCAGATGGGAAAGCTGAGGCTAAGAGAGACTGTGTTCCTCATCCAGGGTCACCCAGCACATAGATGGTAAGCATCAGAGGCAGGATTGGAACCAGGTCTTCCTAACGCCAAGTCCTTCATTCTACCCAATTCACTCTCTGCCATCTTTAGATTTTGGTAAAACAGATTTCAGTGGCTTCTGAGGAAATATAGGCAGGATCCCATGAGTCAAACATGATAGGGAAGATCAGCCCAGGGTAAATAGGAGATCCTCCAGAATCCTATGAGTTACCTGATTCTTAAGTCCACCAATCAACAGGGCTCACTTCCTCTGGGCTGGGAATTTGAAGATCTTTCCTGCCCCATAAGCCTAGGGGAGTTTGAAGACCTTCCCTGTTTTGAAGATATATCTTGCCCAGTAATAGGCTGAATATAATCACATGGAACCTGTGGTGGGAGGAGTTTGTTGAATGGTGGAACAGAGCCCACAGGAAACTGGGAGTCAGAGCAGTTAGAGACGAAGGAAAGAGAGGACACACTCAAGGGAGACAGGTTTGTGAGTAAATGTTGGTTTATGGGAAGGCTAAAGGATAGTGTGGTTCTCTATGCCATTATGGCTTATTAACTTCTTTGCTACTATGATAGAACTGGCTTACTGGTTTGGGGATTTGGTTTTCTGGTGTCTAAATAATTGTTTTGCTTCTGTCTTTTATATGGAGAGTCTGTTATATTTTGTGATTGAGCAGTGTTGGCATATTTACAGTGGCCATCAGCACTGTGAATATTGCCTTGCCGCTACAGCATTGTTCTAAGCACGGGGGATACAAAACCAGATCTGGCCCTCAAGGAGCTCCCATTGGACTTTTGAGGGCCAAAGAATATGACCTCTTCACTAAAAAGAGCAGAATGACAATGACCAAGGAGGGGCTGAGACCAAACACTAGGGTTTGGATGGGCTTTAGGGTTATGAAAGCACTTTACAAATATTCTCTCATTTGATCCTCACAATAGCCTTGAAGGTTGGGGCTCCTTGGGTCCTCATTTTACAATTCCTCAGGAAACTGAGGCAGGCATCAGGTAAGTGACTTGCCTTCAAATCTATCCACTGGACCTCCCACCTGCCTGATGCCTCAAGGAAGGAAGGAGAAAGAAGCATTACAATCCAGCTGCCCTTGCTGGATTCAAGTCACATTGGCAGGCTGCACTATATTCACAGGTAGTCAGGCAGGCAGCAACATTTATAGGCCTGGCACATAGCAGGCATTATTTTTCATTACCTCATCACTTGATTCAAGCTGTAAAAGGTAAAGTTTAGGTCTTGGTTGAGGGAGAAACCTAACAAAGAGCATCATAAGAGGGAATGGTTACCTCAGAAGGGAGTGGGCTTCCCCTCCACAGGATCTTCAAAAACATGCAGGGTGTTTGAGAGATGGAATTCTCCTTCACTTACGAGGTGAACCACAGGGTACCTAAGGTCCCTTTCTCTGATGCTGTGATTCTAAAATCCCATCCCACTGACCTGAGCTGGGGTTCTCAGAACCCCAGGGCCCATGTCCTCCTGCTCAATGCTGTGCTTGCTGGGGAGGACCAAATCCTCTGGGGAAGCTGGGGAAGGAAAAGACCACGAGAGAGATCAGCTTTCTTTGTGCCTCCTGGACAGGAGGTTACCAACCCTGCCACTTCCCCAGGCTACCAGACCCTAGCCAGCCAGACATCAACTACTGGGAATGGAGGAGGGCAGGGGTCATGGTACCTGTGGCAGCTACCTGGGCCCTGGCCTGTTCTGACTGGGGCCCAGACACTGCCCTGAGAAAAAGCTCAGGCCCCCAGATGCCATTACCTTGAAGCAATATAAGGTTAGCTAACATGCTGCAAGGGAACCAGACACTGTCTCCATGGCCTGAATGCACCCCTTCTTCAAGAATCAGCTCAGGCACCACATCTGTACAGAGTCCTTCCTGATCCCTGCACCTGCCAATCCTCCCCTGACAACTCACCCTGTATCCATATGGAGATACCTACATGTCTCCAGATAGACTAGAAACTTGTTGAGGCCAAGGACTGATTCATGCCTGTCTCTATATTCCCAGTGCTCACTGCACGGCCTGGCACATAGAAAGTGCCAAGCCAAGGCATTTTGGCTGATGACTGAAATCCCAAAGTCTCAACTGGGAAATGGTGAAAGGAGGCTAATTCTTTCAAGGCTCACTTCACAGGACAGTGGTGTGAATGCATCCTGTAAACATTATTGCTGGACAGGAAAGCCAGCTGGAGTTTTTTATTTCTGATGTGAACTGGTACCTATGATATGCCCTAAGGACAGAACTCGGGGGAGAGACTCAATCCACAGGAGGGAAAATCGGGGACCAGGCTCAGAAACTAAGACATCCTATAAAGAACTCCACGGAGGCCTCTTTACCCCAAAACATCTTCCTATGGAGACCAAGGTGGCAGATCAAAAGCACAGGGCTAGCAGACCCCAGCAGGCCAGGCATCCATGACTGCCAAGGGAAGAGGGTCCAGCTTAGGTGAGGCTGGGGAGTGTGGGGAATCCTTGATGTGCAGCAGGGAAGGGAGGTAAGGAAAGCTGGGAATTAGGTGTTTAACACGAGTGGAGAAGGATGCTACGGGAGAATCCCTGGGTGGCAGCAGCTGGGCTGGAGCAGTGGATTCCCTGCTATAAAACTGCCAGTGTCTCTCCCATGGGGCTGGGGTTGTTCGCCCCCTTCCTCTGTATCTGCAGCACTGAGCACAGCACCTGGCCAATGACATGCGTTTAACAAATGCTTGTGGCCGGGACAGCTGCAGAGGCCGAAGGGAACCTGGGGGCAGAACCGGTCACCCGGGCCTGTAGGTCTAGAAAAGGGGGTGGGTGATCTGGGTCCGGGGAAGGACATTAGGCGGTGCCCGGGTCCGCGAGGGGAGGTGAGCACGGAGATAAGACACCAGCGCTCAGCACGGGGGATATAAATAAAAGGAGACCTGGCCACGGTCTAACAGGAGACCACACACAAATGAGGGCGGGGGCCTAGGACCCCCGAGGGCCCCGGAGCAGGGCTGTGAGGCCGGGGCTCCTGGGGTCTCCGGGTGCTAGAGGCAGAAGCGGCCCCCAAGGTCACCTAGAGCCCCCGATGCCCCCTTCCTTTTCCCTGGCAGGCAGGGGCCCAGGGGCTGCTGGGAGTCTGAAAGCAGCCAAGGCCGGAGTCCAACCCCGGCTTCGCCTCTGCCTCCTCCTGGGGGGACCTCCTGTGAATCCACTGCGGGGGGCTGTAGGAGGGCCCCACAGCTCCGCCTTTAGCCCTGGGGGTCGGCGGGGAAACGGGCAACCTGACCTTGCCCTTCTCAGGGCGCCTGGGTCCCTTTGGGCGGGGTCAGGACTGGAGGACTCTGAAAGCCTGGAATCCCTTGGGGGTTAGTGGTCACTAGTAGCTGGGATCCCTTTAGGGCAAAGGGAACCCAGAATATTTGGGTCCTTTCGGGGCTCTGAGCGTCTGGGTACAACCCACCCGGGAGCCCCTCCGGGAGACTCACCATTGGACTTCTGTGGACACAAGGTCACGTGGAAAAACGGAGGCGGAAGCAGCGTGTCTGAGTCGCGGAGCCTCCTGGGAGATGTAGTCAAGAAATCGTTTTCGGTGCGGGGCCTCCTGGGAGATGTAACCTGGATTCATCCTCTGCGCGGGGCCTCTTGGGAGATGTAGTCCGGCATCGGCTTTAGCGCGGGGTCTCTTGGGAGATGTAGTCCGGCATCCTCTTGGGCAGCGGACAGGGCTGGACTTTTGGAGGGCTTCTGGCGGGCATGACTCTCGTCGAGGATCTTTCCAAAGCCCAAGGGGAGAAGACAGGAGCTCCGGTGTGGGGGCAGGAAATTTATCCGTTTGTGCTTACAACGAGCCCGCCATGAAAGGATGTATTTAAACCCAAGACAGAACAGCTACTAAGGTGGCCTAGCCTTATGGAAGAAGCTGGTCCTGGGCATCGGCACGTGGCGAGGGGAGCCCATAGCCCCATAGCGCCGGCGCGCGGGGCCCGGAGTCAGCAGACCATCTCCCACCTCCGTGCCTTTGCCCCCGCTGCAGCGCTCCTTGTCAAGGTGTTACTGTAGCAGGGTCACACAGCTGCCAGCTCTGGGCCTTTTGCAGGTGAGAGGGAGGAAAGCCCCTCTCTCCCCGCTGCATCTCTGTCCGCACCGGCCTCTGTGGCTCGAGTAAGGGAGTGAAGGATTTCCTGAGCCAGTCTTGCCCTAATTCCAAGGTGGTCAGAGGAGGAAACAACTGGCGCATTCAGTGCCCTGTGCCAACACAAGCACAAAAACAGAGTCCCTGTCCTCGGAAGGAACATTCCAATTGGAGGAGAAAGGGAGCCGAACTACGGGGGTGGGGAAGGAGCCTGGCTGGGATGCGTTGGGGGCACACGCGCAGTCAGGGCTGGGGAGCTGGCAGGTGGGCTGGCACCCCGAAGCGTGGCACCATGTGGAGGCACGTGCAGGGTGCTAAGGCAGCCGAGGCACCGTGCCTGGTCAGGGCCGGCTGACGTTTCCTGGTGCTCAGACGCTCCTTGGACCAGAACAGGTTCAGGTTCAGAAGACAGGCTGAAAGCTGCTCAGGGCAGCTCCAGCTTCTGCACCAGCGCCCGGGGTTTTTAAAGAATCGATCACCCCTCTTGGGATTCACCCTCCCATTGAACTCCAGGCAGGAAATCTGGGGATAACTTAGGGATACCTGGGCCCTCCTCATCCTGATTCTGGAAGCAGTGACTCAAGAGACCCTTTCAATGCGTCAGGTGAGCGGTGATAAAGGGATGAATTCAGGTGTAGACCTTGTGAGTGGAGAGGTGTTACAGTCCAACAGCTGGGGAGATACCGAGGTCAGGACCAGGCAGATAAGGACACTATCTATGACTGTGATTCTGGCCTGGAAGAGTCATGGTCAGGATGCCAGATTTCACTTGAACCCTGGTTTTGGACTCAAGGATGAAGCCCCCAGTTTTCCTTGAGTCCCCCCTGCCCCCATTGTAGCTGAAAATAGAATGAAGGAGATGTGGCATATGAGAAGGATTTTCTCTAGTAAGACTTGGCCTCATGTTTCATTATGGGAGCAGGCATTTGTGCTCCCCATCCAATTCCCCCCCCCTCAGGAATGAGAGAATTGCTTAAGGAGAGACCCCAGACCCAGAGCTTGTGGGGTGTGTGTGAGATGGAGCTGTGAGAGTCTCTGGGTCCTGATGTAAGGCCCATCAGTGTGATGGAGACCCCAATTACCAGTCATTGGTGCTTCCCATTAGAGTTCTGGGAACGTGTATTCACAGGATCAAGATGAAACAGTGCCAGGGAGAGGTGATGCAGGGCAATGACAAGTGATGGGTTTGATGACCTAGATTCAGAGCCCAGCTCTGCTGTAGTAGCTTGTGTGACCTTAGCTAAGACACTTTACTCCTCTGGGACAAAGTTTTCTCATTCATAAAATGAGGTTGTTGGACTAAATGACCCCTATGATCTCTTCCAGCTCTAAAATCTTGTGAGATAAATCAGTCTAGTTTTTATCAATTCATAAAACAGTTGTTATGTGCCTGCTGTGGGCAAGGTCCTCTGCTAGGCACTGGAGATACAAAGACAGAGGGAAAAACAGACCTTGTCCTCAAAGAGCTATAAGAGGAGACGTAAAAGAAGTGCATAAATAAATAGCGGGCGAAGCAGGGTGTTTGAGGGCTGGGCCAGTCCCTAAGGCAGGCTCTATAAGGAGCGACACTTGCCATCTGTCTTAGATGAAGATGGCTGGGCTTCCAGTGGGATGAGGACAATAGGGAATTGTAGTGTCGTCTAGAGCTGGATATAAGGGGGCAGATCTGCTCTGCCTAATTATGCCAATTGTGGGGTGCCATGCCCTCCAAGAGTGTACTGAGATACCAAAGAAAGAGGGGCTCTTATGAGCTTGGTTATTAATAGGTTTTATTAGAGTTAATTGGGTTGTTAAGGGAGTTCACTCACAAGATCAGTCATCATGGATGGCACCAGGACAACGTTGTTGGTTGTTGTTGTGTTTGTTTTCGAAGAGGACTGTGGCAACAGGGAAATGATGACATGACTTGCAGTTGACTTTGATTTGAGTGAGGGAGGGCTGTGCAAGGTCACCAGCCTCACTTTCTCCTCCAGAGCCATCTGGGTCAGTGATTAGATATTCATTAGGATGATTGGAGATGATCTAGCGGGAGACCCTGACCCTTTTAGGCTAAGGCCTTTTCAGTCCTCACTTAGAGTGAGGTAATACCCATTCAGTGAATAGGCCTCTTTAAGAAATGAGTCTTAAAATTAAAGGGGAGGGCCCCTTTAATTAGGAAAACAGAAAAAAAAATCAAGATGGGAGAGGAAGACCCTCAGGGTTAGTGTTTCAAAGAGAAATAGTTACCATTGACATTCACTGTAAGTGTGGAGGGCCTAAAATACAGTCATTAAGTGGTGCTTGGGAAGGAATCTATTGTGGTCCAATCTATGAACTTCCGAGTGAAGTGGGTTTAAGGTTTTGTGAAAGGAAGGGAGGAAGGAAGGAAGGAAGGAAGGAAGGAAGGAAGGAAGGAAGGAAGAAAGAAAGGTAGGAAGTTAAGTGGGCATTGAGAGGAGGAGAGGGAGAGGATGAGACAAAGTAACATTGTGGATCCCAGATACCATCCCCCACCCAGGTATTGTATAGACACAGAATGAAGAAGGCATAGTGCCAAGGATAGTCTAGGGTCATGTTCAAGGGTTCCCATGGAAGAGTTGGGGCTACGTTTTGCTCAAGGTAGTTTACATTCTCTGTGAGGCTCGAGGTCATGTTTCTAGGCTCTGGCCACAACCCTACCCTCCACCCCTCATAACATGCTTATATAATCTTTCTGATAGTATCTTCTCCAAAGTTCCCTAAGTGATACATGAGTAGTTTTGTTAACATAAGAAAGCAGAGGAGACTATCAGTGAGTTACATTGGAGGCACAATCCACAACCATAATACAAGCACAAGTAGGGAAAAAACATGACCAATGAGAAATTTACCACAATTGTTCCAATTTTCTTCCATCCCACCCCTAGGGAGGTGAAGGAAGAATCAATGGCATTTGCTGATTAGTGGCAGAACTGAATTTCTGAACTTAATTCAGCACAGGCCAGCTGAATTTCTGAAGTAAGTTTGGCTTGGGCTATTTTACAACGTAGGGGTGACACAGAATGGTATAAGAATCAATCACAAAGTGGAATCAGAATCATTTGATTTTCTCAATTTCTCCTTTTTTGTCAATGGGAGACTTAGAATTTTTCCTGACAAGTTAATGTAAGAACAACAAGAATGACCAATTATAGTACAAGCCATAGTAAGAATATATAAAACCATGGACTCATTTTAGAAGGGAAATTTACACAGATAACTGAGAGAAAGAAATCAGTACATAGATACGGTACGCAAAAAAGCCAAAGTAGTACAAGAACAACCATCAGCCCACTCTCAACCTAATCAGCACATCTCATCTTGTATCTCAGATGTACCATGTAGTTGTCTGTTCTCTGGAAACATCTTTTCTCGGTCATTCTGGTAATTAGTAATTAGCAAGAAAAAAAAATTGCTTCTTTGGTTTCAAGTTATTTGTAGAGACTCTTTAGATGTTCCTTCTAAAATCTTTCATAAAACAGATCTCAATACAAGTTAGTATAGTCTCAAATTTTATTTCTCCAAATTTTTATTTCACGTGCTGACAACCAGCTGGAACCTTGTGCTTCTGATCTTATCAACCAGGGGAACACCAAATTAGGAACCCATAATTCACATGAAATTTCAGATAATTTAAAATTTTATATGCACCATTACAATCATTTACATTTGACATGTGATATGATTTGACATCAAATGTGAGCATCTGATCTTGTTGATTTCTCAAAAGTTTTCCAATCCAGTTAATAACATTTCCTTAGGAGGATCAGATGCTATTGAGGATCTAATCCTATATATAAAAATATAGGTAACAACACTTTTGGTAGGTAGAGATTTTCCATCCCTAGGTTAAATGGCTACACAAATGAATCTTCTTACAAGGTGCTGACTTTGCTCCAATTATAACAAAAGACCTTGGAGGGGATGTATATTAAGTAATTAATTCTCAATTGTGTATAGAGAATAGTATATATCAGAATATGGAGTAGAATATGTTCAGTTGCTAATCATATTCAAAAGAAATACATGTTACAAAACATTATTCTCTACTAAGATGACTGATTGCATTAAAATTCTGTTTCTTAAAATAAAACAGAAGTGGTTTCCAACTTTAACTTTATAAATGAATAGATTTATATCTTTGTCTCACAAACTTTTTTACCTTTGTCCAATTACTTCCATAGCATTCTGAAAAAATGAGATGTTTCAGGGATTTAATTTTATATATGACCATGTATTAGCAGGCAGATGGCAAAGCCCAAGTACTAATTTATTTACTTATTTGGAATATGGAATGACTATATTCAGATTGAAAATAGTAAAATCTTACATACTTACATTGTACTCACATCTTCTACTCACCACCTGCCTATATTGTAGAAATTTCCTATTAAAGGAAAAAGCAGGTAAATGAAACCTAAACACACAGACTGACTCAACACAAGTATGCCAGGACAAAGCATCTTTAGCTCTGTTTGATTCCAGGTAAGAGTCACAGTTGACAACTAATCATCCAGTAACAATTTCACCTCATACCCAGACTCAGGTATAATCAGGCGGGAAACATTCCTGTTTAAAAGGCAGTAACACAATGGGGAAACTGAATCATGAAAGTCTTAACTTTGGCTCTGCCAATGTCTTTCTCTTGACCTTTTCCCAGATATAGACCTCCACCTCTATTAGTTTAGGATCACACTTCCTCTGAGTAGATACTCAGAAATATGCCATTTCTCTTGAGTGGTGGATTACTGACTTAATGACTCGTCAGATAACTATACCTGAATTTGAAACTTAAAACATCATCAGTTACAGTCCCAAGAGCTTTTACTTCAAATGACAAGTAATTACACATAATCTATTTAAAAAATGGTTAGTAGTCTCATATGATTTAGAGCAATGTTTCTAATTTCAACACAAATCAATTTAAAAAGTTCTTTTTAAATTGAGCAGCATTTAATTTTAGTTTGTAAATTTGCCTAAATATCTAACTAGATGTTCCAATCAAACTCAATTACTTTTTGGTTGTTTCCCAATTAATGCAAACTTTTTGTATAGGAAGAGAAAGAATCTTTCTGAAAACTTATAGGGGTTCACGTTAGTTAACAAGACACAGAGAGATTTGCCATCAGAATTTTTTCTTCTAAACCCTGTACCACAATTACTGAGAGACACACAAACAGACCGAAAACTGTGAGACAGTGTCCTCAATATGAAAAATTACTTCTTGCCTGACTTACTAGATTTCTCCAGAGACCATGCTATTGTACACACACATATAAATACATACAGCTTAATACTTTTTTTTTCTTTTTGGAGGGGGAAAGCAGGGCAATTGGGGTTAAGTGACTTGCTCAAGATCACATGACTAGTAAGTAGGTCAAGTGTCTGAGGCAGGATTTGAACTCGCGTCCTTCTGACTTCAGGGCTGGTGCTCTATTCACTGTGCCACTTAGCCACCCCCAAGAAATATTTACCCTCTTAAAACTGTACCTGTCTTGTTTTTTGCATATTCTTATCTGATACTTCCTTTATCAATCATATCCCAAATAATATCAATTTACTGAGGTTTTTCTCTTCTGCCTTTCTCCTGTCCCTCTGATGCACACAATCAGAAAGAGAGGGGAAGTAAGGGGAGAGAGACAGACATACAGACACACATACACATACAGAGAGAGAGTCCATTTTTTTCTTCTATCATAATTAGGGCAAATGCCATTTCAAGGTCTTTCTTAAGCAAGTACTGAAAGTTTTCATCTTTGCATAGGCTGTAAATCTTCCATTAAGCAAGACAAATAGTCGGAATCGTATGGGATTCTTTGCTACCCCTGCCCTCCCCTGGAAGCCTATTGCAGTAGTCTTTTTGGCAAGTGTACATTTTGCATTTGAACAGTGTGGCCAGCCCATTGGAGTAGTCTGAAGCAGAGTTTGAATGCTTGGTAGTTCAGCTTGAGAAAGGACTTCAGTGTCTGGTCCCTTATCCTTCCAGGTGAATTTTAGAATCTTCATAAGACAATTCAAATGGAAGCGATACAGTTTCCTGGCATGGCATTGATACACTATCCAGGTTTCACAGGCATACAACAATGAGGTCAGGGCAATGGCTCTGTATACCTTCAGTTTGGTGCTATTGTATGGAGAACTCACGCAGGGCAAGTGCTCACATGGTGGTCAGAAGAAGCGATAGAGGGACACTCCTGAGGTCTCTCTTAAGAACTTTGGAATTGATTGTGTGACATGGGAGACACTGGCACAGGACTGCTCAGCATGGCATGTCCACGTTAGAGAAGGTGCTGTGCTTTGTGGGCAAAGAAGAATTGAGGCAGCGCAAAGGAAACACAGGATGGGCAGATTTGGAGTATCCACCCCAAATGTTGACATAGACTATTCATACCCAACCTGTGGTAGAGCATTCTGAACTAATATTGGTCTGTTCAGTGTAGTGCCAACACAATATTCACAGTGCCGATGGTGACTGTGAATATGCTGGCATAGTGCGCAATTGCAAAATATAACAGACTTTCCATATAGAAGAAAGTCAAATCCATCATAGTAGCAAAGAAATTAATAAGCCATAACACAGCATGAAGCCGTACCATCCTTTAACCTTCCCACAAAGAAATATTTACTCACAAGCCTAGCTATCTGCCTGGTTGCATCCTCTCCTCCCAACTGTCTAACTACTCTAACTCCAAGCTTCCTGTGGGCTATGCTCTGTTGTTCAGCAAACTCCTCCCATCACAGGCTCCATGTGATTACATTCACTCTTTTAGGGGGTAGGAAAGATCTTTGAAGCAGGGAAGGTCTTCAAATTCCCTTAGGCTTATTAAGGAGCAGGGAAGATCTTCAAATTTTCATTACCATTACAATCACTCACAGTTAGACACATTGAAACTTGACTCTAGCATGGTGATGTCATTTTGGTCCTTTTTGAGAATGAAGGACAACAACCTACCAACCAATCACAGCACAAGCTAATGTACATTTTCTGGACCTCCCTGTATTCATGTGGCTCAGGCCACCCCTCCCACATCCCATTGGAAGTGGATGGCCAAGCTGGGCTTCCCCTCCTGCAGGCATGCCAACTCTCCCTCAGGGATGAGGATGGCCAGGGTTCCTCCTGTAGAAGAAACTCCCCAAGCCCATTTATTTGATATCTTGCCAACTATGCCAAATATAAGGGGGTAGATCTATTCTGCCCCAATTATGCCAATTGTGAGGTGGCATATCCTTCAAGAGAATACTGAGATACCAAAGAAAGAGGGGCTCATACCAACTTGGTTATTAACATATTTTATTAGGATTAATTAGGGGAGTATACCCACAAGAGGCCAGTTGTCCTGAATGGCAGCAAGACAAAGTAAAACTGTGGATTCCTGCACCAGTCCCAGGCCAGATATTATGTAGAAAGAGAACAAAGATGGCATATTGTCAGGGATGACCCAGGATCACATGCAAACTTTCCCATGGCACAGTTGGAGCTTCTTTTGCTATTTTCATTTATTCAAGGTAGTTTACATTGTCTGTAAGAATCAAGATCATGTTCCTAGACTCTGGCTACCCCTGTACACAGGGGAAAAGAGTAGACAAACTACTTGTGGAAGGAATTGGGTCCTTAAAATGGGGGCAGAGGTAGGAGGAAGGAAGTCTCTATTGGTCAGAAACTCAGGCAAGAGGTGATGAATAAATGAAGCAAGGTGGGTTTAGAAAGCAAGCCATAACCACTGGAAGATCCCAAGGATGGCCAGAACCATGAGAGTGAAGAGAACAAAAGCTTTTCTTGTTGCACTTTGAAATATAAAGGCTGAATGTGAAGGTCACTATTCCATTAAGAGCAGTGATGAAAGTGAGAAGGACTTAACCAAAGCAATCAGGGAAGGAGCATGTATCACCAAGATATGAAATTACAGCAATTTGTGGCTATTGTAGATGCTTTATTCAGTATTTCTCATGCCCCTGGAAAAGCCTCTGGAGCAAAGTTCCTGGCTCTGAAATCTGCTTTATTCCGTAAACTTTCTAGTGTGTTCCTCTCTGGCCTTAGCAAGATCACATAACACTTCGGAATAAAGATGCAGCTCAGTAACCCAGCACTGGAGGCTAAGATGGCAAAAACCTTCGTGGCCACCATGGCCTTCCCCTTGGAGCTCTGGTATGTGGGGAGGAAAGAAACCCACACACTGCAGAAGACCAGCATGCTAAAGGTGATGCACTTGGCTTCATTGAAAGTGTCAGGAAGGTTCCTGACCAGGAAAGCCACCACGAAGCTGCCCAGAGCCAGGATGCCAATGTAGCCCAGGACACAATAGAAAGCAATGACAGAGCCCTCCTTACACTCAATGATGATGTGTCCAGGCTCAGAGTGAGTGTCTGTACCTAAGAAGGGAGGTGAAGTCCCCAGCCAGATCCCACAGAGAATCACTTGGATCACAGAGCAGAAGAAGACTAGAGAATTGGACATCTTAGGCTGCACCCACATCCTCATCCTGCTTCCTGGTGTTGTGGCCTTAAAAGCCAGAACCACCATGATGGTTTTGGCCAAAACAGAAGAAACTGCCACTGTGAACACAACTACAAATGTTGTTTGCTGAAGAACGCAGGTTGCTGTGGTAGGACGGCCAATGAAAAGTAAAGAACAGAGAAAACAAAAGATGAGAGAGATGAGAAGTGTGTAGCTGAGAACCCGGTTGTTGGCCTTCACGATGGGAGTGTCTTGATGCTTCACAAAAATAATGAGGATCAGAAGTGTGAGGAGAGAGAAGAACAGAGCCATGCAGGTCAGAGTCCATCCCAAAGGTTCTTCAACTTTGAGGAAAGTCACTGCTTTTGGGAGGCAGTGATCTTTCTTTCTGTTTGGATATTGATCTTCTGGGCACTTCATACAATTATCCATATCTGCAATTTAGTAACCAATTGAGCAATTATTAAGAATCCATTCTGTCTAAGACCTTGTTCCAGGCAGTGGGGGAATTAAAAAAATCCTTATCTTTAAAGATCTTGTACTTTTTTTTACTGGTGAGATGCAACATATATACAAATGAGTAAACTAAAGGTAATTTAATGAGAGAATCAATTGGAGGCAATTTAATAAAAGAAAAATTACATGAATCTTGAAGGCAGCTACAGAAGTTAGTAGACAGAAATAGGAGGCATTGTGCTCCAGGAATGAATGACAATCTTTGCAAAGTTACAGAGGTAAGGGATAGAATGAGAATTTTCCAGTAGTCAAATTTTGCTGGATCAAAGTGTATGCCCAGACAGGACCTCCTGTATGCACAGTCTGATAGCCCTTTGGGCACAGTTCCAAATTGCTCTCTCTAATGGCTGGATCAGTTCACAACTCCACCAACAATGTATTAGTGTTCCATTTTTTTCCCAGGATGCCAATGTAGCTCAGGACACAATAGAAAGCAATGACAGAACCCTCCTTACACTCAATGATGATGTGTCCAGGCTCAGAGTGAGTGTCTGTACCTAAGAAGGGAGGAGGTTTTGTGGCCTTAAAAGCCAGAACTGCCATGATGGTTTTGGCCAAAACAGAAGAAACTGCAACCACAATGTGTGATGACTGATTTTGAGAGACTTAGCTCTTATTGGGAATGCAAGGACCTAAAACAACTCCAAAAGACTTATAATGGAAAATGCCATCCACATCCAGACAAAGAACTATGGAGTCTGAATGCAGATTGAAGGATATTATTTGCTCTTTTTTTGTTTTGTTTTTTCTTTCTAATGGTTCCTCCCATTTATTCTAATTCTTCTATACAACATGACTAATGTGAATATATGTTTAATAATAATGTATATGTAATGCTATATCAGATTGCATGCCTTTATGGAGAGGAGGGGAGGAATGGGAAGGGGAGAAAATTTAAAACTTATGGAAGTGAATGTTGAAAACTAAAAATAAATTAGTTTGTAAAAAAAGTTTATTAAATTGGATGTGTCTCCCAAAACTGTAAAATACCTCTTAGTAACACATGTTTTACAAATGTTATTAACAACTTATAAACAATTGCTAATGATGTTAACTTTTATGGTTTCCTTTTATGATAAGATTAGATAATCAATCACCAATCAGAACTTAGATGTAACTTGTAAGTGGCTAGAAATTTTTGGCTAGAACTCTTAAAACTGAGAAGAAGCCACAAATATTACCTTAAGCACAACTTGTGTCATGGGACAGATTCCCATGTTCCTTGCACTTAGAAATTTGAGCATCCTGTGTCTACTAAGGATAGAATCTCTATCTCTATCTCCATCTCTATCTCCCTCTCTATCTCTGTCTCTGTCTCCATCTCCATCTCCATCTCTGTCTCTGTCTCTATCTCTACACACACAGAAGTAAATATATACACATACATTTTAACACACATATACATATATGCGTATATGTCTGTATTTATACACATACACACAATTTCCCCGGTAGATAAGCAGTCAAAGGATAAGAACAATCAGTTCTTAAAAAGAATTGTAAGCTATTGCTAACATGAAGGAATGCTCTAAATCATTAATAATGAGAAAAATGCAAATCAAAACAACCCTGAGGTTCATCTCACCCCCTGTAAATTGGCAAAGGTGATAAAAGATGGAAATAATCAATGTTGGAGAGGTTGTGGGAGGATAGGCACATTAATGTATTGTTGGTAGAGCTGTGAATAGATAAATCATTTTGGAAAATAGCTTAGAATTGTGCAAGTAAAGTGACTAAAATTTCCATACCCTCTGACCTAGAGATCCTATTACTAGGCTAATACCTCAAGGAAGCCTCATATACACCAAAATGTATACACTGTTAAGAAGTCTTCATATACACCAAAAGATTTCTAGCAGCTTTTTTGTGGTATCAAAGAATTAGAAACAAAATAGATAGCTGTCTATTGCCTGGGAAATAGCTAAACAATTTTTGACACATTAATATAATGGAACATTACATTAGGATGAGAAACAAATGTGGAAGATGGAGGAATATTAGGAAGCAATACACCTGATCTCTACTTATTCCCCCTTCCCAGACTGAACCCTGAAGGTGTAATCCAAGAAAAAGTCACAGGGAATCATTTTTTTCCCTACCTGACACTGGTATAGGGCAATGAGCAGGAGGTTAGCAGACATTGGGGATGGGGTTTAGTCAGGAGTGTACCATGTGGAGCGTTGTGTAGGGAGAGTCTGGGTACCAGAGCAAGAGGAGTTCCCAGGTCCATACCAGGGGACCCCTAAACCCCTGTGGGAACCCAGTGCAGGGATAAGTGCCAACTGGTAGCTTTGTCACCAACTACTGAGTTCCAAGACACAGATCCAGAGTGGAGTACAGAAGGGAACCTATACCCAGGGGTGGCATTCCAAGATAAGGAGATCCCATGGGTCACAATTTCAGGGAAGTAAGTTTGGCAACAATGCAACTCTGACCTCAGGAGCAAATCAGGGTCATAGTCCCAGTTTCTAACCTAGTCTGTAGCCTACCAGTGCAACAACCCCAGACCAAAGAGGAGTCTGTAGAACTCAGAATCAGCAGTTTCCTAGCTGGCTGACTATGGCTATATTAAACTTTAGTCAAACCCAGATCAGGGACTTCCACAGCTCAGACCATGGGAACAGCAATCGGCTTTGGATACAATCATTTTGAAAGCTTACTGGTCCCCAGGCTGAGTTCTTCCTGTGATCCTGGAATAACACAACACTCAGTACCCCCAAGAAGGCAGCAGTAGGTCCAAACAGGACCTCCTTTCCAGAATTGTGAAGAGCCTAGACCTAAAATTAAGTCCAAATTCAGAAGGTTGGCTAGAAGAATAAACAAGGAAATAAAATAATCCCACCATAGAAAACAACTGCTATGGTAATAGAAAACTCAACATACAATGCCAGAAAAAGAGAATGACTCCAAAATATCTAGAAGCAAAGCCTTAAAGAAAAGTCTTATAATTTACCTTAACACCCTTGTCAATTGGCAATGGTGATAAAAGATGGGAAGAATCAATATTGCAGAAACTAGGAACAATTTCAAATAGAATTCCTGGAAGAGATCAAGCAATTTTTTTAAGAGGTTCTTTTTTTTTTTCAATGAACTGAGAGTGCCAGAGGGGAAAAAAAGTGGAAAAGAAATGAGAGTTGTAGAAAAAAATAATTAGAAAGGGAAGAAACAGCTTGCCAAAAGAGGTACAAAATCTCACCTAAGCGACAACTCCTCTGAAAACTAAGAGATCAAATAGAAGCCAAAGAATCCATAAGGCAAGAAAAAAAAATTACGACCAAGTCATAAGACTGAAAAAAAAGTAAAAGAAAAATGTTAAGTTTATATTGGCACAAAAAAAGATGAAGGAAAACATTTAAGAATTGTTGGTGTATCTCAATGCCATGGCCATTAAAAAAAGGAGGTTAAACCTCTAATTTCAAGAAATTTTAGATGAAAAACTGCTCAGATCTCTTAGAACCAAGGGGCAAAGTAGGAAGAGAAAACATCCACTAGTCATCTCCTGAAAGAAATGAAAACTTCCACAAGCATCATAGCAAAATTTTAGGGCTTCTGGGAAAAAGTACTACAAGGAGCCAGAAAGAAAGAATTCAAATACTGAAGGGCCACAGTGAGTATCATACATGATTTAGTGGCCACCACTATAAAGCAGTGGAGAACTTGGAATGCAATACTCCACAAGGCAAAGAATAACTTACTCTGCCAAACTAAGGACTATCCCGTAGGAAGAGAGATAGACCTTTAATGAAATAGAAAACTTGCAAGCGTTCCTGATGAAAAGACTGTGTAGAAACATTGGAGTTCTAATTTAAGAATTAAGAGAAATGTAAAAAGTAAAAAGAAGCAAAAATGACACAAGAACTAAGCAAGGATAAACTGCTTACATTCTAATATGAAGAAATGATATCTATGTCCTCTCAGAATCCTGTCCTCAGCAGAGGTCATAGAGGTAGGCTAATTAGGCAAAACCTGGGAGTGGTTATGTTATATATTGATGATCTTAGGAGGGGAATAGAAATATGAGAAGACATTCTCACTCCATCCCTCTTGCAGATAAGGGAAGTTCATGAGTGTTGTGGATAGACTTTTTAGATATAGTGATCATTTATTCTAATTATTTTCCCTTTTTATTATTTTCTGCCTCAAAATTGCTATTAAATGGAACGACCCTCCTGGAGGGGAAAACAGAGGGGTACGGGGAGAAACTATGGTGATGTTAAAAAAAGACATCAATAAAATTTTTTAAGAAAAAAAAAGGAATGATCAAGGTTATAAAATGCAGAGAAGTATGGGAAGATCTATGAATACAATACAATAATACAATACAATCACTACATCAAGATAAGTGGAAAGAACAAAAAACCCCCAAAGTGAATGTTACAAAATTATAGGGAACACATATGGCATGAAAAAAGAGACATGGCAAAACATCACCACCCCACTGTCTTTGATTGCACACATTTTCAGACTTTTTCAATGTATTGATCAGTTATTCTGATTTTTAAATTTTCTTTTTACTCTATAGAAATGCTATTTGTTACACGTTACATGCTTTTGGGGAACATAAGGGCCTCCTAATAAAAAAGACATTAATAAAAACTTATTTTTTAAAAAATATGGGAGTGTGGTAAAAGGGAACTGCGAGGTTTTGAACTTAGGTGGCAGAGAGGATGGTGGTGCCCTAAATAGGAAGAGGGTGGTTTGGGCAAGTGGCAGATTAGGGGAAAGAGATTAAGATCGATTATGAACATGCTGACTTTGAGATGCTGAAGGACCATTCTGGAAGAGATGTCTTACTGGCAAATGGCGAGGCAGGACTGTAACAGTTCAGAGGAATAATTAGGGATGAGTAAAGAGATCAGGAAATCATTTGAATAGAGATTATATTTGATCCTATAGAAGCTGATGAGAGACCCAAGGGAGAGCATATGGAGAAAAGATGGGCTAGAAGAAAACTTTAGGGATTCCTGTGTTGATGGGATTGGAGATGTAATGTAAGCCATCAAGCACTTGAGGCCAGTGCTTATTTTTCCAATGACTTAACAGTCCCTATCATATCCTCAGCACTTAATAAATGCTGGATTAAATTGACTTGAACTCAACAAAAGAATTTGGAAAGGAGTAGCCACCAGATAAGAGGTGAACTAGGAAAAAAAAAACTGTCACAGAAAGCAAGGAATGTGATGATTTTCTAGTGGGATTGGTGCAGGAGGGAGTTGATTGTCCAAAACTAAAGAAAATGTCAAAAGAATTAGGACTGAGAAAAGGCCACTGGAAGTAGTAGGTGGAACCATTGCTGGTCTTTGAGAAATCAGTTTCAATAGTGTAGTGGGATCAGGAGCCTGATGATAGAGAAATTAGAGGTAGCAGTTTGTCAAAGAAAAGGAAGAGAGAGAAATATAGAATAATAGCTTGAGGGAATGGCAGGATTATGTGAAGTTATGTTTTGAGGAAGGGCTGGACTAGGACAGTGTCTTTTAGTCGTAGGGGAGGAGCTAGTAGAAAAGGGAGACCTCTCACCAATGGATCAGTGGTTAAAGGATGTAAGCAAATTAGTTTGCAGAGAAAGAAATCAAAGCTATCAACAGATGAAGATAAAAGCTCCATATCATTAATAGTAAGAGCATTATAAATCAGTTACTCTGAGATTCCACATTACATCAAAATCACTACTTTCATGACCTTCTCTATTTCTACTGAGGGCATCACCATTCTTCCAGTCTCCCAAGTTTGCTACTCAGCATTATGCTGAAGTACTTACCTCTCTGGTTGGAAATCTCTCCCTCTGAGCACTGGACACAGTCAAAGCAGCAGACAGGTTCTCCCTCCAGGGCAATTTTCCTGAATCCAGAGACACAGTGTTCAGTGCACACAGCCTGGAGGATCTAGGTAGCAACAAGTGAAGAGAGTGCATCAGAGCCTGGCTCTGTTCTGAAGAATGGAAGTTTTGCTTCTGTATGAGATTTAGTGATACTGGTTTAGAGTGGGAAAAGATGTTCACAATAGGATTCTTATAGAATGTTGTTTTCAATTTTTATTCATCTTTTGGTTAACTATCTTTGATGATAAAGATACTTTTAAAAAAGTTACATCCCTGGTTCCTAGCACAGGGACATACACATAGTAATCAAATAACAAACATTTATTGAGGATTCAAGATAGTGGAGTAGAGGAAGTGACTTAGCTGAACTCGCCCAACAAATGTTGAAATTTGAATTCTAGAGTAGCAGATACAACAAAAGGTTGGAGAGAGACATTTTTCCAGTTGAAAACATCTCAGGAAGTTGACAGAAGAGATAGTGGTTAGTTGACACTAGGATGGTGGTCACCCTGAAGCACACACGTGCATGCCACAGAAACAGCAGTAGCAGGCTTTGGAGGCAGTTGAAACAGCAACAGCAGCAGCTTCAGGAGTTCTCATCCCATAGATGGTAAGGGGTTCAGACAAATGCTCTGAAAAAGATTACAGGGAACTCTTTGCTGATACTGGGTGCAGGACCCTGTTGCATTGCCAATATGTAGTCCTGTATCAAAGTCCCAGGGCAAACAGAAGCACCAGTGCTTGTGACTGCAGAGGAGCAGGGGTCCTAGTCACAGTTCCAGGGTGGGTTTTTTTTGCCATCTTATTCCCCCCCACACTCCACCCCACTGTTATTCTTTTCCTCTTCTTTCACTCTACCCATCTTCAAAAGTGTCTTCTAGGTTGAGTCAATATGACAGTTCTACCTAAATTAATTTACTTTTCAGTTCCATACCAATCAGTTCCATACCAAATCAGTTCCATACCAATCAGTTCCATACCAAAAAATTATTATATAGAGATATAAAACTGATTATAAAATGTCAAAAATTTCAAGGGAATCAATGCAAAAATGTGAAGGAAGATCTCAAACTGTATTAGAAAGTGGTAATCATCAAAACAATTTGGTACTCATTAATAAATAGAATAGTTGATCAGTGGTACACAATACATAGTAGTATATAATAGCATTAATCTAATTTTTGATGAATTCAAAGATCCAAGCTTTTGAGCCAAGAGCTCACTATTAGACCAAAATCATTGGAAAAATTTGAAAGCAGTTTTGCATAAACTAGATGTAGATCAACATCTCATACTGTATACCAAGATAATGTCAAAATGGTTATGATTTAGACATAGAGGGTGATATCTTTGGCAAATTAGGGGAGCACAGAAAATTTTACCTGTCCAATCTGTGGATTAGGAAAGAATTTATGACCAAATAAGAGATAAATGGTATCATAGAACGTAAAATGGGTAATTTTGATACATTAAATTAGATTTTTTTGTGTGTAAACAAAACCAACGCAGTCAAGATTAGAAGGAAAGCAAGAAACTGTGGGGGGGGGGGGTTTCAGCAAATTTCTCTGATAAAAGCCTCATTTCTTAAATATATAGAGAACTGAGTGAAATTCAAAAGAATATGAGTACTTCCTAATTGATAGTCAAAGCATATGAATAGGCAATTTTCAGAATAAGAAATCAAAGTTGTCTATAGTCATATAGAAATGCTCTAAATCTCTATTGACTTGAGAAATGCACATGAAAACAGCTCTGAGGTACCACATCACACCTATCAGATTGGCTAACATGAAAAAAAATAGGAAAATAATAAATGTTGGAGAAGATGTGGGAAAATTGGAACATTAATGCATTGTTGGTGGAGTTGTGAACTGTTCAACTATTCTGGAGAGCAATTTGAAACTATGCCAAAAGGTTATAAAAATGTGCATATCCTTTAACCCAACAATACCACTACTAGGTCTGTATCCCAAAGAGATCAAAGAAAAATAAAAAGGACTTACATGTACAAAAATATTTATAGTGGTTCTTTTTGTGGTGGTAAGAAATTGGAAACTGAGGGGTTGCCCATCAATTGGGCTGAACCAGTTGTGGTATATCATTGTGATGGAATACTATTGTGCTATACATTATGAGTAGTAGGCAGAATTCAGAAAAATCTGGAAGGACTTACAGGAAGTGATACAAAATGAAGTGAACAGAACCAGGAGAACACTGTACACAATAACAACAATATTGTATAATGTTCAACTGTGAATGACTTAGCTACTCTGATCAATGCAATGATCCAAGGTAGTTCTGAAGGATTTGTTGATTAAAAAATAAATTCTACCCACCTCCAGAGAGTGTAGTATGATCGAAACATATTGTTTTAGTTTCTTTATTTTTCTTGCACTCTATTTAGCAACATGACTAATATGGGAGCATATTTTGGATGATTTCACATGTATAACTAATATCACACTTTAGTTATACATGTGAAATCAAGATAATAAGTTGACACAACGGGTGGGGAAGGGGCAAAAGAGAATTTGGAACTCACGTTTTTTAAAGGAATGTTAAAAAGAGAGTAAGTTGAAAAAGGTAAAACCAGAAAAACCCACAAACATTGAGCGCCTTACAGTACTGCCAGCGCTAGGCACTGACAACACAAAGACAAGGAATCCCCAAGGAGCTTATATCCTCTAAGAAGTGACAGCACACACAAATAAATAAAAAGGAATTTATTTTAGAGGGGGGAAGGCAAGGCAATTGGGGTTAAGTGACTTGCCCAAGGTTACACAGCTAGTTAAGTGTCAAGCGTCTGAGGCTGGATTTGAACTCAAGTTCTCCTGACTTCAGGGCTTGTTCTCTATTCATTGCACCACTAGTGGCCCCTAAAGGGAATTTTTTGATGGGAGAGTGATCCGAGCTCCAAGGTCAGGGGTGGCTGGGTCTTACCTTAATCCAGCCCTCAGTGTACATCTGGTCATAGTCTAGCTATGTTCCCCAAGAATGGAGTTCCAAGCCAAGAGAATCAACGAGTAACAAGACTTTATTCAGCAGTTTCTCATGCAATTACATCCTAACTTCTAAATGATCAGCCAAGAGTTCAGAGTATATAGTGTATAATTGCATAACCATCACAAACAACTATCTTTGGGAGTACAACATTGTCCTTGTTCCCATACACCTCTTACGTCATGGCCGAGTACCCTGTATTAGGCTCAGAGTACTGGACAGGATGTTCCAAACTTCCCTAAACTTCCCCAACCCCCTGAAATCTCAAGGCTTCTCTTCTCTTGAAGACCCTATCACTTGGCAACAAGTCAGAAGGTCCCTTCCTAGAACAGAGCTGTCTCACGGAATGTCTGATTTACCTCCACAGGGTTACTGTAGAGTCAGCATGCTCTGGGTCTCATGCCTCCAGGGGAACTGCACATATACCCCCAACAGGAGAGGACATTGGGGAATTCAGGGCAGGCTTCATGGGGCAGGTAGCACTTGAGCCTCAAAGCCAAGTAATAATTGTAAGAAGTGAGGAGAGAGAACTTCCCAGGATTGGGGGACATATGCAAAGGTACACATGTGGAAGATGGAGCTTCATGTCTGAGGCATTGCAATTCTGTTTGTAATATAGTACAGATGGTTTTACAGTATAGTGTAATTATAGCAGGGTTGAAAATTGAGGTGTTTTAAATTTTCTTCCAGTAAACTATAAAGCATGTTGAGAAATTCTCCTTCTACCCCATGGCAATACAATCAGCTTTATGCTTAGTTTTCTATACTGATGGCAAACAAATAGTCACACAAGTCCTGGCCATCCTGCTCCATCCCTAAATGATAGGCTCACACTTTCTTCCCTCTTTTGTCACAGTTTTATTCCACAAGGAATTAAACTATTGACAAGAAAGGCAGCTAGATACCACCCAAAGGACCTTTGCTTAAACATTTCAGGTAGACCATGAGCAGTAAAATTTCAGTACAAGGGCCTTGGTTCCCAAATCAGTTTCAGTTCAAGCAGAAATGATAAGCAGCTTATAGAATAGGTACCAGGTCCATAACACATGCAAAATTAATACAACAAACAAAACTACAAGGGGGTGAATAAAGAAACTAAATATTAGCTGTAGCTTTAGGGGTGTCAGGTGCTTTGGTCCCTCCCATGATCTTCAGGACTCTGGCAAGTGCTTCCTGCGCATCTTTCAAAAAGCTGTGTATGCAAGGTTGTGAAGATGTTTCCTTGACCAACTGCAAGTTTTAGGTCACTTGTAGAGATTCCCTAGGTAATGCTGCTAAAGCTTGCTAGTGATATGACACTTAGTGTGATTTTAGTAAAGTGAGACAAAAATCTAATCAGATTGGCCTTCTAGTAATTAGTTCATGTGGTGAAAACTAATTCAGACTTTATGGACCTAATTCTTTAACAGAGCTATGAGAGCACCAAATTAGGAACATATAATTTACCTGAAACTTCAGAGAATTTCCGTTTTTACATAACACTTTCTATCTTAAACCCAGACACTGTATCTGATAAGGGCAATTCTATCAACAGGCTGAAAGAAGATCATTTTTTAAAATATCCTTTGAGGAATGCATTAAGAGGATCCATGAGGGTTTAACTTAGAAAATGAGCCCTTCTGTCCCTTGATATTATCAGACAGAGATTTCAAAATAGAAAAAAAAAAGATGATTTAAAAACTTCTTTATAGTTATTAATGCAATTTTATATGTAAAATCCCTAATTAAAATTTTATAACTTATTACTTAAACATTCAAAGCCTGTGTTTCCCATTAGAAACATTTGGAAGCCAATCACTCATATATATGCTTGTCCTTAAATTTCTAACAGCCTTATCTTGTTGCTTTCTCAAAGTTTAGTATGCCATTAAAAAAAAAAACTTTATCATCTTTATTCTGTCCTTCCCTCCACACCCACCCACCCACCCACACACACACACACACACACACACACACACACACACACACACTTTATTTAGTTGCTTAGAGCGTGGAGTTAATCATAAATGTAGATAACAATAGTAAAATCTTTTATAATAGCTACCACTTATAGTAACTTAGATGTTTTAATATTAACTTATTCATTAGTAGATTTACTATTGCAACAACAAATCTTCTACTTTTTACCCACCCTGATTATAGAAATATGAAAGGAAAAGGTTGGGGGGCATAGTTACAACAGTATCAAGGTTGTCCCTTCAAGGGCATAGACTGACCTAACCTAAACCATAACAGAGGAAAACCTCCCACAGCTCTGTTTGATGCCAGGTAAACACCACAGTTAATAGCCAACTGTGCAGCACAATTTCACAGGGTATCATAGCCAGTGGCCAAAACTAACCAGTAGGGAAATTTTTATTTTCAGAGAGGAACCATAGGAAAACTGAGTCAAGAGGATCCTGTCTTTTTCTATGCTAAGACATCCCCTCAACTTTATTAGGCATAGACACACCTACTCGTAGCAGTTCCCAGGCTTCTCTTCCTTTGGGCAGCACATAGCTTCACCCTTGAATGGTGAACTATTGGCTTAATGGCAATTCAGATGATCAAACATGAAATAAAAACTCAGAACAAGATCAAATTACAGTCCCAAGGGATTTTACCTCAAATAGCAAAATTTCACCAATCATAGTTTAGGGCTAGGATATCATTATTACCTTTCTTTTGTTGCAATAAGAGTTAACAATGAGCATATATAAGGATATCTCACTTGTCCTTCATTTAGAAATTAAGAATAATCACAACCTGAAGTTTCATACATATTTGACAGTTTTCAAACATTTTAACCACATTCTCCAACAGCTTAAGTCACAATCTAAAAACATCCAGTTAAAAAGAAAAGTTACTTTTTTTAATGATATAATTGTAACTCTCTCTTGGGATCATTTTTCAAGTTAACAGCATTTCTGATATATTTCCCATAATTCACAATACAAAAACAGTTTTAAAGGCACAATAATAACATACACAATATCATGAATTTAAAACATGAAACAAAACTTAGTGTCAGTCGGATGACATCAGTTCAGTTGAATGCATTTCCAACCTTACATAGACATCACTCATTTACTCACTCTTGGCATTCTCTACTGATCCAATTCAAATTCAGTATAATGTAGTTTTGATCCAATTATGCCTTTAACAAAACTTGCTTTTGCATAATTCCATACTGAAAATAGACTGGTTAATGGCAGTTTTGGCTGGCATGGTGGGGACAAAAGGCAGTGGCAGCAGGGCAGGCCACATGGCAACTAGTTCTTCAAGAGGGCCCCCTGTTAATAATCTGGAGGATGTTACCCTCTGCCTCATCCCACTCATGTTTCCTGCAAACTCTCTTAAAGTGCCCAACCCTTTTACAGTAAACCCCACTTCCTCTCTCCCCTTGAATTCTAAATTTCCCTTTCTAGCTCCTTTCCTCTTTTCCTCTGTCTACCTGCATTGCCCCCTTCACAGTGGCCACCAAGCTTTTGCTTCCTTAGCCTTACTTTTCTTCTACTTCTTCTCTTGGTATTCCCTACAAAAGTAGTTCTTAATGGTACCATGGTCTTTGGTTATGAGAAATCCAGATTGTATGGATATGGTAATGAGAGGCAGTCTTGGTTTGAAAGTTCTGTCCAACAGCTCCCAAAATCCATTATGCTTAGACTCTAGATCTTTGATTTTGGCTTTTAGCATGTATAGCTGACAATAATCAAAGGTCCTGTATTTATCTGGCCAAATTTGTTTCCTATAGTTATCTACATGACAAGTCCAGTCTCTGCTGAGTTTTACTGCTTGAATTTTGGAGATTCCTGGACTGATAATTTTCTTTTGTCCCAAGCTTTAGCAGTTTACCTAAGCAGGAGTTGGCAAGAGGGTTACTCTGTCCTGATCCAATAATGATATTGGTGTCTCTTTACTGTTCTATCCCTTGATGACCTAGTGTTGGGTAATATAAGCTACCCACCATTGCCTTTTCCCTCATGGACATGGCTTCCATTTTTCTTCATGTACAAATGAGAGAAAATCACTTTTGGGCTCAGGACCTATTTCTCCTTATGCTTCCTAAGTTTGGAAGAGATTAATTCTCCCATCACTTCATGGCTGACTAACCATTGAGAGAGTCCACTTTGACCCTTGATCAGATAAAAGTCTTTGAGCCAGCTGTGGAGTTGGAAAGTGGGCTCATCTAGTGATAGTCATGTAAGCAAGTGGTCCTGGCTGAGTTGCCAAATTATGAAAAGAAATCTTGGTTTGGGCCTTACTCTTGGTCAATGAGGAAAACTCAGGAAAAGAAGAGGAAAGGCACTTTATTAGCACAATGAGATAAAAAGCAGTTGGGTGCAGCTTGCATAGATTTCAAACTATTGCTTTTTATAGACTAGAGCAAACTTTTTCCACATAATGGCAAAAGTATGTTGATTGCTACATTTCTCTGGAGGGGATTAGTGGGATTAATGCTGCCCTGGCTCCTCCCTCATAGTGTTGTCATAGGGAAAAGGGATTAGTGTATATGCCCAAGGGTATTTCTGGACCTCCATTTCCTAGGAGCTGACTGTGCATGTACTCAAAGTCTAAATAAGGTTTAAAATGGGGTCACTCAGACTGACTGCACAAATGACTGACTTTGCACTCCCTCTCCATTGGTGGGGTAGTAATAGAAAGCATATATAACCTGTATAAAAAGTATATATAACCTGTACTCTGTGAACATGGAGATTGGAGGAGAATCTTTATTATGATTTAATTTGCTATGATGTTTGATTAATTACATTTTGCATAAAATGCCCTTTATAATTGGTTTAAAATAAACACATCAGTAGGGGTTGTGAGCTATGGTTTTGAGTGAATGTTGACCTACAAAATACTCAAAACCTAGGGTTACTTTCTGAGGACTGGCCTACATATGAGGTATGCCTTAGACTTATTAATATAGCAAAGAAAAGAAGAACATATTTTAAGGTACATCCTAGTTTGGAGGGAAGTTTATTTTATTTCCTTGATAGTATCTTATGTTTTTCCAATTACATGTAAAGATAATTTTCTTTTTTTTTTTTTTTTAAGCAATTGGGGTTAAGTAACTTGCTCAAGGTTACACGGCTAGTCATTATTTATGTGTGGGTGCTCATTTTCTGAGGCCGGATTTGATCTCGGGTCATCCCAACTCTGAGGCTGGCGCTCTTACTCACTGTGCCACCTAGCCGCCCCTTTTAGGGCAATTGGGGTTAAGTAACTTGCCCAAGGTCACATAGCTAGGTTTTTGTTTGTGTGGGATAAGTGTCTGAGGCCGGATCCGAACTCAGGTCCTTCTGACTCCAGGGCTGGCGCTCTACTCACTGCGCCACCTAGCTGCCCCTAAAGATAATTTTCAACATTAATTTTCACAAAATTTGGAGTTCCAAATTTTTCTTCCTCCTTCTGCTTCCCCTCCCCAAAACAGCAAGCAATCTAATATATTTTATAGATGTACAATCATGTTAAATATATTTCTACATTAGTCATGTTGTGAAAGAAGAATCAGAACAAAATGGAGACAACATGAGAATGAAAAAAACAAAAAACAACAAAAAAGTGAAAATAGTACACTTCAATCCAGTCAGACTTCATAGTTATTTCTCTGGATGTGGATAGCATGTTCCATCGTGAGTCTTTTGGAATTGGCTTGGATCGTTGTATTGCTGAGAAGAGCGAAGTCTCTTATAGTTAATCATCGTACAATGCTGCTTGCTGTGTACAGTGTTCTCCTGGTTCTGCTCACATCACTCACATCAGTTTTTTTAAGTCTTTTCACGTTTTTCTAAAATCCACCTGCTTATCATTTCTCATAACTCAATAGTATTCCATTATATTCATATATCACAACTTGTTCAGCCATTTCCCAATTGATGGGCATCCCCTCAATTTCAAATTCTTCGCCATCACAAAAGAGCTGCTATAAATACCTTTGTACATGGGAGTCCTTTTTCCTTTTTTATGATCTCTTTGCTATTGCTGGATCAAAGAGTATGCTGTGTTATAGCTCTTTGGACATAGTTCTAAATTGTACTCCAGAGTGATCGGATCAGTTCACAACTCTAGCAATAATGCATTAGTTTTCCAATTTCCCCCCATCTTCTCCAACATTTAACATTTCCTTTTTCTGTCATATTAGCCAATCTGATAGATATGAGATCTTTTAATCTGTATTTCTCTGATCAGTAGTGATTTAGAGCACTTTTCATATGATTAGAGATAGCTTTAATTTCTTCTTCTGAAAACTTCCTGTTCATATCCTCTGACCATTTATCAATTGGGGAATGACTTGTATTCTTATAAATTTGAATCAGTTCTCTATATATTTTAGAAATGAAACCTTTATCAGAAACACTAGCTGTAAAAATTGTTCCCCAGCTTTCTGCTTCCCTTCTAATTTTGGTTTATGCAAAACCCTTTTAATCTAATGTAATCAAAATTATCCCTTTTCATAATGTTCTCTATCTCTTGTTTTGTCATCAATTGGGAAGGTTATTTTAAAAGTTCAGAGAAAAAACAAGTAACATCCCCTTCCTAAAATTCTACATTCATTATTATAGGAAGTCCTAATAAAGAAATTCCTTCTGCCTATAGGTATTGGCAGCATCCTAACTTACATATGTAAGCCCAAGCAGCAGCCCAAGTGATTTACGTATGGTCACAGAGCCAGTCTATGTCAGAGGCAGAGACTAAACCGATACTTTCCTGATACCTATGCCAGTTCTCTATCCTCTCTCCCAGGGCTGCCTCAACTGTTGCTATTGTGCTCTTTAAGATTAATGCTAGTTGCCAAACATCCCTCATATTAACAAATCTACTTGGCTTATTTTTATTTAAAACAATAATGATGGTAATAATAGCCATCATTACCATCATTATTATTTTAATTTTTCAGATGTCTTCCCAGCATTTGCTATGAAGGCAAAGACATAAACAGTTGGGGTTGGGTAGGGTGGGATAAGTGAATGACTAATGATCTAAATGGGCTTAAAGTAGTTGGAAACATCAAATGGCATTTAGTTTTTGTACTGACCTTCAAATCAACCCAGTTGTGATAAATCTTCTTCTCACAAATGGTAAAATCTTGACCAAGTGGAGCCTGGGGGACAAACTGTCCCACTTTCACCAGAACTTCTTCATAATTAGACAGCATCCCAAAGTTCATGATATCATATTTAGCCACAGGATTCTTTTCCTCATCCAAAACCACCTTGTCCCCAGCAGTGTTGTTAAAGGAAATATTCTTCAAAGATGAGTGAAGCTAGATGGAGAAATAATTGAGTCACTTTGTAATGTCCACAGGCAGGGAAAAACAGGACCAAGGTCAACAGGCCAGTCAGTTAACCTAGTAGCATAATCATTCATGTATTCACTCAATCATTTATTCACTCACACAACCTTTTCTAAGCACATGCTTTAGACAATAAAGCACTGGAGATGTGGAAGTCTCAAGGCCTGAGGATTGTGTTATCGTTACAGGATTATTAAAAAAGTCCTGCTTTCTGCCAGGATTCACATAAGAAAGACACTTCGAGATTGGTGGAGAATGGAGTTGCTACAATCCCCTTCACACTGCCGTGAACACACTAAATGCTCAAAAGGGAGTTCTGTGACATGACTTAGGTAAAGTACTCTGCAAATATTAGAAGAGTATATAAATGTAAGCTACTACTACTGCTATTATTATTATTATTATTTTAAAATATTAAATTAAACCAATCCCATCCCAACAGTAATCATTAAATCTTACATCCATTCAGCAATACCTGTGGGATCCACGTGAATGGGCAAAGGTGAACCTAGTTGATGATTTCTCACTCTAAGTCCTTGATAATCCCTATTTTCCAGTGTTTACTCCCATATCAATTGCTATCAAATAGTCCTGGCTCTCACTCCTAAAAGTAGTGTTTGCCTCTAAGCTCATTAGACATGATGTTGATGGGACATGGAGAACCAGCAATTCTATCTATAGATGCTCATGCAGGGGTTACCATCCAGTGGCATAAGGAGGCTTTTTACCCCCTAGAACCTGAGCTTCCTGAGGTACATTTATCCCATTAACATTGGCATTCCTTGCACTGACAGAGGTGATGACCACCATATGGCTGAGCACACTAGAAGCTTCTATGGTCCAAAACAGCATCATATGCACATGTGCCTCCTGCTAATGAGACTCTGAATACTAGCTAGACTGGATGGCAGATATGTAGTTGGTTAATTCTCCTACATGTGAAGACTTTGTGGCTTGGTATAACTGACTGGAGTTTAACACTAACACAGACTTTGAAGTCAAGATCAAGAATAGGAGGGAAGGAAAGAAGAAGAGGGGTGGGAAAGGAAAGGAATCAAGGAGAGAATGAGGGAGGGAGACAAGAAGGGGAAAGGAGAAAAGGAAAGGGGGAGAGAAAGGAAGGAAGGAAGGAAGTTAGAAAATAAGTAAGGTTGAGTATTAGGGGTCTGGCACATGTTTAAACTACCTAAAATTTCTTCACCAATTTGGAAACCAGAGGTCCTACTCCTGGGAGACAGGCTGACTGTCCCATTTGCAGAGATTATACATTGGACGACAATGTGGGTGATACCATTTTAGGCAGTTGGAGCATATGCTAAATGCCAGTGAAGGAAGAAAGCATTTATTAAGTATTTACCATTTGTCAAACATTATGCTAAATGCTGGAGATACAAATACAAAACTGGAGACAATCTTTGTGCTCAAGGAACTTAAATTCTAAAAGGGGGAGACAATCAGATAGTGTAGTCAAAGGTCATGGAGTGTTTAGGGAAGGAAAAAGATCACACAGGGTGGAGATACCCATAATCTGTAGCATTAGAGTATCCTGCTATTTAGTACATGTAGAGCACTTCAATTCAGAAAGCTATAGGGATAGTGAGTGAGTGCACCAGGGGAGAAAATTAACAGACCTCATCCAGGAATTATTACAGAATAGATATGATCATGGTTCATGGTCCCTGTACTAAAAGGTAGAGAGAAGAAAGGGAGAAAATCACATTTTAAAGGAAAACAATATTGAATCATGTTAGAGTGTTGATCAATGCAGCAAGCAACCTTTATTTCAGAGGACTGGTGGTGAAAACTAGTACATTCCTCTTGTCAGAGTAGTGGTGGACCAAAGGCAAGAAATGATGCATACATTGTCAGATGTGGCCAATGTATTAGTTTGTTTTGATCAACTTTGATTTTTTCAAATGAGGTAACAATCTATTATGGAAAGATTGTTAGGACATGATGCTGATTTTTTAAAAAAAGTATTATTAAATTTGTTTGAAAGAATGACAATAAAGACTTTTTTAAAGGATGAGAGTCATATCAAATTCCAATGAATCCTCACAGTAGGACTAGACAAGTGAATGAGATTCTTCTAAAAGATTGTTTCTTCACATGTTTTGTTTTTTAACCTTTTGTATCTGGTCTGCTTTGTAGAATGGTGATGCCAATGAAATGTTTCCCAGAACCCTATTTCTTCGTTTTTAATTCATAATGGAAAGAAGTTATATATTTCATGAGTGAAAACAATAATTATATTATTATAATAATTACATCATTATAATAACAATTATAATAATTTTAAATCCTAAGCTTTAAAATAAGGACCCTAATTCTCCATGTGATTGAAGTTGATACTGCCATTATTTCTTTTTTTTTAAAGCTTTTATCTAGTATTGTATTTTTCCACAGTTATTATGTAAAAAAAAATTAAACCATTTGTTTAAAAAGCTTTGAGTTCCAAATTCTCTCCCTCCCTCCCTCCCCACCACCCCTCCCCACCACCCCTCCCCATTGAGAAGATAAGCAATTTCATATAGGTTATAAATGTGTAGTCACGTAAAACATAGTCATAATAGTCATGTAAGAAAACATAGACAAGAAAAAAACATGAAGAAAAATAAAGTAAAAAATAAAACATACTTCAATTAATAAATAAAGTATGCTTCAATCTGCATTCAGAACATCCATGTTTTCTCTGGGAATGGATAGCATTTTTTATCATAAGTCCTTTAGAGTTGTCCTGGATTAATCATTCTATTGCTGAGAATAGCTAACTCATTCATGGCCGATCATTTTACAATATTGCTGTTACTTTGTACACAGTACATTTAACTACACCAGCTCAAGCAAGTCTTTCCAGCTTTTCTGAGAGCATCCTGCTCATCATTTCTTATAGTACAATAATCTATCACAATCATATACCACAACATGTTCAGCTGCATTCCAATTAACGGGAATTCCCTCAACTTCTAATTCTTTACTGCCAGAAAAGAGTTGTTATAAATATTTTTGTACATATAGGTCCTTTTACTTTTTGTTTTTATCTCTTTTTGGGTACAGACCTAGTAGTGGTATTGCTAGGTCAATGGGATATGCATGGTTTTATAGTCCTTTGGGCATAGTTCCAAATTGCCCCACAGAATGGTTGAACAAATTCACAACTCCAGCAACAGTGCATTAAAATCTCATTTTTCTCAAGTCCCCTCCAATATTTGTCATTTACCTTTTCTGTACTATTAGCCAATCTAATAGGTATGAGGTAATACCTCAGAATTGTTTTAATTTGCATTTCTCCAATCAATAGTGATTTTATTTTTTCATATGGTTACAGATATCTTTGATTACTTTATCTGAAAACTGTTAATATCTTTTGATCATTTATCAATTGGGGAATAACTCTAAATTTTATAAATTTGACTCAGTTCTCTGTACATTTGAGAAATTAGGCCTTTATCAGAGAGACTTGCTTTAAAATCATTTTCAGTTACTATTGCTAACTGTATTTCCCTCCATCCTATACCATCTCCCACTTATTCTATTCTCTCTACCCTTTTACCCTGTCCCTCCTCAAAAGTGTTTTGCTTCTGACTACCCCTCCCCCAATATCCCCTCCCTTCTATTGCCCCCACTACTCCACCCTTATTTTATCCCCTTTCCCTCCTATTTTCCTGTAGCGTAACTAAGATAGATTTCTATACCCAATTGAGTGTATATGTTATTTCCTCTTTGAGCCAATTCTGATGAGAGTAACATTCACTCACTGTAGATCACCACGGCCAGTGGGGCTCTGACCCTGATGGCTGAATAAGCTCTCTCTCGGCACAAGACTCTGCTAAATAGGCCCAGATCAGTTCCCCATTCCCCAGGAAGACTCACAGGCATGGACTTCATATCCCTGTGAGAAGTGTGGTATGTGCTCCCTGCTTGGGTATAAGGATGCTTGCAGTGTTCTCAGTGGAAACTAGCATAATGTTGCAATATAGTATTAACTAGAAGCCTTGGGACCACTCCATTCTGTTCTAGGGATGTTTAGGGAGGTTTGGAACATCCTGCCCGGTGCTTGTACCTTGATAACAAAGATAGAATACATGGCCATCATGTATGAGGTGAATGGGAACCAGGGCAATGGTGTAATCCCAAAGATAGTGGCTTATGATGACTATGCAGTTTTACACTATATATACTGGACTCTTAGCTGAATAAAGTTGACTCAGTTTTCCACCTTACTGGAGTCCCGTCTCATTTATGATCGTCAACCTCTGGGTAAGTAACCCTTTTATCTATCTTTTCACCTAACTTTTCCTTCCCAGCTCTGCTGCTGGCCAGCAGGGCTCCTCTCTATCACTATCTCAGACACTGCCACAGAAAGGCAGGGGTCCCTGGGTGGGCTTGGCTCCCCACAAATCACTCTTCCTCACCTCCTTTCTCTTTCCCTCCACTGCAAAAGCTTTTTCTTGCCTTTTTTTATGTGAGACAACTTACCTCATTCAACCTCTCCCCTTCTCTTCTCCCAGTACATTGCTCTCTCATCCCTTAATTTTACTTTTTAGATGTCATCCTTTGACTGTGGCTCCATCATACTTGAATTGTTTCTTTCTGGCTGCTTGCAATATTTTCTCCTTGTCTTAGGAACTCTGGAATTTGAGTATAATACTCCTGACATTTTTCATTTTGGGATGTCTTTCAGGAGGTAATCAGTGGATTATTTCAATTTCTATTTTACCTTCTTATTCTAGGGCAGTTTTCTTGACAATTTCTTGAAAGATGATCTCTAGGCTCTTTTTTTATCATGGCTTTCAGGTAGTCTAGTAATTTAAAAAATTATCTCTCCTGGATCTATTTTCCAGGTCATTTTCCAATGAGATAGTTCACATTGTCTTCTTTTTTTTATTCCTTTGGTTTTGTCTCATAAAGTCATTAGCTTCCATTTGCTTCATTCTAATTTTGAAGGAATTATTTTCTTCAGTGAGTTTTTGGACCTCCTTTTCCATTTGGCCAAATCTGCTTTTTAAGGCATTCTTCTCCTCATTGGTGTTTTGGACCTCTTTTGTCATTTAGGTTAGTCTATTTTTTTTTAAGCAATTGGGGTTAAGTAACTTGCTCAAGGTTACATGGCTAGTCATTATTTGTGTGTGGGTGCTCATTTTCTGAGGCCGGATTTGATCTCGGGTCATCCCAACTCCGAGGCCGGTGCTCTTACTCACTGTGCCACCTAGCCGCCCCTTTTAGGGTAATTGGGGTTAAGTAACTTGCCCAAGGTCACACGGCTAGGTTTTTGTTTTGTGTGGGTTAAGTGTCTGAGGCTGGATCTGAACTCAGGTCCTTCTGACTCCAGGGCTGGCGCTCTACTCACTGCGCCACCTAGCTGCCCCAAGTTAGTCTATTTTTTAAGGTGATATTTTCTTCAGTATTTTTGGGGTCTCCTTTAGCAGGCTTCTGACTTGTTTTTAATGATTTTCTTGCATCACTCTCATTTCTCTTCCCAATTTATCCTTTACATCTCTTTATTTGTTTATTTTTAGTTTGCAACATTCATTTCCACAAGATTTTGAGTTACACATTTTCTCCCCATCTTTCCCCTACCCCAAAATAGTGATCCTACTGAATACTCCTTCCCCCAGTCTGCTCTCTCTTATATCCTCCCTAACACCCTTCTGACTTTTTAGTGGGGCAAGATGGATTTCTATACCCCAGTGCATATAAATAAGCATATCTTATTTCCTAGTTGCATGTAAATATATGTATATAAAACATTTGATTTTAAAACTTTGATTTCTAGCTTCTTTCCCTTCTTTCCTTGTCACCCACCCCTACTGGGAGAAGTGATTCAATATAGGTTATACACATGTAGTTATACAAAACATTCCCACAGTAGATATGTTGTGAAAGAATGATTATATTTCTCTCCATCCTATCCTGCCCCCAACTTATTCTATTTTCTACTTTGACTTAGTCCCTTTTCAAAAGTGTGTGCTTCTACCTTCCTCCCCCAATTTACCCTCCTTTCTATCATCCCCCATCTTATCCTATTTGGTGTGTATGTTATTTTCTTCTTAAGCCAAATTCAATGAGAATAAGGTTGATCCATTCCATTTTGGCTTCCTGTTCTTCCCCTCCATTGTAACAGTTTTCTCTTGCCTCTTTTATATGGGGTAATTTACCCTATTCTATCTCTTCCTATCTCCTCTCATTATATTCCTCTCTTACCTCTTAATTTTTTTTATATATCCTCCCTTCCTATTCAACTGATCCTGTGCCCTCTGTCTATGTATACATGTACACATATATACACACTCACATGTGAATTTATATGCACATATACCCTCCTATATAAACATATATGGATGTATACACATATATAGATAGATAGATAGATAGATAGATAGATAGATAGATAGATAGATAGATAGTTGATAGTTGAAGGGAATATATATATATATATATATTCCCTTCAACTATCTTCATATTGAGAAAAGTCTCACAAGTTACAATTATTGTTTTACCATGTAGGAATGTAAATAGTTCAATTTTAATAAGTTCCTTATGATTTCTTTTCCCTGTTTATCTTCTCATGCTTCTCTTGCTTCTTGTGTTTGAAAGTCAAATTTTATGTTCAGTTCTGGTTTTTCATCAAGAGTGCTTGAAAGTCCTCTATTTCATTGAATGACCATATTTTCCCCTGAAACATGATACTCAGTTTTGCTGGGTAGGTGATTCTTGGTTTTACTACTAGCTCCTTTGACCTCCAGAATATCATATTCCAAGCCCTTCAATCCCTTAATGTAGAAGCTGCTAGATCTTGTGTTTTCCTGATTGTGTGTTATACTCAAATTATTTCTTCCTGACTGCTTGTAATATTTTATCCTTGACTTGGGAACTCTGGAATTTGGCTATGATATTCCTAGGAGTTTTCTTTCTGGGGTCTTTTTCAAGAGGTGAATTCTTTCAATTTCTATTTTGTACTCTGGTTCTAAAATATCAGGGCAATTTTACTTGAGAATTTCTTGAAGGATGATTTTTAGGCTCTTTTTTTGATCATGACTTTCAGGTAGCCAAGTAATTTTAAAATTATTTCTCCTGGATCTATTTTTCCCAGGTCAGTGATTTTTCCTATGAGATATTTCACATTACCTTCTAGCTTTCATTTGTTTGGGTCTGTTTTAAAGTATTTTGATGCCTCATAAAGTCATTAGCTTCCATTTGCTCCAATCTAATTTTGAAGGAATTATTCTCTTCAGTGAGTTTTCTGAAATTCCTTTTCCATCTGGCAAATTGGCTTCTTAAGTCATTCTCCTCATTGGCTTTTTGGGCCTCTTTTTCCATTTGAGTTAGGCTATTTTTAAGGTGTTATTTTCTCCAGTCAGGTTGTTGACTCTCTTTTCATGATTTTCTTGCATCATTCTCTTTTCTCTTCCCAATTTTTCCTCCACTTCTCTTACTTGATTTTCAAAATCCTTCTTGAGTTCCTCCATGACCTATAAACAGTTCATATTTTTCTTGGAAGCTTTTGATGCAGGAGTTCTGACTTCATTGTCTTCTTTCCATTCCATGCTTTGATACTTTTTGTCCCAACAAAAGGATTCTATGGTCTGCTTGCATTTCCTCTGCTTGTTCATATTTCCAGTGAATTACTTGACTTCTGAGCTCTTTGCCACAGTAGAACTCTGCTTCCAGAGAGGAGACCTTTGTCCGAAATTGCTGTGGTTTTTGCAAATGTTGTGAGAGGTCTGAGGAGGGAGCCCTCTCTATAGACACCACAGTGGCAAACTGGCATTTTTTACCCCAGGACCACCACCCAAGAAAGTGACCCAGATCCAAACAGGTTAAAACAAGAGTGATTACCCTCCGAATGATTGCTTGGTCCTCCTACGATCTGTAGGCCAGGGGCTCCTGAGGCAGCTACAGGACGGACGCTGCAGCCACAGTACCTCCACCACCTCTCCTCCTGGATAAGGGGCCAGACCGCTCCCTTCCTTTCCAACAGAGTTCTGACAGAACTTTTACTTTCTTTTTGGATTTTATGGGTTGAAAAGTCTGGAAACTGCCACAGCTGCTGGTAATTCACTCTCCTGAAGTCTGCTCTGGCCACTGCTGCCTCCCTTGGGCTAAAACCATGCGGTTCACAGGGGACTGTGCTTGGCTTCTAGCATGCTGCAATGAACCCTTTGTGTTGGCCTCCCAGGCTGCCTTCAGAGGAGATTTGTTTCTCTGTCACTTTGTGGGTTCTGTAGCTCTAAAATTTGTTTAAAGTCATATTTCACAGGTATTTGAGGTGTTTTGGGGGGAGGTCATGGAATTTCCTGCTTCTACTCTGCCATCTTGGTTCTGCCCCCCATTATGTTACTTCTCATACTTTATTTTCAAAATCCTTTTTGAGCTCTTCCATGACCTGCAACTACTTTATATTTTTCTTGGAGGCTTTTGATGTAGGAATTTTGATTTTGTTGTCTTCTTCTGATTTTATTTTTTTTTTGTCACCAAAGTAAGATTCTATAATCTGACTTTCTTATGCTGTTTATTCATCTTCCCAGCCAAATACTTGATTTTATAATTCCCTGTCAAGGCAAGACTCTGCTTCCAGTGGGCATGGGGGTGGAGGTTGTGTGTACTTTCCTAGGCTTCTGGGGTTTTGTATCAGATGCTGGATCCCCCACCATCTGTGGGCCCAGAGCAACAGAAGCAGTTACTGCTGCTGCTGCTACTGCGACAGTCACCACCAACTCTACTGGCTTGGGGCTGGGGCTGAGCCATGTGCTTCTCTTTCACCCAGGTCCCACAGAGTTCCCTTACTGACTTTCCATGTTGTTCTTAGTGTTTGTGGGTTGAAGAGTCTGGAAATTATCATAGCTGCCAAAGATTCAGTCCCCTGAGGCCAGCTCTGGCCCTGTCTGAGGCTGGCACAGCCCAAGCCAGACTTGCCCAAGCAGACACTCTGCTCCCAGCCCAGTGCAGTACCCTTCCTGTGGGTCTTCCAGGTTGTTGCGCTGGAGATGTTTTTCACTCTGTCATTTTGTGGATTTTGTAGCTCTAGAATTTGTTTAGAATCATTTTTACATGTATTTGGAAAGGTTTGGGAGGCAAATTCAAGTACGTCCCTGCTTTTACTCCACCATGTGGGGCTCTCCCAATTCTGCTTTTTAAGACATTCTTCTTCTCATCGGCATTTTGGACCCATTCTGCATTTGGCCTAGTCTGTTTATTAAGGTGTTATGTTCTTCAGTACTTTTTTGTGGCTCCTTTGCCAAGCCATTGACTTATTTGTAATTATTTTCTTGGGTCACTCTCATTTCTTTTCCCATTTTTCCTTCCGCCTCGCTTACTTGGTTTTCAAAATCCTTTTTTAGTTCTTCCATGGCCTTAGAACAATTCATATTTTTCTTGGAGGCTTTGGATATAGGAACTTTGACTTTGTTGTCTTCTTTTGGGTGTGTGTTTTGATCTTCCTTGTCACCATAGTAACTTTCAATAGTCAGAGTTTTTTTTTTTTTCTATTGCTTGCTTATTTTTCTGGCTTATTAATTGACTTTCAAGTCTTTGTTAAAGTAGGGCTCTGCTTCCAGGGTGGAGGGTGCACTGTCCCACATTTCAGGGGGTTTGTGAAGCTGTTTGCAGAGATACTTCTAGGGACATATAAGTCTTCAGTCCTTCAAAGGTAGTATGAATTAAGGAAAGTTGTTTATTACTCTCTTGGCCTATGCTCTGATCTGTGAGACACAACAAGTACTCTTTTCTGCACTGGAACTGTGAGAAGGGTACCCCCTCCACTGTGGTTGTAAGCTCTGTTCCTCACTCTGGGACTGCCACACAGGACCCAGATCTGAGCATAGGCAAAGCAACAGAGTCCTGCCTTAGTACTAGCAAAAAGACCCCTGTAATCTCCTTCTGATCAATTGTTCAATCCCTTTATTGTCTTTGGGCTGAGAGCTCTGGAAGCAGCTGCTGCCCCTGCTGCTGCTGCTGATTCAGTCACTCCTAGAGTCTGCTCCTGGTCTGCTGGGGCCAGGGCTGTGCTAGTGAGACCTGTGCTGGACTGTGCTCTACACTCACCCACATGCAATGAACCCTTCCTCTTGACCTTCTAATTTGTCTTTGTTATCTGTGGACTAAGAGATCTGGAAACCCCCTCTGCTGTGAGTGATTCAGTGAACCTGAACTGTGTTCCTCTCTCTGCCCAGTGCAACAGAACTCTCCTGCTGATTTTCCAAGTTGTTGTGGGCTACAAATTTGCTTCACTCCATCTTTTTGTGGGTTGTGCTGCTGTAGAATTGGTTTAAAGTAATTTTAAAATGTATTTGGAGGGGTTTGGGGAAGAACTCAGGTGAGTCCCTGCCTTTACTCCATCATGTTGGCACCACCTCTCTACATCAGTTCTCACAAAGATGAGTGATTTTATGGGAGTCTCTGTTTCATTTCTATCATTGATAGGCACTGAGAAGGGTTTCTGTAAAAGGCCCATGTCATACAGCCCCATATGTTATAGAATGAGAAAAAAGGAGAATTAACCTGAGATAATGGAACTAGTACTTTATAAGGAAGGCAGTTAGGTTTCATAATGTTCTCCCATCAGACAATCTGGTTACTGTTTTTTGATCACCAATTTTACATGCATTCTTCCTTAGATTCTGAGTACCCTCCTAGCCACCAGGGTTCAGAAAATCTTTTTTTTAGTTCTTCAAAAAGAAAAGGTCCAATACAATGTTTTGCAATTACAGGTAAGTTTTCAGCATGGTGATGTAACCATAACCCCACTAGTGAACAAACTCTTGAGGCTTCCAAAGGAAACCAAACTAAGAAAACCAAGTAAAACAAGGAATTTCCATCTGTGAGTCTGGGGAATACCAAGGAAAGTTAAGGAAAATGCCAATGCCAGAAAAGTAGCAAACCCAGGAACACTCACTTGTGAGCCTGGAGATGCCAATAGACATTAGTTCAGGACGAGGGAACATTACCTGCCAGAGTTGAGGTGCCATGTACCCTTCATCTCTCATAGATCCCATTTCAGATCTGGCATGGAGCATTTCATGAAGAGCCCAGGCCACAGCATACACAGCATTGTAGAGCAAGTAACTGAGGCTAGACATGGGCATGTCAAAATAGTGCAAAGGTAGCATCTCCAAGGAAGCATTCAGGGAACAGTCCTCTCGCTCCAGTTTGGTTGGCTCATATGGACATTCAAATGCCGAGACCCAGAAACTTTTAAAGAAAATGTCTCCTGGATATTTGGTTGGGGTTACTGTCTTGAGAAAGGTCTTGAAACCAGGAATCTCACTTGTCTGATGTGAAAATATGAGTGAGCCATAAAAAGCATAACCATCATGATTATAAGGTCTCATGGTAACATCCCAGTGTGATGTGATAATCCAGACCTTCCAAAGAAAAAATACAGGTGGCTGAGAATATCTCAGGATCATCAGGGAATCTGTATCCCCATGGATTATGATCACCTTGGCTGATGATGCCAAAATTCTGGGCATGAAAGACATCTGGGATTCAGCATGGCGTCTCTCACTGACAGGGATCTTCTCTGTGAAAGCCACACAGGCTTTGTTCCTTCTCATCTCTTTGCCCATGTCCCAGAGGAACTTCTCACCTCTCATGTCATCTGTGATAATCAGCCCCACCCAGGTCCAGTCAAAATATAATAGCAGCTGGACAATGCCCAGGTGCAGGGAGGAGTCCTGAGGGGCCATCTGATAGAGGGAAGGAAACTGGGCCTTGTCACTGAGAGCAGGATCAAATGGGCCATAACTTAGCTGAATGGCAAAGAAAGATGGATCTCACTGGTCTATATGACAGTGATCCTGATGCATATCAACAAATCTCAATATATTACCCAATCTACCTTGCTTCATTATGGAAAAATTAGAGTGGGCTGCTCTAGGTGGTGATGGGGGGAAATTCTAATCACTCCAAGATTAGCACAATGGCTGGATGGCAGATTGCTCTGATACTACTGGTTTTAAATCCTTTACTCTCCTCAACCCTCCATGACATTGTCCAAATAGCTTAGGATTTCTGCTGGCTTAATGTTCTTGTTTATTGCCTCAAAGAAATTTCTTGGGTAAAAGTGGCACATTATTTCTGTGTGCTCAAGGCAGTGGTGATTGAAGTAAAGCACAATGGTATTCCACCTGGTGAATAGATATAGTACCTGATATTGCTACCTGACAGTAGTAATAGATAGTACCTGAGTTCATGTATATGAGGCCACTAGGTGTCATAGTGGAAAGAGAGAACACTGGGCCTGGCATTAGGAAGATCTAAGTCTAAATCCACATCAGATATTTAGTAACTGTGTGTCCCTGGGTAAGTCACTTAACCATTCTCTGACTTAGAATAGGCATACTCTGACTGAAAAATGGCATAATAATAGCACCCAATTCCCAGGATTGTTGTATGGATCAAATATATTTCTAAATTCCTTTCCAAAACTTAAAGCGCTATGTAACTGCTAGTTATTTTATTTTATTTTTTGCTTTTTGGAGGGCTATCAGGGTTAAGTAACTTGCCCAAGGTCACATGGCTATGTTTTTGTTTGTGTGTGTCAAGTATCTGAGGCCGGATCCGAACTCAGATCCTTCTGACTCCAGGGCCGGCACTCTACTCACTGCGCCACCTAGCTGCCTGACTGCTAGTTATTTTTAATAATAGTTGAAATAATTATTTCACTTATGTTTGCATCACTGCTGACTCATTTTAAAATAATACAATTTATGGGGAGAGCAACCAGGCTGGTTTAATCATTGAGGTAAAGAAACTCTACCAATATAGGTCAGCATGTTCTCCGCAACACCTAGGTTTAAAATTACCCAGGGCACTGAGAGTTTAAGTGATTTATCCAAAGCCATACAACTCATCCATTGCTCAGATCCTGGGCTCACTCTCCTAACCCTCACTCACACTGGCAGACCAGGTTCCCAGAAGATAACTGGAAAATTGACTCATCGGGCTTATAGGGGTGTCCTTGAAAGCTTGGGTGTCTCTTTCTAATGCTATTGCTCATTAGTCCCTAACATGAGTCTCCTCCATGTGTTTTACCAATTGATATCAATTAGCAAGCTAGAGCTAATTAGCTTTTGGAAACAGTTAGAAAAGTCATATGATAAGAATATTTGGTGCAAACATTCTTCCCAAGAGTTAACAAAGAGCAATGAATAATCCAAGCTCTAACACCAAAAGTAAGAGCTCACAGAAGTCCTTTAAATTCTCTGAACCTGAGTTTTTGTTGCCTTTAAAATTAGAAAATCAGGTTATTATTTTTGTGACATCTATTCAAAGTCTAACAAGTAAATGACTATAATTCGTTCTAAAAAAGGACTCCAGTCTTTCCCCCCATCTCATCATGTTTTGGTTTGGAGGAAACCCTGAGGTTGCCAAGGATGTGACAGCAGAGATCAAGTGGAAAGACAAGACCTGCCAAGAAGTGAGATTCATTTGGAACAGATGCCACCAGAAAGTTTTCCACAAGGTGAGAAATTTTCTTGGCCATAAAAACTAAGCCCCAGTGACACTGTGATCTGGGATAGAAAGGGGAGAGGGGCACTGCCAGTCATAATGATAACAGGCTCCACTGAGGTATGAATTCCATTTTGGCTACCCTGTCTTAGAGTGCCAGATTTGGAGTAGGAGAGTTCTCTATTCAAATCCTACCTGGAAATTTCATAGCTGGGTGACATCTAGGAGGCACAGTGCATAGAGTGTTGTGCTTGGAGTCAGGAAGATTTGAGTTCAATTCTAGTCTCAGTCGGTTACTAGCTGTATGAGCCTGGACAATTCAGTTAACTTATATCTACTTCAAATTCCTCAGTTATGAAATGGTGATTAATAATAGCACCTATTTTCTAGTATTGTTGTAAGGGTCAAATGACATATTTGTAAAGCTCTTAGCACATCGAGTAGTACATAATAGACACTTAATAAAGACTTCTATCCTTTTCCCCTTCCATCTTGTATGTCACTGGACAAGTCACTTCACCTCAAAGAAAGGGGAAGAGATGGCATGTCTGGGGCTTTCTACCTGTGGGAATCTGTAGAGCTCCAGAAGGGTCCCCATCTGGACAGAAAGAGCAGATGTGGCTCCTCCAATAACAGCCACAGACTTGTCCTGCCTCTCACAACTATAATTGGGAGTGGTAGTATCCTGCCCTGAAAGCCACCTCAGGGAGCTTTCCAAGGTCCTGGCATCACTATGATAGGTGTTGTATATGTGAAATCCGAGGGTGGTATTAGGCAGCAGCCACAGGTCTCTGTTGATCTCCTCCACAGCAAACATCAGGGCCAGGACCTGCTGGTAATTTTTGTGAAGCCACCTGCAGGGAATGGGGAGAAGAACAGAAGCTAGTAACAAACCTTTGAGAGCTCATCTACTTCAAGGAAACCCACTCAGTTATGCCAAGGTCGGATCACAGGACACAGGGTTAAGGCAGTGTGGTCCACGGGTCACAACACCTCTTTTTCATTTGACCTGCAGCCTTGCACTATTGACCCATCTGAAATTTGGAGTATGGATGATGGAGGAGGAATTTCTCCAGAGTTCCTACCAAGCTAACTACATGGAATGCTCTCCTTGCTCAGCTCTACACCATGACTTCTTTGCCTTCCTTCATGACCCAGCTCAAATCCCTCCTTCTGCAAGAGACCTTGCCAGTCCTCTCATGGCTAGTGCCTTCCCTCTGAGATATCTTTCATTAGACTATATATGTTCTGTATTTATGTAGGCATTTGAATGTTGTCTTCTCCATTAGAATGTCAGCTCCTTAAGGGCATGGACTGTATTTTTGCCCTTCTTATTATCCCCAACATTTAGCATAGTGCCTGGAATTTAATAAACACTTAACAAATGCTTGTTTAACGACTGCCTAACCTGGAGCACTCAGTCAGTTTCTTCAACAAGCATGTACTGACCAGTTATTCTGTGTAACACACTGTACAGGGTAGTTCCCTGGCCTCAGTCTCACAATCTCATCTAGGAGATATACACATTAATAATCCCATTCTCAGGCAGACTATACTCGATGCCACAATCCTAGTACTACACAGACTAGCAGTTCAGGGAAGGGAGATGTGCCCTCTGGCTCAGTATCTTCTGTCAAGAGGCCACTTTTACCCTCTGTGGGGAATTCTCCCAGGGAGAAGCTGACCCATTGCAAATGTATCTGTTCCTAGCTCATGGTGACCTGGTTCTTCCACAATGTCTTTGGCAGTTTTATCCCTTGAGGGAAACTTTATCAGGGACTGAGTCTGGAAGGAGGCAAGGACCCAACTGAAGAGAACATGCTTACTGAGTCCAGCAAGACTAGGACCTCTTGTTGCGTTTCTCAGTCTATCTGAAGCCTCAGTTTCTTGGGTTCCTGTCTAACACAAAATCATATTTTCTTGTCTTGCTCTCTTCAAGCCCACTCCAGGCCCAATGCTTAACTTTTTCTTGGATACCAGCCATGAATCCTGCCCTTGGCTAGGACCTGCTCTGCACTTGTGCTAGATGTTATGTGAGTGTGTCTCTAGGCTTAACAGCACTCCTTACTTCTGTCCCTTTGTAACCACCGAGACACTGGCCCACCCAGGCCAGGCCATATAATACTGGCTGGTTGTTGTCCTTCATTATAGAAGACCCAAATGACATCACTATATTGGAGTCAACATATAATTTCCATCTGTGGCTGATCAGACCAATAAAGGTTTAGAAAGATCTACCACAGGTAGGGCACAAATAATCCACATGAACATTTGGAGTGACATGTCTCTAAATTTGCACTTCTCATGTTTCTTTTGAGCTATTGCAATTCTGCTTTGTTCAAAGAGCCCAGTGCTTTCTTTAATGTGGATGGTCCTTTTCCAGTGTCTTCCATGTTGTGCAATGATTCCAAAGTTCTTCAAAAACATTCAGAGTGTCCTTGTATAGCTTCTTCTCACCTCCTTGTAAGCCCTTGCCTCATGTTGGTTTTCTGTAAAATATTCTTTTAGGAAAACATATGTTTGGCATTGGAACAATGGGGTCAGTCTACTGGAGTTACACTCTCTACAATAGAATTTGAGTACTTCACAGTTTAGAAAGCACCTCCATGTCCATGTAATGGTAAAGGAATTTGAAGATCTTCCCTGCCTCTTAATGGACCTCACTTGGAGGCCAACAAGAGAAGCTTGCTTAGGGAAGGCTTATTTTTTAGGAAGGCCCACAACTTTTCTTACTTTGTAATTAGGTAGTGGGTCACAAAGGTTGTGATGTTCTCTGACCCTGAAGAAGGCTATATATACTCCCTGAGGTAAGGTTTTGCTTTGGGGCTCATTTATGGGAAGAGTTGTATGATTAGGTCAGATGAGACTCTGGGCAGCCATTGAGCCCCTTGGCTTTCAAAACCCAGAAGCTGGTACTTCTCTCTCCGGTAACTAACTATGTATGTAATGGTCAGACAGCTAGAAGCCCTGTCTGTTGGTTTGTTGAATTGTCTTATTTTCTCTGTCTGTCTATTTTTCTCTACTTATAATTTCTGGTTGTATTTTCTAAAGTTCAGGGTGCTGACTTTTCACTTTGAACTAAGTGAATTACACACACACACACACACACACACACACACACACACACACACACACATTTGATTAAAGTTAGATTGTTAACACTTTTTGAGTTGCTATCCTTTAGAAAGGCAAATCAAAGAACCTGTGCTAGCAGCCATCCTGGGTATGCTAGGGTGCTTGCTGCTACAGTCCAATACCTTGCCTTGCAGGTGATTTTCAGAGTCTTCCTAAGATAATTCACATGGAAACCATTCTGTTTCCTGGTATGTCACTGACATACTGTCCAGGCTTCATAGGAATACAACAATGAGGTCAGCACACTGGCTCTATAGACCTTTAGTTTGGTAGGCAGTCTAATAGCTCTTTTCTCCCACACTTTCTTTCAAAGCCTCCAAAACACTGAGCTAGCTCTGACAAATCAACCTCATCATCTGTGTGTATCTCCCTGGAAAGTATTCTGCCAAGGTAAGTGAACTTATCCACAGCATTCAGAATTTCTTCATTTGTAGTAACCAATGTTTACATATATGGATTGTGTGGTATTGTTGGTGGAGAACCTGTGCCTTCTTGGTGTTAATTGTTGGGCCAAAATTAGTACAAGCAGCCAAGAATTGATCCATATGTTGTATCTCCACCTCAGAGGCTGTATTGAGTACACAACCATCTGCAAACAAAAAGTCATGCATTAACTTTCCCTCTACTTTAGTCTTGGGTTGTAGCATTTTTCAATTAAATAATTTAATGTCAGTGAGGTTGTTGTCCTTCATGTTGGTTTCATTCTTGTTGAAGGCATCTGACAACATCACCGAAAAATCCTGCTAACAAGTGTGGAAATAAGCACATAGCCTTGTTTCACTCCATTGGTGACTTGGAAAGCTGGAGGAGCACTGTCCATTATCCAGAACCATTCAAGCATGCCATCATGAAACCGATATACAATACTGCTGATATTCTCTGGGCAACCCGATTTTGATATAATTTTTCATAAGCCCTCAGGATGGACACCATCAAAGGCTTTGGTCACATCCATGAACATTGTATGAAGACTTCTGTCCTGCTTCTGGCATTTCTCCTGGAGTTGTCAGGCAGAAAACAGTATATTGACTGATCTTTGGCCCTTTCTGAAGCCACAGTGGCTCTCAGGTAGATGACCATCTTCCAGGTGAAGGATCAGCCCATTAAAAAGAACTCTGGCAAGAATATTGCCTGAAAGGACTAAGAGAGAGGACTAACCTCCCCATGGTTGACATGGAACAATATATTTCCTTTATCTTTATAGATATAGACAATGGAGGCATCCTTGAATTCCTGGGAGATAACCTCCTCTTGCCATATAACATGGAAGATTTCAGTCAGTCTTTGTATAGGCAGTGGACCTCCTACCTCATAAAGCTCAGCTGGAGTAGAATGAGTACCAGATGCTTTGCCACAGGAGAGGACACTAATCATATTCAAAACCTCCTCTTCAGTTTGGAGTTCAGCTAGAGAGGGATTGACTTCAAGGTAATGGTAAAGGTCTTTAGCATTGATTGATGATGGTCTGTTGAGAACAGACCATGGAAGTATTCAGCCCATCACTCCAGGATCATGACCTTATCTCTAATCAATGTGGCTCCATCAGCATTCAGTAGCTGAAATGCACCATATTTATGCACCCATAAATAGCCTTCAAGGCATCATAAAAGCGGTTTGGATTGTTACTTTTAGTGTAAACTGAATTTGTATAGTTGTGTTCATATAGTTCCTAGATTTGTCTTGGCAGGTAGGCTACAAAGTGCTTCATATTGTCTATAGTTATTTTAAAGGGAATTTCTCTTTCCATTTCTTACTGTTGGTCTTTGTTGGTAATATATAGAAATACTGATGATTTATATAGGTTTATTTTGTATTCTGCAACTTTGCTAAAACTGCTAACTATTTAGTAGATTTTTAGATGATTCTCTAGGATTTTCTAAGTATAACATCATATCATCTGCGAAAAGTGATATTTTGTTTCTTTGTTGCCTATTCTAATTAATTTCATTTCTTTTCTTTTCTTATTGCAACAACTAACATTTCTAGTATAATATTATATAATAGAGGTGATAATGGGCATCCTTGCTTCACTCCTGATTATACTGGGAAAACTTCTAGCTTATCAACATTACAGATAATGCTTGTTGATGGCTTTAGGTAGATATTACTTACCATTTTAAGGAACACTCCTGTTATTCCTATGCTCTTTAATATTTTTAATAGGAATGGGTGCTGTATTTTGTCAAAAGCTTTTTCTGCATCTGTTGAGTTAATCATATGATTTCTGTTAGTTTTGTTATTGATATGGTTATTTATGCTGATAGTTTTCCTAATATTGAACCAGCCCTGCATTCCTGGTATATATCCCACCTGGTCATAGTATATGATCCTAGTGATATATTGCTGTAATTTATTTGCTAGTATTTAAACTTTTTACATCAATATTCACTAAGGAACTTGGTCTATAATTTTCTTCCTCTGTTTTGGCTTTTCCTGGTTTAGGTATCAGCATGATATTTGTGTCATAAAGGGAATTTGTTAGGACTCCACCTATTTTTTTCAGAGTTTAGTCTCCTAAATGCCAATTTTTTTGTGAGGGTGTATTCATGAAGTTTTATTGCATTTCAGTAAATGGAAGGAAGTGTTGGTGATGAGGTCATGAGATTCACAAGTCTTCAGCAGTGAGTGACAGTTACTGTTGCTGTTTCTGACTCCACTCCTCCCAAGGATTCCCTGCTATAGCAGGTAGTCTGTACCCATTAAAGGTCACCCAGAATTATAAGCTTTCAGTACACTGGTGATTAAGATAAGGCCTCCAGGTCTTCACAATTTTTTTCTTTGACTTCATCAGAACTCTTCATGGTGGGAGCATAGGCACTGATGATGAGGGCATGATGCTTTCCTTCAAGTAGCAATTGCATTGTAATGAACCTGTCACTCATTTTGGGAGGCATATAAACTTGTTGACTACATTGATCTTGATTGCAAAACCTACACCAGCACTACCCTTCACTGTGGCCATTCCAGAAAACATGTATCCAGCTCTAACTTTAGTAAGCTGGTCTTTATTTGCCAGTCTTGTTTCACTCAGGGATGTTATTTCGATGTGATACCTGATTAGTTCTCCAGCAACAAGAGCTATTTGTCTTTCAAGTATACTGGATTTTTGTGTTCTCCATAAGTATGCATACATTCAATGCACTGAAGATGAGCAGAATCATTTTTACAAATATTTTTGTACGTATTTTTGTGCATGTTTCAACCACCAGGTGGGATCCCTGCCTGCCATAGTAAGCAGGCCAGGGTTGGGTGAAGCAGACAGTTTTAGGAAACCTTTTCTAGCCCCTTCCACATGCCAGGAGGTGAGCAGTGAAGTCGAGAGTTGCCAAATCCCACTGCTACTTTAGTCCAGTGAGAAGGCAACCCTATGGCCTAGGCAGCCTATTTGCAGGATTATGACTACAGCTTCCAATATATGTGCACCCAGTGTAGACAGACTTTGGCCACCACCACTAAGTCTGATTTATACTTGATGTTCCAGAAGCTTCTCAGGCTTTCATACCAGCACCATGGCCAGTGCCTCAAGCACCTCTGCAAATGCCAAACTCGTCCAACTTCTGTTGCAAACAATGCTAATAAACTCATTTGATCTAATGACAAACTGTAGCTCTAAGAGCTCAAATCCAGGGAGGTTCTCTTTTCAGAAAGTTCAAGAAGCCTAGTTCTTTTCTGTATCCAAACACAAATATTTTCAGTGATCAACAGAGCAACACCCTTTCCTCCCCTCCCCCCTCCCCATAATCCACCTGAGGGGGGTACTCCTCCCACAACTGACCATGAATCTTGGCCTTTTTTAAGGGAAAAGTCTCTTGCTAAAAAGGAATTCCACTGTCAGAATATTTTGCTTGGTCCCTACATGCATCCCACATTTGGAACTGGAGAATGCATTTAAGAGTTCTGGCCACTGAGCTAGAAAGAATGACCCACTTGGTAGCCTTCATAAGTAATGTTTTTGCCCCTTTTTGTCTTTCCTTATATCAAAGTCCAAGTACTTTGGCAGACTTCTAGCAAGGGATAGAAAACAGAACCTGACAATAAGCAGGAGATATGTTGATCAAGGGACTGTAATTTCATTATTGTGGTAACTTCCTTCAATAACACAGCTCACAAACTCCCTAGAACTTCTTCTAGTATGAAAGAATTCCCTGATGCTTGGAGTGACCTGAAGTCTGATGTCATCAGCTAATGTCTGATGACACTAAATCTTTCATGCTCCATGTTCAGTCTTTCATTGAATATTCACACTACTTGTCTGTATCTCTCACTCCTCCACTCTCTCTAAACATTAAGGTACATATTCTTGTAAATGTAATGCAAATCTATTAAACATGGATGGAGAGCAATAACAAAAAAGGAGAAAATAGGGGAAAGCTGACAAGCACAAAGATAAAACTTCTATATCTATAATAAAAAAGTCTGCTAAATTTTAGGAGTTAAAGAAGTAACCTTTTATAGGAAGCATAATTTTTCATTGACCAACTGAAATGCTTTAAATATGAATTATTAAAAGATATTTATCCTTTGGTGGACCACACAAGAATAACAACAAAATGTAAAATGTAAGAAGAAACATGAAAAATATTACTTTTAACAATAGATGTGAACAGTTAAAATTCTCCTACCAATTTGTTACAGAACAGATTATGAAACAGCACATATCAATATGGTGCTCCCAGGAAGCATTTAATTTTTAAAATAGATTAAAGTTAAGGGTTTAATCTGAAATACATCATGGAAGTCCAAAATTTTTTTAAGCCTAAATGGTAATATTAGGAATTTAAGAATTTTGGAATTGAAAGGGAAGTCAAAAGTCATTTGGTCCAACTCATATATAAAGTCTCCTTTCCAATATACCTAATAAATGATCATTCAAAATTTGTCTGAAAGTCTCCAGTTTATAGTAATTCCTCATCTTCTGAAGTACCTTCCTTATCCTGGTTGTCCTCCTCAGGAAACTCTCTAGCTAATCAATCCCCTTCTTAAATTGTACTATCCAGACATGAACATCATATTTCAAATTCAGTATGACCATGTCACAATACATGCAGGCCATCAGCTTTCTAATCCTGGGCACTAATTCTCTTAACTTGGCCTAAAATTGCATTGCCCTTTTTGACTGCCAAATCATATTCTGTTGTATCACCTTATTCTCATCTAATTGGGAAAACAAAGAAAAAGCTTAATGATTATTGCTGTCAAGGTTGTAGAGTAACAGATACATTCACTAATTGCTAGAGGAATTTCAAACCAGTGCATCTTTTTTGGGAAGTAATGTTTTTAGTACATAGCAAATTAACAAAAATGACTGTACTCTTTGACCTCAAATTCCATTGGTTGGAGAATAATCAGAGAGTGTTATTTTAAAAAAGGAAAAAATATTGATCTGTTTAGAGATGCTCATAGCAATATTATTTGTACTTGAAAACAATAAAAGACCATATAAGCAGGTATAAGGTGAATTTGAGGGAATGACATTAAAAAACGAAACTAAAGAATGAGAAAAAAAGAGTACACTGGGTGCAGAAGAAAGGAGAGATAGAATGGGGTAAATTATTTCATGTAAAGATATGTGAAAAACCTATTATGGTGGAGGGAAAGAGGGGAGGGAGGTTGATGGACATCACTTGAACCTTAGTCTTATCAGTATTGGCTCAAAGAGGGAATAATACACACAATTAGTTGAATATAGAAATCTATCCTACCTGACAGGAGGTGAGGAGATTAAATAAAAGGAGTGGTGGGGACTGTGAGAAGGGAAGGCAGATCAGGGAAGGTGGTAGACAGAAGCTTGGTTAACTGGTTGGTTGTTGTCCTTTGTTCTTGAAGATGATCAAAATGACATAACGATGCTAGAGTCATTACAGTATGTTCAACTATGGTTGATCAGATTGATATGAGCTCAGAATGTTCTACCACAGGTCAGGCACAATTTGTTCATGTGAACATTTGGAGTGGATTCTCTAAATTTTGCATCACATGTTCCATTTGAGCTGCTTCAATTTTACTTTGCTCATAGATCACAGCACCTTCTGTGATGTGGGTGCACCATGCTGAGTGGTCCTGTGCCAGTGTCTCCCATGTCATACAGTCAATTCCAAAAGTTCTTGAGACTGAGAGTGTCCTTGTATGGCTTCTTCTGACCACCATGTGAGCACTTACCCTGTGTGAGTTTTCTATAAAAGTCTTTTTAGCAAAAATATGTTTTGTATTTGAACAATGTGACTAGCCCATCAGAGTTGTGGTCTTTGAAATAGAGTTTGAATGCTTGACAGTTTAGTTCGATAAAGGACCTCATTGTCTGGTACCTTATTCTGTCAGGTGATCTTTGGAATCTTCCTAAGACAATTCAGATGGAAGTGATTCCATTTCTTGGCATGGAGCTGGTATACTATTCAGGTTTCACAGGCATACAACGAGTCAGCACAATAGCTCTGTAGACCTTCAGTTTGGTAGTCACTCTACTACCTCTTCTCTCCCACATTTTTCCTTCAGAGCCTCCCAAACACTGAGCTAACTCTGGCAATGCCTGCATCAACCTCATCTATATGTACATCCCTGGAAAATATACTACCAAGGTAAGTGAACTTATCCACAGAATCCACAACTTCTTCATTTGATGTAACCAATGGTTCCATGTATGGATGGTGTGATGGTGGCTGATGTTTTCTTGCTGTTAATTGTTAGCCTAAGTAGCAATCCATAATTTGTTGCATCTCAGAAAAACATGTATACAGCTCCAGCTTCAGTAAGCTAGCCTTTATTTGCCAGCTTTGTTTCCCTCAGGGTTGCTATTTGAATGTGATGCCTGATATGTTGTCTCATAACAAGAGCTGTTTCTCTTTCAGGTTTACTGAATTTTGTGTTGTCTATAATTGTGTGCCCATTTCATGTGCCAGTGATGAGTGAAATAGTCTTTGCTGAGTTTTTTTGTACATTTTTGTGTGTTTCAACCACAGGGTGGGATCCCCACCTGCTGTAGTAAGCAGGTCAGCGTTGGGTGGGCAGACAATTTTTAGGGCATCTTTTCTAGTCCCTTCTTCACATCAGAAGGTGAGCAGTGTAATTTGTAAAAGTCTGCTCAGACACCCAGTGGACTTCTGGATCCCATTGCTGCTTCCAGTGAGAAGAAGAACCTATGGTCTAGGCAGCCTGTGTGCAGGGTTGTGATTTTAGCTCCCAGTGTACCCACTCCTGCTGCTTCATCATTTGTCTGTTGCCATAGGACTCTGAGATATGTAAAAATGGTAAAATGGGATGGGTGACATCTCTTGACATATGTGTAAATTGAATTTAAATGAGGCAAAGCTGCACAAAGTCATCAGCCTCACTGTCTCCTCCAGAATCATCCCAGTCTAGTGGCAGGACAGAGTCAAGAAGACTGCTGATGGCTCAAGATGCTCAAGATGCTTCAGCTGTCTTCATGGCCTTTGAAATAAATTGTTCTGACCCACCTATTCTACCAGGGGAAGTCTTCATATGCTTGGAGTAGATAGCCCCCTAAGTCACTAATGGGTTTGAGACCTCTTGGTTACTCTCAAACTGGTTTAGCCTATATGCCAAAATGATTTACCACGGTGTAACCACTATTCATGCTAGAGTTTCTTGGAGCCACAAGTGAGAGGAAGATGGAATAGGTGGACACCAAAGGGGGAAAGTAGCTCTTAAAAGAGCTCAACAGCACACACACTGGAAGTACTAGTCTTCCCTGAACATATGTTTTCACCCCCAGACAGAAACAAAACACTGATAAAGAGGGAAAAGGTGAAAGGCGAGAGAAGACAAACAAGAGGAAGAATAGGATGGAGGGAAACACACAAGTAGTAGTCATAACTGTGAATGTGAATGGGGTGAACACTCCCCTAAAATGGAAGTGGATAGCAGAGTGGATCTAAAACCAGAATCCTACAATATGTTGTTTACAAGTAATATACTTGAAACAGAGAAACACACACAGAGTAAAGGAAGGGGCTGGATCAGAATCTAATATACTTCAACAGAAGTAAAAAAAGGCAGGGGCAGCAATCCTTATCTCAAAGTAAAAGCAAAAATATAGCTAATTAAAGGAGAAAAGGAAGGAAACTACATCTTGCTAAAAAGTACTATAGACAATGAAGCAATATCAATACTAAACATATATTAACCAAGTGGTATAGCATCCAATTTTTAAAGGAGAAGTTAAGTGAATTACAGGAAGAAATAGACAACAAAACTATACTAGTGGGGGGCCTCAGCTGTCCCCTCTTAGAACTCAACAAATCCAACCAAAAAATAAACAAGAAAGAAACTAAGAAGGTAAATAGAAGATATCATAGACCTTTGAAGAAAACTGAATGGGAACAATAAGGAATATACTTTTCCTAAGCAACATATGGCACCTTTGCAAAAAATTGACCATGTATTGGGGCATAAAAAACCTCAATGTCAAATGTAGAAAGGCAGAATACATTTTTGGGGATCATAATGCAATAAAAATTACATTCAACAAGGGGCAGTGGAAAGATAGTTTAAAACTTAATTGGAAACTTAAATAATCTAATTCAAAAGAAGTGGGTCAAATAACAAATCATAGAAACAATGATTTCATTAAAAAGAATGACAATGAGATAACATACCAAAATTTATGGAATGCAGTCAAAGCAATCATATGCCAATAAATCTGACAATTTTAGTGCAACTGATGAATATTTTGTAAATATAAATTATCTGGATTAACAGTTCAGGAAATAAACTGCCTAAATAATTCCATCTTCATAAAAGACATTAAACAAGCCATTAATGAACTCCCTAGGAAAAAAATCAAGTGAATTCTACCAAACATTTAAAGAACAAGTAATTCCAGTACTATATAAAGTTTTTGGAAAAATTGGTGGAGTCTTAGTAAACTCCTTTTATGACACAAATATGGCGCTGATACCTAAATCAGGAACAGCAAGTCAGGGAGACTCCATCACCTTGAATTCACGTACACACTTACTAGCTGTGTAATCCTGGGCTAGTCACTTAACCTTATTTGCCTCAGTTTCCTCATCTGTTAAATGAACTGGAGAGTAAAATGTCAAATCACTCCAGTGTCTTTGCCTAGAAAACCCCAAATGGGGTCAAGAAGAGTCAGACATGGCTAAAATAACAAATAAAGGAACTCATTAAGGTGAACCTCCTCCTGTCCTGGTGAGGCCACACATGAACTGACTAACCCCCAGCACTTGCTATATATCTAGCATTCATGTTTCTGTAGAATGCAATGTCATTCTTCTAGTCATTCAGGTTTGTGACCCAAAAGTCATGCTCTGCTCTTGATCTTTACTCAGATTCACCCACTGAATGAGCTGTCAAATTGATTCTACCTCCTCAACACTCCTGGAGTCTAACCCCTTCTGTTAATCCACACCTCAGCCTCTCTGCTGTAAGATTTATTAGCCTAGATTGCTGTAATAGTCTCCCAGTTGATCTCCTTGTATCTAGTCCTCCCCCTCTCTGATCCATTCTTCATAGAGGAGACTGTGTCAATGTCTATTCCCTGTTCAAGAAGCATCACTGGTTTCCCATTGCCTCTAAAATCAAAGACAAAGCCCTGTGTTTGGCATTGAAAGCCCCTTGCAGTGTGGGTCCCGTCTATTTCTCTGGTTGATTACATATCATGCACTATACATTGCAACCAAAGTTTCTTTCTGGGGTTTTCTCTCATGTGACATTCTATGGGTTTGTCCCCTTGGCCTGCAGTTTTCTTCCTCCTCACCTCTGCCTCTTGAAATTCCTCACTCCTTTGTAATCTTGACTTTCATGCCCTTTACTACAAGAACTATTCTTCATAATTCCAGTTATCAGATCCCCTTATTACTTTTTTTGTTCATTTACCATGTATTTTGTATTTTTTCCCTTTTTTAATCAATTGTTTATTTATTTTTAGTTTTCAACATTCATTTCCACAAGATTTTGAGTTCCACAAATTTTCTTCCTGTGTTTCCCCTACCTCCACCCCAAGATAGGAAGCCTACTGTATACCCCTGCCTCCAATCTGCTCTCTCTTATATCCTCTCCCATTCCTTCTCCCCTACTTTCTAGTAGGGCAAGATGGATTCCTATACTCCAGTGTCTGTATATCTTATTTCCCAGTTGCATATAGAAAACAATTTTTTAACATTTGTTTTTAAAACTTTGATTTCCAGATTTTTTCCCTTTTTCCCTCCTCACCCATCCTCACTGGGAAGATAAACAATTCAATATAGGTTGTATATATGTAGTTACGAAAAATGTTTCCATAGTTATATTGTGAAAGACTGTAACTGTATTTTCCTCCATCCTTTCCCACTGCTCACTTATTCTATTTTCTGCTTTGACCCTGTCCCCTTTCAAAAGTATTTGCTTCTAACTACTCTCATCCCAGTCTATCCTCCCTTCTAACATTCCCCCTTTTATCCCCTTCCCCCCACTTTTCTGTAGGGTAATATACCAAATTAAATGTGTATGTTATTCCTTCTTAAGCCAAATTCAATGAGAGTGAGTTTGACCCATTCCCTTTCACCTTCCTTCTCTTTCCCTCCATTGTAAAAATTTTCTCTTACCTCTTTTATATGAGATTATATACCCTATTCTGTCTCTGCCTTTCTCCTTCTCCCAATATATTCCCCTCTCACCTCTTAATTTTATTTTTTAGATATCATCCCTTCATATTCAACTGGTCTGGTACCCTTTGTTTATGTATACATATACACACACTCACATATGTATTTACACATACATACACCATACTATACATACATACATACATATGTATGTATATATAAACACACAAACACACATGCATACTCCCTTTATTCTCATGCTGAGAAAAGTCTCATGAGTTACAATGATCATTTTTCCATGTAGGAATGTAAATAGTTCTACTTTAATAAATTCTTAATTATTTCTTTTTCTTGTTTACCTTCTAATGCTTCTCTTGCTTCTTGTATTTGAAAGACAAATTTCATGTTCAGATCTGTTTTTTTTTTCATCAAGAATGCTTGAAAGTCCTCTATTTCATTGAATGACCATATTTTCCCTTGAAGCATTATACTCAGTTTTGCTGGGTTGGTGATTCTTGGTTTTAATCCTAGCTCCTTTGACCTCCAGAACATCATATTCCAAGCTCTTCAATCCCTTAATGTAGAAGCTGCTAGATCTTGTGTTATCCTGATTGTGATTCTATATTACTCATGTTGTTTCTTCCTGACAGCTTGTAATATTTTGTCTGCAACCTGGGAACTCTGGAATTTGGCTATAATATTCCTAGGAATTTTCTTTTTGGGATCTTTTCCAAGAGGCAATCAATGAATTCCTTCCATTTCTATTTTGCCATCTGGTTCTAGAATATGAGGGCAATATTACTTGATAATTTCTTGAAAAATGGTGTCTAGGCTCTTTTTTTGATCAGTGGTTTTTCCAATGAGATGTTTCACATTGCCTTCTATTTTTTCATTTGTTTGGATCTGTTTTACAACATCTTGATTTCTTATAAAGTCATTAGCTTCTATTTGCTCCAATCTAATTTTGAAGGATTTATTCCCTTCAGTGAGTTTTTGAAATTCCTTTTCCATCTGGACAATTAGGCTTTTTAAGTCATTCTCAAAAAGGATTCTATGGTCTGATTGTGCTTCCTGTGCTTATTCATCTTGCCAGCCAGTTACTTGACTTTTGAGTTCTTTGCCACAGTAAAACTCTACTTCCAGAGTGGAGAGAGGTGTGTCCCAAATTGCTGGAATTTTCACAAATGTTATTAGAGCTGTTGTCAGAGCTATGAGGAGGGTGCCCTCTCTACAGCCACCACAAGCTCTGGCACACTGGCATTCTTCACTCCAGGACCACCACCAAAGACTGCAACCCAGATCCAAGTAGGTCAAAGCAGCAGCAATTACCCTCTGAATGGTTGCTTGGTCCTCCTGCAATCTGCAAACCAGAATCTTTGGAGGCAGCCACAAGGCAGCAGCTGCAGCTGTCATTGCTGCTGACACCTCTTCCCCCAGGGGCAGGAGCTGGACTGCACTCTTCTCTTACCCTAGATCAACAGGGTTCCCCACTGACCTTTTACTTTCTTTTTGGCATTTATGAATTGAGAAGTCTAGAGACCACCACAGCTGCTGGTGATTCACTCTTCTGAAGTCTGCTGAGGTAGACTTGCCTGCCTGTGCCTCTGGTAGGGACTGCCCAAGCTCTGGGCCCCTATGGCTCACGAGGAACTGCACTTGGCTCTCAGTGCCATGCAATGGACACTTCCTGATGGCCTGCCAGGCTTCCTTCAGCAGGAGATTTGCTTCTCTCTGTCACTTTGTGGGTTCTGTAGCTCTAAAATTTGTTTAGAGTCCTATTTTGTAGGTATTTGAGGTGGTTGGTGCAGGAGCTTAAGCAGGTTCTTGCTTTTACTCCACCATCTTGGCCTCTCTCACATATCTTGTATTTCCTTATCTTTCAATACATTCCGACCTTCCCACCCCCCAAGTGCTTGCATGAACACGGGACCAGCTTGTCTCCAGTGTATCCTCAGTGCTCATCAGAGTGCCTGGCCCACAATATGAATAATAATATTAACTACCACTTATGTAGCACCCCTGTGCCAGGCATCATGCTAAGCACTATTTACAATTAGTATCTCATTTCATCATCAGCAGCCCATAGAGATGGGTGCTGTTATTATCCTCATTTTGCAGAAGAGGAAACTGAGGCAAACAGAAGTTAAGTGACTTGCCCAGGGTCACCAGCTAATATGCACCACAGGCCAGATTTGAGCTCTGGTTTTCCTGACTTTAGGCCCAGAACCCTAACTGTATCACCTACCTGCCCTTAATACATAGTTTTTTTGACATTTGTTGATTGAAATAATTTTCAGAGTTCCAGGCAACTCACTAAATGTTAGTGACTGCTTGACATCAGTAGAGGATTTGTTCCTTATTTTTTCAAACTCACATGTCAGACTAATGATTTGTCATTTTCCAAAGAAGACTGACTCGTATCAATGCACACACACACACACACACACACACACACACACCCTAAAGCCATTACCTGGTATCATTAGTCTTCAGTGACCTCACAGTGAAACTAGTCTGGGGAGGTGACCCCAAGTAGGATTCAGGACTTTCTTAACTCAGACTCCTCTTTCTGAGAGCACATTAAGATTAATCATATTAATGTGTGTCTTCATAGAAGTTTTGTACCTGATGTGTCATTGTGTATTTTCCCATCAGGGACAGAACAGAGAAGCTCTGTTCTCCTCCAGCACAAAGCTTCACACAGTGCCCAGAGCATCAGCACAGAGGAGGACAAGATCCAGAGAAAAAGTCAGGCACCTGATAGCCAGCCCAGCTGGAGGCTGAGAGAAAACACCAAGGTCTTGGTACCTCTGAAAAGTTAAAATGTAGATTTCAGAAACAAGATCATGAAGAAAGGGCCTAAGATACTGTCTTATCTAACCCCTCATTTAATCCTAAGAGTTAGAATGTAGGGGGCTTTCTCAGCATCTTATGCATAATCTTTCATTTGATCCTCAGACATCCCTGGGAGTTAGGCACTAATATTATTCCCTTTTTACAGAAGAGTATACTGAATCTGTGAAAGACTTAGTGACTTCTCTAGGATACCACAAAGTATTCAAAGCAGGATTTGAGCTTAGGCCTTCCTGCTTCCAGGTTTAGCATCATGGTCACTCACTAGGCCTCTTCCTCTCTGATGAGGAAGCTGAGGCCCAGCAAGGTGAAGGGCATGGTCAAAATCACCCAGATAATAAGGATCAGAGGCACTTTTTGAACCCAGGTTCTCTGATTTTGAGCTGGTAGGCTTCCCCAAGCTGTCTCCTCAGAAGAGAGTTTGCTCATCCATCCACGAGGCTCCTGTTTGCTGTGACTCGGAGAAGAAATTTGGATAGAAAAATTTTGGGGGAAGTCATTTAGGGAGAAGGAATGGCAAGAAGATGAGTTGCAGGTGCCCAGTTATCCTAATTATGTCCCCACAGCACATGGGGATCAAGCCCATCTTACAAGTATCATTGGTGACAAGGAAAAATGGGATGGGGCAGTCAGTCCCCCTCCCTGACTAGTGGAAGACTCTGTAAGACATTCTGTAATGATCTGGGAGGGAAGCCTCCTGCATTCCATCTTGTTAAGTGAAAGAAGAAACCTAACTGCACTACTGCTCACCCTCTCCTCTCATTCACAGCCTGCATGTAATCAGTATTTCTTAAGCAGTAGTATATCCTGGAAAGGCCTCTGGCAGGTCTCAGAGGCTGACTTTCCTCATCTTTATATTAAATATAATAATCAGCAGGCTCCTTGCCCCACAGGGATGCTTAGCAGGCATGTGGGTGTGTGTGCCCACGCGTGCCCCCCCCCCCAAGGAGACAATTCTGGGTGATTCACTTTTCTGGGCAGATTTTTTTATAGGATGCTAATACCAAAAACCAGGATTCCTTTCTTTTGTAGCATCCGATCATGTGGCACATTGCCCATTCCCTGGGATGGGTGTCCATACCAAATACCTCTCTTCACAGAATGAAAAAAATATTGGGTTGATATTTATATGATACCTTATGGTTATTAAAAACACTCTATGTACATTGCGCTATTGTTGGTCTTATTCTTATTTTTACATGAGGAAACTGAGCTTCAGCAAGTTTAAGGGACATTAAAAGAACATTGCAAACCTTAAAGTGCTATATGAGAGCTATTATTATTGATATTTTTTAGTATTACTAAGAATCACACATCATAATTGCCTGAAGCTAGATTTGGACCCAGATCCCCAGTCCTCTAACTCCAGCACTGAAGAAAGTGATGCTTTTGCTCCTAGCACTAGCCAGCCTCCTGCTTGAGCTCCCAGTGTGACAGGACCTTCCTCCATCCTCTTCAGCACTGACAGTCTGGCAGTCAGAGCAGGGAAGACAGATGGACCTTATTCAAGACAATGAGGGAAAGGACAGGGTCTTCCTTCTTGGACTTGAGGGGCCACAGAAAAGGTTTAAATGGCAATAAGGTGGCCCCTCCTACTTCCTAAGTGAAGGAAATGATTTTTTTTAATGATTCTGGGAAGATGGCAGAGTAGGTCAGAAATTACCAGGCTCTCCAGATTTCCTCCACAGACAGAAAATCACAATGAAATGAATATGGAGCAGCCAAAATTCAGGGTAAAGCAATTGTCCCCCTGAGAGGACTTGAGAAAACACAGGGCCTTCTGGGGTTGCAGTTTGACCTGAGGGAAAACTGCAAACACAAGGCCAGTGTCACTGAATCAAGAAGGGTAGGCACTGAAGGAAGCAGACTAGGTCTCTAGGAATTTTATCCCACACATTTTCCCTCACAGCCTCAGGAACATTCACCTCATGAACTTTTATCTAAGGAACAGCAGACTGCTGAGTGGGGGGAGATTGAAGGGCCTCCCCTCTGCTCTGCCCACACCTGCTGTTTCCAGAAGCCAGGCCTAGTGGGGCTGATCAGAAATGATCCCACACTATGGCTGTGGGCAAGGAATGAGCACAATATTGGTGAGTGTGGGACCATGAGAAGCAAGAACATTTTCAATACAGCATGACTCAGGCCCTAACTGTGGCTTAGGAGGAGAGGAATACCTGAGATTCTGCCCCTGGACAGAATTCAAAAAACAAGAAAAAGGAGGATCCCAAGCTTAGGAAAACTTTGTCTACAGATTTTAAGGATAAATAAAAGGCTGAGAAAGATAAAAGTAGTCACAGAGAAGAGAATAGGGAAAGTCCCCAGGAACTAAGGAAGAAATACTAAGAACTGCCCATCTATATCCTAAGATGAAAGCCCAGACACCTCACCACTTACTGGTGTGCATTGCAGGCCTTGTCTGGATGCTCAGTTCCAGTGAAACTCTTCACTTCCATTAAGTACAGGGGAAAAAACCCGCCAATGACCAGGTCTCCATCTCTGTGAACTCGTGGCTTAATTTGCTCAAAGCAGGGGAACTTTTCTTCCCTGACTAAAGAAAAAGGGATGTTGAGGAGCAAGAAGAGGGTCATCAGAAGGAACATTGTGCCCTGTGTCCTGAGAAGTGCTCCAAACTCTGAGCCTGGGAACAGCCCAGACATCCACAGCCACTGCTTGAGTCACGCTTCAATAGGAAAATCGTTCTTTATCTGATAGACGCCTTATCTGGACAGATGGCCAGACACTTGTCATTCTCTGACACAGCAGCAACCTGAGCAGAAGTCCAGCTCCTGTCCAGGAGCCAAACTACATGAACCAGGTGCCCTTTATAATCCTAATAAAGATGGGGGTGTGGTCCTTGGTTGGTGAAGATGCATGTGCCAAGAAGGAGCTCTAGTGAGCTTCATAGCCTGGGGCTTGACACCTGCATCTCAGCCTCCAAGGAAAACACAAAGAAAAATATGTTTGGCCATCTTCCTCCCCCTTCTCAGCAAATCCCCATGGTCATCAGGCAGCCTGCTGCCTCAAGGCCCCTTGCTGAGCTTTGGAAACTTATGTGCAGCTGACACAGCAAAACTACCAAGACTCAGAGGGGGAACATGAGTTGGATAAACTGTGATCAGCCTTGATTCACTGAGAAGGGGGGAGAATGAACTGAGTTCAGTGGGGCTTCCAGCTTCCTAGATCAAACCCTAACCTTCTATGAGTTGGCAGCTCATGTCTTCCAAACTCAGGGTCTGAAAAAGAAAACCTTCTTCAAGACCTGTGCATGAATAGGCTGCTCACACAGGGCCTGAGCTTTGCCATTGTGGTGCCTGAACCACATACTGACCTGAGTAGTGCTTGCTTGGGTTTGGCCATCCTGATAATTTCTTGAGGTCAATGTCACTTTCTCTGATAGAATGGAAGTTCCTTGAGTGCATAGTCTTTCATTTGGGTCTTTTTATCTTCAGTACTTAGGCCACTGTGGCTACAGTAGACACTTAATGCTTATTGATTGACCTACTCTTAGGTAGCCTTTCCTGGCCCCACTTTCAACTTTCCCACTGTTAGTGCCTCCTGTCTTGAAATCCCTTGTATCTATTTCATCTACTCTGTACATTGTACTCTGTATATGTACCCTGGTATTGACCTAGTTATTCAAAGTCTCTCCTGTTACTATGTGAGTTTTTTAGAAGCAAAGATTGATGTTGTGCTTTTCTTTTTAAGTCTTGGGCTTGGCACAGTGTCTGGCAGATAGTAACCATGTGCTTGTTGATTGTTTCATTTATGCCCTTGTAGCCCCAGTACCTATCACAGTGCCTGGCAGATTGAATGATTATTGGGTTGGACTCAGTTACTGCTGAGTTACCTTTCAACTCTAAAATTCTGTGATTCTTTGATTTCTAGAAGATGTGATGTAGGAAGGAGAGTGATAAGTTAGAGTGTCCAGAGGACAGGTGGAATACCCAAGGACCTTGAGTTCTTTATTCAAGATGATCAATTGCCCCGAACAGGGATGATGAACCTGGAGAAGAGTTGGGTAGACATGGGCACTCAATACAATTATTTGAAGGGTAGTCATGAGACAGGAATTCAGTTTAGTTTTCTTGCCCATAAACAGTTGAACTAAGACAAATGGATAAAAGGTACAAAGAAGCCAATTTGAGCTTGAAAGAAATAGGGAACCCTATGTAATCATCATAATTATTCAAAATGGGTGTGATCTGTTTCAGGTTGTAGTGGAGTTTTTCCCTGTGGAGGTCTCCATGAAGATACTGGATGACTGTTATTGGGAAGAGTATAGAGGGAATTCTTGTCCTAGTCTAAGTTTATCTATATGGCTTCACATCTTAACTCTGAGACATTCTGTGAAAACTGAGTCCTCAGTAGGATAATTTCTCTACATTCAAATAAAATTCATAAAGGGCTCTTATTTGCACAGACTTTCCATGAAGTCTCCCTATCCCATCTTTTTTTCCCACAGAGCAAATCTTATGATGGTCAGAAAATTCTAAGTGTGACAAAATCTCATAGACAATGAGACTTCAGAGTGTTACAACTCAGATTTGAATAAACACAGTATCCCATTTTGAGTATGAAAGACAACTTTTGACCAGAAGGACACTTGGCAAAGGACTCCAAAGTGTTCAAAGTTCAAAGCTATAAAATAGCACCATTTCTTATATGATGGCTTTTCAAAATTACATTGGGATAAATATATATGACACCAACATTGCATCTAAAACAAAATTTTTGCTAATCCAATGATATTAACCCAGTTGAATGCATTTCTTATTTTATCTTACATGGAAAAGTCAGTTCATCTACCATTTTTTTGGTATTGCATTGAGAGACCAGCATATAGCAATGAAAAAGAAGACTTTTACTTTTTTTTTTTAGCTTTGACATTCTGAGGAGGAGAGAGAATTTCTACAAACAACTTCCCAAGTTTTCAGACTTGGAAATCTTCCTACTCACCATTTATCTAAATGAAAACTTAAGCTTCCTCAAACTTTTCTGCAATGTTCTACTAAGTCTCAGGCTTTTATTTTGGCCACTAGAAATTTTGATATGATTGAAATCAAAGCTTTATTGTTCCAATTGGATTAAAATGACCAGTTTTATATTCTTTCCACGATCAAGATTGAAATTTCCAAGGTGCACAGACATTTTGTCATCTTGTCAAGTAAAATGTCATCAATTTTATTACTAAAGAGTTTACAAATCCATGTTCTATTCTAGTTCCTTGAGGTGACTTAGCTTCTAATTCACCTAGGCAATTAAATTCTTTTTTTTTAAGTTATATATTTTTAGTTTTCAATATTCACTTCCATTAGCTTTTGAGTTTTGAATTCCCCCTTTTCCCCTTCTCCATTTCCAAGAGTCCATGCAATCTGATATAGGCTCTACATAAACATTCACATTAAATGTATTTACACATTACTCATATGGTAAAGAATTATAACTGATGCGGTTTAAGGGGTTCAGGGACCCTTCAAGGACCAGGAGAGGGTCAAGTATTCTTTAAGTCAAGGTGACAGAGTTTATTGTAATGCTAATATAGTGAACAGAGCTCCTTAAGAAACTTTGCAACTTAGCAGGAATGATGCTAAAGCATAGATAGGAAAAGTAGTGGATTATCTAGCAGATAGGCTAAGTAGGTGATAACATATAACCTTAGTCACAGATGTCATTCACTCCTGGAAACCAGGGTCTCAGGGGTGTGTTTTTGGTCTGTTATGCCTGTAGCAAGATAGCTTTAAGAGTTGATGTCTATAGCTTGACCTTTGGATTATACATGATAACTTTGGGAATCAATACAAGATAATTCTATGGGTACAAGGTAGTCCTGTTTTTGCAAGAGAATTTCTTCAAAGGTCAACTTGTTCTTATAAGGGTGAATTATATTTTGTCTTACAGGGGCCCACTCATGATTAATTAGTAGGCATAGTGTCCTTGGGCTGGGAAGAAAACTGTCAAGTATAGTTTTTTGAGGCTAGGCAGAAATGTGATCTTGAAATTGGGGTCCAAGCATAAGCACCCAAGCACCCTATCAGAGTCGATGAGAGGAGTCATGAGAAAGAAGTAACAAAAGAAAACAAGAGATCAAATAGTATGCTTCAATCTGTATTCAGACTCCATAGTTGTTTCTCTGGATGTGGACAGTATTTTCCATCATGAAACTTTTGGATTTGTCTTAGGTCCTTGCATCCTGAGAAGAGCCACCTTTAATCGCTGATCCCCTGAGAAGAGGTCTCCTTTTTCTTCCAGCTACTCCCCTGCCACTAACAGACAAGTCTTGGTCTAACACATCCTTACAAAAGACCTTCACATGAAACTGCCATCTCCTCAAGCTGTCATCCAATATCTCTTCCCTTTCATTGACAAGCTGCTGCCTTTTTGTGACCATAGTTTTTTCCAATATCAATCAACTTCCCCCTCCAAGAGAGCCATCTTACATAAAAGTATTTTGAGGAAAAAAAAAGAATAAAAAGGGGAAATGATCAGAATAACTCATCAATATACCAAAAAATACTGAAATGAGTTCAAAGTGCAACACTTAGAAACTTCTTTATTTGCAAGAGGGGTGGAGTGGGAATGCCTTCTAATATCTTGATTATTCTGTTAAGATCATCAAAATATAACATGACTATGCCCAGGTCTTGCCTAATTAGATGAGGTTTATGACCTCTGATGATGATAGGGTTCAGAGGGGACATGTGTATTATCTCATACTATACTATAATCACTTTATCCATGTTTAATCCTAATATTTTTCTTTCCCTTTACCTTTTTAATCTTTTCTTAATTCCTACATTAGAACTTCAAAGTTTCTACACAGTCTTTTCATCAAGAATGCTTGGAACTGATCTATTTCATTAACGAACCACTTTCCCCCTGTAGGATGATTTCAGATCTTTAAGTTCTTTACCTTTTGGAACATTGTGTTTCACATTATCGACTCATTTATAGGGGCTACTGTTAAATCATGTGTAATCCTGTGTTTCCTTTCAGCACTTCAGTTCTTGCTTTCTGACTGCTACTGCTGTTTTCTCTTTGACCTTGAAGCCCTAGATTTTTGCTGTGATATTTGTGAGAATTTTCATTTTGGCATTTCTTTCAGAAGATGACCAGTGGATCCTTTCTGTTTTCACTTTGCCCTCTTGTTCTAAGAAATCTGGGTGGATTTTCAATTAATGTTTCTTGAAATGTGAAGTCTATGGTCTTTTATGTGGTCATAGCATTCAGATACTCTAATGATTCTTAATAATTTTCTTCTTCATCTGTTTTTTCTAGGTCGGCTATTTTTTGCTCTGAGATAATTAATATTTTCCTGTGGGTTTTTTTTTCAGTTTTTTTTTTTTTTTTTATGGAGCCCTTGGTTTCTGTTCGGTTTATTCTAACTGTCATAGTGGTTGGTGCTAGAATGAGGCTTTGTATCTCTTATGTCAGAAGTGTAAATCAGAGCAACTTCGAGGTTCCATGTCACACCAAAATCCACTGCTTTGATGACCTTCCCTGTTTCTATTGAAATCATCACCATTCTTCTAGTGTCCCAGGTTTGCAACTTCAGCCTTATGCTTAGACACTTACCCCTCTGGTTGGAAATCTCTCCATCTGGGCACTGGGTACAGTCAAAGCAGCAAACAGGCTTTCCCTCCCAAGCAATTTTCCTGAATCCAGGTCCACTAGGCAATAAGAAGAGACGCAAGTGAATCAGGGCCTGGCTCTATTCTGCAGAGTGGAAGGTGTGCTGCTAAATGAGAAATAATGATACTGGTTGAGAATGGTAAAAATATTCTTTATGTGATTCTTATGAAAAAGAATCATTTTTATCCATCATCTGGTACCTTCCTTTAATGATAAAGATGCTTTTTAAATATTTATATTCCTGGAACTGAGCATTGGGAAATTCACATAGTACTCAATTATCAAACATTTATTGAGCAGCCAAGGTGGCAAAGTATAGACAGCAACTCCATTGAATTCTCCCCACATTTCCCTCCAAACAACTTAACAATAATGCCACAGATCAAATTTCAGCATAGCAGAGCCAATACATGTTTTGGGTGAGGCATTTTGCAATCTCAAGACAGTTTAAGAAGTAAACAGGAGAAATCTATGACATTGGGGTTCTGATTAGCCTAGAGTACCACGCATACCAAATTGCCAGCAGTGGGCCTGGGAGGCAGCTGCAATGGTGACAGCAGCAGCTTCAGGAGCTCTAATCCCAAAGATTTTAAGGGTGTCAGACTACTGGTCAGAAAGAGATTGGGGGGGGGGGGACTCTTTCATGGCACTGGGTGCTGTAGCTCACCTGCACTTCAGTTCACAGTTCCAGGGTAACAAGGAGCACTAGTGCTTGTGTCTGCCAGGGAGCCGGAGCCCTTGTAATAGTTCTAAAATGGAAAAGAGTTCTTGTGGCTTCTCACAAGGGAGAAGGAACCCTTTACTCAGTTCTGAGGCAGGGAAAAACAACAACAACAACAACAAAAACACTAGAGTTTGTTGCTACAGGAATATAGAAATAAGGTCTCTTCCTTACTAAAGGCCAATGCACAGACTCGGGGAACAGTGGTCCCACCTCTCTTTGGATTATAGCACCTTGTATGCACCCAAAACTCACAGCCCCTGCGAACCGACTCTGAAAATAGCTGCATGAAAAGCCTATATCTTGGAACAATTCCTCCCCTCACCTTAGAAGGAGAGTTTAACTTTTAACTAAAGTTAAGAAAAGTCTTAGAAAACATAAAAACAACAAAAAAGAACTTGATCATAAAAGGCTGAAAAGATGACAAAAAAAAGACAAGGTACAAATTTGGAAGAAAAGAAAGATACCAAAAGAGCTAGAAGCAAAGCCTCAAAGAAAAAATTTAAATGGTACACAATGCCACAAGAATTCCTGGAAGAGCTTAAAAAGGAATTTTTAAAAATCAAATAAGAGCCGTTGATCTGGGCGCGCACGGCTGGGCTTCCTCCTACTTCTCGCTCCGGCTCCGTCCGTTGGAGCGCCGGCCTCAGCGGCTCGCGCCCATCCTCTGGGGACCCGAAGAGGCGGGCGTGGAGCACGCGAGCGGGGCGGCCACCGAGGAGATGCCCAAGTTCCTGGAGGACCCGTCGGTGCTGACGAAAGACCGGCTCAAGAGCTAGCTGCTCGCCAGCAATGTGACGCTGCCGGCGGGCGAGCAGCGCAAGAACATCTACGTGCAGATCTACCTGCAAGCACCTCACGGCTCGCAACCGGCTGCCGCCTGCTCAGTCCCAGCCGCCGGCCTCGGCCGCCAACAGCCACGCGTCCCCGGACTTCTCCAGCGACCACAAGCGCGAGTCCACACCCGTGCAGAGCTCCGCGGGCCGCGGGCGAGGAGGAGGCGCCGCCGCTGGCAGGAAAGCCATAAAGAAAACTGATAAACCTGATCAGAGGAAAAAGATGATTTTGATGTAATTGAACTCACAAATGAAGAGCTGTTGTCTCAACTCGTGAAATATGGAGTAAATCCTGGCCTTATTGTGGGAACTACCAGGAAGCTATATGAGAAAAAAACTGCTAAAACTGAGAGAACATGGTCCAGAGTCAAGATCTTCAACACCTCTGCCAACAGTTTCTTCATCAATGAAAAAATGCTAGACAGAATGGAAATGACGACTCAGATAGAAAGTGACAACGAAGAAGAGCTCAAGCTTGAGAAGAGAGAGCCACTAAAAGGCAAGACAAAACTCCAGTAACACTCAAGCAAAGAAGAGTTGAACATAATCAGTTATTCTCAAGCTGGACTTACTGAGACTCTCTGGACAAGTGGATCTTCAAAAAGCAGACTCCTGCAGGGATTAACTAGTTAGCCTACAAGAGTGTCGAGAAGAACTCCAAGGAAAAGGGTGGAAACTGCAGAACAGTTCCGTGTAAATGGTGAAGTAATTTCAGAGAGTCTTCCTATAGCTGAAACTATAATGGCTTCAAGCAAGGAGACCTTAGTCGAGACCAAGACGGGTGACTGGAAATTTCAATTCCAGTACAAACGAGACCAATAGGGTGACTGGAAATTTCAAGCATGCAGCTTCTATTCTGCCAATCAGTGAATTCTCAGACATACCCAAAAGAACACCAAAGAAACTATTGACAAGAGCTGAAGTGGGAGAAATAACATTAACAGAAGACAGAAGAATTGAAAGAGATATTCTTAAAGAAATGTTTCCCTTTGAAGCAGCTACACCAACAAGAATTAGTGCTAGTTGTTGCAGACCTATCAAAGGGGCTGCTGGCAGACCGTTAGAACTTGTTGACCTCAGGATGGAGGGAATCTTTTCGTCAAAATATGTCCCTAAATATGTTCCTTTGGCTGATAACAAGACAGAAAAGGCAAGAAAAGGACGCTCCATTCCCATGTGAATAAAGATTTTGCTTTTTGTTATTGTGGCCGTTTTCTTATTTTTGGTCTATCAAGCTGTGGAAACCAACCAAGGAAATCCCTTTTCTCATTTTCTTAGTAATGTGTCTACTAATACTTTTCAGGCAAAGGCCAACTGAGTATTATCTTGATAGCACACCTAACCAACTTGGTCTCCTATTTTTAATAACTATAGAAAGAACTCTTCTTGGCTCAAGAACTACTTTTAAAACTAATGTGATTTCAACTTTTTAAATAGAATATTCATTGAAAATGAACAAGAGTACAGATGGACTCCAGTTTAAATGTTTTGGACCTTGGACTAGTATGAGATCACTTTGTGCCATATGAGTAATCTTTTTTTAGCTCTCTGGAACTTTTTTGTAGGCTTTATTTTTTTTAATGTGAGAATCTTAATTCTTTTTTGAAAAAATGTATATTTGTTTTGTGTTTTGGGGAAATGAGAAGGGCAAAATATGGTAGAATAATGTGAAGCTAAATGTTTTAAATGCTCTGAATTCATGCAGAAAATATTTTTCAAAATTATTTCTCCTGGACAGAATGTTTAGAGAAGAAATGTGAAAAACATAATCTAATGCAGGGTAAAGGAAAATTCATTGGAGGTTGTATTTTCTGTTAACTGCAGCCAAGTATTTGACATTGTTTATTTGAAAAAGTACAACAACAATCACTTATGTAACTTTTTAGTAATGTTACTGTAATCCTGTTGTACTCATTTTTATAACAAATTTCTAGTATCATGACTTATATTAGTAAATTCACCTAAACATGGAATCAGGTTTTACCTGAAGATCATTTTTTAGTGTTACATTTACATGTTTGGAAAATCTATTACTATAGTGCTATAGTTCAAAACTTAATACTTGTTTTTCCCAGAAACTTTTGTTTCTTATTGATTGTTTCATTGATTTAATCAGCTCATTTGCTGCTAATATAACTTTTAGATGAAGATTTGTGTGTGTGTGTGTGTGTGCAAATAATTTAAGAAGTTTATATCACCATGCTTAAATTTCTTCCACCCATTTGACTGAAACTTAAACTGTTATAACTATTCTCATTTCATTAAGTAAATTTTGCCAATTCTTTTTGCCCCATACATAGTGCAATCTGATTATATGTTTCATAAACGTTTATTTTTAAATTGCATAGTTACTTTCTTGGATACTCCATTCTTTACTCATGAAGTTCTATACTCTTGATATGAGAAGGGCATTATAATGCTTTTTATTCACTCTTTGTACTTGTCTTATTTTTTAAATTGAAATTTACCTCATATATAACTTGGTTAAGTAGCTGAGATTCATGTGAAATATGTAAAAATTAAAAGTCGTGCTTTTGAATTTGAAATATACAGCCATTGGTCACATAGTAGACTTTATACAAATAAGTTATTTTAAGATACCATGTCTTATAAAGACTGACATTTCTAATAAAAGAATAAACTAAAGACGTATGTTTAGATGGACACTAAATTTTGATCTGAACTAGACATATTCTAATGTTTAGTTTGTAGATAACCTGTAGGCATTTTACTTAGTCAAGACCAGTCACTGTAATTTCAGAGTAAAGGGACTGAAATACCAACTCTTATCCTAGAAATATTTGCTGATTAGAAGGAAAATGCTTCTTTCTCTTAAGTACATCACTTCAAGAAAGGTCATATCCTACCCTTTCCCACCAGGACATGGCTTGAATTTTGGTTGTAATCTTAGTCTTTTTTTTTTTTTAAGCAATTGGGGTTAAGTAACTTGCTCAAGGTTACACGGCTAGTCATTATTTATGCGTGGATGCTCATTTTCTGAGTCGGGATCTGATCTCGGGTCATCCCAACTCTGAGGCCGGCGCTCTTACTCATTGCGCCACCTAGCAGCCCCTATCTTAGTCCTTTGTTCTTGAATTTTTCTCATTTAGTTGTTATGTGTTTAGGTCTTATGTTCTTCCTTTAGAAATTAAGAAGCCTCATTTGATGTTTGATGTTTTAAAACCTAGGAAAATCATCATGATTTAGTGTCGTGCATAACATACGATCAGTTCTTTCATAGGAAGAATATGGTCCACAGTAGCACAGGTAGGACTAATTTAAACATCTCAATTAAAAACAAACAAACAAACAAAACCCATGTACTCTGTTTTGTCTTTGTTTTATGCCACTAGGGTAAATGTGTCTGACCGGTAAATTCAAAGCATTTCTTTCTGATTAAATTGTAGAAGTAGCAATTAATACTTTATAACACAATCTGATTAATAAAAAATAAATAACCTCTTAAAAATCAAATAAGAGAAGTAGAGCAACAACGGGAAGAGAAATTCACTTAAGAAAAGAATTCCTTAAACATTAGATTTGGGTAAGCAGGAAGGTGATGACTCCATTAAACAACAAGAAACTATAAAACAAAATCAAAAGAATGAAAAAAGAAGAACATTTGAAATATATCATCAGAAAAACAATTGACTTGGAAAATAGATCAAGGAAAGATAATTTGAGAATAAATTATCTTTTAGTAAATTACTGTGGGTAGTATTGCCATTTTAATTATACTGGCTCAGTCCACCCATGAGCAATTAATATTTTTCCATTAAATTTAGATCTATCTTTATTTGTGGGCAGAGTAATTTGTAATTGAATTCGTATGGTTACTGTGTTGATCTTGACCAATGAACTCCAAAGTATTTTTTACTGTCTGTAGTTCTTTAAAATGGAATTTATATTTTTTTCTCTTCCTGCCAGACTTTGTTAGTGATGTATAATAATGATGAAAATTTGTGTGGATTTATTTTATATCCAGCAAATTTTATGAAATTGTTAATTACTTTTACTAATTTTGTATTTGACTCACAATGGTTTTTTCTAAGTATTGTTGTTACTGTTGTTCTTCAGTTGTCTCAGTTTTGTTGGACTCTTCCTCACCATCTTTTGGGTTTTCTTTGCAAAGATATTAGGGGTGGCTTGCCATTTCTTTAGCTCATTCTACATATGAGGAAACTGAGGCAATCAGGGTTAAGTGATTAGTCCACAGTCACACAGCTAATGTCTGAGGATGAATTTGAACTTAGGCCTTCCTGACTCAAGACCTGGTACTCTATCTACTATACTACCTCACTGCTCTTTCTAAGTATACCATTACATCATATGAAAAAAGTGATAGTTTTGTTTCTATATTTTCTATACTTATTCCTTCAACTTTTAAAAAATGTCTTCCTGCTGTAGCTGTCATTGTAGTATTATATCAAATAAAATAGGTGACAATATACTTCTTTGGTTTGCTTCTGATCTTATTTGGAAGACTTCCACTTTATCCCAATCATCCTTGGTACAAGTTTCACCTATGTATATTTCTGTTTCAAGTGTGTCTCTTATAAACAATGTTTTGCTAGATGTGCTAATCTGTATGGCTATTGCTTCCATTTTATAGGTGAATTCATCCAATTTACATTCACAATTAAAATTGTTATTTCATTCCATCATAGTCTCTTCTATTATCCTCTTGTCTTACCTACTAAATTCTTTAAAAATCTGTTTAGCTTTTATCACCACTTCCCTTAACCTATCCTTGCTGTAATCATTCTCCCATTTTCTTATCCCCTTCTACTTTGTTGGGGAAAATGAAGCTTGTTCTTGGTTTTAGATAGATGTTTCTTATTATTTCAAGAATAAGATGCATTTATTCATAACCTTTCTAGTGTTTTTAATAGAATAAGATTTTTTAATTTTGTCAAAAGCTTTTTCTGCATCTATTGATATAATCATTTTGGTTCTTTTTGTAATTAGATATAGTCAATTATGGTTATGATTTTTCTAATATTGAAACAGCTCTGCATTCCTTATGGAAATTGTCCTTGCTCATAATGTGTGATCTTTATCATATATTATGGTAATCTCCTGTCTAGTATTTAATTTAAATTATTTGCAACATTAAGCTTTAGGGGAATTGGTCTGTGGTTTTCTTACTCTATCTTTCTTTTTGTCTGGTCTCTCTCATTTTGGAATGAAAACCACATTGGCATTATAAAAAGAATTTGGTAGAACAGCTTCTTTACATGTTTTTTTCTCTTATTCTCTTAAAATAAATATAAGAAATTTCTTGTTTTTATTTGTTTCTTGTAATTGGTTTTAAACATTAAATATACAATGAGAAAAGAAAAAAAAAGCATTGCCATGGACACAGCAGACCATAATAGAGAATTCTGTATAAGACAATTAATTTCCATTTCAAGAAAACCTATATAATAAATCCTACACATTATTTTCACAGCATCCAAGATTTTCTTTGCTTCCTTGTTGGCTCTGTTTTGTACTCTGTTGTGCACTTTTTATTTTATTTTTCCTCTCCCAAACCCCTCCCCCCCAAAAAAGGCTTCAATGAAGTGTATATATGTGTATATATATGAAAAGAAATATATGTATATATATGCATATAGACACATACACATTAACATATGTGTGTGCATATACATATATGTCTACATACACACTGATATCTATAAACATATAGATACACATATGCACTCATACATATATATGTATGGACTTTGCTTATTCCCTCTTATCATCTGTTTCTCTTAAGGTAGAATGCACCTTCCTTAATAATTCCAGCCCTGGCATGATTCACCTTCTTCCTGGAAGCAGAGAATTTCCTTAACATAGTATAGTAAAAGGCTGAGAAAGTGAGCAAACAACTGAAATAAAAACTCTGATGGTGACAAGGAAGCTGAAAACACATACTCAGAAGAAGACAACAAGGTCAAAAGTCATACATCTAAAGCCTTTAAGTAAAATATGCATTAGTTTCAAGCCATGGAAGAGCTCAAGAAAGATTTTGAATATCAAGTAAGAGATGTAGAAGAAAAATTGGAAAGAGAATGAAAGTGACATGAGAAAATCACGAAAAATAAATTAACAACTTGGTAAAGGAAAAACAAAAAACACTGAAGAAAATAACACATTAAAAAAAGTAGGCCAAATGGCAAAAGAGATCCAAAAAGGCAAAGAGAAGGTCTTAAAAAGTAGAATTGGGCAAGTTGAAAGAATGTCTAAAAGCTCACTGAAGAAAATGATTCCTAAAAAATAGAATGGAAGATGTGGAGCCAAAATGTTAGAGTAAAGGCAGGGACTTGCCTGAGCTCTCCCCCAAATCCCTCCAAATATCTTTATAAAATGACTAAACAAATTCTAGAGCAACAGAACCCACAAAAGACAGAGTGAAACAATATACTAGCCTAAGACAACTTGGAGGGTCAGCAGGAAAGGTCTGTTGTACCAGAATGACAAAGGAGTAGAGTCCAACATAGACTGGGCCAGTATGGACCAGCTGCAACAAAGCTGGAACATACCTTGAAGGAAATGAATCACTGAAATGAATCAGTGACAGTTTCTAGACCTCTCATCCCACAGATTCCAAAGACAATTTAGAAAATCAGCAGGAAAGAATGAAAGAAATAGGAGATAATATAAAATTTGAAAGGTTGCATATTTTTTTTTTTTTTTTGCTTTTTGGAGGGCAGTTGGGGTTAAGTAACTTGCCCAAGGTCACACGGCTAGGTTTTTTTTTTTTTTGTTTGTGTGTGTGTTAAGTGTCTGAGGCCGGATCCGAACTCAGGTCCTTCTGACTCCAGGGCCGGCACTCTACTCACTGCGCCACCTAGCCGCCCCTGAAAGGTTGCATATTGACTTAAAAAACACACATTATCAATATTTTGTTTCATTTGTCTTCTTAAAGATTTCTGAAAGACATTTTTATGTGGTTTGTGTGGCAATCAGAAGTGTGGATCAAATGGGGTCTTTGGGTCATGAGTTTAACCCATCTGTTATAGTGCACAGAAAGCTGGCTTCCAAATTGAGATAGCCTGGGCTCAATTTTACCTGTCATACAAAATGTCTGTGTAACTCTGAGGAAGTCAGTTAACCTGGTCTATGTGTGTCCAGGTAATGTTCCAAAACTGTAGTGAATGGAGCATAGGCCCTGGAGTCAGGAGGACCTGAGTTCAAATCCATCCTCAAACACTTAACACAAAAACTAGCCATGTGACCTTGGGCAAGTCACTTAACCCCAATTGCCCTCCAAAAAAAAAAAAAGAATCAGAGCTGTTGATCTACACTGGTAGAGTGAATTTTCTCACCTCAAGCTCTTTGTGTGTGTGTGTGTGTGTGTGTGTGTGTGTGTGTGTGTAAAAATTTCTGTGTTCATGTGTGATATGGAATATATATGTATATATATTTGAATATTGCAAGAAAATAAAGATGGGCAATTATGCAAAAGCATCAAAATAGTATTACAAAATCTTGTAAAAGAAAACAAAACAGAATGAGAACAATAAAGTATACAGTAAGTACATTGGTGAAGTTGGAGAAAATGAATGGAAAAATAAGGATTGAAACCTGATGGAAACTTAGAGCCACTGACTGAAAACTTCTTTTAACATTTTGGGGAATCACTTAAATGTGGTGATTTAAATACAAGCAGTTATAAAATGCTTTTAATTGTTGTATTTCTGTTCAATATTAAATTTATCATAAAACATTGTTAGCAGTTAAGCAAATTTTAAGTAGAATTACATGAATGCAACCTGGAATAAATACATTCAATTCTAGAATTTGAATCAATTCAATGAATGAAGAGATAAATATGGAGAGGGTAAGGAAAATGACAGAAAAACACAGACCATTTTGTAGGAATGGAGAGAGAACTAAAGGTAAGTCATCACCTTCTGAAGTCTCATTGTCCATGAGGTATTAGCAAACGTAGAATTTTCTGACCATGGTAATATTTATGCTGTAAAGAAAAAAAAATGGAGGGAAAGTTCTTGGAAAGGGTGTGTAAATAAGAGTCCTTATGAATTCTACCTGAGACTAGAAACATTTAGCCTACTGAGGATGAAGTTTTCACAGAATTTCTCAGAGGTGGACACCTAAAGTCATTTAGTCAGACTTAAACTAGGATAAGAATTCCCTCTATACTCTTCCTAATAATAGTCATGCAGCCTCTGCATGGAGACCTCCAAAGTATAGGAACCCACTTCTACCTAAAGCAGACCATTCTGAATAATTATGATGGATACAATGGATTCCTTCCTACCGTTCCATGAAATTTCCATTGGCTTCTGTTTACCTTCTATCCATTTGTCCTAGTTCAACTGTTTGTGTCCAAGAAAACTAAACTGAATCACTCCCTTGTGACTGCCCTTCAGATACTTGTATTGATTGGCCATGTCTACCCAACTACTCTCCAGGCTCAGCATTCCGACTTTATGCAGTTGATCTTCGAGACAAAACTTGAGTTCCTTGGGCATCCTAGCTATCTTCTGGACACTATAACTTATCACTCTCCTTCCTACATTGTGGCTCCTAGGAATCACAGAGCTTTAGAGTTGAAATTAGAGTGACTCAGCAGTCACAGAATCTAAGCCAATAATCATTCAGTCTGCCAGGCAGTGGGCTAGGTACTGGGGGTACAAAGGCAGAAATGAAGCAATCAGCAAGCACAAGCTTACTGTGTGCTAGGCATTGCCAGATAAGCTCAAGGCCCATAAGGAAAAGTCCACCCTCATTCTAATCGAGGAGGCATGTGTACAATGAAGTCACTGCCAAATCTGTACAGAGTAGGTGAGGTAGATAAAGTGACTTTAAGAGGGCAAGGCACTAGCAATGGGAGAGTTGGCAATGGGGACCAGGAAAGGCTGCCTAGAGTAGGTCAGTCAATAAGCACTGATTAAATGTCTATTGTAGCCACAGAGTGGCCTAAGTGCTAGAGATAAAAAGACCCAAATGAAAGGCTGTACCCTCAAGGATCTACCTGTTGCTCCCCAGAATTTATCAGCATGGTCAAAGCCAGCACTAGTCAGGTCTCCATGTGGCTCAGGCATCAGGGTTCGAGAACTTGGGCCCAACATGAGTAGCCTGTTCATGTACAGACCGTTGAGAGGGGGTTTTTAGGCCCTGAGTTTGGAAGACATGTGCTGCCCAACTCATAGAAAGTTAGGGCCTAATGCAGAAGGCTGACAGGCCCACTGATACCAACCCATTCTCCCCCCTTCTCAGGCAATCAGGGCTGATCACACCTGTTCCAAATCATGCCTCTGAGTCCTAGGAGTTTTGCTGTGTCGGCTGCACACAAGTTTCCAAGGCACAGCAAGGGGCCTTGAGGCAGCAGGCTTCCTGATTACCATGGGGATTTGCTGAGAATGGGAAGGAAGATGGCCAAACATATTTTTCTTTGGGTTTCCTTTGGATGCTGAGATACAGGTGCAGAGCCCCAGGCAGAGATGCTCCCTAGAGCTCCTTCTTGGCACATGAACCTTCACCAACCAGGGCCATACCCCTTCCCATCTGCCGTGGAATTATAAATGGCACCTGGTTCATGAAGTTTGGCTCCTAGACCTGAGCTGAATTTCTGCTGTGTTTGTTCTGGTGTCAGGAACAGATCAGAGTCTAGGCATCTTTCAGAGAAGGCGCCCATCAGACAAAGAACGATTTTCCTATTGAAGTGGAGCTTCGTTAGCAGCTGGGGACATCTTGGCCCCTGAAAGGCTCAGACTTTGGGGCCCAATGTTCCTTCTGATGACCCTCCTCTTGCTCCTCAGCATCCCTTCTTCTTTAGTCAGAAAAGAAAAGTTCCCCTGCTTTGAGCAAATCAACCCACGAGTCCAGAGAGATGGAGACTTGCTCATCGGTGGGTTTTTTTCCCTTTACTTAATGGCAGTGAAGAGTTTCACAGGAGCTGAGCATCCACACAAGGCCTGTCATGCACACCAGTAAGTGGAGAGGTGGGTGGGCGTCTTAGATAATGGAGGAGCCAGCCTGAGTATTCAGCCCCCAGCTCCTGGGGACTTTCCCAATAATCTTCTCTGTGACTCATCTTTTTCATCCTTACATCTTTTTTATCCTTTTATCTATCCTTAAAATCTATAATCAAGGTTAACCCGGGCTTGAAATCTCCCTTACTGTGGTTGTCTGAATTGTGTCTGGGAGCTCAGCCTCAGGGATTTCTTGTGGCTTCTCTTAGTACCTTGATTACCAGGCTTGTGCTCACTCCTCCTTGCCCACAGAAACAAATCAGGATCACTTTTGATCAGCCTACAAGGCCTGTATTCTGGAAATAGTGCATAAGGAGACAGGAAATGGAGGGGAACTCCTTCATTCTTCCCCAACTCAGCAGTCTGCTGTTTCTTATATGAAAGTATATGAGGTAATAGTTCCTGAGGTGAAAGTTCCTGATGCTGAGGTGAAAGTTTCTAAGGTGAAATTTTTTGAGGCCTGGTCTGCTTCCCTCAGGGCCTGCCATTTACGGATTTAGTGGAATTGGCTTGCAGTTTATACTTCTGTCAGGCCCAAACTCACCCCCGACCCACAGGTCCTGTGTTTTCTGAGTTCCTCTCTTAGGAGGACAATAGCTTTCCTACTCAGTCATTTTGCTTCTCTACATTCATTTTATGGTGATTTTCTGTCTGACCTACTCCACCATCTTCCCTGAGGGCATTAAAAAGATCCTTTCTGTCACTTAGAAACTAGGAGGGGATGCCTTATTGTCATTTGAATCTTTGCTGTGGCCCCTCAAGTCCAAGAAGGAGGAAGCCCTTGTCCTTTTGCTCACTGTCTGGGACAAGGTCTTCCCTGCTGTGACTGCCAGGCTATTAGTGCTGAAGAGGATGGAGGAAGGTTCTGAGACAGTGGGAGCCCAAGCATGAGGCTGGCTAGCACTAGGAGCAGCTGAATTACTTTCTGCAATACAGATCTTAGAGGAAGTGAGCAGATTGCCAGGTCAGCTCCGCCCTCCCCCACTGGGTCTCCACCCTTTCCACTTAGCTCACCTGCATAGAAGTGGGCTGGCTTCTGGGTTTCAAGGTGTGTACTGACCAATCACTGCTTACCCAAGGCCCCCTTTATAAGCTGAGGTTCTGCCCCAGATATGGGCTGTTGCAGGCTGCTGCTGCTAAGATTGCTATACCTGAGACAGGTTGTGGTAACTGCTCAGCCCACCATGTGGCCTGATCAGCCAACATGGCGTTTTAGGTCCATTCTAAAATTATTACTTGGGTCTTGCTCACATTAATCAAGGTACAATAGGTGATGTGAGTTCAAATCTAGCTGAGCCTTCCCTGTGGGGCAGGCAGCCTGCTGATTATTATAGGTATTTTACAGATGAGGAAACTGAGCCTCTGGGAGAACCTGGCCAGAGGCCTTTCTGACACTGAGACCAGGGCCCTTTCCCAGATACCTTCGTGTTTAACAAATACTGATTAAATCCTGGGTGGGAGGGTGATCAATAGGGGAGTTATGTGTCTTCTTTCACTTAAGACGATGGAATGGAGGCGGCTTCCCTCCTGAATTATTAGACAATGCTGCAGGGATTGATTTTCCTCCACTAGACAGGGGGATTGATTTTCCCATCAGATTCTTCTTTGTCACCCATGACACTTATAAGATGGGCTGGGTCCATGTGAACTGCACAAACACAGCCAAGGTTACTGGGCACTGTAACTATAGTTTTCTGCTCAAGGGTCCTCCCTGGGTCTCATCAAAGAGGAGCATTAGAGTAGATGTTCACAGTCTATTCGGAGGAGGCAGCTTGGGGAAACAATGGTCTCAAAATCAAAGGATCCACATTATTTGGGTGATTTTGACCTAATACTTCACCTTCTGGGCCTCAACTTCCCCATCACGGAGGAAGAGTGAGTGGACAGAATGCTGGACCTGGAGTCAGAATGGCCTGAGTTCCAATCCTGCTTTGGATACTTAGAACTTGTGTTACCCTAGACATGTCACTAAGTCATTCTCAGGTTCAGTTTCCCCATCTGTAAAATGGGCATAATAATAGTGCCTAACTCCAGGGATGTTGTGGGGATCAAATGAGAAATTATGTACAAGATGCTGAGGACACATGCATTCTAACTTTTAGGATTAAATGAGGGGTTAGATGAGACAGTCTCTTAGGCCCTTTCTGACTTTGGCTCCATGAGCTTGTTTCCCAAATCTACACTTTAACTCCTCAGAGGTGCTGAGAGCCTTGTGCTTTCCTCTTGTGTGAACCTGTAGCTTGGCACAGAATCGCCTCACTTGCCTCCAGCTGGGCTGGCTGGTAGGTGCCTGATTTTTCTCTGGATCTTATCCTCCAGCTGATGCTGTGGGCACTTTTTTAAAGGTTTGCATTGGAGGAGAGCAGAGCTTGTCTGCTCTGTCCTGATGGGAAAATACAGGATCATACAGAAGGTACAGAACTTCTATGAAATCACATTGAAGTGATAAATTACAATGTGCTAATAAGAAAGAGGAGGCTGAAAGTCTTAAATCCCTCCTTGGGGCCACCTCCCCAGGCCAGTTTCACTGTGAGGTCACTGTAGACTAAGGATGCTAAGACATGACATTGGTGTGTGTGTGTGTGTGTGTGTGTGTGTGTGTGTGTGTGTGTGTGTGTGTGTGTGTGTTGAGAAGAGTCAATGCCAAATTATTGGTCTGACATGTGATTTCAATGAAATAAGGAACTTATGGTGGAAAAATCTTCTATTGCTGCCAAGCAGTAATTCCTCTGCATTTAGTGAGTTGCCTGACATTCAAAAAGCACATATTAAGGGCAATTAGTTGTTGCAGTGAATAGAGTTCTGGGAATCCAGAGTCTAGAGTGTAGAGTCAGGAAAACCAGAGCTCAAATCTAGTGTCAGGCCCTTGTTAGCTGGTGACCCTGGGCATGTCACATCTTCTGTTTGCTCCAGTTTCCTCCTCTGTAAGATGAGGATAATTATAGCTCCTGTCTCTATGGGTTGTCGAGGATAAAATGAGATAATAATTATAAAAAGTACTAGGCACAGTGGCTGGCAAAGAAGTCTATCATTGTTATTACTATGTGCCAGACACTCTTATAGGACCTGTGGGTCCACTGGAATCACCCAAGGACCTGTGGGTACCGCTGGCTAATAACCCAAATGTACTCCTCAAAGACCCACCTATAACCTCAGGAAACACAGACCTGGAACTTGAGCAGCTGCCCAGTGGCATACTGCATCTTGAGCCGCTTGCCCGACATGCTGCCCATGTTGGCCGAGGCCTCGCCCTGCAGCGTTGCCGCCACCATGAGCAGGAGCAGCAAGAACCTCATCGTCTTGGTGCCGCCGTGTATTATTTTTTAATGGTATAATAACAGCAACTATCACCTCTGTGAGATATGCTAGTTAAGGTTGGGTTACACATGGCAATGCCTCAAAGGCAAGACTCAAAAATAGGTAAAGAAAAATGTAAAAACAATTAGGAATGTAAAAGGTACCTCCAGAAATGGTGAATTATCATAAACTGGAGGCATTTGTGCTGTATTATTATTATTTTTTTGTTTTTGTTTTTTGTTGTTTTGGAGGACAATTGGAGTTAAGTAACTTGCCCAAGGTCACACAGCTAGGTTTTTTTGTGTGTGCTTTAAGTGTCTGAGGCCGGATCCGAACTCAGGTCCTTCTGAATCCAGGGCCAACGCTCTACTCATTGCGACACCTAGCTGCCCCGTGCTGTATTATTATTAATTAGTATTATTAGAGAGGAGACTTTTATGTATGAGTTGAATCAAATGGGTTTTAAGGTCCCTTTAGAACCAAAATGTTCAAATCATGAATATTGACATTTATGCTTTCATGTACTTAGACTTGTATGATTTATTTTAGAATAACATCTCAGCTTTAATTTATTTGCAAGATTAAAGGTTTTCTGGGAGCCATATGTTGATATGTTATTGATAATTGGTAATCAATTCTACTAAAACTTTTTGTTTTAGTAGGAGAATTTTGACCATTCACATGTATTCCTACAAGTAATATTTTTCATGTTTCCTCTGATGTTTTACTTTCTCTTATTCTTTTGTCACCTACCAAGAAACAAACTTCTCTTAATAACTCATATCTATGCTATTAAAATTGTTCAATGGAAAAATTATATTTCTTCTAAAAATTTTAATTCTTATGGCTCATGATATTTAGTAGACAAACAAAAACTTTGTTCTGGTCAACTTCCCACCATTTATTCCTTTTTTTGTTATTGCTCCATAAATAGATCTGTGTTACCTTTTCAAGAATATGTACCTTAATGTTTAGAGACAGTAGATGAGGGAGAGATGCAGCCAAGTAGTCTGAATATTCAGTAAATGCTGGGTATAGAGTACAGAAAACTTAGGTTCAAAATTCCACTTCTGATACTAGTTGACAATTAGGGTCACTCCAAGCATCAGGGAATTCTTTAAGAGTAGAGCCCTGGGGAGTTCATTAGCTATGTTAGTGAAGGAGGTGCACACAATGATTAAACCTCAAACCCTTGACCCAGATATCTCCTGAACTTTGTCATTTCCTGTTCTCTGTCATTTCATAGAAGTCTCTCCATGTACTTGCTCTTTTATATATAAGACAGAGAGAATGGCAAGGCAAAATCATTACTTGTGAAGTCTACCAAGTAGGCCACTTTTCTTACCTCAGTATCTAGTCTTCTTAAATGCATTCCCTGGTTCCAGATGTAGGATGCATGAAGAAATCAAGATAAAGTCTTTGGACATGAAAGTCCTTACTTAGCAAGAGGCTGCTCCCTCAAGGGGGCATGGGTTCAGGGTCACTTCTGGGGAAGTGCCTCAGTTGGGTGTTTCAGGGAGTGGCAGGTGGACTCCATTGATTGCCACAATTATAATTGTTTAGTTACAGACATTTCCTAATGTTCTGGAAACTTCTGAAAAGAGAACTTTTCTGGATTTGAGTTCTTAGAGTTCCAATTTGTCTATAGACTAGAATGAACCTGTTAGGGTTTTGTGTGATGAACTATTGATAGGTTTGGAAATTGCGGTACTTGAGGCACTGTCCATGGTGTTGTTGGGGTATCCAGTGTGAATCAGATTGCGTGAGGATGAAAGTGCATCTACATTGAAAAATCAATGAACAGGGTCAGAAGGGCATGATGAATTGCCTGCCACTGGCTTTCTCCAAGAAACTATAAAGCCTGACATATGTTTGGTTCAGAGAATTATGAATTGGGATGCCTTATACAGAAAATCTTGCTATCCCTCTAGTGCTTTGTGAAACAGAAATAAGGAGATGAGTTTAGTGCCTTCCCACACTGATGTCATCTAAGCCATTAAATGTCTTGAATGTGACCATTTCTAATATATTTCTTCTAATACCTTCCTTCTATGGCTTGCTGGAACTCTGTCTCACCCCTTTAAAAAGTAACCCTTTACATTTCTTTTTCTCTAATCACATTTAACAAAGCACAGGACATTGCTGTGGCCTCTCTCTGGGGTTGAAAAGACAGGAAGAGAGATAAGAGAAAGAGAAAGCAAAATGGGTGGAGACCAAGAGTTTTCCTTTGAAAATTTATAAAGTTTGACCAGGCCTGGGTGGGATAGTATAAACAGTAATCTCTCTGTAATGAAGAGCCAGAAATAAGAAGTGCCCTGTTCAAACTAAAGGTCCATTCTCATACCATCCGGCAAAAGTATAGAGCAAACACTAGCCAGAGGAAGGAACCATTGCAGTTAACAAGGGCAAATCGGGCATTGAGTCAGGACTGGGTTCCAAAAGAAAAAAATTCAAGAATGTATGATCGTTTGTTAGACACAAAATCAAGAAACTGAGGCTTCAGATAAACTGAAGAGCACAACAATAGGTCCTATCCTTGCTGGATTCAGTGAAGACACTCTCTCCAGGTGGGTCTTTGCCTCCTTCAAGACTCAGTCACTGTTAGAATTTCCCTCAAAAGATAAAACTGCCAAAGATACTTGGGAGAATAAACCAAGTTGTCATGAGCTAGGAAGAGATACATTCAAAATGACTCAGATTGACCCTGGGAGGATTTTCCTTAAGGGATACAAGTGGTCTCTTCAGAGAAGACATTCAACCAGAGGGTACATCTTCCTTCCCTGAGCTGATACCATGTATAGTACTATGAATTTGACATTTATTACAGTCTGCTGGGAATGGGTATATTGATGCCTATCTCTCCTAGATGAGTTTATAAAAGTGAAACCAGGAATTCATTCTTATTTGAACAGTGCATTTCACATAATAACTGGTCAGAAAACATATTTTAAATGAAATAACTGAGTGACTAAGTTCAGGGAGTCAATCAACAATCATTTATTAAGTGCTTACTGTGTACTGGACAGTCTTATGAGTTTTGGGGATACAAAGAGAGGTAAAAATATGGTTAATGCCCTCAAGGAGTTGATAGGCTATTCATGGAAACAGCATTCAAACACCTATGTAAATCCTAATAGTATACATTGTTGTAATGGCAAGCAAAGAAGTACTTAGTGAAATGGAACCAAATATGAAATGGGGCCAAACCTCAGGAGATTATAGAATAACCTTGTTTTTTCTTGAAGAATGCATGCTTTCCCAACCCTAACCACAATGTCATGTTGACCTATAAGATTCGGGAACTGAGTCAACTGCCTCAACTGCTATCCACGCTTCACCTGTTTGCTCTCACCCCTCCCCTATAGCCCATGAAGTTGGCATCAAGCCTCTATCTCCAAGACTCAACTAAGTCTGCTAGCCAATCATTTCCCGACAACTCCTTGTCTCTAAGAGTTAGCTGAGTCTCACTAAGCCAATCAGTGAGCTCAATATTTCCTGCTTTCCCCTCATAATTGTATAAAAAAAGCACCCCAGGAGACACTTGGGGTCCTCCATCTAAAATGTATGGTGGGACCCGGGTTCGAACTCGTAATAAATTTTTTTTCTTTTTCTTGCCTCAGTGGTCTCGGTTTGTCTATTATTCCACCCCACGTTTCATATGGAGGCCCCAGCGAGATCCTCGACGCCTTGGAATTTGGACCCTAGGCTCTGCTCGGCGCCGGTAAGTCAGGCCTGACCCAAAATAATGTTTCTTTTTTGTTGATTCTGGTGTTTTTGGCTAGCAATTTCTGGAGTCTCATGAGCTTGGTTGGTTCGGGAAGGGCGGGACACTGCCATTAACTTCCCGAACCCCGGCCGAGGGAGGTGACGACCCCTAAGGCCCTTGGGTTTAAGTTGATCAAATTGTGGGTTAGAGTCCCACTTGATCAACATTGGGTCAATCAAATTGTGGGTTAGAGTCCCACTTGATTGACATTAGGTAAACTGATCAAATTGTGGGTTAGAGTCCCACTTGATCAGCATTGGGTTAATCAAATTGTGGGTTAGAGTCCCACTTGATTAACATTAGGTAAAGCAAATATGATTTGTACCTGGCCTCCATTAGCATCTATCTGGAAGCCAAGCAAACATGATTTGTGCCTGGGGATTTCTAACAATCCTCTGTGAGCTTTTGTAACATTCCTGTCAGTTTCTCTCTCTGTTCTGTTTTGTGTGTGTGTGTGTGTGTGTGCCTGTGTGAATGAGTGAGTGTGTAATCTAACATCATGGAAGGTTTAAACTGCAGCTGGACTGCCGGACCTTCCTTTGGAAGGCTCTTAGCTCTCTCTCCCTCCTCCCTTCATTGATGCTGAATGCAGGCTGGAGAAGAAGAGAAAAGAGGGGTAGGTTTTATAAAGCAAGAAAGTTTAGAGATGGTATTTGGTGTTGAGAAGTGTGAACAGAAGTTTTAAGATCTTTAAAAGTTTGAAAATCTCCTCCTCTTCATTCCACTCTGGCCAAGTGGAGTGAGGAGAAGGCGATAAGAAATAATAAGGGAATCTTCTCCCCTCAAATCAAAGAGGCAGGCAGATGAAAATTTAACTATTTCCTGCCTCACCTAAAAGAAGAATAAAACTGTAAGTCAATTGAATTCATGTGAGAAGTAAAAAAAAGTGTCACTCCTAATTTGATGCTAAAGATAAGTCAGAATTCATTTTACTATTTGGCATTTAGGCAAACTGGAATATTTTCTAAGATTTGATAAGAAAAAGGGAATTTTCTTTTGGGTTCTCTAGTAGTGAGAAAGGGGGAAGGCGCCCCCCCAATATCACTTGCTGGAGAGGTCAAAGATATCACTTTCAAAGAAGGTTTTGTAAGGAGTGGACACATAAATTAAAGCTTATTGGAGTAAAAGTTAAATCGCTGAAAACATTTTACAAAAATTTATTAAAGTCTCTCATTCTAGAAGAGAAATAGAGTGTGCTAAAGAATATAGGGAATTTGAGTTAAGCTCCCCGACTTGAAAAAAAAAGGGGGGGGAGCTGCAACACCCCAGCCTCTGTACTTGGTAAGCCCAATTTTTATATCAGTAATTTTTGTATGTGATGAATTGGAAATGCAATTAATGCCATAATGTCATTGTGTTATTATGGTATCTCTAAATTGTAAAATCCTCTTATACTGTAAAAGTTTGAGTGACCATTGTGAGCCAGAAATGTTAGATAAAGCAATTTTCATTCTGAATTTTGTTGAAACTAAAAGATGGAGAAAAGTTTTGTAAAACAGCTATGGTATTTTATCAGTTTTGCTAATTTTGTCTTTTGTTTATTTTATGTGAATTGGACTTTTTATGTTATAAGATTTGACAATTTAAAGCTGTTATATTTGGGATACAAATAGGTAGTAATAATGCTGCTGATATTTATTGTGATAGCTGGTTGTTCATTTAACTTTTTGGCTATTCTAGAAATATGCAGTGACAAAGTTATAGTTTCCACATTACTAATGATGAAGTGAATGTACACAGGGAATTGGAAAGGCATTTTGTAGAATTCTTATTGAGCAAATGAGAAACTTGGGGGAAAAAAGGAAAAAATATAGAGATGTGGTTTTCAAGCTTGCTTCATCTAAGGATGTATTTATGATAATTTGAAGGTTTATGGATCACCACATTCACCATCTATGTGAGATTCCAGAATGTAATTAATTTTTAGTGATAAGTTGATCAGGTGTGTGGCAAGAAGAAAATTTTAGTTCTGTGTAACTTCAAAACTTGATTTTTAAGGTCACCAGATTGGTAATTCTTTGTTTTTATTTCAAAGTTCAAATTTAAGAACATGATAATTGTTTATGACATTGTTACTGGTAAAAAGTTGTATTACCTATGCTGTATAAGAAGCAGCTTTTTTTAAAGTCTCAGAGTATTGTAATTTGGGAAATCATAAGCTTCCAAGTCTGTCTTTGTTTAAAAGGAAGTTTCAGTTAAGATTGTTTAAAACTTGTAAGATTGTTAATTAAGTTATTTTGGCTACTGTTTCAATGTTAAAATCTAAAATTGTAATTGATTACTGTATGTAGAAAGGAGGAGATTGGATGAAAACTTTATTCAGACTAGTTCTGCCCATTCAGAACAGTCCTCCTGCTTGTATGAGAATTGGCTAAGTGGGGGCATCATTATTAGCCCTTCTCCCAGTCTTTCCTCCTTAGAATTCATATAAATTTTCCTTATGTCGTAAAACTGCCAAATCCCCTAGAAACTATCTCTAATAGGCAAGGTCATTCAGCCTGGGAAAGGAACTTGTTTAAGTGTAGTTTTAAATGAGCCTAACTTGCTAAGAAGTTGCAAAGATTAGAAGGATTTCTATCAATTGGCTTTTAGATTTCAGAAGGAAAGATGGTAAATGGAATTCTTTACATTTGTGAAACCTGATAAATCATCATTGCTTAGTGCAGCTCCATGAAAATAAAAATAATTAACTAGCTCTAAGCTGTGATCAGTGAAGCTTGTTGTGTGAGGTAAAAGGCACTTGGGACCATAACTAAATTTTATTTTGAGTTTGAATTTGGGTATAGTTGTCTGCATTAAATCAGTATCTGAGAGAAAATGCCACAAGCTACTCAGAGGGAATGTGATCCTGTACTGCTGATAGGTGGAAGTCTACATTTGGTAAAGGCCGAAGGGACAATCTTAGCCTCTGTCTGGGATGGGATCCCTCCTGGCTCAGTTTACCGATGGGATTCCTTTGAAAAGGAATGTTTCCCACCTATTCCTGAGTCTAGCTATAAGATGGAACAGATACTGCATGGTTGGATATCTGTGACTTTACCTGAATTTAAACAGAGTCAAGGATGTTTTATCCTGTCCTATTTGGAATGTCACATGTCCCTGCTTTTTCCTTCTATAGCAAGTTTCCATGATCAGAGCACGTAGTCAGTAACAGATATGAGTTCTTTCGTGTAAGCTTACTGGAAAATCTAATATTATTTTTCATTTGGAATTGGAACATGTGCAGAAAGTATGCAAATTGCTTAAGGTCATTTTGAAAGTTTTCAACTAACTTTCTTCATAAAAGTTTAGTGATCAATTATAAATCTTGAAATTGTTAAGTGAAGGGAAAATACTTTTAGAAGAAATTTTCAAATCTCTAGTGTAATTTTAAGAGGCCTATTAAAACTTTCATTTGCAAGAGAAATTTATTGCTAAACTAACGTAATGAGTTGTGAAAACAGAAGAGATCTGGCTCTTTTGATCCGAATTTGTAGTTGTTTCATGCTCTAAGCAAAAGTTAACATTTGTAACTGAATGTATGTTAAGGATTCAATTTCTGAATTATCTTTCTTCCTGAGTGAATCTGTATTCACTGTTATATACTGTATACTGTACATATAATCTGTGTACCCAGCTTCCTATGAAACATAGATCTACCCAAATGATTTTGGGTCCCAACTGTTTTTAGGGGGAGATGATTAGGTCCTTCGATTCTCAGCTTTGACTTGCTTGAGCAGCCGGCATCTGAAATTTTCTCAGAGCTCAGAACTCAAGGCTGAGAAAGTCCAGACCATTTCCTAACATATGGAAGATTACCACCTATTCTTCCTCTAATCTAGGAAGACCTAAAAGCTGAAATCACTAACTCTTCCCTTTATCAAGTTCCTTCAGGGTCTGCAGGTGATTCAGAAAAAAACTCCTTCCCTCAGCTCTCCTGATCCTGATCCCGATCCGGAGTTATGCCTCAGCTTACCTGTTTCAACCTGGGGATTCTGTGCTGGTAAAAAGAAATTCATGGTCTGGAGCAGAGGTGGAAGGGACCACACGTCACGATCCCCACTACACCTACTGCTGTCAAAGTGGACTCTATTCCCACATGACAACATTACACCAGAGTGAAGCCTGCTGTTTCTATGCCAATCGCTCTGGGGTCGTTAGGGATGGCCTGAGCCAATTACGAAAACGTTTGGCTGACAGGGAGGAAGCCCGCCAAGCCCAGAACAATTGGTATTAGTCTCTCTTTTTTTTTCTTCATCCCCTTGGTTGACTACTTTACTGACCGCTCTCGCCGGTCCTTTGGTTTTATTGTTTCTGGCCCTTGTTTTTGGCCCGCTCCTTCTCAGATCTCTTTTTACCCTCCTCAAGTCCCACACTGATGAATTGCGCATCTTGTTCCTCCGATCCCTTTACCAGAAGATCCCTGAGGAACATTGTGTTTGAATCTAGGATTCGATTCCCTTAGATAAAAAGAAGTGGGGAATGAAATGGAGCCAAATATGAAATGGGGCCAAACCTCAGGAGATTATAGAATAACCTTGTTTTTTCTTGAAGAATGCATGCTTTCCCAACCCTAACCACAATGTCATGTTGACCTATAAGATTCAGGAACTGAGTCAACTGCCTCAACTGCTATCCACGCTTCACCTGTTTGCTCTCACCCCTCCCCTATAGCCCATGAAGTTGGCATCGAGCCTCTATCTCCAAGACTCAACTAAGTCTGCTAGCCAATCATTTCCCGCCAACTCCTTGTCTCTAAGAGTTAGCTGAGTCTCACTAAGCCAATCAGTGAGCTCAATATTTCCTACTTTCCCCTCATAATTGTATAAAAAAGCACCCGAGGAGACACTCGGGGTCCTCCATCTAAAATGTATGGTGGGACCCGGGTTCGAACTCGTAATAAATTTTTTCTTTTTCTTGCCTCAGTGGTCTCGGTTTGTCTATTATTCCACCCCACATTTCACTTAGTGCCTTGTTTCAGCTACTTAAGTATTTAGCACCTTGTTTGAGTTCAAGTGTCTTTGAGTCTTGCCCTGATTATATCAAGTTTTTTGTTAAGAAACAGAACTTGTAAACCCCACAGTAGGAGGAACTTGCTAATGCAACAGAAAGGAGTGGAACATGGAGGAGATAATGACAACATATAAGGAGAAGCCCAAACTGGGAGAGAGCAGAACTGAGATGTGACCAGATGGTGGTGGCCAGGCACTCTATCTGTTCTGTTTGTGTTAATTTTTCTTTGTGATACTTTATACAAAAGCCCTGGGACCTTACTAGAAGCCCCGAAAGAGCATTTTCTTGTTGTTTATTTACAGAAGTCCTGGAGGAGGGATTCAGAGGTCCTGGGACTGTACTGATAATTTGTGTTCAGTTCTCAGACCTTGTATATGGGTTTCTGTTGATTTCACCGGCAGATAGTGAATTGATGATGGTGCCAGCAATGTGCATGAATGTTATTTTAGCTCTGTTCAGATTTGTCTTCCCAGAAATAGAAACTGTGAAGGACTTAAGGTGAACTGGACACCAGGAGCTTCAATACAGAATAGGAACTGGATGAGGAGCTGGACATGGAACTGGATGAGGACCTGGATGAGGAGCTGAGAGCTGCCTACCTTTGAATCCAGGTGATAGTTGAGTAGATTCAGGCTGAAGCTGGGACCATGGAAGAGGAACCATGGAACTGGAACCATGGAACCTGAGAGCCAGCTTTGAGCCAAGATGAAAAGACTACTCCTTGAGTACTTAATGTTGAATGAGAAGAACACGATTTACTGCTAGGGGTGGGAGAACTTTGTACAGAGTACAAAGGTAAGTAAGAGGTACTTTGTACCTCTTAAGGACAATTGAGTTAAGGATGATTGTAAACTAATTTCCAACCAAGAAGAAAGAAGACTTTTTGACTGAGTGATTAAGACAATGTGATGTAGGGGTGGAGAACTTTGACATTTGTACTTTTCTCCCTTAAGGAGATTTGCTCCTTAAGGATGATTGAGTTAAGTAAGGACTTACTGAATGATATCTTTTCCTTAAAATTATGTGGCCACTTTGGTGAAAATCACGTAGCCACTTTATTGATAACTTGTTATGTAATAACACTGTGAATGCTGTACTTTGGTTTCTGTGAATGTTTTGTTTTAATTTACTGCTGAATAAACAGAGGGTTCATTCTACTATGTAATCAGAACCTTAAAGCTCTTCACAGCAGCAGTCTTCTGGAAAGCTCCTGTTTGGCTTTATAATTGTAATGAGAGAGGATCTCAAAGGAAAACCACTGACCCTGAGAGGATTTTCAAGGCCTCTTACAGAAGCAGAGATTTGAGCTGAATCGTGAAGGCAGGCAAAGAGGCCAGGAGGTAGAGGTGAGCAGGTATAACATTCCAGGAAGTCATCCCGGTTAAAAATTCTGGAGAATTTCCCCTCCATCAACCACACTCCAAATTTCAGACAGGTCAACAGTACAGTGGTGCAGGTCATGTGAAAATGAGGTGTTTTAATCCATAAATGAAGCTGCCTGTGCCCTAGGCCCTGTGATCTGAACTTAGCATGGCTGGCTCTGGCTCCTTCAAGCTGATAGATTCCCTAGGATTTGTTACTAGCTTCTGATCTCCCCACTCCCTGCAGGTGGCTCCACAAAAATTTCCAGCAGGTTCTGGCCCTGATGTTTGCTGTGGAGGAGATCAGCAGAGACCCCAACCTGCTCCCAAACACTACCCTGGGATTTCACATCTACAACACCTACCATAGTGATTCCAGGACTTTGGAGAGCTCTGTGAGGTGGCTTTCAGGACAGGACCCCAGCACCCCAAATTATAGTTGCCAGAGGCAGGACAAGTCCATGACTGTTATTGGAGGAGCTACATCTGCCCTTTCTGTCCAGATGGGGGCCCTTCTGGAGCTCTACAGAGTACCACAGGTAGGGAGTCTTTAATCTGCCATCTCTTGACCATTTCTTTGAGGTGAAGTGACTTGTCCAGCCTTATAAGAGATAGAAGGGAGAAATTGTTAAGTGTAAGTGCTTAGTTTGTGCCACATACTGTGATAAGGGCTTTATAAATATGATATTATTTGACCCTTAGAACCACTCTAGGAAGGTGGTGCTAGGAGGTGCTATTATTTATCTCCTTTTTACAGTGGGAGAAGTTGAAGCAGAGAGGTTAAGTGACTTGCCTAGGGTCATACAGCTAGTGACTGATTGAGGCAAGATTTGAACTCAGTTCTTCCCTCCTCCAGGCCAAGAACTCTCCAGACTGTGTCACCTAGATGCCACACAGCTACTAAGTCTTCAGGCAAGATTTTCACTAAGGTCTTTCCTACTCCAAGTCTAATGCTTTGAGAAAGGGCAGCCAAAATGATTTCATGTCTCTATAGAGCATCGTCATGACCAGTACCCCACTCTATCTTCTTCTCCAGATCTCAGTGTCACTGGTGCTGAGGAGTGAATATGGTCAAGAAAATTCCTCACCTAATGTCCAACTTGCTGATGGTATTTGTTTCAATTCAGTCAAGCTTCTTTCTGGATCTTTTCTTTCCACTTGAACTCTGCTGACACATCCTTGTCAAACTCAGGGTCACACCCACATCATACATATGGAGAAGTCAAGTGCCTTACCCAGGATCACACAGATAGTAATTAACTGAGGTTAGATTTGAACTCGAATCTTCCAGACTCCAGGTCTGACATTATATCCTCTGTACCAACTGCAGGTCACGTGGGTGTTAAGGGTTGAGGCAAAATTTGAAAGGAGGGCTTTCTGACTCCAGATCCAGCACCGTAGCTTGAAAGACATCAGTATGACAGGCACTGTCCTACTGCCCTACTGTCCTACAACAGATCTTAGTGTCACTTGGGCTCAGGAGTTATTACCAAGAAAATTGTTTGCCTGGTGGCTAACTTTCTGGCATTTGTTCCAATTTAATCAGGTTTCTTACTAGGGCTTCTCTTTCCACCTGAAGTCTGCTGCCATACCCTCAGTAACATCATCTTTGCCTACACACCTTAATATCATGAGACATGGGTCAAAGACTGTATTCCTTTTCCAGAACAGATTATAGTCATTTACTTTTTAAATCTTGAAAAGCCTTCAAAAAGTGTAACCTGATTTTCTAATTTTAAAGATAACTGAAATTGTGGTTCAAAGAATTTTAATGAATTGTGCAAGGTCTTCCTTTTTAATGTTAGAGCTTGGGTTATTCATTGATCTTCATTAACTCTTGAGAAGAATACTTGATTCAACTATTCTCATTTTATAGCTTTACTAAATAATTATATCTATAAAAGCAAATTAATCTACTTTGCTAATCAATATGAATTGATATTCTGTATCGGGGAGACTCATGCTAGGGACTAAGGAGAGATAGCATTAGAAAGATATACCCAGCTTCTAACAGTGAGCCCTAGAAGCCTCAGGTGAGAAGCATCCAGTTGGCCTCTGTGAACCTGGCCTGCCAGTGTGAATGAGGGCTGACATACTGAGCCCAGAACCTGAACAATGGGTTGGCTACATGATATTGGGTAAATCACTTAATCTCTCAATTATCTAGATTATTCTAAACAGACATGTGACAGAAAAGGTGCTGAACTATATTGGTTGAAGGACACTCTTTACCTAAACGATTAAAGAGGTCTCTATTCTTAAAAATCACATTATTTCAAAATGAGTTATTAATGTTGCAAACATAAGTGAAATAATCATTTCAAATACATTTAAAATGATAATTAATAGTTAAATAAACTTTGAGTATGGCAAAACAATTTTGAAATATCTTATTTGATTCATAAAAGAACCTTGGGAATTAGGTGCTTATAATTTGCCTATTTTTCAATTGAGGTAGACAGTGGTTAAGTGACTTGCCCAGGGACACACAAATAATAAGTATTTGAAAATGGATTTGAACTTGGATCTTCTTGATTCTATGACTAGTGTCCTATCCACTGTGAACTAGCTGCCTCATATATATATATATATATCTATATATATCTATATCTATATATATAGATATAGATATATATAGATATATATAGATAGATATATAGATAGATATATAGATAGATATATAGATAGATATGAGCATATATTGATTCAGTAGGCAGTTTGGTCTTGGCAATATTATCCTTGAGGAATTCCACTTTTCTTGAAGAAACAATCACTTTTTCACCACCACCATTTCAAATAGATAGTGGTAATGTGTTGGTTTTACCCAGGAAATTTATTTAGAACCACAAACAGGGATAGTGCATCAGGAGATACCCTGATATATTTGGGAAAGAAGTCATAAAGGCATAAGTGCAGCTAAAGATTTAAAACCAGTAGCATCAGAGTATTCTGTCTTCTAGCCATGCTATTTCAGTTGACCTAATCTTGGAATGACTAGAATTTCACCTACTTTTGTCACCTTGAGAAGACTATTCTATTTATTTCCCTAATGAAGTTAGGTAGATTGGGTAATATATTGAAATTTGTTGTCATGCCCCAATATCACTTTCAGGTAGCCAATGAGAACCATCTTTCTTTCCCATCTAGATAAGCTATGGCCCATTTGATCCTGCCCTCAGTGACAAGGCCCAGTATCCTTCCCTCTACCAGATGGCCCCTAAGGACTCTTCCCTACACTTGGGCATTGTCCAGCTGCTGTTACATTTTGGCTGGACCTGGGTGGGGTTGATTGTCACAGATGACATGAGAGGTGAGAAGTTCCTCTGGGACATAGGAGAAGAGATGAGAAGGAACAAAGTCTGTGTGGCCATCACAGAGAAGGTCCCTGTCAGTGAGAGATGCCATGCTGAATCCCAGGTGGAGTTCATGCCCAGAATTGTGGCATCATCAGCCAAGGTGATCATTATCCATGGGGATACAGACTCTCTGATGATCCTGAGATATTCTCAGCCACCTATTTATGGAATTAGGAAGGTCTGGATTATCACACCACACTGGGATGTCACCATGAAACCATATAGTTATCATGGTTATCATTTTTATGGATCACTCATATTTTCACACCAGACAAGTGAGATTCCTGGTTTCAAAGACTTTCTCAGGACAATCACCCCAAGCAAATATCCAGGAGACATTTTCCTTAAGAGTTTCTGGGTCTCATCTTTTGAGTGTCCAGATGAGCCAACCAAACTGGAACGAGAGGACTGTTCCCTTAATGCTTCCTTGGAGATGCTTCCATTGCAGTATTTTGACATGACCATGTTACTTGGTCTACAATGCTGTGTATGCTGTGGGCTGGGCTCTTCATGAAATGCTCCATGCCAGATCACAAATTAGATCTGTGAGAGATGAAGGGCACCTGGTGCTTCAGCCATGGCAGGTAATGTCCCCTATTCCTTAGATGTTGTCCTTTGGTATCCCTAAGCTCACAAATGAACATCTTTGGTTTACTACTTTCCTTGGAATTGAAATTTCACTTACTTTCACTTGGCATGCCACAGGCTCACAGATGCACATTTCTCATTTTATGTGATTTTCTTAGTTTGACTTCCTTTGGAAGCCTTAAGAATTTGTTCACTAATGGCATTAAGGATACACCACCATACTGAAAACTTGCCCCCTACTTGCAAAGCATTGTTATGGAGACTTTCTTCCTTAAGGGCTGACTTTTCGCTTCAGAAATACAGGAAAGGTTTTCTTAAGCCTGGTTCATGGGAGAGAGCTTTGAATCCAATGAAGAATGCATGTCAAATTCATTCTTAAGAAACAGTGACTGTGGGGTGGCTAGGTGGTGCAGTGAATAGAGCACTGGCCCTGGAGTCAGGAGGACCTGAGTTCAAATCCGGCCTCAAATACTTAATACTTACTAGCCATGGGACCTTGGCAAGTCACTTAACCCCAATTGCACTGCCCTCTCCCCTCCTAAAAGCAAAAAACCCAACCCCCCACCAAAATGAATCAACAACAAAAAAATGAAACAGTGACCAAATTGCTAGTTGCAGAACATAAAGAAATCTAATTGCCCTCTTCATAAAGTACTACTTCCATTCTCTTGAGTTAATTCTCACTTTTTCTCATTCTATGTGCTTTCAATTGCAGTCTTATGCAGAAAACCCCTTCACTGCCACCCTCTTATGGACATAAAATGTAGGCTTCTGAGACATCACTCATCTTTGTGAGAAATGATGGTAGCCTCAGGTTTACTTATATGGGGAATTAGGATCCTTATTTTAGAGCATAGGTGGTCAACTTGGCTCTAACATTACATACAGTACTGCAATGCTCCCTAGACAATTTTCAGAAGGTCTATGAATTTGGTTGGGGAAAATGTACATTTTTGTTTTTACTAACTTCTAGTTGAAATTTATATCTTTTTTTCCTTTAGGAATTGAAAACAAAGAACTATGGTTCTGAGAAGAAATTCATATGCCTTACCATTTTGTAAAAAAAAAAAAAACATAAAAATAATCTTAAGAAACTATGTTTTCCATGAATCCCATTCACTTCCCAATTTGAAATCTGAACTAATAGAGTTTGTTGGCATTCAATTAAAAAAAAACTTTATTGTCATTGTTTTATTTTGGGGAAATATGTTAATAATTATTACAAAATAACAATTGTAATCCAGTAGTTTTTCCTTAATAGAATATTACCTCATTAGGAAAAAATCATAGTTAAAACAAAAAGACATTTACCACACCTGACAATTTATGTCTATTTTCATCTTACCACATAGGTAAAAGGAATATGGTAATTTTCACTATCAGTCTTCTGGACTTAAGGTTGATCATTGCATTAATAAACATTCTGACATAATTCAATGTTGTTTTCCTTTAAAATATAATTTTCTCCTTTTCTTGTCCTGATATTTCAGAATGTTAACCAGGAACTATTCTGATGTAATTCGTTGATATGGTGTATCAGTTTTCTTCCCTGGTGGCCCTGCTCACCATTCTGTAGTTTTCTAACTGAAGTGCTCTGTGTGTAATTAGGGACCTCTAGTTGACAGAGTATATAGAGCACTGGATTTTGAATAAGGAAGACTTATATTCATGAGTTCAGTCCCAGCCTCAAACACTTACTAGTCATATAACTCTGAGCAAGCCACTTAACCCTCTTTACCTCAGTTACTCATCTATAGTAATGTCATGGAGATATAAATGGCAAACCACTCCAGTACCTTTGCAAAGAAAACCCTATGGAATCACAAAGAGTTGAACATGACTGAAATGACTGAAGAAAAGAAAAGCTTCATGTGTGGGAGTAGTAACCACCTATGTACCCACCATCTAGTCTAGTTAGGCATAGAGAGTCTCATTTGCATTAGGCAAAAGAGGATCATGCTTATTTTGGCCACAGCAGCTTCTGATGATTATATTCTTAGGCATGTAGTATCGATCATCTCTGTCAGCACAAAGATTGACAATATTAATGGAATAAATAGAACTCAGGAACCTCAGGTGCCTCGTCTAGAAAAAGGCCTCCTTGGATCACAGAATGGGCCCTGCTTTTCATGAGTATCAATGTCTACATAAATATCTATTGATATTTATTTAACTTTTGGTTCTTCATGCCTCATCCCCACTATGAGTTTAATGAACTAAAGCCACCCATTCCTCATAGGAGTACGAACCAGGACTATTTGACAATACTTGATGTGGAAGTGAGCCCTGGAGAATCAGGGACTTAGAATGAGATCAGGGACTTAGAATGAGAAAGGTTCAGCCAGTTTCCCCTTTGCCCATTGACCTGGACACTTTCAGCATCACCAAATGGATGGATGATTAAATGATTCCTGCTGGGATGTGACTTAATTTAATCTAATTTTTAAAATATTAGTAATAATAGTAGTAGCTGTAATAGCAGTAGCTAATATTTACATGGCACTCTAAGGTTTGCAAAGTATTTTACATGGGTTATCTCATCAAACTCCCAAGCAAGCATTTATTGTGTTCAAGGAATCATGAGAGTAGTTCTATTCACCATCAGTCTTTGAGTTTCCTTCTTATCTAAATCCTAGCAAAAAGCAGTACTTTTGAAAACTTAATTCTATCCCAATAAAACAACTCCCAGGCCATTTCTATACCTGCAATGATTTTTTATGTAAAGGACATGTTTAGAAAATGTTTGTTGTATGAGCAAATGAATAATTGAATGAATGGACAAATGAATTTGCTTGTAGCCTTCCTGGACTATTGACTTTGTTCCTGTATTTTCCTGCCTGTGGACATGAGGGAGTGACTCAATTCTTTCCCCATCTAGCTTCACTCATCTCTGAGGAATATTGACTTTAACAACACAGCTGGGAACCAAGTGGTTTTGGATGAAGAAAAGAATCCTGTGGCTAAATATGATATCATGAAATTTGAGGTACTATCTAATGATGAGGAAGTTCTTGTGAAAGTGGGACAGTTTGTCTCCCAGTCTCTACATGGTCAAGATTTCACCATTTGTGAGAAGGAGCTGTATCAACAGAGAGTTAATTTGAAGGCCTGTATAAAAACTAAATGCTATTTGATGTTTCCATCCAATTTAATACCATTTATGTTGTCATTCAACCTACCCTACTCCCACCCCAACTGTTTATCTCTTTTTAATCTTTTTTTTAAATATAGCAAATGCTAGGAAGACAAAGGAACAAATAATAAATATCATTATTATTTTAAATAAAAATGAACCAAGTAGGTTTGTAAATAAGATGAATATTTGTGAATTAGCATTAGTCCAAAGAGCACATTAGTAACAAAAATTGAGGAAGTCCTGGGGGGAGAGATTAGAGAGCTGGCATAAGTACTACAAAAGCATGGGTTTAATTTTAGCATTTGCCACTGACTGGCTTAGACTTAGGTAACAACTTTAACTTTTTAGTGCTCCAGACAACTCTAAGTCTGTTGATCTGGTGTCAATCTCTCAAGGCTGAGGGAATTTCTTCACTAGGGTTAATTATGATAATGAAATCGCAGATTTGGTCTGCCAATTTTCCTCTTCCTCAACCTATACAATATACTGCTGTACAAAAGATTAGTGCATTCTCAGTAATGAGGAAGAAGAGCATTAATACTATCTCAAGCAAGCAAACGAAATTGTGGAAACAACATGTAAACAATCATGTACATACGATATATGTACAGGAAAAAAATAAAGGTAATCACAGTGAGAAGGCCTGAGCATGAAGGCATCAATAAAGAATTAAGTAATGATTGAATTGATTTGTTTCTTTAAATTTACTGCATGTCCCTGGAGGGGACCATGAGGTTAACTATTCATTACGTTACAGGTTTGGTTCTCTTTGCTACATTGAACTCTGGATGCAGGCAGTTCTTTCACCCCTTGGAAGCCTTCTAGTCACACTGTGCCCTACTTTTAATGTAGATTAGGATCATACTCAATAAAGGTGTTTTGTCTGCCTCATTCATCATGCTCCTAATTTACTAAGTTTGAAGTCCATTAAAATGACAGCAGCTTACATTTCTATGGTATTTCACCCCCACAACAATTCTGTGAGGTAGATAATACATTTTATAGGTGGGAAAACTAGAATTCTGATAATTGAACAAATGACCTATTTATCATTTCATAGGTAATAAACACGAGGCACGATGTGAACTCAGATACCCTAAATAAATCCAGTATTTGCAATCTCTATGTAATAAGTAGAAGTTCAATTTTTTTTTCCAGATGAATGTTTGTGATGGATGCAATGCATTGCCCAATTTGGACTTGAAGGGTTGACTTTTTTATTAATCTGAAAGTATCACTTTATTATTGAATAATTTTTTATTCAATTTCATCTTGTCAGATTTGGACCAACATTCTTCCATATTGAAATCTTTAGAGTTCTTACTCTGCCTTCCTCTGCAACTATCCTTAAAAATTGGCTATGTACTACACTTAAACCTTTATCCAAATTGCTAATAAATGAAAAAGGAGAAGGTTAAGGACAGACTGTTCTTCCTCCAAGTTGATCTCAACTGAATTATGATGACTGCCCAGTCATTCAACCAGTTTAGATTCTACCTAGTTGTTCAACCATGTAAGCTATAAATTTCCATCATGATTCATTTTTTATGCATTTCAATAGTTTTATTGAAAGGTCACTTTCTTAGTACCAGAACATAATGGTACTTTGTTAGGTTCCTTCAGCCAGCTTAAGTTTGCATTGATGAATTAGAAAGGAAATTCTTCAATGAATCAGGTGTTTAGGAGTAAACGAAGAGTGCATCTGCAAAACTCTTTACAAAATGAAGCATAAGACATGAGACATACTGTGGTTCTTTGGTTTATCTTTAAAGGGAATTTCTTTATTCCCCCACAACATGATATCAAAGGGAAATTATATTTATAGCTATTGTGGAAGTTAAGCTATATATTGCATTGATTAACTATATGCTTTCTCTACCTTCTATGTCAATTTAGATTCATTTAGGTCACATAAATAGTCAACTAAATTGGTGCTTACTTGAATCTGGATAGACAACTCACTTTAGTCTCCCCAAGTTGAAGTGTTACAGGAGCATTGTGACAACAGCATTCCCCATATATACTGCTTTTTTACTAACGGTCCAACCGTAATTCATATTTAAAAGCTCTAGTGTGTTAGCATTAGCTTATATTGCTTTAGAAGGGCACAGATGAGGTTTCAGATTGACAGACTATAAGAGTTGCTTATATAAGAGAAAATTTTTTTCTAAGGGGCTAGATACTGAGATAAAAATCATTCTGTAGAAAAACTGTATACCGTATCAATTATTCCCTACAATAATATTGAAGATCACTTAAATTTAACATCCATCTACAATTTTAATAGAAGTTTATAAACAAATTTAAATGAAAAATATGCCAAACAAAAATAAATCTTTAGAATTATTGGATTATCTAGTTGTATAAGGCTTTAACAAAGTTGTTTATACTGCTTCAAAGACTAGTAACCCTGACTATACTAAAGTATACCACTATACCATTTTTCTGAAGTTGATATGTTTTGATATGAACTTGCATCACAATTCCGATTACATCAATTAAAGTCAATAACACCTTGCCATCAATACTACTTATAATCAGTATACTGATCCAGATACTACTATATTGGATCAATATTAACTCAATTCACAGTATAGTCTCCTTTCCTTATTCTACATTAGGGTTTCACATTTGAGTTTTAGTTTTCACAAACATGCTTCATAGAAGATCATAATTTAGTCCTGAACACATTTCCAACCGCAGCACACATAATCAATTTCCAACTATAGCCTGTTTTCCCCTCAAATCTGAAAACATCAATGCTAACCTAGTTGCTATGTTTCAGGCTTCACAGCTTAAATTCATTCTAATATTGGAGTCCATGGTTCTGATGTGAAATAAACCTTCAAAATAGTTGAATTTCTTCACCATAAGAATCCTATTAAGACCCAGTTTCAGGGATTGTTGGAAGATGAGCAATTTTGTAATAACTATGCTTCAACTGATGTGCAGTACATCCAGACACAATCCACTTCAACTTCTGAACATTTGGTTTAGAACACTTGTTTGATGAGTATTCAGTTAGGCACTTTGCTACAAGTTCCTGCCAGAAGGTCAGATCTCTGCAATTTATCTTGGAATGTTTCTGAAGACATTCTACTCCTTCTGTCAATTCTATAAATTTCTGTGCTTGAATCTCCAGTGCAATTATAGACAATGCCAATACAGAAGGCTTTGCTTTAGAAAACATAATCCTACAGTGGCATGCCTTAAGCTGAGCTTCCAGTCTTTCAAACTCAGGTTCTTTCTCCTTTCAAATGGTAAGTTTTCATAAATGAGTGAATAATAGAGCTGTAGAAACTGAAAGGCAGTAGTCACTTTGACTTTCCAACACACCTTCTCTAACACTATCTTTTCCACCACCACCCTACCCCCGCCCCCCCCCCCCGGCCTGTCTTCTCCACACCCTGAAAAATTAGTCCAAACGTCCCAGACGGCATGGGAACTATAAGAGGGAGAGGAGAGGGGCCCGGGGGGGCGGGATAATGGAGGGGGTTTATGGGGGTGAGTGAGCTGCAAATGATACCAGTTCCAGGCCATGGAGTGCTAAGGCCATCATGATTCATTTTTGAGGAAACCAATATGTTTTTGTAGTGACCAATACCCTCCATTAATAACATGCTTTAGGATTTTGCAATGAAGGAAAATTGAACTCCCAAGAATAGAGCTTGCACACTGCACCTTTCCTTTATAAAAATGGAAATGCTTCCCTTCATAACTAAAGCACCAACCTCATTCTCAATGATCATACAGTGAATGACAACAATGACTCAGCAATCACATCTCTCAGTTCTTCCAAGGCTATAAGATGTTGTTCATGCAGGTCTTGCTGCTTGAAAACATTAAAGGTAATAGGGTATACTTTCACTGTCTCATCTAAAGTTTCAAATTCCCACTCAATATCATTGTTCCATTCTTTGGAGACCCAAAATCATATCCCACAGCAGATAGATTCCTAAGTATTTTATGTTCTCTACAGTTATTTTAAATGGAAATTCTCTTTCTATCTCATGCTTCTGGGATTTATATGGGTATTTTATATACCCTGAAACTTTGCTAAAGTTGTTAGTTACTTAAAAAGTGTCTTTTTAGTTAATTCTCTAGAATTCTTTAACTACATGCCATCTGCAAAAAGAATAACTTTGCTTTCTCATTGTCTATTCTGAGATCTTTGATGTTTTTTCTTATGTTATTGTTATAGCCGATTTAAATTTTATTTTTGGAGGTGTGAAGGTAGGGCAATTGGGGTTAAGTGACTTGCCCAAGGTCACATGGCTAGTTTTGTGTGTGTGTGTGTGTGTGTGTGTGTGTGTGTGTGTGTGAAGTGTCTGTAATGGAAATGAAGATTTAAAGATCTTCTCTGCCCCTAGGTCCTTTGATTGGTTTAAGAGACTCTGAAAACCTTCCTTGATTTGAAAATATACTCTGCCTCCTAATAGGCTGAATGTGGTCACATGGAGCCTGTGCTAGGAGGCTTGGTTTTCAGGAATGACCACACCTTGATGCTGTGTGATTGGGCAGTGGGTCAAGAGGGTGGTTACATTCTCTGAGCCAGGAGAAAGCTATATAAACCCTGATGGGAGGCTTTGCTTTGGGGCTCACTTTGAGAAGTGTTGTGTGATTTGACCAGATGAGACTCTGGGCAGCCGTTAAGAGCCCCCCAGCTTTGAAAACCCAGATGTTGACGCTTCCCTCTCTGGTAACTGTGATTTGGTATTGATATAATGGTTGGACAGTTTGGAAGCCTGTCTGTTTGATCTGTCTGTATACTCTGAAGTTCGGGGTGCTGACCTTTCCCCCCTGAACTAGGTAATATATGTTTGTTTGGTTAAAGTAAGCTTGTTAACTGATTTTGAGTTGCTTTCCTTTACAAAAGCAGATCTAAGAACCTGTGTTGGCAGCCACCCTGGGGATGTTGGGGTGCTTGCTGCTACAGTGTGTGAGGCTGGATTTGAACTCAGGTCCTCCTGACTCCAGGGCCAGTGCTCTATTCACTGCAACACCTAGCTGCCCCGAATTTAAATTTTTAAAGCAGTTTTATTTATACTTTCAAGTTCCTAGTTTTATTGCTCTCTCCTTTTCTCGCCTTTCCCTTAGGTGATAAGCAATCAAGTATAGGTTATACATGTGTAATTATGTAAAACATTTGCATATTAGTCATTTTGTAAAAAAAGACTCTAATAAATGAAAAAAAAAATGAAAAAGAAAGTGAGAAACAGCATGCTTCATTATGTATCCAATCAATATCAGTTCTTTCTCTGGAGGTGGATAGCATGTTTCATCATTGGTCCTTTTGGTTTGTCTTAGATCATTGGATTGCAGAAAATAGCTTGGTCATTTACAGTTAATGAACTGATAATTGCTTATGGTTTTGGATAGATACTACTTATCATTTTGAGGAAAGCTTGATTGATTCCTATGTTCTATTTCATTAATTTCTCCCCAAATCATTATACTCAGTTTTGCTGGGTAGATAATTATTGCTTCTCATCCTAACTCCATTTCCTTCTGTAATGTCATATTCAAAGGTTTCCACTTCTTCATCATGGAAGATTCCCATTCTTGTGTGATACTCAATGTGACTCTACAATATTTGAATTATTTCTTTCTGGCTGCTTGCAATATTTTCTCCTTGATCTGGAAGCTCTGGAATTTGGATATAATATTCCTTGGAGTTTCCTTTTGGTATCTCTTTCATGAGATGATCAATGGACTTTTTCAATTTCTATTTTACCTTCTGGTTATAAGGGTAGTTTTTCTCTTTTATTTTTAGACTTTTGTGTATTTTCCCCCCAATTATATGTAAAAACAATTTTAAACATTCATTTTTAAAACTTTGAGGTTCCAGTTCTCTCCTTTCCTCTCTTCCCTCACCCCATTGAGAAGGCAAGCAATTCCATATAGGTTATACATGTGTAGCCATGCAAAATATATCCATAATGGTCACATTGTGAAAGAAAACATAAGACAAGAAAATAAAACCTCAAGAAAAATAAAGTAAAAAAATACTTTAATCTGTACTGGGGCACCAACAGTTCTTTCACTGGGAATGGATAGCATTTTTCATTGTATATCCTTCAGAGATATCATGGATAATTGTATTTCTGAGAATAGCTAAATCATTCACAGCTGATCATACAATAGTGCTATTACTCTGTACACAGTACAATTCACTTTGCATTAGCCCATGCAAGTCCTCCCAGGTTTTTTTTTTTTTAAGAGCATTCTGCCCTTAGTTTCTTATAGTACAATAGTATTCCATCATAGTCACATGCCACAACTTCTTCAGCCATTCCCAAATTGGTGGGCATTTCCTCAATTTCCAGTTCCTTGCCCCTAGAAAAGAGTTGTTATAAATAGTTTTGTACGTGTAGGTCCTTTTCCTTTTCATTGTATTGTTAGGTCAAAGGGTATGCATGGTTTTATAACCCTTTGGAAATAGTTCCAAACTGTTCTACAGAATGTTTGAATCAGTTCACAACTCCACCAACAGTGCAATAATGTCTGATTTTCCCCAACATCCCCTTTAATATTTGTCTTTTAGCTTTTCTGTACTATTAGTCAATCTAATAGGTATGAGGTAATACCTCAGAACTGTTTTAATTTGCATTGTTCCAATCAATACTGAGTTAAATATTTTTTTCATATTGCTATTGTTAACTTTGATTACTTCATCTGAAAAGTGATATCTTTGATCATTTGTGACTTTGGGAATGCTCTTAATTTTTTTAAATAATTTTTTCTAAGTTCTCTATATGTTTGAGAAATTAGGTCTTTATCAGAGAAAACTGCTTCAATTTTTTTTACATTTACTATAGCTAACTCTATATTCCTCCACCCTATTCCCACTATTTATTCTATTCTTTCCTTTCACTGTGGCCCTCCTCAAATGTCTTGCATCTGCCTCCATCCTCCCCCAATCCACCCTCTCTTTTATCAATATTTTCTTCCTTTATCCCCTACCCCTCCTATTTTTCTGTGGGTGAGGTGTATTTCTATGCCCAATTGAGTGTATGTTATTTCCTCTTTGATCCAATTCTGTTGAGAGCAAGATTCACTTAACTCCCCCACCTTCCACTCTACTCTAAAAGCTATTTCTTCACTCTTTTATATGAGATGATTTTTCACATTGTCTTCTATTTTTTCATTCTTTTGGCTTTGTTTTATTATTTCTTCATTTCTCATGAAGCCATTAGCTTCCATTTGCTCCATTCAAATTTTTAAGAAATTATTTTCTTCATTGAGGCTTTGGACCTTCTATTCCATTTGGCTGATTCTGCTTTATAAGGCATATTTCTTATTCAGTTTTTGGTCCTCTCTTACTGTTTGATTCAGTCTGGTTTTTAAGCTGTTATTTTCTTCAGTATTTTGTGTGTGTGTGTGTCTTTCATTTACTAAGCTGTTGACTCATTTTTAATGATTTTCTTGTGTCATTCTCCTTTCTCTTCCCAATTTGTCCTCTACCTCTCTTACTTGATTTTCAAAATCCTTTTTGAGCTCTTCCATGTCCTGAGAACAATTCAAATTCATTTTTTGGAGGCTTTGGATGTAAGGGCCTTGATTTTGTTGTCTTCTTAGTGCATGTTTTGACCTTCCTTGTCACCATGGTAATTTTCAATAGTCAGAGTTTTTCTGTTGTTTTCTCATTTTCCCAGTTTATTCATTGACTTTAAGTCTTTGTTAAAATGTGGCTCTGCTTCAAGGGTAGAGGTGCACTATCCTAAGTTCAGAGATACTTCTAGGGACCTGTAAGTTTTCAGTTTCTCTATGGTGTTATGATGTGTTTACTACTAAGGAGATGTGTTTACTACTCTCCTGGTCTGTGAGAGACCATCAGCACTCTTTTCTGCCATGGATCTGTGAGGAGGGTCCTCCTTTTACTGTGGTTATAAGCTCTGTTATTCTGATGCTCCTTCTCACTTTGGGACTGCCACAGATTGTGTCTGTGACCCAGATTCGAGTATGGGCAAAGCAGCATGGTCTTGCCTCAGAGCTATCAAAAAGACCCCTGTTATCTCCTTTTGACTGATTGTTCAACCACCTTACTTCTGTAGGCTGAGAGCTCTGCAAGCAGCTGCTGCCACAGCTGCTGCTATTGTTGATTCAGTCAATCCTGCGACCTGATCCTGGTTTTCTGGGGTCAGGGCTAGACTGTGTTTCATTCTCACTCAGGTGAGACAGATCTTACCTGCTGACCTTCTAAATTGTCTTTGGTTTCTGTGGCTGAAGCACTCTGGAAACTGCCTCTTCCAGGAATTATTCAGTCACCCTCAGTCTTACTTTGGATTTACTGTGACCTATTCTCTGCTAGTGCAGCCTACGCTCCTCTATCACCATGTTGTGACAGTCCTTTCCTGCCCACCATCCAGGTTGTCATGGGCTGGAAATTTGTTTCACTCCATCTTTTTATGAGTTATTCTGTTCTACAATTTGTTTGGAGTAATTTTAAAATATATTTGGAGAGGTTTTGGGGAAAGGTCATATTAGTCCCTGTATTTACTCTGCCATCTTGGCTCTGCCTTCTAATGGTAGTTTTTCTTGACAATTTCTTGAAATATAATATCTAGTCTATTTTTTCTTTCAATTTATTAATTTTTAGTTTTCAACATTTACTTCCATAAGTTTCAATTTTTCTCCCCTTCTCTCCCCAAGATGGCATGTAATGTGATATAGGCTCTATACATACATTCCTATTAAACACATTTTCACATTAGTCATGTTGCATAGAAGAATTATGATGAGTGGGAGAAACCATGAGAAAGAAAAACAAAACAAAACAAAAAAGAAAATAGTCTGCTTCACTCTGCATTCCAACTTCAAAGTTCTTTTTCTGGATATGGCTGACATTTTCTATAATGATTCCTTTGGAAATGCTTTAGGTCCTTGTATTGCTGAGAAGGGCTGTCTATCAAAGTGAGTCCTTGTACACTGTGGTGACTGCTGTCTACAATGTTCTCCTGGTTCTGCTCACTTCACTCAGCATCAGTTCATATGTCTTTCCAGGTTTTCTGAAGTCCACCTACTCATCATTTCTTATAGCATAATAGTATTCCATTACATTCATATATAGCAACTTGTTCAGCCATTCCCCAATTGATGAGAGCATCCCCTCAATTTCCAGTTCTTGGCCACCACAAAAAGAGCTGATATAAATATTACTTCCTATACCATCCAGGCTGTGTGCACTGAGAACTGTGGATCTGGATTTAGGAAAATTGCCCAGGAGGGACAGCCTGTCTGCTGCTTTGATTGCACCCAGTGCCCAGAGGGAGAGATTTCCAACCAGAATGGTAAGTGTTTGATTATAATACTTAAGTTGCCAACTTCAGAGACTGGAAGAATTGTGATGTCCTCAATAGAAATAAAGAAGGTCATGAGAGTGGTGGATTTTGGTGTGATGTGGACCCTCTGGGTTGCTCTGATTTACACTTCTGTTACAATTAGTGATGTAAAGAATTTCCTGTCACCTGTTAATAGTTTGAATTTCCTCCTCTGTGAAAAGGTTATTCATATCTTTAACCACTGATCCATTGAGAAGTCTCATTTTTCTACCAGCTTTTCTCCAATTACTAAAAGATATGCTGAAAGGTCTAGAATTCCCCTGGTTGGGGAACCTTATGTTTCCACTATAACCCCATGGTGTTTTTCTTTTTGATATCAAAGGTGAAGCAAAGGATCTCCAGTAGTTTAATCGGTCATTATACATACTTACAAAATGAACAATCTTTGGTCAGGTGAAAGTAAACACTGAGTTCAAGTGCCTGATGGTTTACAATTCATCTCCAATTCCATCACTATAGGGATCCCTAACAAATCTTTTTTGAACCCTATCCTTTTCCCATACATACTCCCTTGGGACTCTTATCAGTTACCACAATTTTTTTTTTATCAATTTCATTCTATTTTTTATTAGTCAGGTCCTAAAGCACTCTATAATGAACCATACTATCCCTAACAATAGAGTCATTGCCAATAACAAATAGTATTTTTAAAGATCATATAAAAAAGAAAAGGAAAAATCAGCTTACCTGATCAACACATTGACAAAGTTTGTAAATATGTGCAATATAGACCACTTGAGGACCTCTCACTTTTGCAAATGGGTGGGATGTTTGTGTTTTGTCTCTTTTTTCAAACTATCTGTACTTTCATAATTTTAAAACATTCACTTTTGAAATTTTAGTCGTTCTGTTGATTTATCTTTTTATATTTAGGTTGTATATTGTTTTCTTTTAAAAATTTATTTGATTTTAGTTTATGATATTCAGTTCCACAATTCCTTGAATTTCAAATTTTCTCCCCCTCCTTTGCCTCCCCCCATCCCCACCATGGCAGCATGCAATCAAATATAGGATCTACAAATACCTTCACATTAAATATTAGTCAGGTAGTAAAGAAGGATTATAACCAATGGAGTGAACAATGAGAAAGAGGAAACAAAACAAAAAGAGAGAGAGAGTAAGTAGTTTATTTCAGTCTGCATTCAGAGTCTGTAGTTCTTTCTCTGGACGTGGATATCTCTTTCCATCATGAGTCTTCTGGAGTTGTCTTATAACCTTGCATTGCTCAGAGGAGCCCAGTCTATAAAAGTTAGTCATCACAATATGTTGTGTCTGTAATTGTGTACAAATTTCTACTGGTTCTGCTCTTCTCAGTCAACATCAGTTTATACATGTCTCTCCAGGTTATTATGAAGTCCATCTGACATTTTTCCAATTACTTAGATCTGACTTTATGTGAAAAAATTTTTGTAACTGTATTCATATAGGTCCTGGATTTGTTTTGGCAGGTAGATTCCCAAATATTTTATAATGTCTACAGTAATTTTAATGCAATTTATCTTTCTATCTCTTGCTTTTGGGTTTCATTAGAAATATATGAGAATTCTGAGGATTTATGTGGGTTTATTTCATATCCTGCAACTTGACCAAATTTGTTTATTATCTCAAGTAGATTTTTACTTGATTCTCTAGGATTTTCTAAGTATATCGTTATATCATCTGCAAAGAGTGATAGCGTAGTCTCTTCTTTGCCTAATTTGATTTCTTCAATTTCTTTTTGTTCTCTTATTACTACTGCTAACATTTCTAGTACCAAATTCAACAACAGGGATGACAGTGGACATCCTTGTTTCACCCCTGATCTTACCGTAAATGCTTCTAGCTTATCCCCATTACATATAATATTTGCTGATTAGATAGATACTATGTATTTTTTAAAGGAAAACTCCATTTATTCCCGTACTTCTAGTGTTTTCAATAGGAATAGGTATTGTATTTTGTCAAAAACCTTTAATGCATCTGTTGAGATAATCATATGGTTTCTCCTAGTTTTGTTGTTGATTCCCTCTTTGAACCCAAACTGATGAGAATCAGTTTCCTACAGTGCTCCTCTCCCTCACTCCTTTTGCTCTACTATAGTGAGTTTTTGTGTCTTTTCATGTTAGAATCCTAAACTTAATTAATTGTGTTAATCTCTCCTTGAAACAGAACCAATGAGAGCAAAGTTTTTATAATGTTCATCTCCCTCCCTTCTTCCCCTCCACTATAGTATGTTTTTATGCCTCTTCATGTGGTATGATTTACTGTTTTCTGCCTCCTCCTTGTCCTTTCTCCCATTAAAATCCCTTTGTACCCCTTAATAAGTTTTTTTATTATCACTTTAGTTCATTTATAACTACATCCCCTATCTATGTATATCCCTTTTAAATGTAGTGATAAGTATATAAATCTCAATATTAACAGGTATCAGCTTCACATATAGGGATGTAAATAGTTTGCTCTTATTGAATCACAAGTTTGTGTGTGTGTGTGTGTGTGTGTGTGTGTGTGTGTGCATGTGCTTGTTTTCCTTGTTTACCTTTTTATGTTTCTCTTGAGTCTTGTATTTAGAGACCAAATTTTCCATTGAGCTCTGGCTTTTTCATCAGGAAGGTCTGGAAGTCCTTTATTTCACTGAATAACCATCTCCTTGCCTGAAAGATTATGCTCGGTTTTGTTGGATAGTTGATCCTTGATTGCAGTCCTACCTCTTTTGTGTTATGAAATATGATATTCCAATCCTTCCAATCTTTGAATGTAGAAGCTGCTAGGTCCTGTGTGATCCTGACTGTAGTTCCACAATATTTGAATTGTTTCTTCTTGGCTGCTTGCAATATTTTCTCTTTGACCTTATAATTCTGGAATTTGGCTACTATATTTCCTGTAGTTTTCAATTTGGGATCTTTTTCAGGAGGAATCCGGTGAATGCTTTTGATAACTATTTTACCCTCTGATTCTAGGACAATAGGACAGTTTTCTTTGACAATCTATTGGAAGATGTTGTCTAGGCTGTTTTTTTTTTTTTTTTCATCTTGACTTTCTGGTAGACCAATAATTCTTAGGTTATCTCTCCTGAATATTTTCTCTAGGTAAGTTATTTTTCCAGTGAGATATTGTACACTTTCTTCTAATTTTTCAATCTTTATATTTTGTTTGACTGACTCTTAATGCATCACAGAGTCCTTAGCTTCAGTTTGACTGATTAGTGTTTTTTAGTAAATTGTTTTTCTCCATTAGTTTTTTTTTTTTTTTTTTTTTTTACAAATGCTTTATTAGCTTCTGGTTTATATCATTCATTTCCACCAGATTTCAAGTTACATTTTTTTCCCCATTTTCTCCCTACCCACCACCCCAGAGTAGCAGTCCCACAAGATATCCCCTCATCCAATCTGCTCTCTCCCATATCTTCTCCCATACCCTCTCTGACTTTACCATTAGGGCAAAGTGAATCTCTGTGCCCCAATGCCTGCACATCTTATCTCCCAATTACATGCAAAATAGTATTAATAATAGTATATATATTTGAAACCTTTAATTTTAAAACTTCAAATTCCAGATCCATTCCCTTCCTCCCTTGTCACCCACTCCTGCTGGGAAGATAAGCAATTCGGTATATGTTGTACATGTATAGCTATGCAAAACATTACCATAGTAGATATATTGTAAAAGACTGATTATATTTCCTTCCCACCCATCCCACCCCCCACCTGGTCCATTCTCTACTTTGATCCTGTCCCTCTTCAAAAGTGGGTGCCTCTAACTTCCCCTTCCCCCAGCATGCCCTCCTCTTCATCATCCTCCTTCTCGTCCCCCTGCCCCTACTCTCCTGCAGGGTGAGATATCCCATTTGGTATGTATGTCATCTCTCCCTGAGCCAAATTCAATGAGAATATGGTTTTGCCTTTTTGCTTTCCTGTTCTTCCCCTCCCCTGAAACCACTTCCCCTTGCCTCTTCTACATGCAATAGTTTACCCCACCCTGTCTCTCCCCATCTCCTCTTGCCACATTCTTCTCTCACCTCTTAACTTCACCCCTTAAGTATCATCCCTTTCCACCAAATTCAACCTGTGCCTTCTATCCATGTATACCTGTAAACATATATACATACATTCACATATGTATTCATATGCCCATATACCCTTCTTCAATTATTTTCATACTGAGAAAGGTTTCATCAGTCACAGTTATTGTTTTTCCATGTAGGAATATAAATAGTTCAATTTTGATAAGTTCCTTTTGATTTCTTTTCCCTGTTTACCTTCCCAAACATCTCTTTCTTCTTGTGTCTGAAGGTTAAATTTTCTATTCAACTGTGGTTTTTTTTCCTCAAGACTGTTTGAAAGTCCTCTATTCCACGGAATGACCATATTTTCCCCTGAAACAAAATACTCAGTTTTGCTGGGTATGTGATTCTTGGTTTTAATCTCAGCTCCTTTGCCTTCTGCAGTATCAAAATCTATGCCCTTCGATCCCTCAGTTTAGAAGCTGCCAGGTTCTGTGCTATTCTGATTGTGTTTCCACAATATTGAAATTGTTTCTTTCTGGCTGTTTGTAGTGTTTTCTCCTTGATCTGGGAATTCTGGAACCTGGCTATAATATTCCTGGGAGTTTTCTTTTGGGGATCTTTTTTTAGGAGGTGATTAGAGGATTCTTTCAACCTCTGTTTTGTCCTCTGGGTCTAAAACATCAGGACAATTTTCCTTGAGAATTTCTTGAAGGATGATTTCTAGGTTCTTTCTTTGATCATGGCTTCCAGGGAGTCCAATAATTTTTAAATTACCTCTCCTGGATCTATTTTCCAGGTCAGTGGTTTTTCCCATGAGATATTTCACATTGCCTTCTATTCTTTCAATTGCTTGGATCTGTTTAACAGCATCTTGATTTCTTATAAAGTCACTAGCTTCCATTTGCTCTAATTCTGAAGGAATGAATTTCCTCAGTGAGCTTTTGAGATTCTTTTTCCATCTGGCAAATTTGGCTTTTTAAGGCATTCTTCTCCTCATTGCCTTTTTGAGCCTCTTTTGCCACTTGAGTTTATTTTTTAAGGTGTTATTTTCCTCAGTCAGGCTGTTGACTGTCATTTCATACTTTTCTTGAATCCTTCTCATTTCTCTTCCCAATTTTCCTCCACTTCTCTTATTTGGTTTAAAAAATCCTTCTTAAGGTCCTCTATGGTCTGTAACCTGCTCATATTTTCATTTGGGTCTTTTGGTGCAGGAGTTCTGACCTCCTATTCCTCCTCCTGTTCCATTCTTTGATCCTTTTTGCCCCTCAAATAGTAGTCTAATGTTGAATTTTTCTTTTTATTTTGTTTCCTTTGCCTAGGCATGTTGGCATTTAATTACTTGACTTTTGGGCTTGTTGCCACAGTAGGACTCTGCCACCAGACAGGGGAGCTTCCATCCCAAATGTTGGGGTCTTCTCACCTTCTGGAGGTATTAGTTGGGTGGCCTCTATGAACCCATACTCTCTGGCAAGCTGGACACACACCCCAACATTTCCACCCCAGACAGCAATCCAGATCCAGGGAGGTTAAAGCAAGAGCAATTACCCTCCAGACTGATCGCCGCATCCCCCTTCAGTCTACAGGCCAGGAGCTGAAGCTGCAAGTGAAGCTGCAAAATGGCGGCAATGCCACAGCTCCTCAGTGGCTTCTCACCCCCAGGGGAAGAAGCTGACATGTTCCCAAATACTGGTCCCAAAGTCCATAGGGCACTAACCACTTTGTCCTAGGGTTCTATGTGTTGATAATTCTAGAAATGCCACAGCTCCTGGTGTTCTGGGGTCCCTCCAGCTGGCTGCTGGTCTGGCTGCCCTCAGGGTAAAACCTCTGACTCACGCAGGCCTGGGCTCAGCTCCCAGAGTGCTGCACTGTCAGCTCCCAGCGCACTGCACTGGAGCTCCAGAGGTTGTTCAGAGTCCCCTTTTACATGATTTTGAAGTAGTGTGGGCTGGAGCACAGTGGAAGTGCTGTTTCTACTCTGCCATTTTCACTCCGCCCCCAATTCAATGAGATATTTCACATTACCTTCTACTTTTTCATTTGTTTGGATCTGTTTAATAGTATCTTGATTTCTCATAAAGTCACTAGCTTCCATTTGATCCAATCTAATTCTGAAGGAATGATTATCTTCAGTGAGCTTTTGAGATTCTTTTTCCAACAGGGAAATTAAGCTTTTTAAGGCATTCTTCTCCTCATTGGCTTTTTGATCCTCTTTGCCACTTGAGTTAGTCTATTTTTAAGGTGTTATTTTCTTCAGTCAGGTTGTTGGCTTGCTTTTCATGATTTTCTCACATCAATCTCATTTTTCTTCTCAATTTTTACTCCACTTGTCTTATTTGGTTTTCAAAATCCTTCTTAAACTCCTATATTGCCTGTAACCAGTTCATATTTTTCTTGGAAGCTTTTTGTGCTGGAGTTCTGACTTCACTGTTTTCCTCCTATTCCATGCTTTGATCCTTTTTGTCCCCCCCAAAGGAATCCAAATTTGGATTTCTATGCTTGCTTTGTTTCCTTAGCTTGCTGATGTTGCCACACAGTTACTTGACTTTTGAACTTTTTGCCACAGTAGAACTCTTCTTCCAGAGAGGAGAGCTTTGTCTGAAATTGTTGGGGTTTTCTCAGCTGCAAGAGCTATTAATTGGCTACCCTCTCTGCAGCCTCCATATGCTCTGGCTCACTGCTCACACACCCCAGGCCCTCCACCCTAGACAGCAATCTAGATCCAAGCATGTTTAAGCAAGAGCAATTACCCCTCAGACTAGTTGCCTGGTCCCCCTGCATTCTGCAGGCCAGGAGCCAGAGTCTGAAGCAGCCACACAGCTGCAGCCAACATACCTCAGCCCCTTCTCCCTCTGAGGTCAGAGGCCAGACTGTACTCCTGGACTCCCTGTTCCCACAGAGTCCACACTGACCCCTCACTTTATCTTTGAAATCTATGGGTTGATAATTGTGGAAACATATAGAGCTGCTGGTGATCTACTCTCCTCTTTGCCTCTTTTTCACTTTTAATTTCAATTTTAGTTATTTCTCCTATTGTATTGCCTTTCTTGCCAGAAGTATAACAAACAATAATGGGGAGAGTGTGCATTCTTGCTTTAGCTCCTATATTTTTTTGATAATGGTGCTAGTATATCCCCATTACATATGATGCTTCCTTTTAGTTTTAGGTATAGGTGTTTATAATAATAAAAGATCTTTCTCTGCCTATACTTTGTGGGCATTTATTAACAAATTATCTCCTTATAATTCATTATATAAGGTACAGTATATACAAAAATGAAAAAACCAACTGTGATTGAATTGAGGGCAAGAGAACTAGTTTCTAACTGATTTCTTTATTTACCCTTGCCTCACTTTGTTCTTTTTGAAAGAAATCTCTTAGTAGATGGTTCTCCTTTCCATCCCTTCCTCTCCATGGACAGGACCATGATTCTATCTCAGACTTTTCTCACCTCTTACCTTGTCTTGGTAAAAAGTGGTAACTGTTCTTCCTTTTCTCCCTTTCAATTTCAATGTCTCCAAAGCTGCTAAACTGTTTATGCTTAGTTCTTTCATGTTCAATGTTCTTGTATAATTCTGAGAGAAACTACTCCTTAAGTCTTATCTGATATTAGCCCCGTTCTTCACATCTCCTTTCTATATAAACTGGACTTTTGACTGCACTCAAACTTCACTTTCTATCATTTGTCTCTGTGAGTCTCCACGGGCTGTGCTTCGTGCCTAGAACACAAGGCTGACATCCTCATCTTCCTTCACAGTTCATGTAATCTTGCTTTTTCTAAACCTTGCCTACTTTGTTCCCTTGCCCTCATCTAATTACCTTCAGTTTACACATTTGTATATATGTTAAATCTCACCGTGAAAATGAACACAAGATCTTTGAGGCCAGGACTATTGTGTTTTTTCCTTAGTTTTTCCACCGGCTAGAACAAGGCTTGAACATAGAAGAGTTTTAATATGTGTCTTTTTGGTTGCCATATTGCAGAAATGGACAATTGTGTGAAGTGCCCAGAAGATCAATATCCAAACAGGGAGAAAGAGCAGTGTCTCCCAAAGGTAGTGACCTTCCTCAGTGTCCAAGAACCTTTGGGGTGGACTCTGACCTGCATGGCTCTCTCCTTCTCTCTCCTCACACTTCTGATCCTCATTATCTTCGTGAAGCATCAAGACACTCCTATTGTCAAGGCCAACAACCGGATTCTCAGCTACACACTTCTTATCTCTCTCATCTTTTGCTTCCTCTGTTCTTTGCTTTTCATTGGTCGTCCTACTACAGCAACCTGCCTTTTTCAGCAAATGATATTTGGAGTCGTGTTTACAATGGCAATTTCCTCTATATTGGCCAAAACCATCATGGTGGTTCTGGCTTTTAAGGCCACAAGACCAGGCAATAGGATGAGGATGTGGGTGCAGCCTAAGGTGTCCAATTTTCTAGTCTTCCTCTGCTCTCTGATCCAAGTGATTCTCTGTGGGATCTGGCTGGGAACCTCACCTCCATTTTTAGGTACAGACACTCACTCTGAGCCTGGATACATCATCATTGAGTGTAAGGAGGGCTCTGTCTTTGCCTTCTACTGTGTCCTGGGATATATGGGCTTCCTGGCCCTTGGCAGCTTCATGGTGGCTTTCCTGGTCAGGAATCTTCCTGACACTTTCAATGAAGCCAAGTTCATCACCTTCAGCATGCTGGTTTTCTGCTGTGTGTGGGTCTCTTTTCTTCCCACATACCAGAGTTCCAAGGGGAAGGCCATGGTGGCTGTGGAGGTTTTTGCCATCTTGGCCTCCAGTGCTGGGTTACTGGGTTGCATCTTTTTCCCCAAGTGCTATGTGATCCTGCTGAGGTCAGACAGAAACTCTCAAGAATGGTTAAGGAATAAAAGTGATTCAAGAGCCAGGAACTTGGCCCCAGAGATTCTTCCAGGGGTTGAGAAATATTGAATAAAACATCAATTTTAGTTTGGGAGTCCTAGAGGAAGGGTGTGGCTGTGGCTGTGCTGAGATGAAAGTGCACAATTGGAAGAGTCCCAACAATTGCCATTTCAGCCAACCAGCAGGATATCTTGAACCCTTGGGGGGTGGAGCACTAATACCAGAACCCCACAAGTGCCTTCACACAACCAGGGGAATCTGCAGGTACCAATGTGGGCCTAGCCTCCAGAGGCTGAGGCCACCTGAACTCTAGCCCAGGTGTACAGAGGTGGAATCTTGAAGCCCTCACCCACACCTTATGCTGTGATCTTCAGTGTAACCCTGGCAAAATGTAGAAAGTCCTGTCCTTGTCCTCAGTCTGGGCACTTGGAAAGCACAGCACACAAAGGCAATAACTAGATCCCTAATGCCCAGCATAAGAAACATGGGCCAGCAGCCTCTGTGCCCCAGAAGCAGAGATCCACTTTAAAAGCCAGAAAATAGGAAATTGCAATAGGCAAAAAGCAAATTGGGAAAACAAAGATTTTACAATCCTGGTATGGTTTGTAAGAAGAACCAAATTCAGAAGAAGATAACATTGACCCTATACCCACATCAGAGACCTCAAAAGGGAATATGAACCAGTTTCAAGCCCAAAAAGCATTCTCAGAAGAGCTCAAGAAGGATTTTAAAAACCAAATTAGAGAGGTAGAAGATAAATTGACTATTTTAAAAATATAATTGGCAAAATGAAAAAAGATTCACTTAAAACAGCTACTTAAAAGGTAAAATTTGTTGAACAGTAAAGGAGATTTGGAGTCTAACTGGAGAAAATAACTCATTAAAGACAAACACTGAACAAATGGAAAAGGAGATTAAAAAACTAACTGAAGAAAACAATTTACTAAAATTTAGAAGACAAATTGAAGCCATTGACTCTATGATACATCAAGAATCAGTCAAATAAAATCTAAAGAATGAAAAAATAGAAGATAATGTAAAATATCTCATTGGAAAAACAACTGAGCTGGAAAACAGACCCAGGAGAAACAATTTAAGAATTGTTGGTCTATCAGAAACCCATGATGAAAAGAGTCTCGACAACATCTTCCAAGAAATCATTGAGGAAAACTGCCCTGAGATCCTAGATCCAGAAGGTAAAATAATTATTTGAAAGAATCAGCCAAATACTTCCTGAAAGAGTTCCCAAATTGATAACTCCAAGGAATCTTGTAGCCAAATTCCAGAATTATGAGGTAAAGGAGAAAATACTGCAAGCAGCCAGAAAGAAACAATTCAAATATTGCAGAACTACAGTCAGTATTACACAGGACCTGGCAGCTCCTACTTTAAAAGATTAGAGAGATTGGAATATGACATTTTGTAAGGCAAAATACTTGAACTACAACCAAGGATCAACTACTTGCAAGACTGAACATAATCTTTCAGGCAAGGAGATGGTCATTCAATGAAATAAAGGACTTCTAGACCTTCCTGATGATAAGACCAGAGTTTAGTTGAAAATTTTATCTCCAAATACAAGACTCAAGAGAGACATAAAAAGGTAAACAGGGAATACACACACAGACACACAAACACACACACAGTCCCACAGACACAGACACACACAGCTTGTTATTCAATAAGAGGATATTTATTATTAAATAACTATTTACTCCCTATATGGGAAGAAGATACCTGTAAATATTGAGAATTGTTTGAGATTTATTGTCATCAGATTTGGTTCCAGGAGGGAATAACATATTTCTTAAAAGTACAAAAATTGAATGTGTCCTATAAGCAGTAGGAAGGTAAAGGAGAAAGAAAAGCATGGGGGTTAGATGAGAGGGAAGAAGTATTAAGGAGAAGGGATAGGAAAAGGGAAGGGGGCTGAGAGGGATGGAATATTGAGGGGGTGTGGTCAAAAGGAAAACTCTTAAGGAGGGGAAGAGGGAAATAAAAGGATAAATTAGGGAGTGAATAGTGATGAAGAGAAAGACACAGTAATCATAACCGTGAATGTGAGTGGGATGAACACTCTCATAAAATGAAGGCAGATAGCAGAATGGATTAAAAACCATAATCCTACAATAGCTTGCTTCCAGGAAACACATTTGAAACAGAGGGATACACACAGGGTAAAGGTAAAAGGCTGGAGTAGAGTTTATTATGCTTCAGTTAAAATAAAATGAAGCAGGGGTAGCAATCCTAATCTCAGACAAAGCAAAAGAAAATATAGATCTAATTTAAAAAGATAAGGAAAGAAACTATATCCTACTAAAAGGCACCACTGACAATGAATCAATATCATGACATGTAAAAGGGATGTATATTTGTGCCGTGGGTATATATTGAGGAATGTGATGATAAAACCTTATCAAGGGGCACAAAAGGATTGCAAGGGGAGAAAAGGTAATGCTTACTGATAATTTTAGACTGGGCTTATCTCAACAATGCAAGGTTATAAGACAACTCCAAAGGACTCATGATGGAAAAGGCTATCCATACCCAGAGAAAGATTTACAGAGTCTGAATGCAGATTAAAGTAAACTACTTTGCCTCTCTCTTTTTTGTTTTGTTTTGTTCCTTCTTTCTGATTGCTCATTTCACTGGTTATAATCATTCTTTACAACTTGACAAATGTTTAATGCGAAGGTACCTGTATACCTTATATCAAATTACATGCCTCCATAAGGGGGAGGGGAGAGGAGAGGGAGGTGGAGAAAAATTGGAGCTCAAAAACTTATGGAACTGAACATTGTAAACTAAAAGTGAATAAATAACTAAAAGAAAAAATAAAGACAGAACTGAATAGAAAACTTGACATGTAAACACAATGCAAAGAGAAACATAAAATGGTAAGCAGGAAAGTGAAAACATAAGAGAAACAATGAGGTTAAAGTGTTTATATGCCTAGATGGGAAGATTTGAATTTCCACCTTATCACTATTATGGCACTTAGCAGAAGTTGACATAGTTAAAAAGTGTGAGTTTAAATTGACTTTTATGAAAAGATTAAAAAAATGAAAGTGAGAAAGAGGAATAAACTGGGAAAAGAAAGAAGAGAGAGGTAAAATGGGATAAATATTCTGACATAAAGAGACTCATAAGACCTATTACAGTGCATGGAAAGATTGGGGGTGGGCATCACTTGAGCCTTCTTATCAAAATTGACTGAAAGAGGGAATAAAACCCTCTCAAATGGGTATAGATATCTATCTTACTCTATGGGGAAGTAAGATAAGAGGAGTACAAATAAGGAGGGGAAAGTGATAGGAAGGTGTTATAATGGTGGGAGGTGGTAGTTAGAAGCAAAATACTGGTGAATATGGACAAGGGAAAAGTAGAGGAAGTGGTAAAGAGAGAGAGGGAAGGAGGGAGAGAGGGGTGGGTGTGAGAGAGAGAGTAACTGAAGTGAGAATAGGAAATACATAGTCAGTATTAATGTAAATGTGAAATGGAGAGACTCTCCTAATCCATAATCCTACAATATGTCATTTGCAAGAAATATTTTTAAAGTGGAGAGATACACAGAATCTATTTTGCTCCAGCTAAAGGAGAAAACAAAAAGCAGTGGTAGCAAAAATTATCTCAGACCAAGCAAAAGCAAAAATACATCTTAAAAATACATCTTATTAAAATAAGTGGGGAAAGAAAGTACATATTGCTAAGAGGTACCATAGACAATGAAGTATTATTAATAACAATTATTTATATACATCAATCCATGTAGCAACCGAATTGTTTGCTTTTTTTTTGGAGGGCAACTGGGGCTAAGTAACTTGCCCAAGGTCACATGACTAGTAAGTGTCAAATGTCTGAGGCTGGATCTGAACTCAGGTTCTCCTGACTCCAGGCTGTTGCTTTATTCACTGCACAACCTATGTGACCCTAGCACCAAAATTTTTAAAGAAGTTAAATGACTAGTGAATAGAGCACCAGCCCTGGAATTAGGCAGACCTGAGTTCAAATTCAGCCTCAGACACTTGACACTTAACTAGCTGTGTGACTTTGGACAAGTCATTTGACCCAATTGCTTTGCCTTTCCCCCTCCAAAAAACCAAGAAGTTAAATGATTTGCAAAATGAAATAGATAGTAACACAAACATAGTGGGGAACCTGCACTTTTCTCTCTTAGAACTATATAAATGTGTTGGCAGCCACCCTGGGGATGTTGGGGTGCTTGCTGCTACCAAATGGCGATGAGGATGGGATCTGCAGAGTAAAAGGAAAGTATGGGGGCTGGGATAATTGTTTGTTTCCCAGTTGTGGTAGCTGTGACTCTGGAGCCATGGAGCAGGAGAGAAGAATGGCCTGCATGCTGACTTCACTGAGCTGAGAGCAAGAATGGTGAGCTACCTGCATTGAGACCTGTGGAGAAGCTGGGAGCTGCTGCATTCTGCAGGAGGAGAAGGAACCCAGGGGTTTGGAATTCAGCCACAGGACAAGATAAGGACTGTGTGGCAAAGCAGGGGCACTGAATGTGTTTCCTTGCTGCATCCCACAGTTTGGGACCCAGGGGGAGGATGGACTTGTGACTGTGGTGGGTGGGGTTAAGTGCCATGGACCCCCAAGGACCCCATGTTGGTTTTGTTGCCCAGCCCCCTCTCTGGACTTGGAAGTAGGGGATGGAGCAGTGTGAGGGGAAGGACACCCCCCCTCCTCCCAAGAGAACTTTATTTGCACTCTTGTTTTGAATTGATGTGATAATGCAATGTACTTTGTTTAAGGCCCAGGGGCCACTTTGGGAACTTTAGATGTACCTTGAAAATGTGACTTGAGAGATGGTTAGTGATTGTACTTTGAATACTTTGAGATATCCTTACTGATAAGAGACTAATTGAGTTAATCAAGACTTTGCCCCATGAGTGGAAGACTTTGACCTTTGTACTTTGAAACTACTGATGTGACTGATTGAGTTAACTTAAGAGTGACTATTTTTTGATTTTACTGATAAGTGACTGAGTTAACATTTGCCTCATGAGTGGAAGACTTGGACTATTTTACTTTGAGATTATATTGTGATTTTCTTATGTACCAGGAAAATGTGACCTAAGAGATGTTAAGTGCTAATTTAAATGTAAATTGCGTATGGTATGGGCATGAAAGATCTTGGGGCTGAATATAATGGAAATGAAGACTTGAATGAAGTCTTCCCTGCCCTTAGGCCCTTTGATAGGCTTAAGAGCCTCTGAGAACCTTCCTTGACTAGAAAATATACTCTGCCCCCAAATAGGCTGAATGTAGTCACATGGAGCCTGTGGCAGGAGGCTTGGTTTTCAGGAATGCCCACACCTTGATGCTATGTGATTGGGCAGTGGGTCAAGAGGGTGGTTACATTCTCTGACCCAGAAGAAGGCTATATAATCCCTGATGGGAGGCTTTGCTTTGGGGCTCATTTGAGAAGTGTTGTGTAATTTGACTAGATGAAACTCTGGGCAGCTGTTGAGAGCCCCCTGGCTTTGAAAACCCAGATGTTGGTCCTTCCCTCTCTGGTAACTGTGATTTGGTGTTGATGTAATGGTTGGACAGTTTGGAAGCCTGTCTGCTTGATCTGTTTGTTTCTCTGTCTTGTAAGTTCTGTCTGTATACTTTGAAGTTCGGGGTGCTGACCTTTTCCCCCTGAACTAGGTAAAAGATATATGTTTGATTGATTAAAGTAAGCTCGTTAACCCATTTTGAATTGCTTTCCTCTAGAAAAGCAGATCTAAGAACCTGTGTTGGCAGCCACCCTGCGGATGTTGGGGTGCTTGCCATTACAGTACTATTTTGCATATAATTGGGAAATAAAACATACAGGCATTGGGGCACAGAGATTCACCTTGCCCTACTGAAAAAGTCAAAGGGAGTATGGGAGAAGATATGGGGGAGAGCAGATGGGGTGAGGGGATATCCTGTGGGACTGCTATTCTGGGGTGGGGGGTAGGGAAAATGGGAAAAAAACTGTAACTCAGAATCTGATGAAAATAAATGATGTAAACCAGAAGTCAATAAAGCATTTGGAAAATAAAAAAAATAAAAAGAGCTGAGTCTATCATAGTTAATTGTCACATAATATTGCTGTTACTGTGTACAATGTTCTCCTGGTTCTGCTCAATTCACTCAGCCTCAGTTCATATAAATCAGTTCAGGTTTTTCTGAATCCCACCTGCTCATCATTTCTAAAGCACAGTAGTAATCCATTACATTCATACACAAGTAGTTCAACCATTGCCCAATTGATGAGCATCCCCTCAATTTCCAATTCTTTGCCACCACAAAAAGAGCTGCTATAAATATTATTGTACATCTACTGAAGAACAGTCACAGAGATAGAAGTACTTAGAGAAGGGAGTACAACAAAGAACTGGAGGAATGAGGATTTAGGAGGAGAGGGTGGTCAATGTGAAATGTTACAGAGTTTCTATCTCTATCCTTATAAGGATAAGGATGGATAGAAGGCTGTTAGACTTGTCCATTAAGAAATCACTAATAACTCTTGAGTCCAGAGGGGATGGGGATGAGTCAGTCACTTATTAATTATTTATTAAGTATATACTTTGTGCCAGGCACTGTACTAAGCTGTGGGGATTAAAAAAGAGTCAAAAAACCCGTCCCTGCTCTCAAAGAGCTTCCAGTTTTCAGAGGCGATAACAAGCAAACAACAATTTATGATCAAGCTATATACAGGATAAATAGAAAATAATTGAAAAAATAAAGACTCAAGAGAGGTGGGGGTAGTTTTCCTAGCAAAGATGAAATTTTAATTGGGAGAAAAGACTAGAGCTAAGAGATGAAATTCCCTCTTCATGGAACAACTAGGAAGCCAATATTACTGAATTTCATAACATTTGTTCAGGAGTAAGGTGTAAGAAGACTGGAAATACTGGAGGTTGACTAAGCTACTAAGAGCTTTGAACATCAAGTAGAGGATTTTGTATTTGATTCTGGAGGTGACAGAGAACTACTTGTGTTTACTGAGTAGAGATGATATAACATGTGTGGAAAGAGGCATATTCTAGAGATGTTGCAAAGCTGAAATCAACTGGCCTTGGCAACAGATTGGATAGGGAGGGTGAAAGACAGAGAGGAATCCAGGATGACCCATAGGTTTCAAACCTACAAGGATGGTGATAGGAAAGGGAGGAAGGGGAAGGTTTAGGGGGAAAGACGGTGAGTTCTGTTTTAGACACACTGAGTATGTCTACAATGGGAAATGCAAGATGAGGTGAGTAGAGAGGTTGGGGCAGGGTAGGTAGGTCTGAGAATGATCAGCTTAAAGATGGTAATTAGCTCCATGGGTGCTGATGAGGTCCCTAAGTGAAGTAGTACAGAGGGAAAAGAGAAGTAGGCCCAGGGCAGAACCCTGAGGGACACTTGTGGTTAGTGGGTGTGACTGGGAGAGGGACCCAGCAAAGGGGACAGAGAATGAAGGGTCAGAGAAGGAAGAGAAGAACCAGGAGAGAGTAAACCCAGGGACAACAGAGTATTAAGGATTGAAGAGCGATCAGCAGTGTCAAAAGGCTGCAGCATTTGAGGAAAATGAGTATTGAGAAGAGGCTGCTGGTTTTGCTAAGAGATCACTGGTAACTTAGAGCAGTTTTGATGGAATGCTAATTCAGACGCAGAATAACAATAACAGCATTAGTAGAGTGCCAGTACTGTGCCAAGTACATTACAAACGTTTCCTCATTTGATCCTCACCATCACCCTGGGTGTGTGTGTGTGTGTGTGTGTGTGTGTGTGTGTGTGTGTGTGCTATTATTATCCCCATTTTACAGTAGAGGAAACTGAGGCAAACACAGGTGAAGTGACTTGTGCTGCATCACAGTTACATGTTGTCTGAGGCTGGACTGAAACTGAGGTCTTCCTGATTCCAGGCCTAGTGCTCTATTCCCTGTGCCACCTAGCTGCCACCAGCTGGAATGCCTGGGAAGTGGTTGCAGAAGAAGGGAGACTAATTGGGAGCCTTGTTAAGTAACTCAGGTGTGTGGCGATGATGATCTAATAAACTCTGATCCCTCCATAACTTCTGATATTTCTCCTCATACCTCTTCTCTTCTCCTTCCATACTACTCCACTTGGTAGAGGTCTGGATGAGAGGTATATTTTTGTACACAGCCAAAAAGGGCAGTTGTTTTGCTTGCCTATGCTTGTTATAAGGAATGTATTTTGTTTTCATCTTTTTTTCCCAGTAGGATGAAAGATGAGAGGGAGAGAAAACAGATTTCTTTAAATTAAAAATACACTTTGAAAAATAGAGAAGTTGGAGGGCTGCTATAGATATGGAATGTGGCATTCATTTTCAGAAGTGATTACCAGGGGGCAGCACAGTGATACAGTGGATAGAATACTGGATAGAATCAGGAGGATCCAAGTTCAAATCCAGTCTTTGTTACTTACTGTGTGACCTTAGGCAAGTCACTTAACCCTGATTGCCACCCTCTTACTCCCTCCAAAAAAGAACAAGAAAAAAAGAAGTGGTTACTATTATTAGTTGTGATTGTTTTATCTTCTTAAAGAAAGCTCTTACAGAGTGGAGACAACATGCAAACCTTTGTAATGGAAAAAAGAGAACTAGTAGAAACTACCCAAGGTTGAGACTTATCAGAAACCCTCTACTTCAATATCTTGCATATTTTCTTCAAAGGGAGTTGGGAATGCTGGACATGGTAAGTCTTGAACAATTCTGTACTTAAAGACCTATGATTACACTGGTTTATTTCTTACACTGTTCCTTTCAACAGGCAAAGGACACAAACCCTCTCTCACTCAATCTACAAGATTTGTAAGACTGAAGGCTTTATCACCCACCATGTTGTGGTTAAGCAGAGATGAGTCTTTCTAAACTTGCCTAGACTGGTCCTTAGACCAGGGACTTAGAAATTGTCAGAGGCTGTGCTCTGCTGTCATAGTGTCCAATGAGGCAAAGTAGAACTCTGGTGCAGCAAAATACCTCCAAAATGTTGGAAAAATCATGTTGGAAAAGGAAGGTCTAGGCATTCAGGAGAGGCTGTCAGACAATTTCAAATCCTTGGACCTGCACATCATGAATATTTTCTTCAAGAACACGTGAATATCCTACAGCATCCTTTTATTCTCTGTCACATGTGCATAGCATGGAGCAGGCATTCATGGATACACATATTTTTTCCCAAATGCTTTATTCATTTCTGGTTTAGATCATTCATTTCCATAAGATTTTGAGTTATAGTTTTTCCCCCATTTTTTCCTTACCCATCACCCCAGAATAGCAGTCCCACAGGATATCCCCTCACCCCATCTGCTCTCTCCTGTATCTTCTCCCATACTCCCTTCACTTTTTCAGTAGGGCAAGGTGAATCTCTGTGCCCCAATGCCTGTATATCTTATTTCCCACTTATATGTAAAATAGTATTAATAATAGTATTTATATATTTTTAAACATTTAATTTTAAAACTTTGAATTCCAGATTCATTCCCTTCCTCCCTTGTCACCCTCCCTTACTGGGAAGATAAACAATTCACTATATGTTGTACATGTGTAGCTAAGCAAAACATTACCATAGCAGATATATTATAAAAGACTGGCTATATTTCCCTCCCTCCTATCCCACCTCACACTTGGACTATTCCCTACTTTGATCTTGTCCCTTTTCTGTGGGTGCTCCCAAATTCCCCTCCCCTTCCCTCTCACCCTCTCTTCCATCATGTCCTCTCTTATCCCCTTCACCCCTACTCTCCTGTAGGGTGAGATATCCTATTTAGTATGGATGTCATTCTCTCCCTGATCCAAATTCAGTGACAATAAGGTTTTGCATTTTTGCCTTCCTGTTCTTCCCCTCCCTTGTAACCATTTTCCCTTGCCTCTTCTATATGAGAGAGTTTACCCCATTCTGACTCTCCCCATCTCCTCTTGTTATATTCCTCTCTCACCTTTTAATTTCACCTTTTAAGTATTATCCCTTCCTATTAAATTGGTCCTGTGCTCTCTATCTATGTATACCTGTAAACATATATACATATATATATATATATATACACATACATATATATATAGGTGAATGTGTGTATATATATGTATACATACATATATATATATATATATAT